>LR738713.1:326144403-326215348 GCA_902687465.1 Secale cereale
GTGAAGTTCTCCGTTTATAATTGTCATGGATTTGGATCGCCGGATTATCTGTCTTGCTTCAATCTCATCATCTGGCAACTCTCCACGGCTTAGATATGCCAAGTAAGGGAGTGTCCAATCCGGAATAACATGAAGTGCCACAACTAGCTGTGCTTCCGGATCAGGAACGGCCAGATCTTCCTCCGATGGTACCTGAACTGATGGAATGTGTAGCTCATCCAAAAAAGTATTCGGCGGCACCAGTTTATGCTGAGAACCCAGCCGGCTTAGAGCATCGGCCGCTTCATTTTTTCGCCGGTCTATGTGATCCACCCGATACCCTTTCAAAATATCATGCGACTGCTTCAACTTCTCGTCTGTAAGCTGCCATGAGAGGGTCTTTAGAATCCCACTTGCCGGATACTTGCTGTGCCACTAAATCTGAATCACCAAAACACTTGACCCGGCTCAAGTTCATCTCCTTAGCCATCCGCAGGCCATGAAGCAATGCCTCATATTCTGCTGCTTTGTTAGTACAAGGAAACATTAGACGGAGGACATAACAAAACCCTGTCACCTCGCGGGGAAGTTAACACAACTCCAGCCCCCGAGCCCTCTAATTGCCTTGAACCATCGAAGTGAATAGTCCAGTATGTATGATCCGGCTTCTCCTCTGGTGCTTGCAATTCTGTCCAATCATTGATGAAATCCACCAATGCTTGGGATTTGATAGCGGTGCGTGGCATGTACTTCAATCCGTGTGGGCTAAGCTCAATGGCCTACTTCGCCACTCTGCCGGTGGCTTCCCTGTTCTGGATTATATCTCCTAATGGAGCTGAACTGACAACAGTTATTGGGTGGCCTTGCAAATAATGCTTCAACTTTCTGTTTGCCATGAACACGCCGTATACCAACTTCTGCCAATGTGGGTACCTTTGTTTGGATTCAATGAGAACCTCACTGACATAATAAACCGACGTTGAACCGGATACTCCTTTCCTGCTTCTTTGCGCTTGACCACGATTGCCACGCTAACTGCCCGTGCATTGGCGGCGACGTATAACAGCAGCGGCTCCTTATCAATAGGGGCAGCAAGGACCGGTGGCTCTGCCAGTTGCCGCTTCAAATCCTCAAACGGAGCGTTTGCCTCATCACTCCATATAAACCGGTCTGTATTTTTTAGCATCTGATAAAGCGGGATTGCCTTCTCCCCCAGACGACTGATGAATCGGCTCAACGCTGTAATCCGGCCGGCGATACGCTGAACATCATTGATACAAGCCGGTTTAGTCAGGGACGTGATTGCCTTGATCTTCTCCGGATTGGCTTCTATTCCTCTGTTGGACACCAAGAATCCAAGGAGCTTGCCCGCCGAAACACCGAAAGCACACTTCCCCGGATTAAGCATCATTTTATAGGCCCGAAGGTTATCAAAGGTTTCCTTGAGGTCCTCTATCAATGTCTCCTCCTTCCTTGACTTCACCACGATGTCATCCACATAGGCATGCACATTTTTCCCTATCTGCCCCTTAAGACAGTTCTGCATGCAACGCTGGTAAGTTGCTTGGGCACTCTTGAGCCCAAAAGGCATAGACACATAGCAAAAGGCACCAAAAGGAGTTATGAAGGTTGTCTTCTCCTGGTCCTTAACTGCCATCTTGATCTGGTGATACCCTGAATATGCATCCAAAAAACTTAGCCGCTCACATCCCGTCGTAGCATCAATGATCTGATCAATACGGGGGAGAGCAAAAGGATCGGTTGGACAGGCTTTGTTTAGGTCTGTGTAATCCACACACATTCTCCACTTTCCATTTTTCTTTAACACTAGCACCGGATTAGACAACCACTCCGGGTGGAACACTTCAACTATGAACCCTGCGGCCAAAAGCCTGGCCACTTCTTCTCCTATAGCCTTGCGCCTTTCTTTGTTGAAACGGCGTAGATATTGCTTGACCGGTTTGAACTTTGGATCAATATTAAGGCTGTGCTCAGCGAGTTCCCTCGGTATACCTAGCATGTCAGAAGGTTTCCATGCAAAGATATCCCGGTTCTCACGGATGAACTCGATGAGCGCGCTTTCCTATTTAGGATCAAGGTTAGCGCTGATAGTGAACTGCTTGGATGAGTCACCTGGCACAAAGTCGACTTGCTTGGTTTCCTCTGCCGATTTAAACTTCAACGCTGGATCATGCTTTGTAGTCGGTTTCTTCAACGGGGACATATCTGCCGGATCAACATTGTCTTTGTAAAATTTTAATTCCTCCGTAGCACATCCTGCCTCTGCATAAGCAGCGTCTCCTTCCTCGCACTCCAGTGCGATCTTGCGACTTCCATGAATCGTGATGGTTCTTTGTGACCCGACATCTTGAGCTGCAGATAAACGTAACACGGACTAGCCATAAATTTGGCGTAAACCGACCGTCCAAATAGGGCATGATATGGGCTCCGGATCTTTACAACTTCAAAGGTTATCGTCTCTGACCTGGAATCATGTTCATCTCCAAAGGTACCTTCTAGGTCAATGTTCCCAACTCGGTAAGCTGATTTACCTGGCACTACTCCATGGAATATCGTGTTTGACTGCCTTAGCTTCTTATCCGTCAGCCCCATGCGACGGAAAGTCTCGTAATATAAGATATTGATGCTGCTGCCGCCGTCCATGAGAACCTTGGTGAATTTGTAGCCACCCACCTGTGGTGCCACTACTAAGGCCAATTGGCCCGGATTATCAACTCGCGGCGGGTGATCCTCTCTGCTCCACACAAGAGGTTGTTCCGACCAGCGCAGGAATCGTGGTGTTGCCGGTTCAACCGTGTGGACCGCCCGCTTTAAGACTTTTTGATCTCGTTTGCACAAACTCGTAGTGAACACATGATACTGTCCACTACTCAGCTCATTCGGATTACTTTGATATCCGGATTGCTGCTGCTGCTGACGCTGCTGATTACCTTGGTTGTTGTGATTACCCTGGCCCTACTGTTGGTGGCCCTGGTTATTGTAACCGCCCTGGCCATACTGATGGTTGCCTTGGTTATTGTAACCGCCCTGACCATATTGATGGTTGCCTGAGTTGTAGTTATTGTTGCCGCCCTGGTATCCTGATCCGGAGCTGTTACCCTGGTGACCTGGCCCATGAAACCCGGGGCCTGAACCGCCGCCCGGCGGTCCATTGTTGAATCTGGCCCGGTTCATGGCCTCCATCATGACCCGGCATTCCCCCCATGTGTGTTTAGCTGGGCGTTCCTCCGTGCTGTGCTTCGGGCAAGGCTCGTTCAAATGTCGCTCCAGATTAATGAACCCTCCGACGCTCGGTGGGGGCGGTTTACCCTTGTTGCGTTGAAAGCTTCCTTGAACACTGGTATTGGCCACAAAATTAGAGCCACCCTCTTCCTTTCGCTTACCGTTGAAGCTTGTTCCGACCGGATTAGCTTGCGCCGGTTTAGCAGGTTTATTTGCTTTTCCGGTTTTATCTCCATCCGCTTCTGGATACTTAGTGTTGTCAGAGTCCCCATACTTTACCAAAGCGCTCATGAGAGTTCCCATGTCATTACAATCCCGCTTGAGCCTTCCCAGTTTCAACTTCAGAGACTCAAACCGGCAATTGTTTTCCAGTGTCACTATCGCCGTACTGGGACTGATATCGTTCGAAGAGTGCAAGATTTCTGACACTCGCCGCACCCATGCACTCGTAGGCTCTTGCTCTCCTTGTATACATGTCGCTAAGTCTACCACTGACATCGGCTGTTTGCACGTGTCCTTGAAATTTTTAATAAACTGGCGGCGCGACTCACCCAATGATCCGATGGAGTTAGGCGGTAAGCCCTTTAACCAGGTCCGAGCCGTACCCTCAAGCATCATGGTGAAATACTTTGCGCATGCCGCTTCACCTACGTCCAGCATCTCCATAGCCATCTCATAGCTCTCAATCCAAGCTTCTGGAGCCAAATCTGCTGTGTAAATAGGCACTTTACGTGGACCCTTGAAATCCTTGGGTAACTTTACGCTTCGTAAAGCGGGAACAAGACACTGCACTCCAAAGGAACTCGCCGTGACTCCCGTCTCTGCTGTAGTTGTGTGAACCGGCGTCGTTTGGCGGATCTCCTCGCGAGCCGTAGGTCTAGCCCGGTTTATCGCCTCCTGGGCTTGCACTTCTGCTCCTGCCTGATTATCCTGTCTGTGACGGTGTCACCTCCGTTCACTACTGGACACCTCCGGTTCATCCCAATGCCTAGTATAACTCCGGCTGTGCCGGGGTGTTGAATGAAGTCTCTCCCTGCTGTAGGAGTATGCCTGCTGATGTGTCAATGCTGTGTTGAGTAGATCCTTGACCCTGCGTGCTTCCATCGCCATGGGGGATGTCCCTTCAATGGGTAAAGCGGCCAGGCGTGAAGCGGCGGCGACAATGTTATCCAGGGGGTTTGAGTAGTGGCCCGGAGGAGTAGGGATGTGAGACGTGGGCATAATCCGTCGATCTTGCTCCGTAGTGGGCTGTTGAACCGGTTCTCCTGTTACTGGGGCTCCCCTCCGGTTTGCCTCCGGATTATTGCTGGCTCCCGCTCCTGGTGTCCCAAAGAGATTCATCGCCTCATAGACCGGCGGTAAACGAGACTGATACCTTCTATTCCTTACCCCCTGCGCAGAGGCCTGATCCATCCTGAGCTGGAAAGCCTGAGAGTTCAGCTCTACCTGCCTTGTTGCTATCATAGCTTTTTCTGCGTTTAGATCCTCTCTAGCTTGTTCGATCCGGCCCTTCAGCTGAAGGATTTCGGCCTGATCCATCCTGAGCTGGAAAGCCTGAGAGTTTAGCTCTACCTGCCTTGTTGCTATCATAGCTTTTTCTGCGTTTAGATCCTCTCTAGCTTGTTCGATCCGGCCCTTCAGCTGAAGGATTTCTGCATCGTGCTGCGCCTTGTCAGCAGGAGCCACCACTGCTACTGCCAGTGTTGTCAACTCCTCTACTAAGGCGGATAGAGCATCAGTGGGCGAGAGAGCTTGGCCACTCCCCCCTGCCCCAGATGTGAACGCCCCGGTCACCGTGGCCTGTGGTGTAGGTTGTGATCCGGCCATAAAGACAGCCACCCGGTTTGGCAGATCAAAGGGGTCCGAAATACTATCCCCGTCGGACAAACCCTCGGACCAGCCGTCCCGCAACAGATACAAGGATTCAGTCTCTCCGGATGAGGATTCATCATCGGAATAGACAACCGTCTCGCCACCTGAATCCGATCCGTCCTCGGCTTGGACTCCATGTATTGCTCCTACGAAAATGCGCTTCATGGCAGGCTGAATCCGGGCCGATCTCGCACGCTGAATCGGCTCGATGATGTTGGGCAAGAAGTCCGGCTCAGGTCCCGGTTCACCAATTCTGCCAATGAAGACGTGGATGCCGCCGAAGGGAACCCGGTACCCGTATTCAATTGAATCGGCCTCCGGGCCCCAGCCTACGTCGTCGATGTAGACCCGGCCGCGGTGAATCTTGGTCATCCGGCCGACCGCATAGCCCTTGAGTCCTTCAAAGCTGCCCTTCAAGAACTCGAAACCATCGTGCGGAGGCCCCACGGTGGGCGCCAACTATCGTGGAATTAGCACGACAGATGTCCGGTTTAACGGACTTAGTAGCGGAACCATCGCACGGGTTAGCTTGAAGGGGTTAAAAGCACACAAAGGACACAGAGGGTTTATACTAGTTCGGCCCCTTCGATGAAGGTAAAAGCCTATGTCTAGTTTGGTTTGGTATTGCTCGGGCCTCGATGAACAGGGAGCAGATTGCTTGCCTGTCTCTCTACAGATTGTTGCTTGTCCCTGAACCGTCGCCTGGTCGTCCCTTTATATAGGAGGCAACGCCCGGTCCGGTTTACAGAGTCCCGAGGCCAGCTCATAATTGTGTCCGCCTCGGTTTCTACTCTTTCTTCCTTGTGTCTCAAGTTACATGATAGGCTGGTCTACAAATAGTAAACCTTACACATGGGCCCTAAGACTTCATGGGCCGTAACCTCTACTTTGTCTTTGACTACACAGATACATTACCATAATCCAGATCTCCCTAGCCAGTTTATACCTGCTAGTAATATCCCTGACAGTGTGCCTTGGGTATCCCCAATATTAGGCTCTTTCCACTCTTTTTTCCATAGTCCATCAAATCCTTACCCAAAAACTTGAAAACTTCACAACACAAAACTTAACAGAAAATCTCGTGAGCTCCGTTAGTATAAGAAAACAAACCACCACTTTAAGGTATTGTATTGAACTCCTACTGTATTCCAACTTCTCTATAGTTCATACCCCCCGATACTACTCATAGATTCATCAAAATAAGCAAACAACACACGAAAAACAGAATCTATCAAAAATAGAACAGTTTGTAGCAATCTGTAACTTTCGAATACTTCTGTAACTCTTTTTTTTGAAATAAATTGGTGGACGTGAGGAATTTGTCTATCAATCATCTGCAAAAATAACCAACTTAAAAACACTCTCCAGTAAAAGACGGCAGTAAATCTCGTGAGCGCAAAAGTTTCTGTTTTTTACAGCAAGATCGCAAAAAACTTCACCCAAGTCTTCCCAAAGGTTCTACTTGGCACAAACACCAATTAAAGCACGAAATCACATATAACCAGAGGCTAGATGAAATATTTATTACTAAACAGAAGTAAAAGCAAAGAAAATAAAATTGGGTTGCCTCCCAATAAGAGCTATCGTTTAAGCCCCTAGGTAGGCATGATACAAGAATAGATCTAGGTATTGCCATAATGATAAGGTAAATCACGAAAACTCATCTTGTATTCCCTACGTTCAGCAGCAAGTTTTCTTTCTGGTAAGCAAAAGTAATCAAAAGGGCCAAATTTAATAGGACAAAAGTCCCCAAGATCAAGCTTAGGAGGTATAGGTTCCTCCTTTGGCCCTTCATATTGCACAACTAATTCATCATTATAGGTATTCTTTTGGCAAAAGGTCATAAGCCTTTGCTCGAGAGAAAAACCTAACCCATTGTTTTGAATAGCAAAATCATCATTCAGTTCAGAGATTCTATCAACTAGAATATCGGTAGGAACCTTTTTTCTAAGGTTTTCATTAAAAGCAACATGATCTAGAGATTATAAACGCATTATGTCTTCTTGATTAAAAAGGATAGCTTCTATGGGAGGACGACCAACGTCCACCCTATAGTGCGCAAAAATTTCTTTGGCCTCTCTCAATATAAATCTGAACTCTTATTGATTAAAAAGGATAGCTTCTATGGGAGGACGACCAGTGTCCACCCTATAGTGCGCAAAAATTTCTTTGGCCTCTCTCAATATAAATCTGAACTCATGTGCCAAAAAGATGGTAGCTCCTCGCTTAACAGAAGAATTCTCATTGGAAAATTCTAGAAAAATTCTCTGAATGCAAGGGTGCATGTGGATAAATTGTCTTTCAAGTTCAACTACACGCAAAGATATAGCATCCGCAAGACTGTTGGTTCTATGAAGAATAGATCCACCCATAGTGGGCAAGCCACCGAGCAAGTAAAGAAATCATGAATAACTCCCTTCCCAATAATATTACAACTACCAATCCAGAACTTTTTAGTGTGTAAAGTAGGAGGTTCCTCGTGAGGATAATCAAAAGCATCTAAGTTTCCCCCATCGTTACCACTATCTTTTTCAACGATAACCTCCCCTGTTTCAGACATGATAGCAAAGATGAACACACAAAAGACAAGCGAACGGAAAAAAAGGCGAATAAAACGGCAAAGGTGAAGTGGGGGAGAGGAAATCGAGAGGCAAATGGCAAATAATGTAATGCAAGGGATAAGAGTTTGTGATGGGTACTTGGTATATGAATTTTGCGTAGATATCCCCGACAATGGTGCCAGAAATTCTTCTTGCTACCTCTTGAGCTTGCGTTGTTTTTCCCTTGAAGAGGAAAGGGTGATGCAGCACAGTACCATAAGTATTTCCCTCAGTTTTTGAGAACCAAGGTATCAATCCAGTAGGAGACTACGCGCTAGTCCCTCATACCTACACAAACAAATAAGAAACTTGCAACCAACGTGATAAAGGGGTTGTCAATCCCTTCTCGGCCACTTACAAAAGTGAGATCTGATAGAGATACTAAGATAAATATTTTTGGTATTTTTGGTATATAGATTGAAAGTAAAGATTGCAAAATAAAAGTAAAGTAAAGATAAATAGTTGATGGAAGATTAATATGAAGGAAGATAGACCCGGGGGCCATAGGTTTCACTAGTGGCTTCTCTCAAGATAGCAGATTTCTGCGGTGGGTGAACAAATTACTGTCGAACAATTGATAGAAAAGCGCATAGTTATGAGAATATCTAGGCATGATCATTGTATATAGGAATCACGTCCGTGACAAGTAGACCGAACGATTCTACATCTACTACTATTACTCCACACATCGACCGCTATCCAACATGCATCTAGAGTATTAAGTTCATAAGAACAGAGTAACACTTTAAGCAAGATGACATGATGTAGAGGGATAAACTCATGCAATATGATATAAACCCCATCTTTTTATCCTCGATGGCAACAATACAATACGTGCCTTGCTTCCCCTGCTGTCACTGGGAAAGGACACCGCAAGATTGAACCCAAAGCTAAGCACTTCCCCCATTGCAAGAAAGATCAATCTAGTAGGCCAAACCAAACTGATAATTCGAAGAGACTTGCAAAGATATTTAAATCATGCATAAAAGATTTCCGAGAAGAATCAAATATTGTTCATAGATAATCTAGATCATAAACCCACAATTCATCGGATCTCAACAAACACACCGCAAAAAGAATTACATCAAATAGATCTCCAAGAATATCGAGGAGAACTTTGTATCAAGATCCAAAGGGAGAGAAGAAGCCATAGCTAATAACTATGGACCCGAAGGTCTGTGGTAAACTACTCACAACTCATCGGAGAGGCTTTGGTGTTGATGTAGAAGCCCTCCATGATCGATTCCCCCTCCGGTGGAGCTCCGGAACAGGCCCCAAGATGGGATCTCACGAGTATAGAAGGTTGCGGCGGTGGAATTAGGGTTTCGTGGTGCTTCCAGATGTTTTCAGGGTATGTGGGTATATATAGGAGGAAGAGGCACGTCGGTGGAGCTACGGGGGGTCCACGAGGGTGGGGGCGCGCCCCCCTACCTCATGGCCACCCCGTGGCTTCCCTGGCGTGTACTCCAAGTCTTCTGTGTTGCGTTTGTTCCAAAAACGATCCTCCTGAAGGTTTCATTCTATTTGGACTCCGTTTGATATTCCTTTTCTGGGAAACACTGAAATAGGCAAAAAAACAGCAATTTGCACTAGGCCTTGGGTTAGTAGGTTAGTCCCAAAAATATTATATAAGTGTATAATAAATCCCATTAAACATCCAAAACACATAATATAATAGCATGGAACAATAAAAAATTATAGATACGTTGGAGACGTATCATTGATCTACGTTTTCAATCTCGGTGCAACTGATTAGAACAATTCGGTCACACCGAGCTGCAGTAACTGCTAGCAGTTTTGCATCTAGGTGCCACCGAGTCGTTCCACTGGGTCACACCGACATGGTGTGGATATATATACCCACAGGCTTTACCTTGGAAAGTTTTACGAATTGTTTCGCCCGCGCCTTGATACGTCTCCAACGTATCTATAATTTTTGATAGTTCCATGCTATTATTTATGAAGTCTTGGATGATTAATGGGATTTATCATTCACTTTTATAACATTTTTGGGACTAACCTACTAACCTAAAGGCCTAGTCCAGATTGCTGTTTTTTTGCCTATTTCAGGGTTTTGCAGAAAAAGAATATCAAACGGAGTCCAAATGGAATGAAACCTTCGTGAGAGATATTTTTGGAGAAAATCACGCACGGGAAACTTCAGGGCCAAGTCAGGGGACAGAGGGGCTCCCCTCGAGGGTGGGGGCGCGCCCCCTTCCCAGGGCGCGCCCCCTGCCTTGAGGCTGCCTCATGTGGCCCTCGGTGCCGTCCTTCATCCTATATATATCCACGTACCCCAGAAACTCCATACGCAGAGAGAAAACCCTAATTCCACCGCCGTATCTTCTGTTCCCGTGGAGATCCCATCTTGGATCCTGTTCCGGGAGGGGGATCCATCACGGAGGCCTTCATCATCATCATCGCCCTCACCATGAGTTGTGAGTAGTTTACCACAGACCTTCGGGTCCATAGCTAGTATCTAGATGGCTTCTTCTCTCTCTCTGGATCTCAATATAAAGTTCTCCTCGGTCTTCGAGGAGATCTATTCAATGTAATCTCTTTTTGCGATGTGTTTGTCGAGATCCCATGAATTGTGAGTTTATGATCAAGGTTATCTATGAAAGATATTTGGTTCTTCTCTGAACTTTTTATGTGTGCTCATAATATCCTTGCAAGTCTCTTCGAATTATTGGTTTGGTTTGGCCTACTAGATCTATAGTTCTTGCAATGGGAGACGTGCTTGGCTTTGGGTTCAATCTTGCGGTGTCCTTTCCCAGTGATAGTAGGGACAACAAGGAACGTATTGTATTGTTGCCATCGAGGATAAAAATATGGGGTTTTCATCATATTGCTTGAGTTTATCCCTCTACATCATGTCATCTTGCTTAAGCCGTTACTCTGTTCGTATGAACTCAATACACTAGATGTATGCTGGATAGTGGTCGATGTGTGGAGTAATAGTAGTTGATGCAGAATCGTTTCGGTCTACTTGTCTCGGACTTGATGCCTATATACAATGATCATGCCTAGATAGTCTCATAATTATTCACTTTTCTATCAATTGCTCGACAGTAATTTGTTTACCCACCGTAGAATATCGCTATCATGTGAGAAGCCACTAGAGAAAACTATGGCCCCCGGGTCTATTCTCAACATATCAATCTACATCTACTTTACTTTACAGCTTTTATTTGCTGTTTTATTAAACCAAAAATACAAAAAATATAAACTATCATCTCTATCAGATCTCACTCTCGTAAGTGACCGTAAAGGGATTGACAACCCCTTATCACGTTGGCTGCAAAGTTCTTATTTGTTTCTGCAGGTGCGAGGGACTGGCGCGTGGTCTTCTACTGGATTGATACCTTGGTTCTCAAAAACCGAGGGAAATACTTACGCTACTGTGCTGCATCTCCCTTTCCTCTTTGAGGGAATACAACGCAGGCTCAAGAGGTAGCAAGAAGAATTTCTTGCGCCGTTGCCGGGGAGGCTTACGCAAAAGTCATATACCAAGTACCTATCGCAAACCCTTATCCTTCGCATTACATTTATTTGCCTCTCGTTTTCCTCTCCCCCACTTCACCCTTGCCGTTTTATTCGCCCTTCTTCCGCCGTGTGTTTATCGTTCGCTTGCTTCTTGTTTGTTTGTGTGTGTTCCGTGCTTGCTTGCCCTCATGTCTGAGATGGGGGACGATTTTATCGAGAAGGGTAGCAATGCCGAGGGCAACGTTCATGTTGACCCCCCGGATGAAGCTACCACTTTACATATTAAGAAGTTCCGGTTTGGTAGTGGTAATATTATTGGAAAAGGGGTTCTTCAAGACTTCGTTACTTGTGCCGGTGCTTTGCCCACTATGGGTGGCTCTATTCTTCACAGAACTAGTAGCCTTGCGATGCTGTATCTATGCTCATAGTAGAAATTGAAAGGCAATTTATCCATATGCATCCCTGTATTCAGAGAGTATTTTTGGAGTTCTCCAATATTGAGCATTCTTCCGTTAAGCGTACAGCTACTATCTTTTTGGCTCATGAATTTAGATATATCATGAAAGAGGCCAGAGAAATCTTTTCTCATTACCGAGTTGATGCCGGTAGACCTCCTATAGAGGCTATCTTGTTCAATCAAGAAGACCTTATGCGTTTGCGATCTCCTGATCATGTTGCTTTTAATGAAAACCTTTGAAAAAAGGTTCCTGTTGAGATCTTGATTGATAGAATTTCTGAGATAAACGATGACTTTGCTGTTCAAAATAATGGGTTAGGCTTCTCCCTTGAATGAAGGCTTATGGCCTTCTGCCAAAAGAATGCCTATAATGATGAATTGGTCATCCACTACAAAGGGCCAAAGGAGGAACCTGTTCCTCCCGAGATTGATGTAGGGTACTTTAGTCCCATTAAATTTAGCTCTTTTGATTACTTTTGCTTGCCACAACGGAAGCTTGCTGCTGAACGTAGGGAATATGAGATGAGCTTTCGCGACATATCGTACCATTATGGCTATCCCTAGATTTATCTTGTATCGTGCCTAACTAGGGGCGTAAAACGATAGCGCTTGTTGGGAGGCAACCCAATTTTTTATTTTTTATTTTTGTTTCTGTTAGGGAATAAATATTGCATCTAGCCTCTGATTACATGTGGTTTCATGTTTTGTTTAGTGTTTGTGCCAAGTAGAACCTTTGGGAAGACTTGTGTGAAGTTTATATGATCTTGCTGTGAAAAACAGAATCATTAGCGCTTGCTAAAGTGGTCTTCAGATTTTACCGGAACGTGCTTTTTAGTTGATTCATTTTTCTTCTGATTGGTAGACAAATTTCGCAAATTTAACAATTTAGTTTGAATTTTTTGGAATTCCAGAAGTAGGCGAACCCTGCAGATTACTACAGACTGTTCTGTCTTTGACAGATTCTGTTTTTCGTGTGTTGTTTGCTTATTCCGATGCATCTATGAGTAATATCGGAGGATATGAACCATAGAGAAGTTGGATTACAGTAGGTTTAACACCAATATAAACAAAGAATGAATTCATTGCTGTACCTTTGAGTAGTGGTTTGCTTTCTCATACTAACGGAGCTCACGAGAATTTTTGTGTAAGTTTTGTGTTGTGAAGTTTTCAAGTTTTGAGTATTGCTTTGATGGACTATGGAACAAAGAGTAGCAAAGGCCTAAGCTTGGGGATGCCCATGGAACCCCAAGTAAATTCAAGATAATCAAAAGCCTAAGCTTGGGGATGCCCCGGGAAGGCATCCCCTCTTTCGTCTTCATCCATCGGTAACTATACTTGGAGCTATATTTTTATTCGCAACATGATATGTGTTTTGCTTGGTGCGTCTTGTATAATTTGAGTCTTTGCTTGTTAGTTTTCCACAATCATCCTTGCTGGAAACGCCTATTTGGGAGAGTTAAATATGTCCTAGAAATTATTAGAATACTCTATGTGCTTCACTTATATCTTTTGAGTTGAATAGTTTTTGCTCTAGTGCTTCACTTATATCTTTTAGAGCATGGTGGTGGTAATATTTCGTAGAAATTGTTGAACTCTCATGCTTCACTTATATCTATTTGAGAGTATATTAGAACAGCATGGTAATGTGTTTAGGCTAAAGAAACTAGTCTTCACATGATAAACATCCAATGTCAATGTAGTAAAAAAATTCACACCAAGTGCATTGAATAGAATGAGATGTTGGATGCTCGATAATTGTTTTGAGACATGAGGATAGTGATATTAGAGTCATGCTAGTGGAGTTATCATGAAATTAAGAAATACTTGTGTTAATATTAGTGATTCCCGTATCATGCACGTATGGTGAACCGTTATGTGACGAAGTTAGAGCATGAGGTATTTGTAGAGTGCCAACCTTTGTGTGGAGGTTGGGGGCGCGCGATGGTTAACTCCTACCAACCTCCCCCCTAAGAGCATGCGTTGATTGCTTTGTTTTGATGAATCGTAGACTTTTGCAATAAGTATATGAGTTCTTATGACTAATGTTGAGACCATGGATTATACGCACTCTCACCCTTCCACCATTGCTAGCCTCTCTTGTACCGCACAACTTTCGCTGGTACCATAAACCCACTATATATCCTTCCTAAAAACAACCACTATATTGTTCCTCAAAACATCCACCATACCTACCTACCATGGCATTTCCATAGTCATTCCGAGATATATTGCCATGCAACTTTCCACCGTTCCGTTTATATGACACGCATCATATTGTCATATTGCCATGCATGATCATAGAGTTGACATCGTATTTGTGGCAAAGCCACCATGCATAACCTTTCATACATGTCACTCTTGTTTCATTGCACATACCGGTACACCGCCGGAGGCATTCATATAGAGTCATACTTTGTTGTTGTAGTATCGAGTTGCAATATCGAGTTGTAATGAAAGTGTGATGATCATCATTATTAGAGCATTGTCACATGGGAGGAAAGGCTAAATCTATAAAGCCCCTCCGCAAAAAAAAGGCCAAAGAAAAAAAGAAAGGTCCAAAAAAAAGAGAGAAAAAAAAAGAAAAAAAGAAGAAAAAAGGGGACAATTGCTACTATCTTTTTCCACACTTGTGCTTTAAAGTGGCACCATGTTCTTCATTGTAGAGAGTCTCATGTTTACTCACTTTCATATGCTAGTGGGAATTTTTCATTATAGAACTTGGCTTGTATATTCCAACGATGGGCTTCCTCAAATGCCCTAGGTCTTCATGAGCAAGCAAGTTGGATGCACACCCACTAGTTTCTTTTGTTGAGCTTTCATTCATATTTAGCTCTAGTGCATCCGTTGCATGGAAATCCCTACTCACTCAAATTGATATCTATTGATGGGCATCTCCATAACCCGTTGATACGCCTAGTCGATGTGAGACTATCTCCTTCCCTTTTGTCTTCTCCACAACCACCTCTATTCCACCCATAGTGCTATATCCATGGCTCACGCTCATGTACTGCGTGAAAGTTGAAAGGTTTGAAAAGATAGAGTATGAAAACAAATGCTTGGTTGAAATCGGGGTTCTGCATGATATGAATATTTTGTGTGATGAAGAGGGAGCATAGCCAGACTATATGATTTTGTAGGGATAACTTTCTTTAGCCATAGTATTTTGTGAAGACATGATTGCTTTGTTAGTATTGCTTGAAGTATTGTTATTTCTTATGTCAATATAGACTTTTATCTTGAATCTTTCAGATCTGAACATTCATGCCACAATTAAGAGAATTACATTTAAAAACTATATTGGTTAGCATTCCACATCAAAAATTCTTTCTTTATCATTTACCTACTCGAGGACGAGCAGGAATTAAGCTTGGGGATGCTTGATACGTCTCCAAGGTATCTATATTTTTTGATTGTTCCATGCTATTATTTATGAAGTCGTGGATGTTTAATCGGCTTTATCATTCAATTTTATAACATTTTTGGGACTAACCTACTAACCCAAAGGCCTAGTCTAGATTGCTGTTTTTTGCCTTTTTCAGGGTTTTGCAGAAAAAGATTATCAAACGGAGTCCAAACGGAATGAAACCTTCATGAGAGATATTTTTGGAGAAAATCACGCACGGGAAACTTCAGGGCCAAGTCAGGGGATAGAGGGGCTGCCCTCGAGGGTGGGGGGTGCCCCCCTTCCCAGGGCGCACCCCCTGCCTCGAGGCTGCCTCGTGTGGCCCCCGGTGCCCTCCTTCTTCATATATATATCCAAGTACCCTAGAAACTCCATACACAAAGAGAAAACCCTAATTCCACCGCCATAGCTTCTGTTCCCGTGGAGATCCCATCTTGGAGCCTGTTTCGGGAGGGGGATCCATCACGGAGGCCTTCATCATCATCATCGTCGCCCTCACCATGAGTTGTGAGTAGTTTACCATAGACCTTCGGGTCCATAGCTAGTATCTAGATGGCTTCTTCTCTCTCTCTGGATCTCAATACAAAGTTCTCCTCGGTCTTCGAGGAGATCTATTCGACGTAATCTCTTTTTGCGGTGTGTTTGTCAAGATCCGATGAATTTTGAGTTTATGATCAAGGTTATTTATGAAAGTTATTTGGTTCTTCTCTGAACTTTTTATGTGTGCTCATAATATCCTTGCAAGTCTCTTCGAATTATTGGTTTGGTTTGGCCTACTAGATCTATAGTTCTTGCAATGGGAGAAGTGCTTGGCTTTGGGTTCAATCTTGCGGTGTCCTTTCCCAGTGACAGTAGGGGCAGCAAGGCACGTATTGTATTGTTGCCATCGAGGATAAAAAGATGGGGTTTTCACCATATTTCTTGAGTTTATCCCTCTACATCATGTCATCTTGCTTAAGGCGTTACTCTGTTCGTATGAACTTAATACACTAGATGCATGCTGGATAGCGGTCGATGTGTGGAGTAATAGTAGTAGATGCAGAATCGTTTCGGTCTACTTGTCTCGGACGTGATGCTTATATACAATGATCATGCCTAGATAGTCTCATAATTATTCGCTTTTCTATCAATTGCTCGACAGTAATTTGTTTATCCGCCGTAGAATATCGCTATCATGAGAGAAGCCACTAGAGAAAACTATGGCCCCCGATTCTATTCTCAACATATCAATCTACATCTACTTTACTTTACAGCTTTTATTTGCTGTTTTATTAAACCAAAAATACCAAAAATATAAACTATCATCTCTATCAGATCTCACTCTCGTAAGTGACCGTAAAGGGATTGACAACCCCTTATCGCGTTGGCTGCGAAGTTCTTATTTATTTGTTTCTGCAGGTGCGAGGGACTGGCGTGTGGTCTCCTACTGGATTGATACCTTGGTTCTCAAATACTGAGGGAAATACTTACGCTAATGTGCTGCATCTCCCTTTACTCTTCGAGGGAATACAACGCAAGCTCAAGAGGTAGCACGCCTGTCCAGCTCTAACTACTCGAGGACTCCGGATCATCTCCTCGTCGCCAGCGACCCCCTGCCCCTGGTCTCCGCCGCCGTCAACGGGAATCTCTGTCGCCATTGTCGCCGTAGCAAACTCATCACCGAGTTAGGGTTTGAGTTCGACCCTTTGTGTTTTCTCAATCTGATTCTTAGCACAAAGTCAATGCCATGTTTCCTGCCACGTTTGAGATCATCCTATCCAGCATAAACTCCCTTTAGATTAGATTTGATTCAAAATTTTAGGGTTAGGTTTCCGCTGAACTCATCTCGGACCGACTGAGTTGTAGAAATCGGTCTCATCGATCTGGCTTAGGCCATTGCACTTGTGACTTCCGGTCTAACCGAAACTTACAAATCAGTGTGACTGAGTTCAACTCTCAGTGAAACCCTAGCAATCTCGGAGTCACCGAACTATGTCTCGGTCTGACTGATTTCACCAGTTTAGACTCTCAAAGTTGCTTCGTTGTCACCGAGTTTAACAAATCGGTAGCTCCAAAATGATTTTTGTAGAAACCTAAAACTAAGTTTTTGACTCAATTGTTTTGCAAAAAGCTCTGCACTTGGTGATGCTCATCCACTCTACCTCAAGTACATCTATTCACAGGGTTAGCTTGCAGTTTCAGATATGTCTAAAGGTAGTGACAGCTAGAACAAGTCAGTGGAGCAGGCAGAACTGAGCGAGGGCTCTAGTCCCTCCAACATCAGCTACTATGAGAGCAGCAGAAGCACTCCAAGAAATCTGCCAAAGGCTGCCACCAAGACAAGGAAGAAGAAAAATTCCGACAGTGAGAATGAAGACTTTGTGGCTCATGAGGAAGTCACTTCAAAGAAGAAGGCTATGAACAAGGAAGAAACTATTAGAGTTGTCAAGCCTGGCCTGAACAAGAAGGCCCCTGCCAAGAGAGCTCCAATGTCAAAGGTCAGAGCTTCCACACAAGAGACCATGGTGTTCACTCTTGAAACAAGAGATAATGAGCCAGCGGGATCCAAGAAGAGATCTAGGAAGACTACTGCTAGAGTGATTGGCAAGCCATCTATGAGAGATGATGATGATGCAGATGATCCTGTTGCACGTGCTGCAAAGACTCATAAGCTGATGGGGGATGCCATCAAAGCCAGGGCTGCTCCATCCAAGCCCAAAGTTGCCCCCAAAGCTTCAGCACCTAAGAGATCCACCAGAGACATTCCTGCAGCTGAGAAGAACAAGGCCCCAGTGCCAGATGTTCCATAAGAAGAGCAAGATCAAGAAGAAGAATCCTCAGATGATGATGAGTCCATGATGCTCACGAAACTTAAGCCAAAAATTCAAGATCATAATGATGCCCATCTTGTTGCTGAAAACATGAAACTGAGAAAGGATGCTGGTCTGAGACGTTAGAGACAGTCTGATCCATATGCTACCAGAAGGAGAACTACTATGGACTATAGATTTCACACGAAGGAACAACAGGACTTCTATGAGACAGTGTTGTTGGACAAGAATCCCATTGTTTGTGACGTGAAGTGGGTTGACTGGAAATACATCAACAAGTATGCTGATTTCTTTCCAGGTGTGCGTGAAAGCTTCAGGCAGAATGAAG
Organism: Secale cereale; assembly: GCA_902687465.1. Lineage (NCBI taxonomy): Eukaryota > Viridiplantae > Streptophyta > Magnoliopsida > Poales > Poaceae > Secale > Secale cereale. The sequence goes on from LR738713.1 coordinate 326,162,582, forward strand.
TTGACAAGTTTGTTGGGAAGAAACTGACCAGATGGAATGATGAGATGATCATGCAATTCTACTCCACTACTCATTTCTATCCAGATGGTAGAATTGTATGGATGACTGAAGGAACCAGATACCAATCAACAGTTGCTGAATGAGAAGTTTGATCGAGGATGACAATGACACAGATGTGTATGCCAAGCCTAGGAAGGATCATGACTCTATGGCAAAAATGTACAAGCCAATTCCCGACAAAGACTTGAAGACTCACAAGCTTGGCTCCATATATCATTTGATGTCTGGACTGACTACCATCAACACCATACCGAGGCACACTTTGTTTCCCAAGTCAGGAGATCATAGAATGATCCGAGGTCACTCCATCAACTTGCTCCATATGTTTGATGTTCCAGAGAAGTTCAAGGTCATGAGCCTGATTGTGGAGACAATCAAGAGGACAACATCAGACTGGAAGAGGTCTTGTGGATATGCCCTTCACATTCAGATGCTTATCAACTCTAGGTTGGAGAAAGGGACATATCTTCTTGACAAGAGGCATCTACCTCTTAGGCCAAAATTTGAGGACAATGAAGTTGTCATGAATGCATCCCATCCTACTTATGTTGAAGGCCAAGAGAAGATTGCACAAGCAAAGGCAGCAAAGCTAGCAAGTACTTCTGGAGCTCCCAAGACCAAGAAAGATCAGCTCAGTTATCTGCTTGAGGCCACTCTAAGGATTGAGAAGAGTTTGGCCAACTTGACTCAGAATCAAGCGAGCCTTGAGAGGATCATTGAGACTAAGTTCTAGGATCTAGATGTGAAGGTCACGGAGATCTAGACAGTGGTGGAGAAGCTCAAGGAAGATGCTGAGTACAGAGATACAACTAATGCTTTCAGAGAGTCCCGAGAGGACCAAGATCTTCAGTTGTGCCAGTTCTCGAGCCCAGACCTACACTTTCAACTCCTGCATCCACTGCCATAGTTGTTCCTCCGGTATCAACACCTCCAGTTCCAAAGACTTCATCGGAAGCGTTTGCAGATGCTCTTATCTCCACACCATCTACGTACACCGGAGCCACCAGCGAGAAGACTTCTTCAGCAGCTCCCGGAGATCGTGCCTAGAGTGCCGTATAGCACAATGCATTTTCGAGATCTTTGGTAACTTGTTGCCAAAGGGGGAGAAAGTGTATAGATCATTAGGCTTCGAGAGAGTGTGTCTTGCTTCTATTTGTTGTTTTTTTGCTTGCTACTTCGTTTTATTGTTTGGTTATTGCTACAATTTGCTTATGTGTGTGAGATACTTTATGTGCTTGATCATATCATACTATGCGTAATGTGTGCCTATTTGATTGTGCATGATCATTCACTTGGTTATGTTGGTGATGAGTGCTTATTTCTTAAATCGTATCATTTTGGGCGCTCCACCAAGATGTATGTGACATGGAAGAGTAACCCATGATCCTAATCGATTGTGCATTTGCATTCAAAAGCAAATCTTAAATAATGCACAAATTTAGGGGGAGCTCTTGCTTATCACATACTTCTCAAAGCAATGATATATTTTGTTCTTATTATCATTTGTTGAAGCTTTGATCTATATTTTGTCATCAATTACCAAAAAGGGGAAGATTGAAAGTGCAACTAATCCTCGGGTGGTTTTGGTAATTAATAACAACATATAGCTCATTGAACTAATATCCTTTCAAGACAAATATTTCAGGAAGTTCAATGGTTGGCATGGCATCGATTAGAAATGTGGACCCCTCAAAATTCTAAGGACAAATATTGGTAAAAGCTCAAGACTCTACATTTTCATTTTAGTAATCCAAGATCACATTGAGTCCATAGGAAAAGCCAATACTCTTAAAAGGGGATGAGGTGTTGCTTAATGGTCTACTTGCTCAAGTGCTTAGTAATATGCTCCAAATCCCTCAACCACTTTCTCATTTCCACATTTGTCCTAAACCTAAAAGCCAAACTCGGCCCCACCGATTTGATCTATCCGGCGCCACCGAGTTCACTTGGCATAGCCACTGCCACAAACCCTAATTAGTTCGGTCTCACCGATAGGGATCTCGGTCTCATCGAGATGGGAATGCAAACTCTCTGTTTCCTCTTCGTAACGTTTTGGTCTAACCGAGATGAGCGAATCGGTCCCATCGAGTTTGCTTGACCTACACTCTATTAGCCTATTACCAAAATCATTCTCACCGAGTTTGTTTAATCGGTCAAACCTAGTTGAGGTTTTTCCCTAACCCTAACGCATCGGTCTCACCGTGTTGATACTGCCGGTCCCACCAAAATTTCTAACATTCACATTTTGAATTGCTTTGGTCTGACCGAGTTCTTTTATTCGGTCTGACCGAGTTGGGTCAAATGTGTGCAATGGCTAGATTTTGTGTGGAGGCTATATATACCCCTCCACCCCCTCTCCATCAGTGAGAGAGCCATCAAAACGTGCCTACACTTCCACTATTCATTTTTTAAGAGAGAACCACCTGCTCATGTGTTGAGACCAAGATATTCCAATCCAACCACAAGAATCTTGATCTCCAGCCTTCCCCAAGTTGCTTTTCACTCAGATATTCTTTTCATCATTTCCAAATCTGTGAGAGAGAGTTGAGTGTTGGGGAGACTATCACTTGAAGCACAAGAGCAAGGAGTTCATCATCAACACACCATTTATTACTTTTTGGAGAGTGGTGTCTCCTAGATTGGTTAGGTGTCACTTGGGAGCCTCCGACAAGTTTGTGGAGTTGAACCAAGGAGTTGGTAAGGGCAATGAGATCGCCTACTTCGTGAAGATCTACCCTAGTGAGGTAAGTCCTTCATGGGCGACGGCAATGGTGGGATAGACAAGGTTACTTCTTCGTGGACCCTTCGTGGGTGGAGCCCTCCGTGGACTGGCGCAGCCATTACCCTTCTTGGGTTGAAGTCTCCATCAACGTGGATGTATGATAGCACCACCTATCGGAACCACGCCAAAAACATCCGTGTCTCCAATTGCGTTTGCTCTCTCCAAGCCCTCCCTTTACCTTCATATGCAATGCTTCACTTTCCGCTGCCACAACTCTAGAATTGCATGTGTGGGAAGATTGCTTGACTTGTGCTAAATTGCTAAAAACTATCAAAACTTAAAATTGGGAAAAGGCTAAGTTTTTATTTGGTCAAGTAGTCTAGTCACCCCCCTCTAGACATACTTTCGATCCTACACATGTGACTGACACCCAAAGGGCTTACTAGAGTCAGTAATCTAGGTCATATCACCATGTGATTAATACCCAAAGAGCATTGAGGTGTGATCATGTTTTTCTTTGTGAGAGAAGTTTAGTCAATGGGTCTGTCACTTTCAGATCCGTATGTATTTTGCAAATTTCTATCTCTACAATGCTCCGCATGGAGCTACTCTAGCTAGTCGCTCCCACTTTCAATATGCATCTAGATTGATACTTAGAGTCATCTAGATTAGTGTCAAAGCTTGCATCGGCGTAACTCTTTACGACAAACTCTTTATCACCTCCATAATAGAGAAACATTTCCTTAGTCCTCCAGTTACTAAGGATAATTTTGACCACTATCTGGTGATCTACCCCTGGATCACAATTGTACCTCCTTGCCAAACTCATGGCAACATACACAAAAGGTTTGGTACACAACATGGCATACTTTATAGATCCTATGGCTGGGGCATAGGGAATGACTTTCATTCTCTTTATATTTTTTCTGCCGTGGTCGGGCTTTAAGTCTTACTCAACTTCCCACCTTACAGATCATGCAAGAACTCCTTTTTTTGACTGATCCATTTTGAACTACTTCAAAAACTTATCAAGGTATGTACTAATCGAAAGTATTATCAAGCGTCTTGATCTATCTCTATAGATCTTGGTGCCCAATATGTAAGCGGCTTCACCGATGTCTTTTATTGAAAAACTCCTTTTAAATAATCCTTTATGCTTTCTATAAAATTCTACGTCATTTCTGATCAACAATATGTCATTCACACATACTTATCGGAAATGTCGTAGTGCTCCCACTCACTGTCTTGTAAATACAGTCTTCATCGTAAGTCTGTATAAAACCATATGCTTTGATCACCTTATCAAAGCGTATATTCCAACTCCGAGATGCTTGCACCAGTCCATACATGGGTCGCTGAAGCTTGGACACTTTGTTATCACCTTTAGGATCGACAAAACCTTTTGGTTGCATCATATACAACTCTTCTTTCAGAAATCCATGAAGGAATGTAGTTTTGACATCCATTTGCCAGATTTCATAGAATGCGACAATTGCTAACATGATTCGAACAGACTTAAGCATCGCTACGGGTGAGAAAGTCTCCTTGTAGTCAACTCCTTGAACTTATCGAAAACCTTTTGCGACAAGTCGATCTTTGTAGACAGTGACATTACCATCAACATCAGTCTTCTTCTTAAAGATCCATTTATTTTCTATGGCTTGCCGATCATCAGGCAAGTCAACCAGAGTCCATACTTTGTTCTCATACATGGATCCCATCTCAGATTTCATGGCCTCAAGCCATTTTGCGGAATCTAGGCTCATCATCGCTTCCTCATAGTTTGTAGGTTCATCATGGTCTAGTAACATGATTTTGCAGAATAAGATTACCGTACCACTCTAGTGCGGACCGTACTCTGGTTGACCTATGAGGTTCGGTATTAACTTGATCTGAAGTTTCATGATCATCATCATTAGCTTCCTCACTAATTGGTGTAGGCATCATGTGAACAATTTTCTACGATGAGCTACTTTCCGATTTGAGAGAAGGTACAACTACCTCATCAAGTTCTACTTTCCTCCCACTCACTTATTTTGAGAGAAACTCCTTCTCTAGAAAGGATCCATTCTTAGCAATAAAGATCTTGCCTTCCGATCTGTGGTGGAAGGTGTACCCAACAATTTATTTTTGGGTATCCTATGAAGACACTCTTCTCCGATTTGGGTTCGAGCTTATCAGGCTGAAGCTTTTTCACATAAGCATCAGAACCCCAAACTTTAAGAAACGACAACTTTGGTTTCTTGCCAAACCATAGTTCATATGATGTCGTCTCAACGGATTTAGACGGTGCCCTATTTAACGCGAATGCAGCTGTCTCTAATGCATAACCCCAAAATGATAGTGGTAAATTGGTAAGAAACATCATAGATTGCACCATATCTAATAAAGTACGATTACGATGTTCGGACACACCATTACGTTGTGGTGTTCCAAGTGGCGTGAGCTATGAAATTATTCCACATTTTTTCAAATGAAGACCAAACTCGTAACTCAAATATTCGCCTCCACGATCAGATCATAGAAATTTTGTTTTCTTGTATGATGATTCTCTACTTCACTCTGAAATTCTTTGAACTTTTCAAATGTTTCAGACTTGTGTTTCATCAAGTACGTAGACCCATATCTGCTCAAATCATCTGTGAAGGTCAGAAAATAACGATACCCGCCGCGAGCCTCAACACTCATTGGACCGCATACATCTGTATGTATTGTTTCCAACAAGTCATTGGCTCGCTCCATTGTTCTGGAGAACAGAGTTTTAGTCATCTTGCCCATGATGCATGGTTCGCAAGAATCAAATGGTTCATAATCAAGTGATTCCAATAGTCCATTCGTATGGAGTTTCTTCATGCGCTTTACACCAATATGACCTAAATGGCAGTGCCACAAGTATGTTACACTATCATTGTCAATGCTGCACCTTTTGGCTTCAATATTATCAATATGTGTATTACTATGATCGAGATTCAATAAAACATTCATTTTGGGTTTATGACCATAGAAGGTTTTATTCATGTAAACAGAATAACAATTATTCTCTGACTTAAATGAATAACTCTATTACAATAAACACGATCCAATCTTGTTCATGCTCAATGCAAACACCAAATAACATTTATTTAGGTTTAACACTAATCCCGAAAGTATAGGGAGTGTTTGATGATGATCATATCAATTTTGGAACCACTTCCAACACACATTGTTATCTCACCCTCAACAGGTCTCTGTTTATTCAGCAACTCCTGTTTCGAGTTACTAATCTTAGCAACCGAACAAGTATGAAAATACCCAGGGGCTACTATGAGCACTAGTAAGGTACACATAAATAACATGTATATCAAATATACCTTTGTTCACTTTGCCATCCTTCTTATCTGCCAAGTATTTGGGGTAGTTCCGCTTCTAGTGACAATTTCCTTTGCAGCAGAATCACTTAGTTCTAGGCTTGGGTCTAGCTTTGGGCTTCTTCGTGGGAGTGGCAACTTGCTTGCTATTCTTCTTGAAGTTCCCTTTCTTTCCCTTGACCTTTTTCTTGAAACTAGTGGTCTTGTTAACCATCAACACTTGATGATTTTTCTTGATTTCTACCTTCACCGATTTCAGCATCGCGAAGAGCTCAGGAATCGTTTTCATCATCCTTTCCATATTATAGTTCATCACAAAGTTCTTGATAGCTTGGTCATAGTGACTAGAGAACTTATGTCAATAACTATCTTATCTGGAAGATTAACTCCCACTTGATTCAAGTGATTGTAGCACCCCAAACATTCTGAGCACATGCTCACTAGCTGAGCTATTCTCCTCCATCTTGTAGGTAGCGTATTTGTCAGAGGTCTCATACCTCTCGACATGGGCATGAGTCTGAAATACCAATTTCAGCTCTTGGAACATCTCGTATGTTCCATGGCATTCAAAACGTCTTTGGTGCCCCGATTCTAAGCTGTAAAGCATGGCGCACTAAACTATCAAGTAGTCATCATATCGAGCTTGCCAAACGTTCATAACATGTGCATATGCTCCTGCAATAGGTCTGTCACCTAGCGGTGCATCAAGGACATAATTCTTCTGTGCAGCAATGAGGATAATCCTCAGATTACGGACCCAGTCCGCATCATTCCTACTATCATCTTTCAACTTAGTTTTCTCTAGGAACATATCAAAAACATAGGGGAGCTACAACGCGAGCTATTGATCTACAGCATAATTTGCAAATACTAACATGACTAAGTTCATGATAAATTATAGTTCAATTAATCAAATTACTTAAGAACTCCCACTTAGATAGACATCCCTCAACTTATCTAAATGATACCTGATCCAAATAAACTAAACCATGTCTGATCATCACATGAGATGGAGTAGTCTTCAATGGTGAACATCTCTATGTTGATCAAATCTACTATATGATTCACGTTCGACATTTCAGTCTCCAGTGTTCCGAGGCCATTTATGTACATGCTAGGCTCGTCAAGTTTAACCCGAGTATTCCGCATGTGCGAAACTGTCTTGCACCCATTGTATGTGAACGCAGAGCCTATCACACCCGATCATCATGTGGTGTCTCGGCAGAAAGAACTGTCGCAACGGTGCATACTCAGGGAGAACACTTATACCTTGAAATTTTAGGAAGGGATCACCTAATAATGCTACCGCCATACTAAGTAAAATTAGATGCAGAACCAGATAAACATCACATGCAATGAAAATATGTGACATGATATGGCCATCATCATCTTGTGCCTTTGATCTCTATCTCCAAAGCACCGTCATGATCTCCATCGTCACCGGCTTTACACCTTGATCTCCATCGTAGCGTCGTGGTCGTGTCGCCAATTATTGCTTCTACGACTATCACTAGCTCATAGTGATAAAGTTGAGCAATTACATGCCGATCGTATTTCATACAATAAAGAGACAACCATAAGGCTCCTGCCAGTTGCCGATAATTCACAAAACATGATCATCTCATACAAAAACATATAACTCATCACGTCTTGACCATATCACATCACAACATGCCCTGCAAAAACAAGTTAGACGTCCTCTACTTTGTTGTTGCCAATTTTACGTGGCTGCTACGGGCTTCTAGCAAGAACCGTTCTTACCTATGCATCAAAACCACAACGGTGTTTCATCAAGTTTACTGTTTTAACCTTCAACAAGGACCGCCCGCAGTAAAATTTGATTCAAGTAAAGTAGGAGAAACAGACACTCGCCAACCACCTTTATTCAAAACTAGTTGCATGTCTGTCGGTGGAACCGGTCTCATGAACGTGGTCATGTAAGGTTGGTCTGGGCTGCTTCATCCAACAATAACGCTGAATCAAAATAAGACGTTGGTGGTATGCAGTATGACTATCACCGCCCACAACTCTTTGTGTTCTACTAGTGCATATAATCTACGCATAGACCTGGCTCATGATGCCACTGTTGGGAAACGTAGCATGCAATTTCCAAAAAAAAAATCCTACGCTCACGCAAGATCTATGTAGGAGATGCATAGCAACGAGAGGGGGAGAGTGTGTCCACGTACCCTCGTAGACCGAAAGCAGAAGCGTTTGACAACGCGGTTGATGTAGTCGAACTTCTTCTAGCTCCGACCAATCAAGCACCGAATGTACGACACCTCCGAGTTCTGTGCACGTTTAGCTCGATGACGTCCCTTGTTATCTTGATCCAACAAAGGTGTCGAGGAAGTAGATGAGTTTCGTCAGCACGACGGCGTGGTGACGGTGATTTTTTTGGAAATGGAGGAGGACCCCTGGCCGCTTCATCTGGACGATGCATGCAACCACTTTATTAGTTATTCACACAAGACCTTACAAAGTCATACAACAATAAGACTAAAGCCACCGTCTATGCAACATCTATCGCAACTCCTATCCAGTTGATGAAGGGATGTTGATAGTCTGGGCCTAATACCGAACAGACCTCGCAGCCAAACCTACCATCTAAGACCTGAGGTCCCAACCAGGACACCTGCCGGGTATGGGGCACCTACCAGTCCGGCGCACTCCTCAACTAGGACGCCTGTCGGGTATGAGGCCGCCGCAGCCACCTGCCACCAATCCATCTTTAGTGTTGTACTGATGCATCAACCTTGTCCGGTCTAACTGCCGTCGACGCCACCATGATGCCAGACAGCACCACCTCCCTGCGCGAGTCCATCTCCGCGCATCGGACACTGAATCTCCACAGCGCCACACCGCCGAGATCCACCGCCATCAATGTATAAGATGAAGTACCGCTCCACCAAAGAAGTCGTCCTCTGTTCCCCGAGCCCGTGTGTACCTCCATGAATGACGCCCCCAAGGGGGGAACAACACTAGAGCGCCGCCGTCATCAGATCAACTGATCTAGGGTTTCCCTGGAGGTAGAATAGAGCGGCCTTGAACTTCTCCAAGATGATGCCTCCAAGAAGGGAACGACACGGACAGTGCTGCCACCGCCGGCCTTTGTAGTAGTCAAAAGCTAGTTTTCACCCAGATCTGTTCGAGGAAACTCCATCTCTCGTGCACGGGCCGCCGCGTCCCGGCACGTCCTCGGGAGCGGGATCCCAAGATCCGCCGCCACTAGCGCCGCCACAAGGACCCACCACCTGGCCGTCATCCCTGAAGGGGGCGGCGCCACCACCGTGCTCGGACTCGACATCACGCCAATGCCTTGGACTGTCCCCAATCACATCGGTGAAGGAGGATAGCCAACGCGAGCGCCCACCACCGCTTAGGACCGCCAGACGGCGCTCGAGCCTGACCACCCAAAGGAGAACCGATCTGGGGCGAGAAACCCTGGATCCGCCGCCGCCAGCCCCCGCAGCGCCGCCGGGATCCCATCGGGCCGCCGCCCGAGTGCGCCAACTCCACCTCCATGCTGTACGCCCAGGGACGCCGACGCATCTCAGCTAGAGGATCCCCTCGTGAAGAAAGGAGGAGGGCCCTCCGTCCGCCGTCTGCCGGGTAAGCTTCGCTTGCCGGCCTCCTTCGATGGTGGCCGGGAAGAAGGGGAGGAGGGAGGTCGAGGGCGGCGACGGTTGGGGTGCCCGAGTCGCCCCAGGAGGCGACGCGAGCGAGGGGAAGAAGGGGCACCTTTAAAATTTGAATCTCTAAAAATGGGAGAGATTTTCACTTCCCGGCCTCTGCACCAACTAAGGATGCATACGGTCATTTTAGTATGAGTACCAAGATAAACATGGTCCTCATAATTTTTTAAATGAGTATCAAGATATTTTCAATGAGTGGTTCCACCATACACCAAGCTTGATCCTCAATAAATGGGGGAAAACCCATGTGCATCACCTGTCAATTCTGGGAATTGAACTCGGGTCGTTAGGCTGCACAACCGCATACCCAACCACTGAGCCAAGGCTCGGTGATGGTGAAATGATCCGCGCAGGGCTTCGCCTAAGCACTACGAGAATATGACCGGAGGCGTAAACTATGGAGGGGAGAGCCGCACACGACTAACAATAGTTGTTGTGTGTTCTATGCGCCCCCTCCCTATGTATATATAGGTTGGAGGGAGGAGAGGCGGCCAAGGGGCGTGCCCCAAGTAGGAGGAATCCTACTTGGGGTCCTCTCTCCTATTCCTATTCGGATTAGGAAGGGAAGAAGGGGAAGGGGAAATCCTATTCCCTTTTTCCTTTTCCACATTCCCCTTTCCTTCTCCAACATGACCAGCCCATATGGGGGGGGGGGCGCACCAGCCCCTTTGCGGCTGATGTGTTTCCCCTCTTGGCCCATAAGGCCCATATATTTTGCCGGGGTGCCTGGAACCCGTTCCGGCGACCCGATAAGTACCCGGTGCATCCCGAAACACTTCTGGTGTACGCATAGCATTGTCCTATATATCAATCTTTACCCATCGACCATTTCGAGACTCCTCGTCATGTCTGTGATCTCATCCGGGACTCCGAACAACATTTGGTCACCAAATCACATAACTCATATAATACAATATCGTCATCGAACGTTAAGCGTGCGGACCCTACAGGTTCGAGAACTATGTAGACATGACCGAGACACTTCTCCGGCCAATAACCAATAGCGGAACCTGGATGCTCATATTGGTTCTTACATATTCTACGAAGATATTTTTCGGTCGAACCGTTATGACAACATACATTATTCCCTTTGTCATCGGTATGTTACTTGCCTGATATTCGATCGTTGGTATCTTCATACCTAGTTCAATCTCATTACTGACAAGTCTCTTTACATGTTCCGTAATGCATCATCCCACAACTAACTCACTAGTCACATTGCTTGCAAGGCTTCTTTATGATGTGCATTACCGAGAGGGCCCAGAGATATCTCAACGATACTCGGAGTGACAAATCCTAATCTCGATCTATGCCAACCCAACAAATACCTTCGGAGATACCTGTACAGCATCTTTGTAATCACCCAGTTACGTTCTGATGTTTGATAGCACACAAGGCATTGCTCCGGTATTCGGGAGTTGCATAATCTCATAGTCAGAGGAATATGTATTTGACATGAAGAAAGCAATAGCAATAAAACTGAACGATCAATATGCTAAGCTAACGGATGGGTCATGTCCATCACATCATTCTCCTAATGATGTGATCCCGTTCATCCAATGAAAACACATGTCTATGGTCAGGAAACTTAACCATCTTTGAGTAACGAGCTAGTCTAGTAGAGGCTTACTAGGGACTTGGTATTTTGTCTATGTATCCACACATGTATCAAGTTTCTGGTTAATACAATTCTATCATGAATAAAAAAATTATCATGATATAAGGAAATATAAAATAACAACTTTATTATTGCCTCTAGGGCATATTTCCTTCATGCGATGACTCTAAAATTTGGACTAGCCCATCACACCTTGTCGGTGTACTAAGGTAGGGGTCCCTCTGTACCCCAACTGGTGCACGGGCAGTAGCAGCTTCCCGCGGCAGGGCCTACCATGTGCTTGCCGGAGACCCTTTCTGCTCCATATAAAACCATTCAAAAAGAAAGTATACAAGACAGAAGATCAAGATCCCGGCAAGTGGAGCTTGCCGGGAAGGCCGTCCCAGGCTCAAGATTACCTCACTCACGCAAGGCCCTGGCAAGAGGAGCTTGCCAGGAAGACTAGAAGATTACATCACGGAAGATACGCCTCGGCGCAGCATGCGCCCCGGCAGGGCCCGGGGAGCGGCAAGCTTCCGGGCCCGGCAAGGTCAAGACCCCGGCAAGGTGCTTGCCGGGGAGAGTTACGCTGTGTGCCCGCGCTCCAGCTCGTCGAACCACGCGTCGCCCTGGGGCCATCCCAGGGACGCGTGGCAGATGGCTGTGCAGCCTGGGGGACACGGTGGCACTCCACGGTGATAAAGCTATCGCCGTGGCAAACGGAGACGCAAGGGCGGGCGCTTTTGGGGTCGACGGCGACGGGCATTAAATGCTCTTGTCCCCCACTGCCAAAGTAGGTGATGACCACTGTTCATCCACTGTTCCCGCACTGTTACAACTACCACCGCTATTACATTTTTACCCCTTTCTCCTACGTTGACACCTGTCGGTGACCCCTTGAGCTATAAAAGGAGGCCCATGCACAACGTAGAAAGGGTTCGGAACATAGATCGCTCATTCGCTCGGTGTAGCTAGTTCTTCAAGCTCCCGAGCTCTCCAACTCAATACAACAAAGCAGGAGTAGGGTTTTACGCGTCGGTCGCGGCCCGAACCTGGGTAAACTGCCCGCGTGCTCACCACGATCTGCTCTTCGTGCTCCCTCCGCTCCCTTACCGCACGAACAAAGGGGCTCCGGTCCCATAGGTGCTTGTGGTGGACAGTTTCCCCCGACATCTTTGGCGCGCCAGGTAGGGGGCGTCGAGGTTGTGCGAACCTGATCCGGCGTTCACGCGGGCGCACTCTTCATCAACCTCTCCAGCTTCATCAGCAACCTCATCAGCAAACAACAACATGGCCCCGAAGAAGAAAGCTTCGGAGGTCGCAGGCCCGTCTGCGTCTCATCCGCCGCCACCGGAACCAACGGTGGGCGGGGGAGACGCCGTCGGATGGGTGGTCGCCGGTGAGGAAACTCGCGGCGCCACCAAATCCAAGGACGAGACGGATGACCGAGCTTCGGTCTCCGTGGACGCGCCCTGTCCATCTCAGCAAACAACAACCCAGCAGCGCCATGCCACAGGAGGTGGCATCCGCTTGCTGGGCCAAGGGCAAACCGGAGGCTCGCGGGACGCTCCGGGCCACCGTCCGGGCACGAGCAAGGCGCGGTCGCCGGGACGGGACCCTGCTCCTTCTAACCCCGTTAGGAGTCCGAGCATATCCCGCTCCTCGCACCGCTCGCCCCCGCTCCACTCCTCTCCAGCAGAAGCGCTCGCAAGGGCACAACTGCTCCTCGATTTCCCTCCAGCAGCAGACAAGGCCGAAGACTGGAGGGCAACCATCCAGAGCCTGATCGCCTTCGCCAACAACGATACGCCGCAGCAGCCGGCAACGTCGCGGCTGCGGCAAGTCGAGAAGACGAAGGCCGACGGCGACAAGACCGCCGGGGGTGCAACCACCGTGCACTCCCCGCCGCGGACGCAGAAAACGCCGCCCCGCCAGATCAACGTCGACGACGAGTCCACGGCGTCGTCGGTTCCGCGGGCTCGTCGGGACCAGCGCCAGGTCCTTGACGACCGGTGACAAGAAGACGCTCGAACGACGATCGAGCGCCGCCGAGAAGCTCGGCGACAATCAGATCAGCGAGCTGGGAACGCTGTCGACACGTGCGCGCCCGGTGAACCAGGCGACTTGCCGTACGCGGCAGGTTGCCCTGCGTTTACCCGTGAGCTGCGGCGCGTCCAGTGGCCCAGCATGAAGAACTTCAAGCCCGACGTACCGGAGAAGTACGACGGCAAGACGCACCCCTCGGAATTCCTCAGCATTTACACCATCGCGGTGCAGGCTGCCGGGGGGCGCGACGAGAAGATACTGGCGAACTACTTCCCGTTGGTGCTTAAGCCAAACGTACGTTCTTGGCTTATGCACTTGCCGGAAGGCTCCATTTCTTCTTGGGCGGACCTTTTCCACCAGTTTGTTGGCGCCTTCACGGGCGGCCAGAAACCCCACGGCCAGGAGAGTGATCTCCACATCTTGGCCCAGAAGGAAGGAGAACCTCTGCGCAAGTACATCCAGCGCTTCAGCCGCGTGCAGCACAACATCCCCGACGTCCACCCTGCCGCAGTTATCAGTGCATTCCACCAGAACGTACGTAACCGCTGCATGCGTGAGGAGATGGCCATGACCAAGATACGGGATGTCAGCGAGCTCTATGCTCTGGCTGATAAGTGCGCGCGCGCCGAGGAGGGGAGGAGACTCCTCGGAGAGGATGCTGGCGCAGGAGGAAGCGACAGCGACGACGCCGCCCCGGCAAAGAAGAGCCGGAGGCGGAACAATAGAAGAAAGAACAAGAAGGAAGTGCTTGCCGTCGAGAAGTCCGGCAAGGAGGCTCCCGCCAAGCAGGCACAGGGTGGCGGCTCCGGCAAGGAGCCTGCCCCTGTAGCGGCAGCCGACAAGCAGGACGGCTCCGACAAGCAATACTGCAAGATCCACCGCACCAAGGGCCATGACCTCTCCAACTGCAAACGCGTCGAGTACCTCGTCGAGCAGCAGAAAGCTGAGTACGAGCGGCGCAACAAGGAGAAGGCCCAAGGTGGCGGAGGAGAGCCGAGCAAGAAGCGGCCATTCAATGGCCGGGGAGGACGCCGCGGCAAGGCCAAGCAGCGGCAAGGTGACCGACCCCCCCGGGGCCGCGACAAGGATGAAGAAGACGACGATGACGACATGGAGGATGAGGATAATAGCGAGCAGGAGTTCCAGAAGGCTACGGAGGTCCTGTGCGTCGACGGCGGCGCCTCTCTGCACACTTCCCACCGCCAGCTCAAGCAGTGGGTGCGGGAGGTGAATGCAGCAGAGCCGCCCGTGGAGTCACGCAGGCTCCTCAAATGGTCCAGCACGCCCATCATTTTTGATCTTGAGGATCACCCTGACCGCACCACTGCGGTCGGGTGCTTGCCGATGCTGGTCTCACCCACCATCCGCAACCTCAAGGTCACCAAAATGTTGGTTGACGGCGGGGCCGGGCTGAACTTGATTTCCTCAGCTGTGATCAAGAAACTCCAAATCCCAGATGGCGAGCTCGAAGAGACCGGGTCCTTCCAAGGAATAAACCCGGGGAGGAGCAAGCCCAAGGGGAAGATAACTTTGCCGGTGACCTTTGGCGGGGAGCTCAACTTCAGAACTGAGCGCATCACATTCGACGTCGCCGATATCCCATTACCATACAATGGGATACTTGGCCGTCCTGCCCTCGCCAAGTTCATGGTAGCTTCCCACTACGCGTACAATGTACTCAAGATGCCGGGGCCGATAAGCGTCATCTCTGTCCCCGGCGACAAGAAGGATGCGCTGATCTGCGCCGACAAGATCTACCGGGATGCAGCAGCCGCAGCAGACAGCAACACACTTGCCGCTGAAGCTCCCGGGGGGAAGACCAAGACCAAGTCCGGCAAGAGCTCTGGGGCCCACTCCGGCAAACGCACCTCTTCGGAGTGCTGCGCTGCCGTTGAGGACGCACCATCGAGCTCCACCGGCAAGTGCAAGAAAGGAATGGCAGCTCCACCGACAACCAAGAAAGTGTCCGCCAAGGAGGACGGCACCGGTGGTACCTTCACCATCAGTGCTACACTCGACCCCAAATAGGAAAGCGCGCTCGTTGCCTTCCTGCGGGCGAATGTCGATGTGTTTGCCTGGCAACCATCTGACATCCCCGGTGTTCCCAGGAAGGTAATTGAGCACAAGCTTGCTGTTTGTCCTCATGCGCGGCCCGTCAAGCAAAAGGTCAGAAAGCAAGCCGTGGAGCGCCAAGAATTCATTGCCGAAGAGATCAAGAAGCTAGAAGCAGCAGGCCTAGTTAGAGGCGTGATCCATCCGACGTGGTTGGCAAACCCAGTCGTCGTGCGTAAGGCCAACGGGAAGTGGAGACTGTGTATAGACTTCACCGATGTCAATAAAGCATGTCCCAAGGATCCATTTCCCTTGCCGCGCATTGATCAGATTGTGGACTCTACTGCCGGATGTGAGTTGCTCTCTTTCCTTGATGCATATTCAGGCTACCATCAGATTTTCATGGCCAAGGAAGATGAAGAGAAGACTGCATTTATCACTCCATGTGGCACATATTGCTTCATACGCATGCCATTTGGACTGAAGAATGCAGGCTCAACCTTTGCAAGGGTAGTGCACACTGCTTTTGAGCCACAGATCCACAGAAATGTAGAGGCTTACATGGATGACATCGTGGTGAAGAGCAAGAGCAAGGATACACTGATCCAAGATTTAGAAGAGACATTTGAGAACCTGCGCAAGATCCAGCTTAAGTTGAACCCCGAGAAGTGCGTCTTTGGAGTTCCCTCCGGCAAGCTTCTCGGGTTCTTTGTGTCACAGAGGGGAATTGAAGCCAACCCCGACAAGATTAAAGCCATCGAGCAGATAGAAGCCCCGAAGCGCGTCAAGGATGTCAGGAGACTTGCAGGTTGTGTGGCTGCCCTCAGTAGGTTCATTTCAAAGTCTGCAGAACGCGCCCTTCCTTTCTTAAAAATCTTGAAGAAGGCAGGTCCTATGAAATGGACTCCGGAAGCGGAGGCAGCGCTGCAAGACTTGAAACGGTACCTATCCTCCACTCCAATACTTGTCGCACCTAGACCACAGGAGAAGTTGCTGCTGTACCTAGCGGCAACCAACCAGGTGGTTAGTGCTGCGTTAGTAGCGGAGAGGGAGGCCAACGAGGAGTCAGCACCACCGGCAAGCGAATCCAGCGACAAGCACGGGGCTCCTCCGACAAGCTCTGGCCCCGACAAGGACAACTCTGCGCAGGATCAAGGAGAAGTGCGGAAGAAGATGGTGCAGCGCCCAGTGTATTTTGTAAGTTCCCTCTTGCAGGGGGCTAGATCAAGATACTCTGGGGTGCAGAAGTTGCTTTTCGGCCTCCTCATGGCCTCGAGAAAGCTGCGCCATTATTTCCAAGCACATGAGATAACAGTGGTCACTCGCTTTCTGCTGAAGAGGATATTGCACAATCCAGAAGCAACAGGCAGGATCGTTGAGTGGGCACTGGAGCTGTCAAGCTTTGGTCTCAAGTTCGAGAGTACCTCAACCATACAGAGCCGAGCTTTGGCAGAATTTATAGCTGAATGAACCCCAACGCCCGAATGAAGAAATTCCAGAAACAAGTGCACCCGTACAAGAAGCGACAAGTGAATGGGTAATGTACTTTGATGGTGCCTTCTCGCTGCAAGGCGCTGGAGCCGGTGTGGTACTCATAGCACCCACCGGAGAACACCTCAAGTATGTTATCCAGATGCACTTTCCTAGGGAACAAGCGACAAACAATACTGCTGAATATGAAGGCTTGCTTGCCGGCCTCAAGATTGCGGCCGAACTTGGGATCAGGAAGCTGATTGTGCGGGGAGATTCTCAGTTGGTGGTCCGACAAGTTAACAAGAGTTACCAGAGCCCTTTGATGGAAGCTTATGTAGATGAAGTGAGGAAGCTTGAAGAACACTTTGAAGGTCTGCAAATGGAGCATGTTCCGAGAGCTCAGAATGACATTGCAGATGGCCTTTCAAAGTGTGCCGCGATGAAGTTACCTGTGGAACCAGGGACCTTCTTGCTCAAGCTGACTCAGCCATCCGTTACACCATCAATTGGGCAGTCCAAGAAGAGAAAGTTGGTCTCCGGCGACTACTTGCCGGCGGACCTTCCCGAGGAAGCCGCCAAGGTCCCCACGATCAACGATCAGAATGCTGAGGAACAGTTTGCTCCTGCTGATCCTCGGATCTGTGCAGTTGAAGCAAGCGTTCCCGACAAGCCTCGCCCCGGCGAGCTTGCCGGGGGACCATCCGCTCCGGCAGAACCAGAGGTTCTCGCCGTGGAAGCTGAGGTTCCCGCAGCGGCCCTCATGCCTTTAGTCCTTGCCGTTGAGCCTCGGGCTCCGGCATGGGCGCAGCAGATCGTTCGTTTTCTGCAAACTGGAGAACTTCCCGACGACCCAGCAGAGATAGAGAAGATAACCAGGCAGTCGAGTATGTACCAGTTCGTGGATAACGAGCTGTACAGAAGAAGACTCAATGGTGTCAGGTTGAAGTGCATCTCCATGGAAGATGGACAGAAGCTGTTGGAAGAAATACACGGAGGCATATGCGGCCACCACATTGGCGCAAGGGCGCTTGCCGGGAAAGCTTTCCGGCAAGGGTTCTTTTGGCAAGAAGCCCTCCAAGATGCAACTGCACTAGTAACCAAGTGTGAAGCGTGCCAGTTCCATGCGAAGCAAATTCATCAACCAGCTCAAGCTCTCCAAACAATCCCTTTGTCCTGGTCCTTCTCGGTCTGGGGGCTCGATATCCTCGGCCCTTTCCCTCGTGCTGTCGGGGGCTTTGAGTACTTGTACGTTGCAATCGACAAGTTCACAAAGTGGCCAGAAGTGGAACCAGTGAGAAAGGTGACAGCACAGTCAGCGGTCAGGTTCTTCAGGTTGATTGTTTGCCGTTTCGGGATCCCTAACAGGATCATTACCGACAACGGTACACAATTTACTAGTCGCACCTTCATGCAGTACGTCCAAGACCTTGGCGCCAAGGTCTGTTTCGCTTCTGTTGCTCACCCGAGGAGCAACGGTCAAGCGGAAAGGGCAAATGCTGAAGTGCTGCGCGGGCTCAAGACAAGGACCTTTGACAGGCTGCACAAGTGCGGAAGAAACTGGATAGAGGAGCTACCGGTGGCTCTTTGGTCAATCAGAACGACACCAAGTCGAGCCACCGGACAGACACCCTTTGCTCTAGTCTATGGAGCAGAGGCAGTTCTCCCCACGGAACTCGTATACGGATCTCCTCGAGTGCTCGCTTATGATGAGCTCGAGCAAGAGCAATTGCGACAAGATGACGCATTGCTCCTCGAGGAGGAACGTCTCCAGGCTGCTATACGAGCTGCTCGATACCAGCAAGCCTTGCGTCGCTACCATAGCCGCAAGGTTGAGGCCAGGAGTCTCGAGGAAGGCGACCTTGTTCTTCGGCGTGTTCAGTCCGCCAAGAATTCCAACAAGTTGACGCCGAAGTGGGAAGGCCCTTATCGGGTGAGACAAGTCACAAGGCCCGGCGCTGTCCGCCTTGAGACCGAAGAAGGCTTACCGGTGAGCAACTCCTGGAACATAGAGCATCTTCGCAAGTTTCACCCATAAGGCGCGGTTGCCGTGATCCGCTCCGGCAACCACCTTTTGTACAAGCCTTGCCGCTGTTGCATGTAACCCTTTGTACAAAGCCGGGCGCAGACCCCGTGCATCAGTAAAGCTTTTGTGTTTTGCGCTATTTGCCTTTTCCATGCTTTTCTTCGCTATTTGCATGCGTTATTTGGCATCTTGTGCAACCCACGTACCCGGTAAGCATTAGCACGCCAAAAGGCCATATACTTGTTTCCCTCTTCCTTTTCTTTCCCTCTTAAGCAGAAGGAATGTTCCTCACGCACAAGTTTGCCGGGGGGGAGGAGATGGAAGGTGAACCAAGTGAAGAAGAACCAAGTGCCGTTCAAGAAAGAGAAACTTGCCGGAGAACGCACAGATCTTGAAAGCTAAGTGACCAGAATTTGAGTAGTTCAAATTTTTAAATTTTAGTTGTCTTCCTTGAACAACCACACTTTGTATGGAAAACCTGTGCGCGGAGGAACCTACCCGTGGCTAGCCGCACCCTTATCTTGTTTTCGAGTACGCTCAACGACTTAAGTGAGCTGCGACAAGTGTCGCGCCCTTGCTTCGATTTCGAGTTCGCTCAGCAAGCTAAGTATGTTGCGACTAGTTGCGGCGAGGTTGCTTGCCGGTAAGACCTTGGCCAGCAGGCTGCTCAGAGTCCAGCACTCAGCGCTCGCGGCAAAGGCCCCTTGCCGGCAAGCTCCCTGGAAGCGTAGGGTGAAAAGCATACAAAGTAAAGGACCAAGACAAGGAAGATAACATTGCACTGATTGATCAAAATAAGATAATATATTGCAAGGGATAACTTGTCGCAATCATTAACGAGTCCGTGCCCATGGCACACTTTGCAGCAACAAAAGAGATAAAGAAAAGGCGGCCTAATCTACGCGGTCGCCCTCAATCCTAGAGATCTTGTTCACTTTGGCGATAATGTGGGCGACCTGCGCCTTCAGTGCCTCCATATCCGCGTCGGCCGGCAAGCTACGGAGAACGTTGGCGAGGTTTATACCGGGATTGCGGTACACTATCTTCGTCAAGACGCGCTCCAGAGTTCCCGCGCAGAGCTGGCGTGACTCCTCGGCCAGTTGCGCGGGGAGCTTCTTCTGAAGATTTGCAAGTGCCGGCGCGATCCCTCTGAAGAAGAGGCTGAGCTTGGCGCTGTGAGGGAGGTTTGGATCCGGAGAGTATATGAGATGCTCAACCTTCAGCGCCATCAGCTCCTTGTCGATACTAGCTACAGAGGCCACCAGGTCTTCGGTCCATACCTCGACGGTTTGGCGGAAGTTGTTGGCCGCTGTGGTGGCGCTCTCCACCAAGCCTCGCTCCTTGCGGAGCTCTTCCTTCAACTTGGTTTCCCGGTCCCGGGCGGCGTCAAGAGAGTCCTTCAGCGTGGAAACCTTCAGCTCCAGATCTGCGATCGAGTTCTTGGCGGCCTTCAGCTCGTCGCCTTGCTTGGAAAGACGCACCTGGAGTTCAGAGTTAGTATGGGCGTCCTTCTCGCGCTCTAAGTTGAGCGCGGTGACCCTCTCCGTGCTCGCCCTCAGGAACTCCTCCAGCTGCGCAACCTTGGCCTCGAGCTCCTTCTTGGCGGTCTCCGCGGCGGCCTTCGCCTCCTTCAGCTCTCCACCAAGGGCCTGCTCCCGGGCGGCAAGGTCTTCCTCGTGGGAGTCGAGGTTGACCTTCCGTTGGGTGAGCTCTCCTTCTCGCCGGGACAACTCCTCTCCGACGAGTCGCTGCTGCTCCTCGGCCTCGGCCTTCTCCAAGAGCCACTCCTGATACTCCCCGGCGAGCCTCTCGCGCTCCTCCGCCACGTCGCGAAGGGCCGCCTGGTTGGCGGCGCGGAGCTCCGCCGCGCGTTTCTCCATATCGGCGGCGGCCTTGGCGGTGAGGGCCCCGAGACGCGAGCTTCGCCTGCCTGGCCCGGTAAAGGGCCAGGAGCCGGTGAAGCAACTTCTCCTCCTCGGGCTCGTCGCTCCCGCCAGGCGCCTCGACGATCTTCAGACCTGCGGAGGCGAGGACCTCTCCATCAAAGGCCTCTCCCTCCGCGGGGGCTCGCGACGAGGATCCCCACGGCACTTGGATGAAGACGCCGTTGGGAGCTTCAAGATAGTAGGCGGACGGCTCCTTCTCGGTGGAGGGGTCGGCGGCCGGCGCAGCGCCCGACGCTCCTGCCGCCTCCGGGCCGGCAGTATGGCCGCCGTCCCCCTCCCCGGCCGCTGCGTCCGCGGTCGGAGCAGTCTCCTCCGCAGCCGGCTCGGCGGCTCCCGCCGTGTCCTCAACGACAGGGGCGTTGCCGCCGTCGCCCTGCGCGCCCTCCTCCACGACGATGGTTTCCGTCTCCATCTGTTCTGGGGGAGGAGGATCTAGAAGAAGAAGAAAAAGAAGAAGAAGTTCAAGCAAATATCCAAAAAAGACGAATCCAAGAAGACAAGATTACAAAACTTACCTTGGCGGACTTCGTCGACGGCGGGCTCCCTCGCCGGGGAGCTCTGCCTTGGCGGGGTGGCCGCCCTCGCCGGGCTGCTCGCCCTTGGCGGGGTACTCGCCCTTGGCGGAGTACCCGCCCTTGGCGGAGCACTCTCCCTTGCCGGAGAGTTCGTCCTTGGCGGGGACGGCGGGGCCTGCAGCTCCTCGGGAGTGATCTCCGGGTGCTCTTGTGGCTGCGGCTCCACCCCTGCGCAAAACAATCAAGACAGAACAAGAACAACAAGATGTCAGCATAAACAAAACCCTCAAGCACGCCCGACGAGCGGAAAGATTGAAACCAAACTTAGGCTGGGGGCTGCGCTGGGGGCTGCTCCTCGGAGCAGCGCTCAGGTCCGGCAAGCTCGTCTCTGGCGCGTCCCCGGTCGCCGCGACGGGCGAGTCGTCCGCGACCTCGACCACGGGAACCTTGGCCTTCTTCGCCACTCGCTGGGCCAGGGTCCTGAAATCAAAGCAAGAAGCAAGATCAGAATCAACGAAAGAAGAATCAAGACAAAGTTAAAGAAGATACAAAACTTCAAGTCCTTACTCCTGTTCCTCGTCGTCGTCGTCGTCGCTCAGGGCGGAGAAGTCAAACGCCACCTGAGGCGCGTCCGCGCGAGGAGCGGGAGGAGAAGGCTCCCTCGGACGCTTGGCGGTCCCCGGGGCTGGGGGCTGCGAAGACCCAGCCCCTGTGGACACCGAGGCCCGGGGAGCAGGCGAAGCAGCTGCTCCGCTCTGTGAAGACCCTCCTCCGCTTGGCGCTGACGTGCGGGGCGCCTCCGCCGTAGCCTGTGTGCGGGGCGCCTCCGCCGCGGGTGGGGCGCCGGGCGCTCCCGTCGCGGCTTGGCTCCCCCGGGTAGCTCGCGCCGCCCGGCGAGCTGGTTGTTGTCGGGGCGCCTGCGCCCTCGTCCCCGTCGTCGCCTTGCGGAGACGCTTCAGCGGAGATCGCCTGGGACTTGCCCGAGGCGGGGAGGTCTCCGATGACGAGGAGACGTCGTCGTTGTAGAGCCCCAGAGACCCATCGGAGTCCTCGCCGGCCCCGGCGTCCTCCTCCTCCTCCTCCTCGGCCGGCTCGCTGGGCCCAGCGCCCTGCCCTGCAGCCGTGCTCCCTCTGGCGCCTCCGCTCCCTCCGGCGCCACCGCTCCTTCCGGCGCCTCTGTTTCCTCCGGCAACCTCGCCCCTTGCCGCGGCCTCGGTCACAACTCCGGGGATCCCGGCGTGCCTCAGAGAAGGGACCCCGGCGAGCTCGTCGGGCGGAAGCTTCAGCAGCCTGCGGATCTCCGCCTCCTCTGCTTGGCAGGAAGCTTCCGCAGCCTCTGCCTCTTCAACCGTGAAGCCAAACTCTCCTGCCGCTGCGGCCGCAGCGGCCTCTTCTACCCGAGAAGCTATATAGGCAATCTCCCGGTCAGTGGTGTCCCGGGTGAGCCCCTTGATCTCATCCTTATTCTTCGCCACCTCCACCAGGTTGTCGAAGAAGCTCATGATGGCGTCGGGCTTGGGCGCTATCCATGTTGGATCCACGCCATGCGAGTCGCATGCGGGCATCATTGCGCGTAGGGTATCTCGGGCCATGCTGTTGCAGAGGGGCACCACTCCCCGGGGAGCTCTGAACCACTCTGGGTGGGCCGGGTCATGCTTAAACAGTTCCCGGACCATCCCCTTCAGCTCCAGCGACGTGAAGTTGAAGTTTAGCCCGGGGCGCAGTCTCATAACGTCCGCCGCATTGCCGTACTCCCATGCTGGCCTCTTCCTATCCTGTAGAGGGGCAATGCGGCGGCGGAGGAAGTCTGCTCCCACTTCTCCCATGGTCAGCTTGGCTACTCGGAGACGAAGAATCCGGACAAGGGCGACGTTGAGCTTGATGTCGTCCGAATCCAGCTCGCTCCAATCCCTGCTGCGCACGATGGCTGTTGTGCGCGGCGCGGTGAAGGGCTGCGGCTCGTCCTCAACTATCCAGCACCAGTCCGCGCGCCACTCCTCCCACTTGCCGCGGAGCTCTCCTTGCAGGTAGGACTCCTTTTTGTTCAAGCGGAAGACCCAAGAGATTCCTCCGGAGAGGGGAGCGCCGGCCTCTACTCTAGGCGTAAAGAAATGCCTAAACAGCGCTACATTCGGATATATCCCAATATAGTTTTCGCACAGATGTGCGAAAACCGCCATCGTGAGGATGGCGTTGGGGGTGAAGTCTAGAAGGTGGAGGTTGTAGGTGTTCATGATGTCGCAAAAGAATTCAGAAAAGGGGGGACAAAGGCCGCAGTGGAAGAAAACAGCGAAGAAGTAGTACCCGCCGGGGTAGATGTCCTTGGCGGCGGCGGGATAAGCTCTGGTCCGGGGATGCGCCTTGGTCTCCTTGGCCCAGAACAAGTAATACTTGTTCCAGAGCTCCCGCGCGCTGAGCCTCGGCGAGAAGACGACATTCCTCTTCCGCAGAAGAGCAAGCCTCGCCGCCTGCTCGGATTTCTCCTTCTTTGTCTTCTCCGCCTTCGCCTTCTCGGTCTTCGGGGCCATGGCGGAGGCGGCGAGGGAAGGAGGACGGAGAGTCCGGCGGCGCCGCGGGTGCGAAGACGGCGGAGGAGGTGTGGAGGCGGAGCGCAAAGGGGAATTTCTGGAGATGGAAGAAGAAGCAATGAAAGCGTAGGAGGGGAACCGCTCCTGCTTCCTCTGCTTTTATGGGGGAGTGGGGGACGTTTCGCTCTTTCCATTAAAAGAACGTGGCCACGTTCCCTCCCACGACGCCGCAATCGACGTGTGCCGTTACGGAGGGACGCGGTGGATGCGGAAGTGGATTCGGCGTGCCGTGGGCCGCGCGTGCCCGTGCACTGTTTTGGGCCTGGCCCAACAGCGCTCGGCACCGTGTGTGGCCCAGGCCCGGGGGCTCCTGTCGGTGTACTAAGGTAGGGGTCCCTCTGTACCCCAACTGGTGCACGGGCAGTAGCAGCTTCCCGCGGCAGGGCCTACCACGTGCTTTCCGGAGACCCTTTCTGCTCCATATAAAACCATTCAAAAACAAAGTATACAAGACAGAAGATCATGATCCGGGCAAGTGGAGCTTGCCGGGAAGGCCGTCCCAGGCTCAAGATTACCTCACTCACGCAAGGCCCTGGCAAGAGGAGCTTGCCAGGAAGACTAGAAGATTACATCACGGAAGATACGCCTCGGCGCAGCATGCGCCCCGGCAGGGCCCGGGGAGCGGCAAGCTTCCGGGCCCGGCAAGGTCAAGACCCTGGCAAGGTGCTTGCCGGGGAGAGTTACGCTGTGTGCCCGCGCTCCAGCTCGTCGAACCACGCGTCGCCCTGGGGCCATCCCAGGGACGCGTGGCAGATGGCTGTGCAGCCTGGGGGACACGGTGGCACTCCACGGTGATAAAGCTATCACCGTGGCAAACGGAGACGCAAGGGCGGGCGCTTTTGGGGTCGACGGCGACGGGCATTAAATGCTCTTGTCCCCCACTGTCAAAGTAGGTGATGACCACTGTTCATCCACTGTTCCCGCACTGTTACAACTACCACCGCTATTACATTTTTACCCCTTTCTCCTACGTTGACACCTGTCGGTGACCCCTTGAGCTATAAAAGGAGGCCCATGCACAACGTAGAAAGGGTTCGGAACCTAGATCGCTCATTCGCTCGGTGTAGCTAGTTCTTCAAGCTCCCGAGCTCTCCAACTCAATACAACAAAGCAGGAGTAGGGTTTTACGCGTCCGTCGCGGCCCGAACCTGGGTAAACTTCCCGCGTGCTCACCACGATCTGCTCTTCGTGCTCCCTCCGCTCCCTTACCGCACGAACAAAGGGGCTCCGGTCCCATAGGTGCTCGTGGTGGACAGTTTCCCCCGACACACCTCGACTTGGTGTAAGAAATATAAGGTAAATTCTGATAATATTGAGGTGACTGATACGATGGACCATGGTGGGCGTTCATTAGGTGTGGCCAAAACTATCTTCGATGATATTTGTCATCTAGCATGTGACTTCCACCATAATATTTTTCGCATACCTCCAGAGAAACTAATATTGTGGTCGTTAATTACGAAAGCTTGCTAAGTATTCTCTGTGTAATCGATGGATGAAGAATCCACCAATAGAAATCTTAGCTCACCTTGTAATTGATGCCACTTTGATTACAAAGCAATGAAATGGCGTTAATTGTCAAAAAGTGCTCCATTAATAACTGCATGCATTAAGCTTTATCTATAAAATATCTCTAAGAAAGTTCTACACATTCAAAATGGTATTAAATTAATTTTTAGTTTGTCCCTGGTTGATAAAGGAACCGTTAGATTTTGCCCAACCACTAGTAGAATACTTGCAATAGAACATCGCCAAAGTGACCCTCCAAACCATCTTCATATGTCGAGGTAGACAGCTTGGGCATCGCCCTGAACAAAAAAAAACCTCTCCAACCAAACCCCCTATACCCAGCGCATTTCTTTGGCTCGTCCTGTAACCTCCAAAACAACCCATATGTGGAATGGTTTTGTGGTCATCTGGATCCACTTCAAATCCTCCCAAATCGACAACCACCCTGTCTCATGGGGTGGAACGCTAGGGGCCGATCTTTCACGATTTAGAGGGGGGTTCCCGAAGAACACGATCAACACAAGAGAGGAAAACACTCAAATCAATAAGATCCAATGACACATGTGCTAGATCCAAGAACACACAAGAGGTCACAATGATCCAAGGACAACAAAGGGGAATACAAGTAGCTAGTTCATCTCCTAGAAGGATGTCTTGAATCCATGAAGGATCTTCCCACAAGGGGGTCTTGAATCCACTTGGGGGATCTTCTCCTATGAGGCCCTGATCTACAAAGGAGTAGGGGTAAGTGGATGAACCATGGTCTATCTCAAAAATGGGCAATCACAATGCTAACCCTAAAAGAGGGGAGGAGGAGGAGTATATATAGTCAAAGGGGACAAAAGGGTACATGGGCGTCAGCCCAAACATCATGCACGCATGCAGGGTCTAGATGATCTAGATGTTGGTCCGGATGATCCGGCCTTCGGGGGTCCGGATGATCCGGGTCGGCATCCGGATCATCCGGAGGTGTCGTGGTGGCCGCAGGTGGTCGGGAGGTCCGCGACCTGGTCCGGATATTCGGGCTTGTCCGGAAGGTCCGAGCTGGGGTCCGAATGATCTAGCTTCGGCGATCGGGCTTCGGGTGCCTTCGGGCACATTACCCAGATCATCCGGGCCGGGGTTCGAATCGTCCGAATTGGGGCTGTATCGTCCTGACCGTCGTGCAGATCATATGGGCAAGTGTCGTCTTGCCTGTTTTCTTCTCCGTCTTCATGTCCTCCTTGTTCCTTCAGTCGGTCTTGCTCCTTAGATTCTCCATGGATATCTACTTGGTACCTGAGTATGCATAGTGTCTCCGTTTGAGGTAGTAGCCATGTCTCATGTGTTTCGAAGAGGAACTGGGAGAGGAGAGATGTCTCCTCGGTTAAGAGAGCTCTCACACGTGCATGTGTCATAGGTCGACTCTGTATTTGGCGAGACGGTGATAGGTCCATGGGGATTACCTTGGGATGCTCCGCATCATCACCCTCCTTGGGAAAGATCCGACCTCATATCGAAAACCTCATAACCATGGTAGGAAGAGTTGAAGATATCGCTCATGTTGTACTTGTCGCGTGGGATGTCGATCTTGTATGCATTGCTGTTGTAGCGTGCGATCACCTTGAAGGGTCCGTCTGCTCGTGGTAGTAGCTTGGAATTGCACCCATTGGGGAAGCGCTCCTTGCGAAGGTGTAGCCACACAAGATCTCCAATATTGAGTATCATGGGGTGCATGTTGAAGTTGATCTTGGATGTGAGTCGTTGAACTTGACGCTCGATGGTGTGCCTTGTATCTTTGTGCATCTTTTGAGATAGCTTGCTTGGGCACTTGCGTCCACGTTGATGCGCTCTTGTAGTGGCATAGGTAGAATGTCCAATGGGGACAAAGGGTTCAAGCCGTAGACAATCTCAAAGGGGACTTACCGGTAGTCGTATGTCTTGCGCGATTGTAGGCGGACTCCGTTTGGCCGTCGGTTTGTGGATGGTATGACAAAGAGAAGAGGATCTTGATTCCGAGCTTGGCGCGAAGCGTCTTACAAAAGTAGCTTAGGAACTTGTCGTCGCGGTCTGACACGATAATCTTGGGCACTTCATGTAGATGCAAGATTGCATGGGATGAAATGTGCCATCTTCGAGAATCGGTCCACAACAACAAATACAAAATCCTTTCAAATTTCGTGTCCTAGGCAAACAAAGTACAAAATCCATGCTAATATATTCCCATGGGTAATATGGAATAGGAAGTGGCATATATAGACCATGGAATTGAGCTTTAGACTTAGCTTTGCGTCAAGCATCGGTTGGTGAAGCGTGAGACGTCGTGGAACATCTTGGGCCAAAATTAGTTCTTGGAGAGCGTGGTGAATGTCTTGTCGCGTACAAAGTGTCCCATAAGTACTCCCCCATGAGCCTCTTGCAAAATTAACAAACGAAGAGAAGACTCGGGGACACATAGCTTGTTAGCTCTCATTAGATAATCATATTTGATATAATATTTCTACCAAGATGTATGCGTCAAACATTGTGCATATGGAATAGAAAAAGTAGGACCATGCGGAAAGAAGTCTTCTATGTGCTCAAAACTAATGGCATTCAATTCTAGTTGAGTTACAAGCATGCATTTATGGGAAAGCGCATCCGCCACAACATTCTCCTTGCCTTTAATGTACTTGATGACATAAGGAAATGACTCAATGAATTCACTCCACTTGGCATGACTCTTGTTCAACTTAGTTTGACCCTTAAGGTACTTAAGCGTTTCATGGTCTGTATGAAGAATGAACTCATGAGGGCGGAGATAATGCTCCCAAACATGCAAGACTCTCACTGTAGCATATAGTTCTTTGTCATAGATGGGGTAGTTAAGTTACGCTCCGAAAAGTTTTTCACTAAAGTATGCTATGGGGCGCTTCTCTTGCATCAACACACCTCCTATACCATTACTGCTAGCATCACAATGGACCTAAAAGGTTTGTCAAAATTGGGTAATGTGAGTAAAGGGGCATGTGTAAGCAAATGCTTAAGCTTATTGAATGTGATATCTTGGGATGGTCCCCAAACAAAAGGTGCATTCTTCTTACTCAATGCATGTAATGGTGATGCAATAGTGCTAAAGTCCTCAACGAATCTATGATAGAAACCGGCTAGGCCAAGTAATCTACGCACTTGTTGCAAGTTGGTTGGTTGTGGCCAAGTTTTAATAGCATCAATTTTAGCTTCGTCGACATGAACACCCTTAGAACAAAGAACAAAACCCAAGAAAACAAGGTTGTCAACACCAAATGTGCATTTCTCCATATTAGCATAAAGACGATCATCTCTAAGAGTTTGCAAAACGGCTCTAAGATGGGTGACATGATCTTCTAGAGATTCACTGACCACAAGTATGTCATCAAAGTAGACCACAACAAGTAGGTTAATGTATTTTCTAAGAACATAGTGCACCACATGCATGGAAGTGCCGGGTGCTTCGGATAGGCCCATATATAGGCATCATAAGCCATTCATACAAGCCAAATTTGGTGTTAAACGCAGTTTTCCATTCATCACCCTCTTGGATGTGAATGGTAATAGCCACTCTTAAGATCAATCTTACAGAAAACTTGTGAGGACCCCGATCCTAAGTCACACCGATCTAGCTGTAACACGTCATATCACTTTGCGGCCTCACGCACGGTATCCCCACGGGTGCCACCATACCTGGCCCGGGACCGTTTGCGCATGTTGGCACACGTATATGACAGTGTCGCTAGCATCCATATGACAGAGAACCCGGGCCGACATGGCTAGTTATAAACCAAAAGTGGCACTAAATTACAGAGACATGCATCCATGACCCAGCAACGAACGTGTCGGTCATCAACGTATGAACCCAAGTCGTAGCAAGCTACATGGACTTAAAGGAACAACGCGTGACATTTCCCCTAAGGGACAGACACAGGAACGAAGAAGGACACATGCCGGCCAGCCTACGTGTTCCGAGCAGTAGCAAGCTACCAAGGCTCATTGGAAGCACTAGGAGGCATTTCCCTGTAAGATAGGCTACCAAAGGAAAACAACTAGGTGTCGGATCCCACACATACCAAGCATTTCTATCATACACACAATATGCTCAATATGTGCAAATACAACATTGCATCACAACAGAACTCTATGACTCAAAGTACTTTATTTAAGAGGCTCCAAGAGCCATACATAACATATCCATACATGTAGGGGTCACATGACCCAACACTCAAGTCATACAGTCATACAATCACAAGCGGAAGCTACATGTCTGAGTACAAACAACTTAGAAAATAAAACAGGCTTGGTGTAGCCTGACTATCTACAAGGCCCTTCACAAGCTCCAGATCTCCGTCTGGGTAGCAAGCTACTCGTCGACGTCAACGTATATGTAGAACCCATCAGAAGGGGTAGGGTTCTCCTCTGCAACAGTTATTAAGCAAACATGAGTACAAAGGTACTCAGCAAGTCTTACAACAGAACCTATCATACATGCAACATTATCAACAGGGGGTAGTGGAGTTCATAGCACAAAGCCAGCTTTGACTCTTGGCTAACCTATACTACAACTCTCAACAGATTGCAAGATATTACTACGTACACGAGTCCTCTACTCACCACAACAATACACCACCGAGGATCCTCTTCCGTCATCCTACGGAAGGGCCATCCACGGCACTCACACTTATCTTGAGGCTTTTAGTAGTATCCATCAACTTGTCTATGAACTGTAAGAGTAACCAAGTAGTCTGTACCGTGAACAACGGCTATTCGGATAGATTGATAACTCTGCAGGGGTGTACTTCTTCACACACGCTTCCACCACTTATCGCCGTTTACTCGACATGTACTCGGCAACCTTCAAGTGGAAGCCCAGCGAGGGTGTCGGCCACGACCTGACTAACTACACAAGTCTCTCGTCCAGGTTTATCGCCTATTTGGGTTCCATCCGTGGGGAGATCCGGCCGGGGTGTCGCTCACGGCCCCAAACAATGTGTACAGGGTTCCCGAGTCACCAAACTGGCAACCGGTACACCATGCCACGTACCTGTCGCATCACAGCCCACCCGAGGGTCAGCGCTGTGCACGACCACCAGTAAACTACAAACACCAGAAACTAGTTGCAACTCCTGGACAGAGATCAAGGGTAATTAATAAGCCGAGAGGGTCCATTGGTTTCGGGCCCAATGCATGGTAGTAGCTGGAACTTGAACCACACATACATATCTCGGGTCCTATGGACGGTTCCAATGAAACAACCCACCACGTACACCTACATGGCCTTTCATCAATACCTTTACCAAACATGTTTCACACTTCCCTCTCTTTACCGAGTATGATCATTTCACTCTGATCCATCACCCAGATGAACCAGACCTGACACAACTCTAAGCATAGCAGGCAACATAAACAAATAGCATGGTGGATCACACATCACATGTCTCAATCAACTCCTACACATGCTAGTGGGTTTCAACTATTTACTGTGGCAATGACAGGTCATGCAAGGGAATAGGGTTCAACTACCGCAGCAAGTAGCAGTTCACACGATGTTGCCTTAATGCAGTAAAAGAGAGCAGGAGCGAGAAGATGGGTTTGTATCGGAATGATCAATGATTGCTTGCCTGACAGGGTGGTTGTCGGGTACTGCTCTTCAGCTGGATACGCAGAAGTATCCTCGGGAGCAGGACCTAACACGGAGAATATCGGCGATACAATCAATAAGCAAATAAATGCAACAATATGATGCATGCTCATGATATGGCAAGATGCATGTGTTTTGGGCTAATGCAACTATAACCAGAAGGGTTTGAGCCCATTTGAGTCAAAGATTCAAATTGAAACTCAAACTATTAAATATTTAAGCGCATTATCATGTTTTAATGTATACAGCAAGGTTAACTTGCTGAAACATGCATGAAACCAGTGCCATTGGAAAGATTGGATTTTTCTGATCAATTTTCATATATAAATCTTTTCCATCTGAGCTACTGTTGAATTTATATGATTTTTTGAAGTTTAAAGCATTTTCTGGAATTTCCTGAATTGTTTTTAAATCAAATAATCCCAGAAAATCCTTTACTGCATCAGCATGACATCATGCTGACGTCAGCCAGTCAACAGGGCGTCCAGGTCAAACCTGACCAGTGGGTCCCACTGGTCAGTCTCTCAGCACTAACTAAAAAAAGATTAACACTAAACTAAAAGTTAATAGGGGCTGGCTCCACATGTCAGTGGCTCACTAAACTAATGACAGCAATTAGTACTTAATTAAAAACCTAAACTGAAATTAGTCAACGGCCGGCCCCACATGTCAGTGACATAGGGGGGTCAGACCCTTGGTCAAACGGGGCTAACTCGCCGGAGTTTAGCCGCCGGCGAGGCCAAACGCGGCGGTGAGGTGCGGGATTTGTGCTCCGGCTGCCAAAACAATGGCGGAGCACGCCTACGGGCAGCTCGGAGTGAGCCGCGTCGAGTGGTGGTGGTGGCTGGCCTCGGGGTCGCCGGAAACGACGCCGGCGACGAGTCCAGCGGCTGCCGGAGTTCGGGCGAGGTCGAACTCGTCGGTGCGCTGCTCGTAGAGGTGCGTGGAGTGATCCTACATCATCTACATAGGACGGTGAACCTGGTGGGCATGATGGCCGGGCCGTTAAGTGGCCGGAGCCTTGTCGGCGACGAGCTCCGCGGCGACGCGTGCAGGTGAGCCTCGTGCGGTGCGTACGGTGCAGCAGAGAACTAACGGAGAGGGGGAGGACGGAGCTGAGCTCACGGTGGTTGCAGTGAACGTCGAGGCGGGCTCGGGGACGGTCGGAGCTGAACGGGGCGGCGATGGGGATCTCTGCAGCCGAAGTTGGGGAAGACGGGGTCGGGGGCGACTCCAGAGCGGGCGAGCGCTCGGGGCTCAGCCTACTCGACGTAGTCGATGACGACGGAGCGGACGGACATGGTGACGGAGCTCAGGGACGGCGGTGGACGCGGCTAACACGATGGCGCGAGCACGGCGGTGTCGGCCATGGTGCGGGGAAGGCGAGGGAGAGGAGCTGGGGAGGGTGGAGCGTGTCAGCGAGCTCGGGGAGGAAGTGGGTGATCGATCCAACCCACCAGAACGGCGAGGGGAGGAAGCAGGGCGGCGGGCAGCTGCGTGGCACGTGTTGCGGCCGCCGTCGAGCACCTGCCTGCCTGCCTGGCCGAGCCAAGCAGCTCGCTGGAGCGGTGGCTGGGCTGGGCCGGCAGGTGGGCATGTTAGGCGCCAGGTAAGCTCTCTCTCTCTCTTCTCTCTTTTCTATTTCTTTCTGTTTCATTTCTTTTGCAACTTTGTTGAATTAATAAAAATGCCAGAACATTTTTATAGCTCATGAAACTAGTCATGCCCACTGTATATAATATGAACAGTATGGAACATTTTAGTTTATGATTATTTGGGCACAGAAAATATTTTACAGCATTTAAATGCCCAAATGCAAATACCATATGAATTAATCCAGAGACCTTGGGTGTCCTAGAAAATTGTGCACCATTTTTGGCAGAGGTTTAAGACCAAGGCAGAAATGATGAACATTTTTGAAGGCATTTTGGGTACATTGGAAATCATTTTATTAAACCCTAGTTGATAGAAGAGGGGTGATGGGGTTTCTGTCATTCCCATTTCAAGTTTCTTTGAAAAGTAAACATGATGCACACTCTAGCTAGTCCTAATGCAAGCACTGACTAGGGATGTGACAACTCACCCCCACTCAAAAGAATCGCGTCCCGAGATTCGGGTCCCTCCGGAAAGAGGGTGGGGTACTCAAGTCGAAGACGATCCTCCCTTTCCCAAGTAGCTTCACTCTCGGAATGATGTGACCATTGAACCTTGAGAAACTTGATATTGTGACGTCGAGTGGTACGCTTGGTTTGATCAAGAATACGAACGGGGTATTCTCGATATGTGAGATTGTCCTGGAGATCAACCATTTCGTGGTCCACTCCGCGGATAGGATCCGAGAAGCAACGCCTGAGTTGAGATACGTGGAAGACATTATGAACTCTGGAAAGGTGTGGAGGTAGTTCCAATTGGTAGGCAACTTCTCCTCGTTTGGCAAGAATGCGAAAAGGACCGATGTAACGAGGGGTCAATTTTCCTTTGATACCGAAGCGATGGGTTCCCTTAAGAGGAGTAACCCGAAGGTAAGCCTTATCGCCGACTTCAAAAGTCACAGCCTTATGATGACTATCATATTGGCTCTTTTGGCGAGACTGGGCTGTTTTCAATTTCTCACGAACGATGCGAACTTGCTCTTCTGCTTCCTGGATCATATCCGGACCAAAGAATTGTCTTTCCCCGATTTCTGACCAGTTAAGAGGTGTTCGACACCTTCGTCCATATAGAACTTCGAAGGGAGCCTTGCCCAAGCTGGCTTGATAACTATTGTTATAAGCGAATTCAGCAAATGGATGACACTTCTCCCAGGCCATACCGAAAGAGATGACAGAGGCTCGAAGCATATCTTCCAGAATTCGATTGACTCGTTCCACTTGATCACTTGATTGAGGATGGAAGGCGGTGCTGAAAGAGAGATGAGTTCCCATTGCATTTTGGAAACTTTCCCAAAATCGTGAAGTGAAAAGACTCCCACGGTCTGAGTTGATCTATAATGGCACACCATGAAGTGATACTATCCGAGAGATATACAAATCCGCTAGCTGGCTAGCGGTTATACTTTCTCGAACAGGCAGGAAATGAGCTACTTTAGAGAGGCGGTCGATAACGACGAAAATAGCATTATTCCCTTTCCTGGTCCTGGGAAACCCAGTAATGAAGTCCATACCGATTTTGTCCCATTTCCATTCAGGAATAGCTAAAGGTTGAAGGGTGCCAACAGGCCATTGATGCTCTGCTTTAACTCGACGACACACATCGCAGTTAGCAATAAATTGAGTGATTTCTCTCTTCATCCTAGTCCACCAAAACCTCTGGCGTAGGTCCTGATACATTTTGGTACTACCAGGATGAATCGTGAGAGGAGATTCATGAGCCTCCTTAAGGATCAATCGTCTCAGGTTTCGTACCTTAGGAACCACTAAGCGGTTGCTAAAGAGCATGACTCCTTGATCATCAATTGAGAAACATCCCGCGACTCCTTTCTTGATGTTCCTCTTGATACAGGAGATTCCCGGATCAACCTTCTGTGCTCTGATGACCTGATCCATAAGGGTAGGTTTCGCCACCAAGGTGGAAAGAAATCCTAGAGGAACAATGTGAAGGTTAAGCTTACGAAATTCCTCGTAAAGAAGTGGTTGCCCTTGTTGTAACATCAGGTTGTTACAATAAGACTTACGACTTAGTGCGTCGGCCATGACATTGGCCTTCCCAGGGGTGTAGGTGATTCTTAAGTCGTAATCTATGAGCAACTCAACCCAACGTGTTTGCCTGAGATTCAAATCCGGTTGGGTGAAGATGTATTTCAGACTTTGGTGATCGGTGAAGATTTCACAGCGATTACCAAGAAGGTAATGTCGCCATGTTTTGAGTGCGTGGACTACAGCTGCAAGCTCTAGATCATGTGTAGGATAGTTATCCTCATGTGGACACAACTGTCGGGATGCGTAAGCAATCACTTGACGATCTTGCATGAGTATGCAACCTAGTCCATGTCGCGAGGCGTCGCAGTAGATAATAAAATCCTTGGAAAAGTCCGGTGGTACCAGTACGGGTGCGGATGTCAGGCGTCTTTTCAGTTCCTGAAAGCTGGACTCGCATTGTGGGGTCCATTCGAACTTTTTATCTTTCTTAAGGAGTTCAGTTAGAGGTTTAGCAACCTTGGAGAAATTCTCGACGAAGCGTCGGCAATAGCTCGCTAAGCCAAGGAAAATCCTAACTTGCTCGACCGATTCAGGAGGAGTCCAATCAAGGACGGCTTGAACTCGCTCGGGATTGACAGCAATACCCTTGCCAGAGATCACATGACCTAGATAGGTCACTTCCGGCAACCAGAATTCACATTTAAAGAATTTGGCATAAAGGCGGTGCTCTCGAAGTTTCGTCAATACCAGCCTTAGATGCTTGACATGATCTTTCTCGTTCTTGGAGTAGATGAGTATATCATCGAGGTATACCACGACGAATTTATCCAAATACTCCATGAATATCAAATTCATTAGCCGGGAGAAGGTGGCTGGGGCATTGGTTAACCCGAAGGACATGACGGTGTACTCGTACTGGCCATAACGAGTAACAAAAGCCGTCTTGGGAATGTCCTCGTTCTTGATTTTGATTTGATGGTAGCCCAACCTCAAATCCATTTTGGAAAAGACTGAGGATCCAGCGAGCTGATCATACAGATCGTTGATCCTGGGGAACGGATACTTGTTCTTTATGGTGATCAGATTGACAGGTCGGTAATCTACAACCATCCGTTCCGTTCCATCCTTCTTCTTGACGAAGAGGACGGGACAAGCCCAAGGGGAAGAACTAGGACGGATGAAACCCTTTTTCAAGGACTCATCGAGTTGTTTCTTAAGCTCAGCTAATTCTAGGGGTGCCATCTTATAAGGTCTCCTAGAGATTGGGACAGTTCCTGGAATAAGATCTATCACGAACTCGACATCTCTGTCAGGTGGAACACCTGGCAGTTCTTCTGGAAAAACATCCGGAAAGTCACGGACTACCGGGATATCTTCGAGTTCTGGTAGAGGGCTGGCATTAAGAGAGTAGAGCTGACACTCAGCCATTCGGGTCAAGACATTGACTGTCTTGCTGGATGGGTGTGTAAGTTGAACGGTCCTAGTGTAGCAATCAATCTTGGCGTAATGAGTTATCATCCAATCCATACCCAAGATGATGTTTATGTCCGAGGACTTGAGAGCGATTAGAGATGCAAGGAAAACAAGTTTATCGACAAGAATTTCATTTCCATGGCTTACCCTAGAGGTTTGCCACTTTGAACCAGGAGTTTGAATAACCATGGGAGTAGGCATGTCACAAAAAGTCATGTTGTGCATTCGAGCATAGCTCTCAGATATGAACGAATGGGATGCTCCAGTATCGAAAAGAACAGGTGTCGGATGGCAGTTAATGAGAAGCGTACTAAGGAAGACGTTAGGATCCTCATAAGCTTCCACAGCGAAGACATAGTTGACATGACCACGTGTAGTGGGGTTTGCCTTGACATAATTCACCTTGCCGGTTGGCTTACCACGGCCAACGGGTTTTCCTGGCTGGTTCTGGGGACACTCACGGATGTAGTGCCCCGGTTCTCCACACTTGAAGCATGTCACAGTGCCAGTGCATGGAGCAAAGTTGATCGGTGGTCCTCCATAAGTCTTGGCAGGTGCATACTGTTGAGTTAGACGAGGCGCCTCATAGGATGGCCTCGGTGTGTACTTGGGTGGCAGAGCAGTGTTAGGAACCCACACACAGCGCTTGTGAGAGCCAGAGCCGGATGAGGAACCAAAGTCATGAGGATGCTTGCGTGTGGCTTCGAAATCAGTCTGGCCCGTCTCAGCACTGATAGCCTTGTTCACCAACTTCTGGAAGGAAGTGCACTCGTGCAGACGTAGATCTCGGCGGAGTTCAGGGCTGAGTCCCTTGCGGAACCTCGCCTGCTTCTTGGCACCGGTGGATACTTCCTCAGGTGCATAGCGTGCCAAGTTGCCAAACTCGCGACTGTAGCCATCCCCAGTTAACCGCCCCTGGGTGAAATCGCAGAATTCCTCCCGCTTGCGATCCATGAGACCTTCCGGAATGTGATGTTCACGGAATGCCTCACTGAACTTAGCCCAAGTAGTGATTTGGCCAGCAGGACACATAGCCCCAAAATTCTCCCACCAGAGACTGGCAGGGCCCTCAAGATGGTAGGCGGTGTAGGTAACCTTGTCAGCTTCGGCCACACGGGCAGAGTGTAGCTTGTGGATGATACTACGAAGCCAGTCATCCGCATCCAGAGGTTCGGTGGAGTGATGGAACTTAGGTGGGCACATCTTGATAAAGTCGTTGATTGACACCACGTCATTCCTCTGACGAAACCCAGTGTTCTGCTCTATGCGTTCCAACAGACGGTTGGTCTCTCTCTTGTTCCGTTCTGCCTCTAGCATAACTTCAGCCAAGGAGGGTGGCTGGGGCAGATTCTCATCTCTAGCCCCACTA
This sequence comes from Secale cereale, assembly GCA_902687465.1. Lineage (NCBI taxonomy): Eukaryota > Viridiplantae > Streptophyta > Magnoliopsida > Poales > Poaceae > Secale > Secale cereale. The sequence goes on from LR738713.1 coordinate 326,200,267, forward strand.
GCCTCACCCTGCTCCTGAGCAGCAGGAGTGCTGTGAGTGTTGACCATCCTAGGAAAACAAAACAACGGTTTAGACAAGGATGGCAAAAACTTGACATAGGAGTGCAGAATGTAATGGATGACACAGAATGCAGAGATGTTCATCCGTACGACATGGTAATATAGAAACTTCCATATATACACCAATGGTCATACACACATACATAGTTTAGTACAAGCCAAGGCTAAAGTACAACTGCGGTGAACGACGATACATCTCATCAGAGGCATTCCAAGCTCCTATACATTATTTAACTACACCTCCGGAACTCAGTACTAGCTAAGTCATATTCCACAAGACGCGCAGGACTGTGGAGATACAACTTCTACGATACTACTACTGCCACGGACTAGCTCAGACATTCCCGTAGTAATCTTCGTAAAGATTACCACCGTAGCCTGGAAGTGGAACAGATGGATCTTGAAACTCTCGAGCACTCGAAGGCTGTGGACCATAGGGACATGGATGTGGCCTCGGGCCTGATGCTGGTGGTAACCGACGCCCACATGGAGGTGTAATACCCCCAACATCACGCCAATCCATACGATCAGGCAGACGAGTCCGCACGGGGTACAAATCCTGCATATCCAGATATCCAGCATGCACAGCAGGTGCAAGCCGTGTCAAAGTAGTCCAGTGGGTGGCTCGAGTGTTATACAGCTCCATTCGGAGGGCACGGACCTCACGGTCCCTATCCTCCAGCATCTGAACAGTAGTCTGAAGCAGTGGCTCCTCATGAGAAGCATCAGTATACAGACCACTGTAGTAGCATTCCTCTCCGGGAAGTGAGGCTGGCATGTAACAAAACTCTGTGTTCAGCAACAGGGCATGCCTAGCCCGGAGAATGGTCATCATCGAATAAGCGGCATCCTGCACTGCCATCTCAATAGTAACCCCGAGTCCATAAGACCAATGGATGGGGTCGTTAGCTCCGGGATATGAGGGGTATATCCGGACTGTGCAGAAATACTGACTCTGATTGAAATCCCGGTACTGTTCCTCCACGGTGTACTCAGGATACCAACGATAACCGGTCTCGGTCAACACACGGACTAGCATGGCCGTATGACCGGGCACATTAATGCACCGAGTCAAACGAACCACTTGGTGAGGTGTGCGGCCAGACATCTGAAACACGAAGTAATGCAAAGGCATTAGTGTTTCTGGAAGAAATCGGGCAGCATAACAACTGTAAATGCTCAAAAAAGATTTGAGGCATCATACAAATGATAGCATAACCACTCAACAATATCATATCAAGGTTCCGGGTCCAACAAATCATCATACAAAAAGGGTAGAAACTGAACTGAGGCTTGAAACCAACAATCCTAAGAGTCTACGGATTAGTAACACGTGAACCTAGTAAGGATAAGAGGCCTAGTCCTGAATCCCCATAGAAAGAATAGACTGACTTAGATCAGAAGGGCATAAGGTAAGAAGTAAAAAGAGCCTTACGTTCCCTTCCACAATCAATTCCCCTAAATATAACTAAGAATTTTTCTAGACTCAACATCGACCAGTTTGGCTTGAGAAACCTACACGCAGTCTAGCTCTGATGCCAACGCTGTCAGGACCCCGATCCTAAGTCACACCGATCTAGCTGTAACATGTCATATCACTTTGCGGCCTCACGCACGGTATGCCCACGGGTGCCACCTTACCTGGCCCGGGGCCGTTTGCGCATTTTGGCACACGTATATGACAGTGTCGCTAGCATCCATATGATAGAGAACCCGAGCCGACATGGCTAGTTATAAACCAAAAGTGCCACTAAATTACAGAGACAGGCATCCATGACCCAGCAACGAACGTGTCGGTCATCAACGTATGAACCCAGGTCGTAGCAAGCTACATGGACTTAAAGGAACAACACGTGACATTTCCCCTAAGGGACAGACACAGGAATGAAGAAGGACACATGCCGGCCAGCCTACATGTTCCGAGCAGTAGCAAGCTACCAAGGCTCATTGGAAGCACTAGGAGGCATTTCCCTGTAAGATAGGCTACCAAAGGAAAACAACTAGGTGTCGGATCCCACACATACCAAGCATTTCAATCATACACACAATATGCTCAATATGTGCAAATACAACATTGCATCACAACAGAACTCTATGACTCAAAGTACTTTATTTAAGAGGCTCCAAGAGCCATACATAACATATCCATACAGGTAGGGGTCACATGACCCAACACTCAAGTCATACAGTCATACAAGCACAAGCGGAAGCTACATGTCTGAGTACAGACAACTTAGAAAATAAAATAGGCTTGGTGTAGCCTGACTATCTACAAGGCCCTTCACAAGCTCCAGATCTCCGTCTGGGTAGCAAGCTACTCGTCGACGTCAACGTCTATGTAGAACCCATCAGAAGGGGCAGGGTTCTTCTCTGCAACAGTTATTAAGCAAACATGGGTACAAAGGTACTCAGCAAGTCTTACAACAGAACCTATCATACATGCAACATTATCAACAGGGGGTAGTGGAGTTCATAGCAAAAAGCCAGCTTTGACTCTTGGCTAACCTATACTACAACTCTCAACAGATTGCAAGATATTACTATGTACACGAGTCCTCTACTGTCCACAACAATACACCACCGAGGATCCTCTTCCGTCATCCTACGGAAGGGCCATCCACGGCACTCACACTTATCTTGAGGCTTTTAGTAGTATCCATCAATTTGTCTATGAACTGTAAGAGTAACCAAGTAGTCCATACCGCGAACAACGACTATTCGAATAGATTGATAACCCTGCAGGGGTGTACTTCTTCACACACGCTTCCACTATTTATCGCCGTTTACTCGACATGTACTCGGCAACCTTCAAGCGGAAGCCCAGCGAGGGTGTCGGCCACGACCTGACTAACTACACAAGTCTCTCGTCCAGGTTTATCGCCTATTTGGGTTTCATCCGTGGGAGATCCGGCCGGGGTGTCGCTCACGGCCCCAAACGATGTGTACAGGGTTCTCGAGTCACCAAACGGGCAACCGGTACACCGTGCCACGTACATGTCGCATCACAGCCCACCCCGAGGGTCAGCGCTGTGCACGACCACCAGTAAACTACAAACACCAGAAACTAGTTGCAACACCTGGACAGAGATCAAAGGTAATTAATAAGCCGAGAGGGTCCATTGGTTTCGGGCCCAATGCATGGTAGTAGCTGGAACTTGAACCACACATACAGATCTCGGGTCCTATGGACGGTTCCAATGAAACAACCCACCACGTACTCCTACATGGCCTTTCATCGATACCTTTACCAAACATGTTTCACACTTCCCTCTCTTTACCGAGTATGATCATTTCACTCTGATCCATCACCCAGATGAACCAGACCTGACACAACTCTAAGCATAGCAGGCAACATAAACAAATAGCATGGTGGATCACACATCACATGGCTCAATCAACTCCTACACATGCTAGTGGGTTTCAACTATTTACTGTGGCAATGACAGGTCATGCAAGGGAATAGGGTTCAACTACCGCAGCAAGTAGCAGTTCACACGATGTTGCCTTAATGCAGTAAAAGAGAGCAGGAGCGAGAAGATGGGTTTGTATCGGAATGATCAATGATTGCTTGCCTGACAGGGTGGTTGTCGGGTACTGCTCTTCAGCTGGATACGCAGAAGTATCCTCGGGAGCAGGACCTAACACGGAGAATATCGGCGATACAATCAATAAGCAAACAAATGCAACAATATGATGCATGCTCATGATATGGCAAGATGCATGTGTTTTGGGCTAATGCAACTATAACCAGAAGGGTTTGAGCCCATTTGAGTCAAAGATTCAAATTGAAACTCAAACTATTAATTATTTAAGTGCATTATCATGTTTTAATGTATACAGCAAGGTTAACTTGCTCAAACATGCATGAAACTAGTGCCATTGGAAAGATTGGATTTTTCTAATCACTTTTCATATATAAATCTTTTCCATCTGAGCTACTGTTGAATTTATATGATTTTTTGAAGTTTAAAGCATTTTCTGGAATTTCCAGAATTGTTTTTAAACCAAATAATCCCAGAAAATCCTTTACTCCGTCAGCATGACATCATGCTGACGTCAGCCAGTCAACAGGGCATCCAGGTCAAACCTGACTAGTGGGTCCCACTGGTCAGTCTCTCAGCACTAGCTGAAAAAAGATTAACACTAAACTAAAAGTTAATAGGGGCTGGGCCCCACATGTCAGTGGCTCACTAAACTAATGACAGCAATTAGTACTTCATTAAAAAACTAAACTGAAATTAGTCAACGGCCGGCCCCACATGTCAGTGACACAGGGGGGTCAGACCCTTGGTCAAACGGGGCTAACTCGCCGGCGTTTAGCCGCCGGCGAGGCCAAACGCGGCGGTGAGGTGCGGGATTTGTGCTCCGGCTGCCAAAACAATGGCGGAGCACGCCTACGGGCAGCTGGGAGTGAGCCGCGTCGAGTGGTGGTGGTGGCTGGCCTCGGGGTCGCCGGAAACGACGCCGGTGACGAGTCCAGCGGCTGCCGGAGTTCGGGCGAGGTCGAACTCGTCGGTGCGCTACTCGTAGAGGTGCGTGGAGTGATCCTACAGCATCTACACAGGACGGTGAAGCTGGTGGGCATGATGGCCGGGCCGTTAAGTGGCCGGAGCCTCGTCGGCGGCGAGCTCCGCGGCGGCGCGTGCAGGTGAGCCTCGTGCGGCGCGTAGGGTGCAGCAGAGAACTAACGGAGAGGAGGAGGACGGAGCTGAGCTCACGGTGGTTGCAGTGAACGTCGAGGCGGGCTCGGGGACGGTCGGAGCTGAACGGGGCGGCGATGGGGATCTCTGCGGCCGGAGTTGGGGAAGACGGGGTCGGGGGCGACTCCAGAGCGGGCGAGCGCTCGGGGCTCAGCCTACTCGACGTAGTCGATGATGACGGAGCGGACGGACACGGTGACGGAGCTCAGGGATGGCGGTGGACGCGGCTAACACGACGGCGCGAGCACGGTGGCGTCGGCCATGGTGTGGGGAAGGCGAGGGAGAGGAGCTGGGGAGGGCGGAGCGTGTCAGTGAGCTCGGGGAGGAAGTAGGTGATCGATCCAACCCACCAGAACGGCAAGGGGAGGAAGCAGGGCGGCGGGAAGCTGCGTGGCGCGCGCTGCGGCCGCCGTCGAGCACCTGCCTGCCTGCCTGGCCGAGCCAAGCAGCTCGCTGGAGCGGTGGCTGGGCTGGGCTGGCAGGTGGGCCTGTTAGGCGCCAGGTAAGCTCTCTCTCTCTCTTCTCTCTTTTCTAATTCTTTATGTTTCATTTCTTTTGCAACTTTGTTGAATTAATAAAAATGCCAGAACATTTTTATAGCTCATGAAACTAGTCATGCCCACTGTATATAATATGAACAGTATGGAACATTTTATTTTATGATTATTTGGGCACACAAAATATTTTATAGCATTTAAATGCCCAAAAGCCAATACCATATGAATTAATACAGAGTCCTTGGGTGTCCTAGAAAATTGTGCACCATTTTTGGCAGAGGTTTAAGACCAAGGCAGAAATGATGAACATTTTTGAAGGGCATTTTGGGTACATTGGAAATGATTTTATTAAACCCTAGTTGTTAGAAGAGGGGTGCTGGGGTTTCTGTCATTCCCATTTCAAGTTTATTTGAAAAGTAAACATGATGCACACTGTAGCTAGTTCTAATACAAGCACTGACTAGGGATGTGACAAAACTGTGGCTCCGCTAAGCTCATCTAGCATATTGTCAAGGCATGGAATGGGATGCCTATAGCGAACGGTGATAGCATTTATGGGTCGGCAATCGAAACACATGACAAAAGTACCGTCTCTCATAGGCACAAGAATTACCGGAATGGCACAAGGGCTTAGGCTTTCACGTACATGTCCATTTTCAATGAGGTGTTGTACTTGCCTTTGAATTTCTTTGGTTTCTTATGGGTTGACACAGTAGGGTGCCTTGTTCGGTAGGGGTGCACCGAGTATGTGGTCGATTCGATGTTCAATGCCTCGAAGAGGAGGTAGGCCTGGAGGTACCTCAACGGGAAATATGTCCTTGAATTCCTGCAACAAACAAGACAACACTAAAGGTTGATGGTGATAATTGTTAGTCATTGCTGCTTCATCCTTGCATACTAGGACATAGTGGATGACACTAGATGGGTTCTCAGGCACTTCTCTTATGTCTATGTTTCTTTTTGCTCATCGTGGAGGCACTCATTTTAGGCTTGTGGCACTCACTCTCCTTTTGGTGGGTCACTCTCTTACTATTCTCTCCACGATGGGTGGATACTTGCTTGTAGGCGATCACTTGAATTGGCGACATGGGTTGTAACACGAACTTCTTGCCCTTCATCTTGAAGCTATAGTTATTAGTACGCCCGTTGTGGATGACGCCGCGGTCGAATTGCCATGGACGTCCAAGAAGATGGTGGAAAATGGACATAGGAACCACATCACACTCTAAGGTGTCTTCGTAGGCGCCAATCTTGAAGGATACTGGCACGGTGTGCTCAACTCGAATGGTGCCGGAGTTGCTAAGCAATTGGACCTTGTAGGGGCAAGGGTGCTTCATCTTGTTCAATTGTAGCTTGTCACATAGCTCTTCACTTGCCAAGTTGTAGCAACTTCCTCCATCGATGATGACCTTCACGGAGCGTCCATTGATACTCCACTACAAAAAAAGACACATCTGTGACATTTTGGCCCGAACGATTTTTTTCCTGTCATGCTTATGACACTTCTATGACGATAATTGTGACAAAACCTCATATCATCATAGATGTGGTGGGATCCTACTTCTATGACAAAAAAATCATGACAGAAAATGGGCTTTTCATCTTGGGCGGGCCGGAGACGCACCTGCATGACATTCTTTGGGCTGTCCATGACGGAAAAAATCGTGGTAGAAGCAAGGGCGAGGAAAATTTCAGGGAGTTCCCGGTTACGGTGGGTGTGGTCAGGGCAGAGCGATGCATGGAGGTTTGCGCGTTTCTCTTGTACACACGCGTGTATGCATGTGCGAAGCGTTGGGCTCTAACTAAACCCGAGCGAGGCGTTCGCTTACTGAACCCGAGCGATTGCACTAGCTACGTTACTAAGCCCGAGCGATCGATATCTTGGCTGTTAACTGAACCCGAGCGATTCCTTCGCTACCACTGCTAACTGAACCCGAGCAATCGCTGCTGCTGCTTACTGAAGCTGATCGAACCTGCTGCCTCTTGATGAACAGTGAACATGGGGGCTGGTTGAACAAGTCGAGATGTACATGGCGGGGTTGGATGAACAGTTCCCGGTGGGGTTTGGATGAACAAAACCCCGTGGTAGTAGTAGTAGGAGGTTACCACTGGATGAACAGGACCTCGAGACGAGGCCGCCACAGCCGAGGCGTTGGGGTGGATGAACAAGACCCATGCAGGGCTGGTTGAACAGTAGCCGGTGGAGGGCTGGTTGGATGAACAGGACCCAGTGGAGGGCTGGTTGAACAGTAGCCGGTGGACGGCAGGTTGAACAGTAGCCGGCGGAGGCAGAGGAAGACGCGGTGCATGAACAGTGGAGGCTGGAGGAAGTCGACAGTGGGTGAACAGTAGCCCGTGGAGTCCCATTTTTCGGTATGCCACACCCCTCCTGATGAACAGGACCCTCGTTTCGACTATAGCGCTCCAACACAAGTACATTTCCTCCGTTCTGCGGTACGCCAGACCCCCCGATGAACAAGATCCCATTTCGACCGTAGCTGGTCGAGCAGAATGCAGTTTCCTCCATTGTGCTGTATGCCAGACCCTTCCCGATGAACATGACCCTGTTTCTACCGTACGCGCTCCAGTAGAAGGCCGTTTCCCTCCGATTTGTGGTACGCCACACCAGGTTTCTACTATTCCCGATGAACACGATGCTGTTTCTCTGTTCTGACCCCGCTGGTTGGTTGTCGATGAACACGACGCCATTGCTGCCGTCTCCATATGTACGGGACTGCATGGTTGTACGTATGCGCGAGTACGTCCTCAAGACCCCGCCCGTGCCCATAGTTTTTGGATCGTGGTTGTACGTACGTGTACTCCATTTAGCGTGGTTGTACGTACGACATGTGCATCTCCTTACTAGGTCATGGTTCATCGCTTCAGAGAGACCGATCAACCGCTATGTACGTACACGTTCGCGACTAGATAGATAACGCCACGTACGATTCCATCAGGTGGTTCCCAGCTGTCAGGGAGGACAAGGAGGCACTTCCTTGCATGCGAAGATATAGCTGACGGGTCCCTGAGGGAGTCCTGGATTGAGGGGTCCTTAGGTGGCCGGATCGCTCGTTATGGGCCGGACTGGTGGGCCGTGAAGATTATTACTGAAGACTATCTCCTGTATCCAGATAGGACCGTCGTATGTATAAAATAGCAAGTTTAGAGTCCGGGTGTAATACTTTCCTTCCTCTGCAAGATGGTCATGTACAACCCTAAGTCCCTTCGGTGCATATATAAACCGGAGGGTTTTAGTCTGTAGAGACGAGAAATCATTACAATCACATAGGCTAGACTTTTAGGGTTTAGTCATTATGATCTCAAGTTAGAACAACTCTTGTAACCCCATATTCATCAAGATCAATCAAGCAGGAAGTAGGGTATTACCTCGATCGAGAGGGCCCAAACCTGGGTAAACATTGTGTCCCCACTCTCCCGTTACCATCGATCCTTAGACGCATAGTTCGGGACCCCCTACCCGAGATCTACCGGTTTTGACACCGACATTGGTGCTTTCATTGAGAGTTCCACTGTGTCGTCGATAGAAGGATTAATGGCTCGCTTCGTCATCAACGACGGCGCCACCGCTGAGGGAATGTTTCTCCCCGGCCAGCTTTTTGTTTTCGGTGGCTTCGCACTTCGTGCCAACACGGAAGGCTACCTCGAGCAGGTTGACAGCTATGCCCCTGGTCATCAGATCAGATTTGGAAGCCTAAACTACGTAGCTGATGTCTGCGGAGATTTAATCTTCGACAGATTCGCACCCATGGGAGCTGCTCCTTGCCACCACGATGAACATGACTTAGATCTATCATCGGACCCCGTTTAGGGGACAACACCTGCAGCAGCTCTGGCCTTAGATCCGGAGCAGATCGCTTCATCTGAGGACGGGAAGATCAAACCCGCCACGAAGACCACAGACTTAGCAGCGCTTAAGCCGCACACAGACCTAGCCTTGAGCGGGATTCCCCCCGTCGCTGGAGCTCCAGACTCGCCTCCGATTACAAGTTCTAAACCTTTGGGATCTGCGCCTTTTGGGCTTGATCGAGCGGCAGTCACCGAACTCAGCCTCGCAGATGTCCGAACACATGTCCAGCACTCGCCCTTAGATGAAGCGCTGGACTTACTAAAATCCCTCTCTCTAGCAGAGAACCCCTAGCCGAACTATGCCCAGTTTGAACTGGGGGCTGAGGACAGGGAATTTTGATTCCCACCCACCACCCACTTGGTAGCCACGGTCGAGGATCTAACTGTTCTATTAGATTATGCTTCTGAAGACATTGATGTGATGGACCACGATACCGAAGTTGATCTAAGTACAAACCCACCCGCAACCGAGTGATGGACGACCACTTTTACATACGATGTATACATGGTGGACACACCCAACGAGGAGGAGGGCGATGGCGATGCCAAGCCAGAACAGGATAAGCCTGCCGATGAACCTCCCAAACGTCGGCGTCAGAAGCGCCAATCTCAATCTCGTAAAGGAAAAGAGAGTAACACCGTCACCGAAGACGATGACGACCGGATCAAGCCGATGACCCTGTGGAGCCGGCGGTGGAGCAGGACGAATGGGAAGATGGAAAACACAGTCCCGAACCGCTGGTCGAACACAACAATGCGAAAGACATCAGTTATCAACCTATCTCTAAAGAGGACGTAGATACGACGATTTCATCGTCCCAGAAGAACCACTCGAACAAAAATGTTTTCAACAACAGCTCATTGCCACGGCAAGGAGCCTGAAGAAGCAACAATAGCGGCTTAGAGCCGAACAGGATACGCTGAACGACGGATGGAATGAAGTGCTGGATGCTGAAGAAAGATATGGCTGTGGGCGACAGACAAAGAGCTATCCCAAGCGCAAGCTGCTGCCCCAATTCGATGACGAGGCCCTTGTGCCAATTCCGCCGAAGTATGATCAGTCCAATCAATCGGCGAGGCCACCCCGTGGGCGAGACAAAGCGGCCAGCAACGCCATACGGAAACCAAGACCTCCTCACCATAAAGGAAATAATATAGCAGCTCAGGGCCATAAGTATGATCTATGTCAGGACCTGAATAAAAAGGCTGGCGAGGCCAGATCAATCTACGGATCAAGGGAATGTGCCCATACAAGGGACGACGGCTATCAAGCGAAACAGGCCGGTCACAATCTAGTTCGGAGCCAACACCGAACACCAATACCATTCGAACTATGCCCCGATATCGCAAAATACAGGGGTGCCGCACACCCTCTGTGCTTCACCGATGAGGTGATGGATCACGAATTTCTGGAAGGGTTTAAACCGTAAACATCGAGGCGTATGATGGAACGATGGACCCCGTTGTCTGGACATAAGACTTTATTCTTCAGATCCACATGGCTCATGGAGATGACCTCCACGCCATCAAATACTTACCTCTCAAGCTGAAAGGGCAGCCCGACACTGGTTAAACAGCCTCCCAGAGAACTCTATAGGAAGCTGGGAAGAACTTGAGGATGCTTTTGGGCCAACTTTCAGGGGACTTATGTCCGGCCCCCGGATGCTGATGACCTAAGTCATATAATCGAGCAACTCGTGGAGTCAGCCCACAAGCTTTGGAATAGGTTCTTAACTAAAAAGAACCAAATTGTTGACTGCCCGGACACCGAGGCCTTAGCGGCATTCAAACACAGTATCCGGGACGAGTGACTGGCTAGACACCTCGGTCAAGAAAAGCCGAGGAAAATGGCAGCCCTAACCACACTCATGAACCGCTTTTGCGCGGGCGAGGACAGCTGGCTGGCTTGTAGTAGCAACAACACCAGCGACCCTGGCACCTCTGAAGTCAGGGATGGCAATGGCAAGCCACGACGCAATAAAAACAAGCGTCGAAACAATACTGGAAGCACAGATGATACGACAGTGAGCGCCGGATTCAATGGCTCCAGGCCCGGTCAACGGAAGAAGCCGTACAAAGGCAACAAAGACAGTCCATCCAGCTTGGACAAAATACTAGATAGGCCTTCCCAGATTCATGTCACCCCTGATAAACCTGCAAACCATACCAACCGAAACTGTTGGGTCTTTAAGCAGGCTGGCAAGCAAAAGGCCAAACACAAGGGGAAATGACCTCAAAACGAAGATGAAGATGAGCCTCGCCAGCCGAACACGGGGGGACAGAAGAAATTTCCACCGGAGGTAAGAACCGTGAACATGATCTACGTCACCCATATCCCTAAGAGGGAGCGCAGGCGCGCACTCAGGGACGTCTATGCCGTAGAGCCTGTCACCCCCAAATTCAACCAATGGTCTGTTTGTACGATCACCTTTGATCGTAGGTATCATCCAACTAGTATCCGCCACGGAGGATCGGCGACCTTAGTGCTCGACCCTATAATCGATAGATACCATCTTACTCGAGTCCTTATGGATGGCGGCAGCAGTCTCAACCATATATATCAAGACACTGTAAGCAAGATGGGGACATACCCGTCAAGAATTAAGACCAGTGGCACTACCTTTAAAGGAGTCATACCAGGCGTGGAGGCCCGCTGCACGGGCTCATTAACATTAGAGGTCGTATTCGGATCTCCCGGTAATTTTCGAAGCGAAGAGTTAATCTTCGACATCACTCCTTTCCGAAGAGGCTATCACACACTACTCAGAAGAACGGCCTTCGCCCGCTTTAATGCGGTCCCGCATTATGCCTACTTAAAGCTCAAAATGCCCGGACCACGCACCGTCATCACGGGCAACAGAAACATGAAGCGCTCCCTCCGTACGGAGGAAGACATTGCGGCCCTAGCAACCTAGGTCCAAAGCGGCCTCTTCAAGCCAAGCAGTTCACCGGTCGTCAAAACCACATACACGGATAAACGTGTCTGGTCCGCACTACAACGCGGCAGCTCAGAAGAACCTCAGTTCATCGGTCGTCAAAACCACATACACGGATAAACGTGTCTGGTCCGCACTACAACGCGGCAGCTCAGAAGAACCTCAGTTCATCGGTCGTCAAAACCACATACACGGATAAACGTGTCTGGTCCGCACTACAACGCGACAGCTCAGAAGAACCTGAGCTCGATTAGTAGTTGTGCCCCTATGGACTTCCCCATAAGGTGGTAGCACACGTACCTCGCGTACACAATTATGCCCTTAAAATACCTTGGGCGGTGCCGGGGGCACTGTCGGTGTACAAAAAGGGGGGTACACTTTTTGTACCCCTATGACTGTGCATGGGCAGTCTGAGCCATGGGCACCGCCGCACCAAGCAAGGCCACGGAGGTAAGCCAGGGTAAGACTGAAGCCCAAAGACAAGACCACAAAGAGCAAAGGGACGAAGCAGGTTCCCCCGGCAAGATCCTTGCCGGGAGCCAGTTTTAGCAACCCCGGCAAGATCCTTGCCGGGGCCAGCTTTAGAAGCCCCGGCAAGACCCTTGCCGCGGCAATTCGCCCCACGCCTACGGAGCGAATCACCCTTGAGTCCACTGCCCCCATGGGGCAAGGATTCGGGAGACATCCCCGTAGTGGCATGCAGATCTTTGTGAAGGCATTCAAGATCAGACACGCACTAAGAAGACGACGACCCTTGGCGGGATCCCAGCCAAGGAAGACCACAAGACCTCCCGCAAGCACCTTGCCAGGGATGGTAGCAGGCGCCACGGCAAGACCCTTGCCGGGGCCCCGGCAAGGCCCTTGCCGAGGACATCCGCGGGGCCACTATCAGGCCCACGCCGACTAAACTCCCACCGCCTTATGCAGCTGCTGACCCAACTAGCTGGGCAGGCACATGCGTGGCGGCATGCAGATCTTCGTGAAGACCCACCATTGTGCCACCTCAGCTGCCTGCCTACCTACATGGCATCTCAGGCATCGCTGGCCAGGGCGTGTGTCGACACAAGAAGGAGCGGCGACGGACAAGACATATATCTCCCGCGTTGTCACACCCTGATTTCCATGTCACATTGCTTAAGCTTATTTTCATGTTAAAAATGTGGATTTGCAAAAACTTTTGAGTGTTGTTGACTTTGCTTGATTTGACTTTTGTCTGCTGTTTGCTAGTGCTCTAAAAATCAAATAAATCCTCCAACTCTTATACTTCATCTCCTTGACCCAAAACCTTTTCCCAATGATCATGCCATGTGTAAAGACCAGTATAGAATTTTCTTATAAAAATATTTTGGCCAAATGGTATTTTCTAAAATTAGTTTTCCAAAAACCCCTGAATTGAGGTTTGCACTGCTAGTACCTTATTTAGGGTGAGAAAAATCTTTCAAAAAGTATATTTGAATCCTATTAGGTATAGGACTCCCAGAAACCACAAAAGTATAATTTTAAAAGTTATTTTTATATTTTATTTAAAAGCTTTTTCTTAAGGCCAGAAATGGTCTTTAATAGGGAAAAATTATTTAATCATTTCAAAAATATTTGCCAAAATTCAGGGAGACTCATAGGACATATATTGTCCATATATAAGAGTTTCAACACATGGTCATGTTCAAAATATTGGACAAATCCTTCCAAAACCCTTTCTGGATATTTCAAGCTTTTGAAATATTTACAAAGGAAATATTCTCCAAAAATTCCAGGGAAATTCTATCATGTCATATGTGACATATTTGATGATCTTGCAAAGCCTCATGCCTTGAAGATCTAGGAAACATCCTCAAACCCCTTCAAAACCATTCTGTCCATATTTGAAGTTTGAGCAACTCTACATTGCCAAACTTGTCCAAATGCTCTCAAATTTTGTGCACATACTAGAATGGCCTAATAAGGACTCTAGACCAAGTGGCACAAGATTTGGAAAAGAGCAACTTGATCAGATCACATCAAAACCCTTTCTGTTCAAATGCAAATTTGAACAACTTTGCATTACCAACTTTTTATCTGGAACCTCAAATTTTGTGGGCATGTTCATAACCCCAAATGATGATGCTACACCAAGTGGTGCATCAAGGGGAGATGATTTTCTTAACTCCAACATGGTGAAACCATTTCTGTTCATTTCTAGGGTTCACTAAAGTTACATTGGCCACTTTGCCCAAATGAGCTCAATTTTGGTGTAGGGGCCTAATTATATGTGACATTTGATCCTGTTAAGTCCCATGCCAAGTGGATGTCATTTGCTAGACCAAACCTTGATCAAACACCTTCTGTTCATTTACCAAAACCTGTGTTTGAACCTCTTTTACTTTTTCTCCTTACCCCAAATTCTTACCACAGCCTATTCTGATCATCATCTACCCCCAGTAACATTCCCTTGGCCTCAGCTCAATTATTGGAGGGTAAAAACCCCATTTTTACCCTTGTGGACAGCCACCTTCTTCTCCTTCTTCACCTCCCTCCTCATCCCAGTGGCTCCTAGAGCATCCAAGACTGCCTCCCCCTTTCTTTACTACCTCCTCTGCCCTTTTGACACCATTGGACACGCCCTGGGCGCCAGGCCGCGCTACTGGCAGCCAAATGCCCAATCTGGAGCGCGCTACAGTGCTCTAGAGCACTGCAGCCGCCCTCCAATCGCCAGCGCCGACCACCTAGGGCCTCCCCCTCGTGTCCCCCGAGGAGGCCTCGACGTCCACAACCTGCCACACGGTCGGCCCCCTCCTCTCTCCCCCTCTTTCACCTCTGCTCGCACACGCGCCGTGGCCGCCCGAGCACTCCAGTGAGCAAGCTCACACGCGCGGCCCTCTGACGCCTCCCCGCTCCTCCTTTCTCTTCTTTTGGGAGTGGACCAGCTCCAGGAACGCCCTAGACATGCTCGCTGCTCCCCCCCGTGGCCTGCAACAACGGCCAAGACCTCGCCGGCGCACGCGTGTTCGGTGGACCGGCGCTCCCCTATTTATAGGCCGCCCCGA
>LR738713.1:326215551-326256567 GCA_902687465.1 Secale cereale
CCCCATCGCGGCCCCGATGGACTCCCTCTCCCTCTCCTGACCCTCTTGGACCACCCCACTCCTCCTCCCGTGGCCTCATACCTCCTCCATGGCCGGAGTGCCGCCGCGGCCCCCCACTCATGTTCGTGCTCTCTGGCCCCTCCCCTGCCGCCCCAAGGGGCCTCCTGGATGCGCCGCTCCCCGGGAACCCCACCGGTGGCCGCGCCCTGGCCGGGGGTGGCCTGTGCCGCCGGGGACAGGCGCCGGCGTCGCGCGGCCTCTCCTCCCCTCCCCTCTGTTGCGGGAGCGGGGGGAGGAAGACGACCCTGCGGGCAGGGCCCACCTGGCAGCGACCCGGCCGACGGGCCCAGCTATTTTAAGTGGAAACGGTAACAGGCGCAGCCCGCCTTCCCCGCGCGGAAGCGCATCGCCAAAAGGCACCTCCGACGTCACTGCCTTCCTCCTGTGCGCGCGGCCGAGCCATGGGCCGGCCCAGTTTCTACGCGGCTATCTCCCGCCCAGCATGCAGCATAAGGGTATAACCCCTATTCCTTTCCTTTTTCCCTTTTTCTGTCAACTTCAAAAATGCCTAGAATATTCATATGAACTCCAAATTGCATGATTCAAATTTCTGGTAGCTTCTAAAATCATGCCCTATCACATGGTGCAATAATCACATTATTCCAGAAACTTTTCCTATGAAAATATTTATCAAATGGCCATTTTCCACTTTCTGTGATTAACTTTAGAAAATCACAGAGAGCTCATTTTGGATCCAAATGCAGTGATTCAAATTCCTAGATGCTTGTCATGTCCAAACTTAGTTTTGGAACATTTTTAATAATAGTTTCTGTACCCCACCAATTATTGAGCCTTTTCTCCCTATTTATCATCTTTGGAAAATCCTAGGAAATTCATTTCCATTCCAAATCCATTGAAACCAACTCCTAGATGCTTCTAAAATCATGACTTGATGATGGGTACCTTTGCTCATCATTCAAGGAATTATTTCTGTATACTTCTTCCATATCCATAAACCCTTTGGTTCCATCATATTGAAATGTTCCCAACTACCCATTGATCCAACACCTATGAAACCACCTTGGTCATTTCTAATATGACCAGAGGTATCCTAGAAAAGTCTACCTCCTATTTTTAGAGAACTTTTATTGTTGCTTTGATTGTGTTGCTTATTATGATTGTTTCCATCGTTAGTTGACGTAATAAATGGAGTAATCGGAGATGGACCAGAAGATTTGAAGACTCTGAAGAATAAGGCAAGCAGCCCTTTGACCATGTTCAAGAAACCTTTTTATGCATGTCTCATAGCACCTTTATATTCAATGCATCGGAATCATGTTGTGGTGGAAACCATTTTGGTTGCTACCCCTGTTACTTTACTGTTGAAACTTGCATCAAACATGACCCTACCTTCCTATGAGGGTTATGTGGGTGGGAATATATAGATGTATGCTATAGTAGTTGGCTACGCAAAGTGGGTTGGGGTTATGCATTGAGTGAAACAAGTGTGGTCTGACATACTTGCAAATGACCCAGTGGGTGCCACTAATGCCCCTGGGAGTTGATGAGAAGCTAGGGCACTACTTGGTGAAGAAGTAGTGTGCCGAGGCTTGACGAAAGTGTTGTTTACAGAGAAGGATTAGATTTATGTGTGACTACTGTCCCAACCAAACATGCGCAACCACTCTACCCTTACATGGGATGGGGCTTTATCGATTACTTAGGTCGATACTAGCATGGTGCCCGCATTACTAGTGACGGGGAGACTTGAGGTCTTTCCTGGGACGGGGTCGTGCTTGGATAGACGACCATGACTGTTTTCACAGGGCACCGGACACACCGTTGGTCCCTTAGGGTACGCGTGAACATTGAAATTAGGGCAAGTCCCGTGATCTATTGTTTGTACCCGAGGGCCGTGTGCCAACGAGTGGACTCTATGTTAGTGTCGTCTAAGGAAAGGTAATGACCGGGTGCTTACCCCGGGTACTTGAGGTACCGCGGGTCGTGGATGACACGGAAGTTCCCCGGATCTTGTGGGTAAAGTGCGCAACCTCTGCAGAGTGTCAAACTATTCGAATAGCCGTGTCCGCGGTCAAGGACAGTTGGGTGGTGCTACTTAGACTATGTCCATAAGTTTCTGGGAAACAACACGATTCAGAGATATTGATGATGTGATTGTGAGGAAGTCACAACGAGCTTGTGCATGAGTTGATTGCAACTCTTTCTCGATGTTGAAGTCTGTGACCTCCTGATACTTGTTACAGACACATGCATATCCTTGTTATATGTTGATCATACTTGCACATGAAAAACTAGCTTTCCGCAAAACTACCAATTTAGTAGTAGAGCCTTGCATAATTATTCTGTTACCACACTTGGGTTGCTTGCGAGTACATTCAATGTACTCATTGGCTTGCCAATGGTTATTTTATTGGCCAGGCAGGAGAGAACAGGTTATGATGAAGATTTCTTGGTGACGAGCATGCGAGCTAGGACGCTTCCCAGTCAGAATGCCTGTAGGGTTAAGGCAGATGGCATGGGTCCCAGTTGTCTTTGAAGATTTTCCGCTGCGATGATATACTCAAGACTTGACCATTATGGTCCTATTTGTGTAACACGGTATGTAAGGATGTAAGACTCTTGTTATTCAGCTTCTGTGTGTTCAGTGAGCATTGATCTCTGGGATCACTGTACACGTGCATTCGGTGATCACGACTTACGAGTCGGGGTCCCCACAGAGCTGGTATCAGAGCCATCCTGACTGTAGGAAGCCTTAGTTAGCATGGTCGTTAGTTAGGGTAAAGCTATTATCAAAACTACCACTAGTTTTCAAAACTATCTATACTTCTCTTCCCTTCTCAGTTTTCGAAAACTAGGCTATACTTGATCTCTTCCCCTTCAAAACCTTGGTCGCTAGAACCCTTATGCCCCAGACCACCAGATTTTCAGTAATCCTCGTGGAGTGCACCTTGCCAAACACTCACCCACCACTCTTGCACGCAAGATTGGAGACACCCTTGACAAGAGCCCCCAAGATGGTGCAACCCTAGCCTACGATGACCAGGGTATAGGTCATTATATACACCGCTAATAGAGTAATCATGTCACTACCGTTGTTGTATCGACAACCACCGGTGGACGAGAACCTTGCCATTTGGTCCGCCTCACTATAGTGAGCAGGAAAACGGTTCTCTTCGTTCCCCGCTCTTGGTGTCGATGTTTTCATCAACAAAACCGACATGTTGGACCTCTATTATGCCTTGTTATTGTCATTACATATGGATTGCCTACCTGGTACCCTCGACGCCCCAGAAGGCACAAGGGATCGTCATGATTAGAGAGACAAGAGAAGACCAAGTCAACGCCAGCTACAAGGAGGCACCTTCACCCCATCACCTCAGCAGGCGAGAAGATGTTGAAGATTCTTCAGGCTCAACCCGGATCATTCATCAAGCAACTACAAGGAGCATAGCAACATCCAAGGAAGCTCAGAAGACTGCACGAGGCACAAGTCACGGCACTGAGTCCGAGAACCCCTAGGGTAGGATGAGTCGTGTACCCCCTATGCGCAGTCGAGTCCATATGATGGTTCGGATAGAACCATGATTGTGTGTTGTTTGCTTTTATTCGTTTGTGTTTTGATATAAGTCGCACTTTTGCCCCAGGCAACAAGTGCATGGCTATATCACCTTCCTTGCCTTGTTTCCTTTGTTTCTGCCTTTTTGCACCTGTTTGTTGCACCTGCACTATAGAACCCCCTTTAGGCATTTCCCTCCTCTACGCTGCTTCTTCCCTCTCTTCTCTCTCTCTCCCCAGTTGAAGACCCGCAAGACAAGATGCACCAAGGACTCTACCTCGGCAACCAACTGGCACCGAAGACTTCTGCTACAACCTCCACGATCTATTGCAACCCCGTAGAGTTATGTTTAACCCTCCAGACCAGTAACCCCATTCCTAGACCCTTTGAGACTTCCCGAGACACTCCAGCACGAATCCTTAACCATGTGCCTCACCCATGGTAAAGCGAGAGAACCTGTTAAGCCTTTGTAACCATGCGCAACACTGGGTTCGTAAAGGAACTAGTGGACACGATGAATGAGCACATTTTCATCCTAATATAGCACGAGGTCTGATGATGCCATAGATAGACCAGTTCGAGGATATTGGACAGATGACTTGGTGGTTTATATCAGTGACTTTGAGGAATTATCTGAGACCCTGGTGGATTGTGAGGTTTTCATGTTGGTAGGATCATGACTTTGGGGAAGTATGTAGAAGTGCCCGTTGGGCATGAGATTTGGATTTATGAAGGTGATTCTGGTTGGTATAATGCTGGATATGTCTGCATGATTCGGAGTAAGATTGGATTTAGGCATATGATCCTGATTATGATATCATGCTTCTCGGTGGACAATAACCTAGGAGATTGGATTATTTGTCGGAGTTGATTTAGGGATCTATATAGTCGTGATCTTGGAGTTTACTTGACCCGGATGATGGGAATTTGGTGGACATACTATCGTGATGCATAGTTCTTCCGAGTATTTGGGGATTATAGGGACTTGAGATCTTGTGGAACACCGTAGACATCGGATTTGTAGGATTATTGGATTATGTGGTGATTGATGGTAATTACCAGGCTATTGGAGTTGATCTATAGGAAGGAAACAAATCTTGGAGTGGCATATGACGTGTTTCCTTAGATTAGAGATGCATTATCGTGAGCCTTGCAAGACTAGGTTGAGTGCTTGGGTTATGGAGTTTAATTTAGGCTCAACAGCATGTATGATCTACCTTTGGATTTTATAGGTAGACGTGCATATGGATTTGGGGATCTTAGACAAGTATAATTTTGTGAGACCGTCTCTTGAGAATCATGAGGATATGCATGGCATAAGTGGTGATTAAAGTTGGTCTCTGCGAGAAGATGCTTTTCCGTTCGGAGTACTAGATAGAGCTATTGGCATCTCAGAAACTGTGCTTAAGGATAAGATGATATAAGTTCATTCACTCACTAGAATCCTTGAAACCCTTAAGCCCCACCGAGCCACCACCTGGTCAGATTCTGACCACGGGCCTTGGCTTAGAGTCAGGAAGGCCTCTGCAATACTCAACCGAGACCACCTCCAATACCCCAGCTTACCTTGCGTACCCCTTGGACCTCATGGAGTAAGTGGACAAGTTGGGTAACATCATTATTTGATGGCCTACTTGTCTGCCCGAAGACAAAGAAGAGACGGACAGCTGGATAGAAGACAATTGAAGACCACCCTGTCAAAAAGGAAGATCTACACCGACCACCGTCTTCAAGAAGAAACTTCCGCGTCGAAGACCGGGCGTATCTGCAAACAACTCCTCAATGGAGCCGAGTGTGACGCCCGAAGACCGACGTCCCAGAAGATTCCAGAAGATTCCAGATGTTCCGGGTTGCCGTGTGTTTCTTTTGAGCTTGTGTTATTTATTTTTGCATTGCATCATCTCATCATGCCATCATCTCATTAATTTTTGCAACTAAATAAATCATGTGGACCTTCGGTCCATTTAAATCGAGGGAAGATGACTTCTCTTTATAACATATAAAAGCCTCTCAATAGTTATGGAGCTATATTAATAAATATTCCATGGCTTCGGAATCACCGTAACACACTGGCATTTTTTCCCCATGCCCTTTTCTTCTCAATCCCTTGCCTAGACCTCCTCCTCCTTTTTTTTCCCATGTCTTTTGGAAGTGTTTGGTTGGCCTAAGGATTTATGCAAGTTCGAGTTATTTCCGACTCGCATAAATTTGTAGTCTCTAAAAATTGCCAAAGCACTTTATTAAAATAGCCCACAATTCCAGGGTTGTAGGGATATTTTTATCTCAGTCTAAATCATCTCCAAACTCTCTGGGCTTTTCTATTTCTTTGTTCTTTTTCTTTAACTGAGAAAAGAGCTGCAGAAATAAAAATAAGAGAAGAGCAGTCCAACTCCCTCAGGCCTCTTCCCAGTCGCAGCCCCTCCTTGGCCCAGGGCGCCTCGGCCCCACTTCCCTCGGGCCTGCTAGGCCGCAGCCTCCCCAAACCCTAGGGCGCTCCCGACGCCAGAGCCCTCGCTCCTCATCCCCGCACCCCGCCGCCGCTCTCTTCTCATTCCCCCTCGCCACCTCTCGCTCTCTCGACCGCCCGAGCGCCGCACCTCGCAGCGCCTCCCTCCTCCTGCTGCGCGCCCCGCCGCCGTCGGACCAGGGCCGGCCCCGCCTGGATCCTCCCCGACGTCCTCCGTCGCCTGGCCCATGGCTCGAGCTCCGGCCTCCCTCCGTTCCCGAGAGCCCCGCGGCCTACCCCTCGTCCCTCTTCTCGCCAGGGCCGGCCAGGAGGTGCCCTCCTCTCCAGCCGGCGACCACCTCTCCCCGCGCCTCCAGTTCGACGCGCCAAGGCCGCGACCGCCCTGGCCTCTTGCTTCTCCCGTGCGCAGCGGCCGGCCTCCTCTGCGCCTCTCCGTCCAGCAAGGCCGGAGTTGCTCCCTCCGTTCCTCCCTTCGCCGCGAGCCGGCCCGGCCGGCCAGGAAGCCGCCGGACGCCGCAGGTTCTCCTCCGCTCCAAGCTCGCCGGCCAGTCAGCACCGCAGCGCGGCCTCGTCCTCAGGCGCCCGTCCGCCATGGCCCCTGCGCAGAGGCCTTCCTTCCCGCAGCCCCTGCCTCGCTGTGCTGCCGCTGTTGTTTCTTCTTTTTGTGTGTTGTTTTTGCTGTTGTCTTGACAGACAGAGAACGTGAACGCCTACACAACAAGACGGCAAGTACCCCTACGACCAAGTACCTCGACGAACCGAACATCTACGAACGAGCTCCGTGAACATCTACAAAACGCTCCGTGTACGACTACGTGAACGAGTACCACTACCGTCGACAAGTTCAGAGACCACAAGTACCCCTACGAACGCCGACGCGACAAGTACCTCTTCGGAAACGGAAACGCCTACGTGAACATCTACAAAACGCCCCGTGTACGACTACCGACGCCCGGAAAACGACCAAGTTCCACTACGTCCACGACGACCCGAACGACTACCGATGACCGTGAACGACTACCGCCGTCGTGGAACCGGCAAGAACGAACGGAACGAGTACATCTACCGTCGCCCGAGTACAACTACTTCCCTCTACGGAACGGCTACTTCCTCTACTTCCCCTACTTCCACTACGTCCCTCGACGTCTCGAACCGCCCCGAAACGCACGCTTCGAAGGTATACCGAAAAGGACCCCGTGGATGACCCGTGTGATGCTTGTTGTGTTGTATGAAATGTCTCCCGTGTGTGCTCCGTGCCCGTTTCACCTTTTGTCTTGTTCCTCGGTTGCCTCGTCACCGACTCGTGGGAACCCGGCAACGGGATCACCCCATCATCTTGTTCAACTCGTTCACTCCACCTTTTGTTTTGCACCGGTCCCTCACCGAGTTACCGGTACCGATATGATGCCATTGCCTCATTTCGGATCGTTGCCGTGGCACCCTTTCATTCCACCACGGTGAAAATACTTCATATCTTGTTAATTGTCAACCTTTTAATAACTTGCATAAACCTTGTTCATGTCATCCGCATCATGTTAACAACATTAATATGTGT
The DNA here is from genome assembly GCA_902687465.1 of Secale cereale. Classification (NCBI taxonomy): domain Eukaryota; kingdom Viridiplantae; phylum Streptophyta; class Magnoliopsida; order Poales; family Poaceae; genus Secale; species Secale cereale. The sequence goes on from LR738713.1 coordinate 326,223,151, forward strand.
GTTTGTTGTTGCTTATAATTAATAAACATGCTCATGGGGATTTTCCGGATATGTTGTTGTTATTTCTGGCCTCATTTAAAATGTCTTAATAGTGTAGTTTTATTATGCTTCACCTCTTGCCATGCTAAAAACATTTAATCTTGTCTTGTTAATAATGTGAGACAACTAAATAATTAATGTGGTGTTTCGTCAATATGCAACTCGTTGCATATTGATCTCCACTTAACTTGTAGTGTTTTTTGTGCACTTTGCCATGCCATGCATATTTAAACCGGACATGCATCATGCTTGCTTGTGCATCGTATGCCATGTTCATGATATGTGTGTTTACCGTGTTGTTTCTTTCTTTCCGGTTGCTTCTCTTGTTAGCTTCGGTTTCGTTCCGGAGTTGTGAGGTTTCTCTCAACTGTTGCTCCGTCTTCTTCTGGATCCGTTCTTCTCCTTTGTGGAATCCCAGGCAAGATGACCGAACCCGGATACCATTACTATCTTTGCCTATTGCTAGTAGATCCGCTCTATAGTTTTGCCTCGATGCCCATGTTTTTCTTGTCAGCCTCCTACTTGTAACCAATTGCCATGTTTAACCACCCTACCTATGCAAACCGTTGCTTGGCTAAGTACGCTTCGCTCAGCCCCTCTTATAGCATTGTTAGTTGCAGGTGAAGATTGAAGATGCTTGCTTCATGTTGAAGTTTGGTTGGGTTATATCACACTATATACATGCTTAAAATGAAATCACCTATATACTGGCAGGGTGGAAGGCTAAGCCTTTTGCTTGGTGTTTTGTTCCACTCATGCCGTTAGGAACCGTATAAACCGGTGTTATGTTCCTTGATTATGCGTTCCTAACACGGTTGGGGTGTATGGGACCCCCTTGATAAACCTCTAAGTGCTAAGTCTTTTCCAGCAAATCCCAACATTGGTACTATTTGCCTCATAATAACAACTTAATAACTAATTAATTGCATAGGGGGTCATGTCCCCGAGGATTCTTAATTCTACATAGCAGGGGGGGCCAGTGCTGATGGTGTTGGTCCCAAACTAGAGTCACTTGCGGTACCACCCAGTTATCTGGGGTCTTTGGTACTGTACGTAGCGCTCATCCGGTCGTGGCCTGAGACGAGATACGCGCGGCTACTATCAGGGTGTCGGCACGCCGGGAGGATTTGCTGGATTAGCCTTACCTTAGTTCGGTTTAACTTGAGCACGGGATTCCGAGAATACTCGGGTCTTCCCACCTATGGAGTTGCGACTTCGCGGATCGTGGGCTTGTGATGGGCCAAGTTGGAACACCCCTGCAGGGTTTGAACTTTCGAAAGCCGTGCCCGCGGTTATGTGGCAGATGGGAGCTTGTTAATTCCGGTTGTAGATAACTTGACACAATGTTTCAATACACTACCAGCGTGTGTACCGTGACTGTCAATTTCCGAATAGGGATTCGGGAGTTGAACACGGTGGGGTTATGTTTGACCGGCTTTAGTTAGGATCACTTCGTGATCATCTTTCGACCGATGCACCTCTCTTCTCGCTCTCTATTACGTAAGTTAGTGCTAGTTGCTGCTGCAGACTCTTGTTTGTTCCTTCACCTCTCGTTCTTTCTTCAGCCTTGTCCTCACCCAAGGCTTAAATAGTCTTGTTACCCGGGAACGGGATTGCTGAGTCCTCTGTGGCTCACAGTTACTTCACCACACCAGATGCAGGTTCAGCCGAGTTTGATGCAGGAGCTGGTTCAAGTTCTTCACCAGGAGCTTGTTGAAGAGTTTGACCGTTTGCTTGTGACGTTTCGATGTTCAGTAGTGGTTTCTACTAGGATTCGATCTTGACCTGTGGCTTTATGTTGTTTTGGTATCTTTCTTTTGGTTCTTCACCCGTAGTCGGGTTGTGATGTTCTGTATGATGATTGCTTATGTAATGTATTGTGTGAAGTGGCGAGTGTAAGCCAACTATCTCCTTTTGCAATTTAATCCCTCTTTTACATGAGTCGTGCAAAGATACCAAACTTGAGATCATTCTAGGATGGATTTATGCCTTTAAGTCGTGCCTCGACACGTAGGAGGTATAACTCCATCCTGGGCATTACAAGTTGGTATTCAGAGCCTTCTCCGACCTAGAAGCCCCCACTGTTTGATCGAATCGTTGACGGTTGAGTCTAGGCACACACTGAAAATATTTTGAGTCCTATATTATATCGGAGAGTAGGATTCTTTGCTTCTCATCCCCTTTCTCTCTGGTGAGGACTCCTGACGATTACTCTTATCTCTTCTACTTTCAAAAATTGCACCAAATTTTTTTTAGGATCCCGCGAGTATTCTAGGATTGTTTCGATGTTCTTGTGACAAGGATATTGTTCCCGATGCCTCCTGTTCCCGAGGAGTTGAGCTTCGAGGTATCATTGTAACAAGCATATCGCGGCAGTACTAAATACTTAAGACGGCCGACATCGAAAATCTCTCCTATACGGCCAGTGGCAAGATAACCCCGACATCACCCAGTACTGGGGAGGTAGTTCGAGAGTATTGCCATAGCTTGTTATAGTGGATGCTTTTCGAAGGTCCGAGGTAAACAGTTTCCGAGAAAGACTGGTTATGTGTTGAAGGATGGATACACCTGGATGTAGGTTTAGAGTTGATTGCGCGGTGCTTCCCGTGTATCCCCAACACCTGATTGCATAACTGGAAACTTTCGGAAATCTATAGGTGGGTTCATCCAGTAGTTCTAGGCATTCTTCCAACGGATGCACGATATGAAGTTTGGGGTTCTACATTGAGTGAAGTGGTTTTATGGACTTGTTCTGATCGGGAGTTGCATCTTAAAGGGTCCTTGGCTATGCTGATCCGGGGATTGCAAAACCCTTTTGTAACACGTTCCATGAGCTTTCAGCACGAAGATGTCGAACGAAACTTCTATCTTGTATTTGTTCTATCTGATCCTTGTTCCTTTTATTTACTTTTGTTCTCCAAGTGGCTTCTCGTCAAGTTGATGTACCGACAGAATTCATTCGTTCGATCCTCTGTTCGAATGATATTGTGAAGATCATGCTGCATATCTACCCTTTGTTCTTGTTTTGATTCTGGTATTCGAGTTGCTTCGATGTCAAATGTTGATTCCATACCTTTCTTAATCGGTGTTCTCATATTTCTATGGGAGTGCTAATTCTTCTTGACCATCAAGTTATTCATGTTAATCCTTTTCAACCGGTGTGCCTTCTCTTCAAGTTATTCCATACAGACGTCGTTGTGAAATCTGACGATTTGTCTGTTTCATTCTTCTCAAGTTGCCTTTGTTTTCCCCACCCTCCCACCCTTCTTCTTCTTGGAGCCAGAAATTCTCGGATGGAATATCCATTTTATTCATGCGATATTTCTTCATTCTTTTCCTTCAATGTTCTTATCCGGTGATTTATCGTGAAGATGCTCAGGAGCTTCAAGTTCATCACTCTTTTGTTCTCAAATTCTGCGGGTGGATGTAATTCAAGCTTCGGTGTTGTTCTTATCCTTTTTCCTCTTTTCACAATGTTTTCTTATTCCGGTGCACCAATTAATCATTCTCCTCTTGTTCTTCATATCCGGAGTGCTCAAGATTCATAATTCCAGTCTTAATCCGTTGAAGCTATTTTGAGCTTTGTCTCCTTATTCAAGCCATTTAATTCATCCGGTGCTATATCTTTTAAGCAATCTTTTTCAACGGTGATTTCTTTGAGTGGGCCCTAACCCACAGGTCTTTTCCCAGGATCTTACCTGACTCTTTTAATTTTTCTGGAGTTATACTCAAATTCTTTTCAAGTGTGACGTAAGAATGAGTTTTCCATCAGTCACATGCCTTCTCCAGGACCGCTTTCAAATTCTTTTCATCTTTGGTTCAACTTTTAATTCTTCATTCCGGAGTGCTCAACAATTCTTCTTAGCTTTCTCGTCTTCATTTTCAACATTTGGAGACCGGAGAAGTGTTTCTCTTCAATCTTGGCCCGTCTTCTTGAAGATTTGTGGTTCTAGCTTCATGCCATCCTCATAGTTGTTTCGATTGTGAGGAATTCTTTTCTTACCCATCCGAAGCATTCTTGAATTCTTTTCTTTGTGATCCTCCGAAGGACATCATTTCAGAATATTTCCTCGTTCTCAGTTTTCAACTTCGTTCTCCAAATATTCTTCATTGATGCCTCTCGTTCGTCTCCCTATTCTTACGGTGGTTATTTCAAGATTTCTCTTCCGTTGTTATCATTTTAATTCACTCGTTCTTTTCATAATCCGACCGGTGGTTCGTTGAAGATTTACCCAAGCTTGTGCTAGATCTCTCTTTAATTCTTTCCAAGGAGAATAAGTAGTATGCCAAATCCTTTGGTTGTCATCAATTTAAATTGGTGAAGGAGATGCATGACATAATTCTTATTCTTGTTCCTTCCAAGTGTTTAATTCTTTTGTCTGGAGCTTGTTCATCATATCATATCCTTGGTTCTAAATTTCTTCATCTTGTTTTCCGGAGCTTCAAGTTATTTCAATTATATCATTTCAAAGCTCAATCTATTCACCGCAGGCCTTGAATCTTATTCTTTTCATCTTTCACTTCTCTTGCTTTCATTACCGGAGTTCTCATGGTGGTTCATCATCATTTAATTCATCCTTGAAGTCTTCATCAAGATTCTTGTTGGAGCTCATCCATTCTTCATCATGCATTCCTATAGCAATCCTTTCTACATTATCTTTGAGATGGTGTTATGTCATTCTTGTCAATTCCTTCATGTTTCATGATTCACAAGTTGTCAGGAATGAGATATCTAAAACCATCATTTTCTTTGTTCGGGAGATTTTTTTTTCCAACCCTTCAATTTATTCATTGGAGTTATCTTGGGTTGTATTTCACCTAAAGCTTTCCCTAAGGATTGTTGCTATTATGGTGCTTGTAAATGACCCAAGTTCTTCATTTATCATTCCGATGAAATAAGGTTTTCATCTCCTTGTTGATCTCTATCCATTTAATCGTTTCTGTTAGTGGCTGGTTGTCACCTCTTAATTTTGAGATGTTTCCCATAAGTCCACATCAAGCTTTTTCGTTTCGTTGTTGAATTCCGACAACTCAGTTCAACCCTTCTTCGTAAGGATGTGTTTCATATTCATTTGTCGGAGAAGTTGTCTTTTTCTATTCGTTCAATTCTTTCATGGATTTATATTCTATTCTTTCATTCCGGAGGCTTTGTAATGTTGCTCTCTCTTTAACCATCATCTCGTTTTTATCGAGATCATGTTCTTTCCTTTGCTTATCATTTAACCGGAGTGTTGTATTCTTCATTCAAGTTCCGTCATCCTATCAAGTTTTGCCTATCTTTTAACCGGAGTGCTGTCTAAATCTTTCTTACCCTTGTGCCATTCTTTTAATTGTTCCGGAGGCTGTGTGTTGTTTTTTTCATCAAGTATCACTACATCTCCTCAAGTTTTTGTTCTTTTCATTCCATTTTCAGACGGAGTGCTGTCCAAATTCTGTCATTCTTCTTCCTTGGCTATACCCTTGCAGTTTCATATTCTTTTGGTCCGTGAGCTCTTGTTTCATGTCTTTCAACCTGCAAGGTTCTCATAATGCTCCTTGTTCCTCTTTTCTAACGGAGTGTTTTCATCTTCGTTCATCTCCGTTGCATTCTTTATTTTTTTCAACTTGTTTAACCTCTCGGGTTCTTTGGTTTCACTCGTCTGTCAAAGAAGCAACTTTGTTTTACCTCTTCCTCTTCCGTTTTTACCCGGTGCTATCTCTAGGATCTCGGGTCGAGATCCTCTGTTAGTGTGGGAGAGTTGTGACGCCCGAAGACCGACGTCCCAGAAGATTCCAGAAGATTCCACATGTTCCGGGTTGCCGTGTGTTTCTTTTGAGCTTGTGTTATTTATTTTTGCATTGCATCATCTCATCATGCCATCATCTCATTAATTTTTGCAACTAAATAAATCGTGTGGACCTTCGGTCCATTTAAATCGAGGGAAGATGACTTCTCTTTATAACATATAAAAGCCTCTCAATAGTTATGGAGCTATATTAATAAATATTCCATGGCTTCGGAATCACCGTAACACACTGGCATTTTTTCCCCATGCCCTTTTCTTCTCAATCCCTTGCCTAGACCTCCTCCTCCTTTTTTTTCCCATGTCTTTTGGAAGTGTTTCGTTGGCCTAAGGATTTATGCAAGTTCGAGTTATTTCCGACTCGCATAAATTTGTAGTCTCTAAAAATTGCCAAAGCACTTTATTAAAATAGCCCACAATTCCAGGGTTGTAGGGATATTTTTATCTCAGTCTAAATCATCTCCAAACTCTCTGGGCTTTTCTATTTCTTTGTTCTTTTTCTTTAACTGAGAAAAGAGCTGCAGAAATAAAAATAAGAGAAGAGCAGTCCAACTCCCTCAGGCCTCTTCCCAGCCGCAGCCCCTCCTTGGCCCAGGGCGCCTCGGCCCCACTTCCCTCGGGCCTGCTAGGCCGCAGCCTCCCCAAACCCTAGGGCGCTCCCGACGCCAGAGCCCTCGCTCCTCATCCCCGCACCCCGCCGCCGCTCTCTTCTCGTTCCCCCTCGCCACCTCTCGCTCTCTCGACCGCCCGAGCGCCGCACCTCGCAGCGCCTCCCTCCTCCTGCTGCGCGCCCCGCCGCCGTCGGACCAGGGCCGGCCCCGCCTGGATCCTCCCCGACGTCCTCCGTCGCCTGGCCCATGGCTCGAGCTCCGGCCTCCCTCCGTTCCCGAGAGCCCCGCGGCCTACCCCTCGTCCCTCTTCTCGCCAGGGCCGGCCAGGAGGTGCCCTCCTCTCTAGCCGGCGACCACCTCTCCCCGCGCCTCCAGTTCGACGCGCCAAGGCCGCGACCGCCTTGGCCTCTTGCTTCTCCCGTGCGCAGCGGCCGGCCTCCTCTGCGCCTCTCCGTCCAGCAAGGCCGGAGCTGCTCCCTCCGTTCCTCCCTTCGCCGCGAGCCGGCCCGGCCGGCCAGGAAGCCGCCGGACGCCGCAGGTTCTCCTCCGCTCCAAGCTCGCCGGCCAGTCAGCACCGCAGCGCGGCCTCGTCCTCAGGCGCCCGTACGCCATGGCCCCTGCGCAGAGGCCTTCCTTCCCATGGCCCCTGCCTCGCTGTGCTGCCGCTGTTGTTTCTTCTTTTTGTGTGTTGTTTTTGCTGTTGTCTTCATAGACAGAGAACGTGAACGCCTACACAACAAGACGGCAAGTACCCCTACGACCAAGTACCTCGACGAACCGAACATCTACGAACGAGCTCCGTGAACATCTACAAAACGCTCCGTGTACGACTACGTGAACGAGTACCACTACCGTCGACAAGTTCGGAGACCACAAGTACCCCTACGAACGCCGACGCGACAAGTACCTCTTCGGAAACGGAAACGCCTACGTGAACATCTACAAAACGCCCCGTGTACGACTACCGACGCCCGGAAAACGACCAAGTTCCACTACGTCCACGACGACCCGAACGACTACCGATGACCGTGAACGACTACCGCCGTCGTGGAACCGGCAAGAACGAACGGAACGAGTACATCTACCGTCGCCCGAGTACAACTACTTCCCTCTACGGAACGGCTACTTCCTCTACTTCCCCTACTTCCACTATGTCCCTCGACGTCTCGAACCGCCCCGAAACGCACGCTTCGAAGGTATACCGAAAACGACCCCGTGGATGACCCGTGTGATGCTTGTTGTGTTGTATGAAATGTCTCCCGTGTGTGCTCCGTGCCCGTTTCACCTTTTGTCTTGTTCCTCGGTTGCCTCGTCACCGACTCGTGGGAACCCGGCAACGGGATCACCCCATCATCTTGTTCAACTCGTTCACTCCACCTTTTGTTTTGCACCGGTCCCTCACCGAGTTACCAGTACCGATATGATGCCATTGCCTCATTTCGGATCGTTGCCGTGGCACCCTTTCATTCCACCACGCTGAAAATACTTCATATCTTGTTAATTGTCAACCTTTTAATAACTTGCATAAACCTTGTTCATGTCATCCGCATCATGTTAACAACATTAATATGTGTGTTTGTTGTTGCTTATAATTAATAAACATGCTCATGGGGATTTTCCGGATATGTTGTTGTTATTTCCGGCCTCATTTAAAATGTCTTAATAGTGTAGTTTTATTATGCTTCACCTCTTGCCATGCTAAAAACATTTAATCTTGTCTTGTTAATAATGTGAGACAACTAAATAATTAATGTGGTGTTTCGTCAATATGCAACTCGTTGCATATTGATCTCCACTTAACTTGTAGTGTTGTTTGTGCACTTTGCCATGCCATGCATATTTAAACCGGACATGCATCATGCTTGCTTGTGCATCGTATGCCATGTTCATGATATGTGTGTTTACCGTGTTGTTTCTTTCTTTCCGGTTGCTTCTCTTGTTAGCTTCGGTTTCGTTCCGGAGTTGTGAGGTTTCTCTCGACTGTTGCTCCGTCTTCTTCTGGATCCGTTCTTCTCCTTTGTGGAATCCCAGGCAAGATGACCGAACCCGGATACCATTACTATCTTTGCCTATTGCTAGTTGATCCGCTCTATAGTTTTGCCTCGATGCCCATGTTTTTCTTGTCAGCCTCCTACTTGTAACCAATTGCCATGTTTAACCACCCTACCTATGCAAACCGTTGCTTGGCTAAGTACGCTTCGCTCAGCCCCTCTTATAGCATTGTTAGTTGCAGGTGAAGATTGAAGATGCTTGCTTCATGTTGAAGTTTGGTTGGGTTATATCACACTATATACATGCTTAAAATGAAATCACCTATATACTGGCAGGGTGGAAGGCTAAGCCTTTTGCTTGGTGTTTTGTTCCACTCATGCCGTTAGGAACCGTATAAACCGGTGTTATGTTCCTTGATTATGCGTTCCTAACACGGTTGGGGTGTATGGGACCCCCTTGATAAACCGCTAAGTGCTAAGTCTTTTCCAGCAAATCCCAACATTGGTACTATTTGCCTCATAATAACAACTTAATAACTAATTAATTGCATAGGGGGTCATGTCCCCGAGGATTCTTAATTCTACATAGCAGGGGGGGCCAGTGCTGATGGTGTTGGTCCCAAACTAGAGTCACTTGCGGTACCACCCAGTTATCTGGGGTCTTTGGTACTGTACGTAGCGCTCATCCGGTCGTGGCCTGAGACGAGATACGCGCGGCTACTATCAGGGTGTCGGCACGCCGGGAGGATTTGCTGGATTAGCCTTACCTTAGTTCGGTTTAACTTGAGCACGGGATTCCGAGAATACTCGGGTCTTCCCACCTATGGAGTTGCGACTTCGCGGATCGTGGGCTTGTGATGGGCCAAGTTGGAACACCCCTGCAGGGTTTGAACTTTCGAAAGCCGTGCCCGCGGTTATGTGGCAGATGGGAGCTTGTTAATTCCGGTTGTAGATAACTTGACACAATGTTTCAATACACTACCAGCGTGTGTACCGTGACTGTCAATTTCCGAATAGGGATTCGGGAGTTGAACACGGTGGGGTTATGTTTGACCGGCTTTAGTTAGGATCACTTCGTGATCATCTTTCGACCGATGCACCTCTCTTCTCGCTCTCTATTACGTAAGTTAGTGCTAGTTGCTGCTGCAGACTCTTGTTTGTTCCTTCACCTCTCGTTCTTTCTTCAGCCTTGTCCTCACCCAAGGCTTAAATAGTCTTGTTACCCGGGAACGGGATTGCTGAGTCCTCTGTGGCTCACAGTTACTTCACCACACCAGATGCAGGTTCAGCCGAGTTTGATGCAGGAGCTGGTTCAAGTTCTTCACCAGGAGCTTGTTGAAGAGTTTGACCGTTTGCTTGTGACGTTTCGATGTTCAGTAGTGGTTTCTACTAGGATTCGATCTTGACCTGTGGCTTTATGTTGTTTTGGTATCTTTCTTTTGGTTCTTCACCCGTAGTCGGGTTGTGATGTTCTGTATGATGATTGCTTATGTAATGTATTGTGTGAAGTGGCGAGTGTAAGCCAACTATCTCCTTTTGCAATTTAATCCCTCTTTTACATGAGTCGTGCAAAGATACCAAACTTGAGATCATTCTAGGATGGATTTATGCCTTTAAGTCGTGCCTCGACACGTAGGAGGTATAACTCCATCCTGGGCATTACACCGAGCTTTTCCGTGTCGAAGGAATGCTCACACCAAGATTGTATCAAGACTTGAAGGCACGATTCCGGTGGCACGAGATGAAAAGAGAGATATGCAACCTATGTTGCAGAGTGTGGTGTGTGCCAAAGGGTCAAGCTGAATATCAGCGACCTGCTGGATTGCTTCAACCACTCAAAGTTCCTGAGTGGAAGTGGGATAAAGTCGGAATGGACTTCGTCACTGGATTACCAAGGTCGGATAAGAGGACATGGCTCTATCTGGGTCATGGTCGATCATCTGACCAAGGTGGTCTATTTGATTCCTGTCAAGACCACTTATGATGGCAACCGGCTGGCAGCTCTCTACATCGACCGAATTGTAGGTCTTCATAGCTTTCCCAAGGAGATTGTGCCAGATCAAGAAACCCAGTTCACCTTAAGGTTCTGGAAGAAGTTCCGAGAAGCCTTGGGAACCAAGTTATCTTTCAGCACGGCTTTCCACCCCCAGACCGGAGGTCAGACTGAACGAGTCAATCAGATTCTCAAAGTCATAACTCCGAGCCTGTGTCTTGGCATATGGAGCCAAGTGGGAGGATTGTCTCCCTTTTTGCCGAGTTCTCCTATAACAACAGTTACCAGTCGAGCCTTCAGATGGCCCCATTTGAGGTGTTGTACGGACACAGATGTCGCACACCCCTCAACTGGTCAGAGACTGGAGAAGGGCTAGTCTTTGGACTAGATATTCTCCGCGCAGCGGAAGAGCAAGTCCAACTAGTCAGAGAACGTTTGAAGGCAGCCAAGTCAAGGCAGAAGTGCTATGCTGACACTCACCGTCGGAACATAAGTTTCCATGTCAGGGACCATGTGTACCTGTGGGTAACCCCTTTGAAGGGAACCAAGCGTTTCCACGTCAAGGGGAAGCTCGCACTAAGGTTCATTGGACCCTTTGAGATCACTGCAAGTCATGTGGTAGACGGCTCCCCAGCTAGATCTACCACCTGAGATACCCTCCGCGCACCAAATCTTCCACAAGCCCCCACTCTGGAAGTACTTCTTACCTCCTAGCTAGCCCGATGGCCGCAAGGACATCGATCTCCGAGCCTTTGACAGCTAACCCAACCTAACCTATGCAAGAGACCCCTCAGCAACCTCCATCAAGGATGGCATCAAGCAAGAAGCCATACCATCAAGCACTTCAGATTCCAAGGAGCACCTCTCGGAAGCAAAACCAACAAGAAGAAGTGAAGACTACCCCGTATCCAAGACTCCGCCTTTCTTTCCACGCCTAGTCTGGGAATCTCGGGGACGAAATTCTTGTAAAGGGGGTAGGTCTGTCACACCCTGATTTCCATGTCACATTGCTTAAGCTTATTTTCATGTTAAAAATGTGGATTTGCAAAAACTTTTGAGTGTTGTTGACTTTGCTTGATTTGACTTTTGTCTGCTGTTTGCTAGTGCTCTAAAAATCAAATAAATCCTCCAACTCTTATACTTCATCTCCTTGACCCAAAACCTTTTCCCAATGATCATGCCATGTGTAAAGACCAGTATAGAATTTTCTTATAAAAATATTTTGGCCAAATGGTATTTTCTAAAATTAGTTTTCCAAAAACCCCTAAATTGAGGTTTGCACTGCTAGTACCTTATTTAGGGTGAGAAAAATCTTTCAAAAAGTATATTTGAATCCTATTAGGTATAGGACTCCCAGAAACCACAAAAGTATAATTTTAAAAGTTATTTTTATATTTTATTTAAAAGCTTTTTCTTAAGGCCAGAAATGGTCTTTAATAGGGAAAAATTATTTAATCATTTCAAAAATATTTGCCAAAATTCAGGGAGACTCATAGGACATATATTGTCCATATATAAGAGTTTCAACACATGGTCATGTTCAAAATATTGGACAAATCCTTCCAAAACCCTTTCTGGATATTTCAAGCTTTTGAAATATTTACAAAGGAAATATTCTCCAAACATTCCAGGGAAATTCTATCATGTCATATGTGACATATTTGATGATCTTGCAAAGCCTCATGCCTTGAAGATCTAGGAAACATCCTCAAACCCCTTCAAAACCATTCTGTCCATATTTGAAGTTTGAGCAACTCTACATTGCCAAACTTGTCCAAATGCTCTCAAATTTTGTGCACATACTAGAATGGCCTAATAAGGCATCTAGACCAAGTGGCACAAGATTTGGAAAAGAGCAACTTGATCAGATCACCTCAAAACCCTTTCTGTTCAAATGCAAATTTGAACAACTTTGCATTACCAACTTTTTATCTGGAACCTCAAATTTTGTGGGCATGTTCATAACCCCAAATGATGATGCTACACCAAGTGGTGCATCAAGGGGAGATGATTTGCTTAACTCCAACATGGTGAAATCATTTCTGTTCATTTCTAGGGTTCACTAAAGTTACATTGGCCACTTTGCCCAAATGAGCTCAATTTTGGTGTAGGGGCCTAATTATATGTGACATTTGATCCTGTTAAGTCCCATGCCAAGTGGATGTCATTTGCTAGACCAAACCTTGATCAAACACCTTCTGTTCATTTACCAAAACCTGTGTTTGAACCTCTTTTACTTTTTCTCCTTACCCCAAATTCTTACCACAGCCTATTCTGATCATCATCTACCCCCAGTAACATTCCCTTGGCCTCAGCTCAATTATTGGAGGGTAAAAACCCCATTTTTACCCTTGTGGACAGCCACCTTCTTCTCCTTCTTCACCTCCCTCCTCATCCCAGTGGCTCCTAGAGCATCCAAGACTGCCTCCCCCTTTCTTTACTACCTCCTCTGCCCTTTTGACACCGTTGGACACGCCCTGGGCGCCAGGCCACGCTACTGGCAGCCAAATGCCCGCTCTGGAGCGCGCTACAGTGCTCTAGAGCACTGCAGCCACCCTCCAATCGCCAGCGCCGACCACCTAGGGCCTCCCCCTCGTGTCCCCCGAGGAGGCCTCGACGTCCACAACCTGCCACACGGTCGGCCCCCTCCTCTCTCCCCCTCTCTCACCTCTGCTCGCACACGCGCCGTGGCCGCCCGAGCACTCCACTGAGCAAGCTCACACGCGCGGCCCTCTGACGCCTCCCCGCTCCTCCTTTCTCTTCTTCTCGGAGTGGACCAGCTCCAGGAACGCCATAGACATGCTCGCTGCTCCCTCCCGTGGCCTGCAACAACGGCCAAGACCTCGCCGGCGCACGCGTGTTCGATGGACCGGCGCTCCCCTATTTATAGGCCGCCCCGAGCCCCCTCGTGGCCCCGATGGACTCCCTCTCCCTCTCCTGACCCTCTTGGACCACCCCACTCCTCCTCCCGTGGCCTCATGCCTCCTCCATGGCCGGAGTGCCGCCGCGGCCCCCCACTCATGTTCGTTCTCTCTGGCCCCTCCCCTGCCGCCCCAAGGGGCCTCCTGGATGCGCCGCTCCCCGGGAACCCCACCGGTGGCCGCGCCCTGGCCGGGGGTGGCCTGTGCCGCCGGGGACAGGCGCCGGCGTCGCGCGGCCTCTCCTCCCCTCCCCTCTGTTGCGGGAGCGGGGGGAGGAAGACGACCCTGCGGGCAGGGCCCACCTAGCGGCGACCCGGCCGACGGGCCCAGCCGTTTTAAGTGGAAACGGTAACAGGCGCAGCCCGCCTTCCCCGCGCGGAAGCGCATCGCCAAAAGGCGCCTCCGACGTCACCGCCTTCCTCCTGTGCGCGCGGCCGAGCCATGGGCCGGCCCAGTTTCTACGTGGCTATCTCCCGCCCAGCATGCAGCATAAGGGTATAACCCCTATTCCTTTCCTTTTTCCCTTTTTCTGTCAACTTCAAAAATGCCTAGAATATTCATATGAACTCCAAATTGCATGATTCAAATTTCTGGTAGCTTCTAAAATCATGCCCTATCACATGGTGCAACAATCACATTATTCCAGAAACTGTTCCTATGCAAATATTTATCAAATGGCCATTTCCCACTTTCTGTGATTAACTTTAGAAAATCAGAGAGAGCTCATTTTGGATCCAAATGCAGTGATTCAAATTCCTAGATGCTTGTCATGTCCAAACTTAGTTTTGGAACATTTTTAATAATAGTTTCTGTACCCCACCAATTATTGAGCCATTTCTCCCTATTTATCAGCTTTGGAAAATCCTAGGAAATTCATTTCCATTCCAAATCCATTGAAACCAACTCCTAGATGCTTCTAAAATCATGACTTGATGATGGGTACCTTTGCTCATCATTCAAGGAATTATTTCTGTATACTTCTTCCAAATCCATAAACCCTTTGGTTCCATCATATTGAAATGTTCCCAACTACCCATTGATCCAACACCTATGAAACCACCTTGGTCATTTCTAATATGACCAGAGGTATCCTAGAAAAGTCTACCTCCTATTTTTAGAGAACTTTTATTGTTGCTTTGATTGTGTTGCTTATTATGATTGTTTCCATCGTTAGTTGACGTAATAAATGGAGTAATCGGAGATGGACCAGAAGATTTGAAGACTCTGAAGAATAAGGCAAGCAGCCCTTTGACCATGTTCAAGAAACCTTTTTATGCATGTCTCATAGCACCTTTATATTCAATGCATCGGAATCATGTTGTGGTGGAAACCATTTTGGTTGCTACCCCTGTTACTTTACTGTTGAAACTTGCATCAAACATGACCCTACCTTCCTATGAGGGTTATGTGGGTGGGAATATATAGATGTATGCTATAGTAGTTGGCTACGCAAAGTGGGTTGGGGTTATGCATTGAGTGAAACAAGTGTGGTCTGACATACTTGCAAATGACCCAGTGGGTGCCACTAATGCCCCTGGGAGTTGATGAGAAGCTAGGGCACTACTTGGTGAAGAAGTAGTGTGCCGAGGCTTGACGAAAGTGTTGTTTACAGAGAAGGATTAGATTTATGTGTGACTACTGTCCCAACCAAACATGCGCAACCACTCTACCCTTACATGGGACGGGGCTTTATCGATTACTTAGGTCGATACTAGCATGGTGCCCGCATTACTAGTGACGGGGAGACTTGAGGTCTTTCCCGGGATGGGGTCGTGCTTGGATAGACGACCATGACTGTTTTCACAGGGCACCGGACACACCGTTGGTCCCTTAGGGTACGCGTGAACATTGAAATTAGGGCAAGTCCCGTGATCTATTGTTTGTACCCGAGGGCCGTGTGCCAACGAGTGGACTCTATGTTAGTGTCGTCTAAGGAAAGGTAATGACCGGGTGCTTACCCCGGGTACTTGAGGTACCGCGGGTCGTGGATGACACGGAAGTTCCCCGGATCTTGTGGGTAAAGTGCGCAACCTCTGCAGAGTGTCAAACTATTCGAATAGCCGTGTCCGCGGTCAAGGACAGTTGGGTGGTGCTACTTAGACTATGTCCATAAGTTTCTGGGAAACAACACGATTCAGAGATATTGATGATGTGATTGTGAGGAAGTCACAACGAGCTTGTGCATGAGCTGATTGCAACTCTTTCTCGATGTTGAAGTCTGTGACCTCCTGATACTTGTTACAGACACATGCATATCCTTGTTATATGTTGATCATACTTGCACATGAAAAACTAGCTTTCCGCAAAACTACCAATTTAGTAGTAGAGCCTTGCATAATTATTCTGTTACCACACTTGGGTTGCTTGCGAGTACATTCAATGTACTCATTGGCTTGCCACTGGTTATTTTATTGGCCAGCCAGGAGAGAACAGGTTATGATGAAGATTTCTTGGTGACGAGCATGCGAGCTAGGACGCTTCCCAGTCAGAATGCCTGTAGGGTTAAGGCAGATGGCATGGGTCCCAGTTGTCTTTGAAGATTTTCCGCTGCGATGATATACTCAAGACTTGACCATTATGGTCCTATTTGTGTAACACGGTATGTAAGGATGTAAGACTCTTGTTATTCAGCTTCTGTGTGTTCAGTGAGCATTGATCTCTGGGATCACTGTACACGTGCATTCGGTGATCACGACTTACGAGTTGGGGTCCCCACAGAGCTGGTATCAGAGCCATCCTGACTGTAGGAAGCCTTAGTTAGCATGGTCGTTAGTTAGGGTAAAGCTATTTTCAAAACTACCACTAGTTTTCAAAACTATCTATACTTCTCTTCCCTTCTCAGTTTTCGAAAACTAGGCTATACTTGATCTCTTCCCCTTCAAAACCTTGGTCGCTAGAACCCTTATGCCCTAGACCACCAGATTTTCAGTAATCCTCGTGGAGTGCACCTTGCCAAACACTCACCCACCACTCTTGCACGCAAGATTGGAGACACCCTTGACAAGAGCCCCCAAGATGGTGCAACCCTAGCCTACGATGACCAGGGTATAGGTTATGAACAATCATGATATACACCGCTAATAGAGTAATCATGTCACTACCGTTGTTGTATCGACAACCACCGGTGGACGAGAACCTTGCCATTTGGTCCGCCTCACTATAGTGAGCAGGAAAACGGTTCTCTTCGTTCCCCGCTCTTGGTGTCGATGTTTTCATCAACAAAACCGACATGTTGGACCTCTATTATGCCTTGTTATTGTCATTACATATGGATTGCCTACCTGGTACCCTCGATGCCCCAGAAGGCACAAGGGATCGTCATGATTAGAGAGACAAGAGAAGACCAAGTCAACGCCAGCTACAAGGAGGCACCTTCACCCCATCACCTCAGCAGGCGAGAAGATGTTGAAGATTCTTCAGGCTCAACCCGGATCATTCATCAAGCAACTACAAGGAGCATAGCAACATCCAAGGAAGCTCAGAAGACTGCACGAGGCACAAGTCACGGCACTGAGTCCGAGAACCCCTAGGGTAGGATGAGTCGTGTACCCCCTATGCGCAGTCGAGTCCATATGATGGTTCGGATAGAACCATGATTGTGTGTTGTTTGCTTTTATTCGTTTGTGTTTTGATATAAGTCGCACTTTTGCCCCAGGCAACAAGTGCATGGCTATATCACCTTCCTTGCCTTGTTTCCTTTGTTTATGCCTTTTTGCACCTGTTTGTTGCACCTGCACTATAGAACCCCCTTTAGGCATTTCCCTCCTCTACGCTGCTTCTTCCCTCTCTTCTCTCTCTCTCCCCAGTTGAAGACCCGCAAGACAAGATGCACCAAGGACTCTACCTCGGCAACCAACTGGCACCGAAGACTTCTGCTACAACCTCCACGATCTATTGCAACCCCGTAGAGTTATGTTTAACCCTCCAGACCAGTAACCCCATTCCTAGACCCTTTGAGACTTCCCGAGACACTCCAGCACGAATCCTTAACCATGTGCCTCACCCATGGTAAAGCGAGAGAACCTGTTAAGCCTTTGTAACCATGCGCAACACTGGGTTCGTAAAGGAACTAGTGGACACGATGAATGAGCACATTTTCATCCTAATATAGCACGAGGTCTGATGATGCCATAGATAGACCAGTTTGAGGATATTGGACAGATGACTTGGTGGTTTATATCAGTGACTTTGAGGAATTATCTGAGACCCTGGTGGATTGTGAGGTTTTCATGTTGGTAGGATCATGACTTTGGGGAAGTATGTAGAAGTGCCCGTTGGTCATGAGATTTGGATTTATGAAGGTGATTCTGGTTGGTATAATGCTGGATATGTCTGCATGATTCGGAGTAAGATTGGATTTAGGCTTATGATCCTGATTATGATATCATGCTTCTCGGTGGACAATAACCTAGGAGATTGGATTATTTGTCGGAGTTGATTTAGGGATCTATATAGTCGTGATCTTGGAGTTTACTTGACCCGGATGATGGGAATTTGGTGGACATACTATCGTGATGCATAGTTCTTCCGAGTATTTGGGGATTATAGGGACTTGAGATCTTGTGGAACACCGTAGACATCGGATTTGTAGGATTATTGGATTATGTGGTGATTGATGGTAATTACCAGGCTATCGGAGTTGATCTATAGGAAGGAAACAAATCTTGGAGTGGCATATGACGTGTTTCCTTAGATTAGAGATGCATTATCGTGAGCCTTGCAAGACTAGGTTGAGTGCTTGGGTTATGGAGTTTAATTTAGGCTCAGCAGCATGTATGATCTACCTTTGGATTTTATAGGTAGACGTGCATATGGATTTGGGGATCTTAGAAAAGTATAATTTTGTGAGACCGTCTCTTGAGAATCATGAGGATATGCATGGCATAAGTGGTGATTAAAGTTGGTCTCTGCGAGAAGATGCTTTTCCGTTCGGAGTACTAGATAGAGCTATTGGCATCTCAGAAACTGTGCTTAAGGATAAGATGATATAAGTTCATTCACTCACTAGAATCCTTGAAACCCTTAAGCCCCACCGAGCCACCACCTGGTCAGATTCTGACCACGGGCCTTGGCTCAGAGTCAGGAAGGCCTCTGCAATACTCAACCGAGACCACCTCCAATACCCCAGCTTACCTTGCGTACCCCTTGGACCTCATGGAGTAAGTGGACAAGTTGGGTAACATCATTATTTGATGGCCTACTTGTCTGCCCGAAGACAAAGAAGAGACGGACAGCTGGATAGAAGACAATTGAAGACCACCCTGTCAAAAAGGAAGATCTACACCGACCACCGTCTTCAAGAAGAAACTTCCGCGTCGAAGACCGGGCGTATCTGCAAACCACTCCTCAATGGAGCCGAGCTTTTCCGTGTCGAAGAAACGCTCACACCAAGATTGTATCAAGACTTGAAGGCACGATTCCGGTGGCACGAGATGAAAAGAGAGATATGCAACCTATGTTGCAGAGTGTGGTGTGTGCCAAAGGGTCAAGCTGAATATCAGCGACCTGCTGGATTGCTTCAACCACTCAAAGTTCCTGAGTGGAAGTGGGATAAAGTCGGAATGGACTTCGTCACTGGATTACCAAGGTCGGATAAGAGGACATGGCTCTATCTGGGTCATGGTCGATCATCTGACCAAGGTGGTCTATTTCATTCCTGTCAAGACCACTTATGATGGCAACCGGCTGGCAGCTCTCTACATCGACCGAATTGTAGGTCTTCATAGCTTTCCCAAGGAGATTGTGCCAGATCAAGAAACCCAGTTCACCTTAAGGTTCTGGAAGAAGTTCCGAGAAGGCTTGGGAACCAAGTTATCTTTCAACATGGCTTTCCACCCCCAGACCGGAGGTCAGACTGAACGAGTCAATCAGATTCTCGAAGTCATAACTCCGAGCCTGTGTCTTGGCATATGGAGCCAAGTGGGAGGATTGTCTCCCTTTTTGCCGAGTTCTCCTATAACAACAGTTACCAGTCGAGCCTTCAGATGGCCCCATTTGAGGTGTTGTACGGACACAGATGTCGCACACCCCTCAACTGGTCAGAGACTGGAGAAGGGCTAGTCTTTGGACTAGATATTCTCCGCGCAGCGGAAGAGCAAGTCCAACTAGTCAGAGAACGTTTGAAGGCAGCCAAGTCAAGGCAGAAGTGCTATGCTGACACTCACCGTCGGAACATAAGTTTCCATGTCAGGGACCATGTGTACCTGTGGGTAACCCCTTTGAAGGGAACCAAGCGTTTCCACGTCAAGGGGAAGCTCGCACTAAGGTTCATTGGACCCTTTGAGATCACTGCAAGTCATGTGGTAGACGGCTCCCCAGCTAGATCTACCACCTGAGATACCCTCCGCGCACCAAATCTTCCACGAGCCCCCACTCTGGAAGTACTTCTTACCTCCTAGCTAGCCCGATGGCCGCAAGGACATCGATCTCCGAGCCTTTGACAGCTAACCCAACCTAACCTATGCAAGAGACCCCTCAGCAACCTCCATCAAGGATGGCATCAAGCAAGAAACCATACCATCAAGCACTTCAGATTCCATGGAGCACCTCTCGGAAGCAAAACCAACAAGAAGAAGTGAAGACTACCCCGTATCCAAGACTCCGCCTTTCTTTCCACGCCTAGTCTGGGAATCTCGGGGACGAGATTCTTGTAAGGGGGGTAGGTCTGTCACACCCTGATTTCCATGTCACATTGCTTAAGCTTATTTTCATGTTAAAAATGTGGATTTGCAAAAACTTTTGAGTGTTGTTAACTTTGCTTGATTTGACTTTTGTCTGCTGTTTGCTAGTGCTCTAAAAATCAAATAAATCCTCCAACTCTTATACTTCATCTCCTTGACCCAAAACCTTTTCCCAATGATCATGCCATGTGTAAAGACCAGTATAGAATTTTCTTATAAAAATATTTTGGCCAAATGGTATTTTCTAAAATTAGTTTTCCAAAAACCCCTGAATTGAGGTTTGCACTGCTAGTACCTTATTTAGGGTGAGAAAAATCTTTCAAAAAGTATATTTGAATCCTATTAGGTATAGGACTCCCAGAAACCACAAAAGTATAATTTTAAAAGTTATTTTTATATTTTATTTAAAAGCTTTTTCTTAAGGCCAGAAATGGTCTTTAATAGGGAAAAATTATTTAATCATTTCAAAAATATTTGCCAAAATTCAGGGAGACTCATAGGACATATATTGTCCATATATAAGAGTTTCAACACATGGTCATGTTCAAAATATTGGACAAATCCTTCCAAAACCCTTTCTGGATATTTCAAGCTTTTGAAATATTTACAAAGGAAATATTCTCCAAACATTCCAGGGAAATTCTATCATGTCATATGTGACATATTTGATGATCTTGCAAAGCCTCATGCCTTGAAGATCTAGGAAACATCCTCAAACCCCTTCAAAACCATTCTGTCCATATTTGAAGTTTGAGCAACTCTACATTGCCAAACTTGTCCAAATGCTCTCAAATTTTGTGCACATACTAGAATGGCCTAATAAGGCATCTAGACCAAGTGGCACAAGATTTGGAAAAGAGCAACTTGATCAGATCACCTCAAAACCCTTTCTGTTCAAATGCAAATTTGAACAACTTTGCATTACCAACTTTTTATCTGGAACCTCAAATTTTGTGGGCATGTTCATAACCCCAAATGATGATGCTACACCAAGTGGTGCGTCAAGGGGAGATGATTTGCTTAACTCCAACATGGTGAAACCATTTCTGTTCATTTCTAGGGTTCACTAAAGTTACATTGGCCACTTTGCCCAAATGAGCTCAATTTTGGTGTAGGGGCCTAATTATATGTGACATTTGATCCTGTTAAGTCCCATGCCAAGTGGATGTCATTTGCTAGACCAAACCTTGATCAAACACCTTCTGTTCATTCACCAAAACCTGTGTTTGAACCTCTTTTACTTTTTCTCCTTACCCCAAATTCTTACCACAGCCTATTCTGATCATCATCTACCCCAAGTAGCATTCCCTTGGCCTCAGCTCAATTGTTGGAGGGTAAAAACCCCATTTTTACCCTTGTGGACAGCCACCTTCTTCTCGTTCTTCACCTCCCTCCTCATCCCAGTGGCTCCTAGAGCATCCAAGACTGCCTCCCCCTTTCTTTACTACCTCCTGTGCCCTTTTGACACCGTTGGACACGCCCTGGGCGCCAGGCCACGCCACTGGCAGCCAAATGCCCACTCTGGAGCGCGCTAAAGTGCTCTAGAGCACTGCAGCCGCCCTCCAATCGCCAGCGCCGACCACCTAGGGCCTCCCCCTCGTGTCCCCCGAGGAGGCCTCGACGTCCACAACCTGCCACACGGTCGGCCCCCTCCTCTCTCCCCCTCTCTCACCTCTGCTCGCACGCGCGCCGTGGCCTCCCGAGCACTCCAGTGAGCAAGCTCACACGCGCGGCCCTCTGACGCCTCCCCGCTCCTCCTTTCTCTTCTTCTGGGAGTGGACCAGCTCCAGGAACGCCCTAGACATGCTCGCTGCTCCCCCCCGTGGCCTGCAACAACGGCCAAGACCTCGCTGGCGCACGCGTGTTCGGTGGACCGGCGCTCCCCTATTTATAGGCCGCCTCGAGCCCCCTCGCGGCCCCGATGGACTCCCTGTCCCTCTCCTGACCCTCTTGGACCACCCCACTCCTCCTCCCGTGGCCTCATACCACCTCCATGGCCGGATTGCCGCCGCGGCCCCCCACTCATGTTCGTGCTCTCTGGCCCCTCCCCTGCCGCCCCAAGGGGCCTCCTGGATGCGCCGCTCCCCGGGAACCCCACCGGTGGCCGCGCCCTGGCCGGGGGTGGCCTGTGCCGCCGGGGACAGGCGCCGGCGTCGCGCGGCCTCCCCTCCCCTCCCCTCTGTTGCGGGAGCGGGGGGAGGAAGACGACCCTGCGGGCAGGGCCCACCTGGCGCCGACCCGGTCGACGGGCCCAGCCGTTTTAAGTGGAAACGGTAACAGGCGCAGCCCGCCTTCCCCACGCGGAAGCGCATCGCCAAAAGGCGCCTCCGACGTCACCGCCTTCCTCCTGTGCGCGCGGCCGAGCCATGGGCCGGCCCAGTTTCTACGCGGCTATCTCCCGCCCAGCATGCAGCATAAGGGTATAACCCCTATTCCTTTCCTTTTTCCCGTTTTCTGTCAACTTCAAAAATGCCTAGAATATTCATATGAACTCCAAATTGCATGATTCAAATTTCTGGTAGCTTCTAAAATCATGCCCTATCACATGGTGCAACATGCACATTATTCCAGAAACTTTTCCTATGCAAATATTTATCAAATGGCCATTTTCCACTTTCTGTGATTAACTTTAGAAAATCACAGAGAGCTCATTTTGGATCCAAATGCAGTGATTCAAATTCCTAGATGCTTGTCATGTCCAAACTTAGTTTTGGAACATTTTTAATAATAGTTTCTGTACCCCACCAATTATTGAGCCATTTCTCCCTATTTATCAGCTTTGGAAAATCCTAGGAAATTCATTTCCATTCCAAATCCATTGAAACCAACTCCTAGATGCTTCTAAAATCATGACTTGATGATGGGTACCTTTGCTCGTCATTCAAGGAATTATTTCTGTATACTTCTTCCAAATCCATAAACCCTTTGGTTCCATCATATTGAAATGTTCCCAACTACCCATTGATCCAACACCTATGAAACCACCTTGGTCATTTCTAATATGACCAGAGGTATCCTAGAAAAGTCCAACTCCTGTTTTTAGAGCACTTTTATTGTTGCTTTGATTGTGTTGCTTATTATGATTGTTTCCATCGTTAGTTGACGTAATAAACGGAGTAATCGGAGATGGACCAGAAGATTTGAAGACTCTGAAGAATAAGGCAAGCAGCCCTTTGACCATGTTCAAGAAACCTTTTTATGCATGTCTCATAGCACCTTTATATTCAATGCATCGGAATCATGTTGTGGTGGAAACCATTTTGGTTGCTACCCCTGTTACTTTACTGTTGAAACTTGCATCAAACATGACCCTACCTTCCTATGAGGGTTATGTGGGTGGGAATATATAGATGTATGCTATAGTAGTTGGCTACGCAA
Source organism: Secale cereale (assembly GCA_902687465.1). Taxonomy (NCBI): domain Eukaryota; kingdom Viridiplantae; phylum Streptophyta; class Magnoliopsida; order Poales; family Poaceae; genus Secale; species Secale cereale. The sequence continues at coordinate 326,246,547 of LR738713.1, forward strand.
AGTGGGTTGGGGTTATGCATTGAGTGAAACAAGTGTGGTCTGACATACTTGCAAATGACCCAGTGGGTGCCACTAATGCCCCTGGGAGTTGATGAGAAGCTAGGGCACTACTTGGTGAAGAAGTAGTGTGCCGAGGCTTGACGAAAGTGTTGTTTACAGAGAAGGATTAGATTTATGTGTGACTACTGTCCCAACCAAACATGCGCAACCACTCTACCCTTACATGGGACGGGGCTTTATCGATTACTTAGGTCGATACTAGCATGGTGCCCGCATTACTAGTGACGGGGAGACTTGAGGTCTTTCCCGGGACGGGGTCGTGCTTGGATAGATGACCATGACTGTTTTCACAGGGCACCGGACACACCGTTGGTCCCTTCGGGTACGCGTGAATATTGAAATTAGGGCAAGTCCCGTGATCTATTGTTTGTACCCGAGGGCCATGTGCCAACGAGTGGACTCTATGTTAGTGTCGTCTAAGGAAAGGTAATGACTGGGTGCTTACCCCGGGTACTTGAGGTACCGCGGGTCGTGGATGACACGGAAGTTCCTCGGATCTTGTGGGTAAAGTGCGCAACCTCTGCAGAGTGTCAAACTATTCGAATAGCCGTGTCTGCGGTCAAGGACAGTTGGGTGGTGCTACTTAGAGTATGTCCATAAGTTTCTGGGAAACAACACGATTCAGAGATATTGATGATGTGATTGTGAGGAAGTCACAACGAGCTTGTGCATGAGTTGATTGCAACTCTTTCTCGATGTTGAAGTCTGTGACCTCCTGATACTTGTTACAGACACATGCATATCCTTGTTATATGTTGATCATACTTGCACATGAAAAACTAGCTTTCCGCAAAACTACCAATTTAGTAGTAGAGCCTTGCATAATTATTCTGTTACCACAATTGGGTTGCTTGCGAGTACATTCAATGTACTCATTGGCTTGCCACTGGTTATTTTATTGGCCAGGCAGGAGAGAACAGGTTATGATGAAGATTTCTTGGTGACGAGCATGCGAGCTAGAACGCTTCCCAGTCAGAATGCCTGTAGGGTTAAGGCAGATGGCATGGGTCCCAGTTGTCTTTGAAGATTTTCCGCTGCGATGATATACTCAAGACTTGACCATTATGGTCCTATTTGTGTAACACGGTATGTAAGGATGTAAGACTCTTGTTATTCAGCTTCTGTGTGTTCAGTGAGCATTGATCTCTGGGATCACTGTACACGTGCATTCGGTGATCACGACTTACGAGTCGGGGTCCCCACACGCGTCCTTGATAAAGCAAGGACACCTAAGCAAGACGCATTAAATGCGCCTTGTCATGTATTGCGAGGGATAACCTCGCATCACTGTACCCTTTCCACCTCCTGTGTGCCACTGTGGCAACCCCTTTTCCTTATAAAAGAAGGCCCGAGGCGACCAGGAGTAGGATTGGGCTTTTGGAAGCTCCTCACGCCCCATAGCTAGCTGAAGAACACAAACATACAATCCACCAAAGCAGGAGTAGGGTTTTACGCATCCTCGCGGCCCGAACCTGGGTAAACGAACCGTGTGCTATCTGTTAGATCTGCTCTTCTCTCAACCCCGCGCCCCACAACCGTAGTAGGGATTCTTGTGATCCCATAGGCGTCGTTCCCAATACACCAACATCTTTGGCACGCCAGGTAGGGGGCGCAGTTGTGAGAATCGGCTTTAGCAGTTTGTTCGACGCTTCTTCATCATCATGGCGCCCAAGAAGAAGACGACGGTGGCGGTTGGCCAGTCGGAAGCCGGACAGCCCGTCCCGACGCGGGCGAGCGGCGGACCGGTCGCGGAAAGGACCCGGGGCGCTGCTCGCGAACACCAACACCGTCCCAGCAGCCGGAGTTTGGGAGGTGGCGATGTTTGTGCGCCTGGTAACGGGCCACACACCGCCAAATCCAAAGACGGAGCCAGGCCCTCCGCGGGTGGTGCGGGGCCTTCCAGGATCGCTGCCACATCACCCGAAGGCGATGCAAGGGCCTCCAGGACTCCCACGCCAGCGCCAACAGGGCGCTCCTCCCAAGCAGCGCGCGACGAACGGCGTCATCACACCGAAGACCTCGGGCGTCGCCGCGGGAAGAGCCCCGAGTGCCACTCCCTAGACGTAGAATACATGCCCGCCCGCCGAAGCGCTGGTGGAAACGGCATGCGACCCTGGGATCGTGATGGAGCTCCTCCTGACATGGTCGGGGGTCGAAGCACGTCGCGATCCGTGCAGGTCTCGCTACTGCTAACCCCGGCATAGGCCTTGGCGCGCGCGCAGTTGCTCCTCGACTTTCCTCCCGTTACGGGGAAACTCGACGAATGGAGAGCCACCATCCGAAGGCTTGTCGCGGTCGCCAACAAGGATGAACCAAGTCCAGCGAGGCCCTCGGGTCGACGCTCCGATGGGGTCCCACGCACCGGAGGCGGGAGGACCGGCAGCACCGTGGCCACGATGCATTCGCCTCCTCCTCGCCCGGTACCACGTGTGTCGACTCGTCGAGACGTCACGGGTGACGACATCTCTATAGCGTCATCCGACCAACGGACCCACGGCGGTCAGCGTCAAGTTCTTCAGGAGCGAGCTTATGAAGACGCTCGAACCACCATCGAGCGCCGGCGCGGAGCGCGCCACCAGTCAGACAAGCGAGCCGGGCCTGTTGTGAACCGCCCAGCACCGGAGAGCCCTGGAGGTCTACCTTACGAGGTAGGCTGTCCGGCTTTTACCCTTGAGCTACAGCAGTTCCAGTGGCCCAGTCACCGCACCTTCAAGCCTGACGTTGGCGAGAAGTACAATGGCAAGACCCACTCGTCGGAGTTCCTCAGCATCTACACCATTGCGATGCAAGCTGCCGGAGCCCGCGACGATAAGAAGGAAGGCGAGAGTCTGCGCAAGTATATACAGAGGTTCAGCCGGGCACAGTACAATATCCCTGATGTTCACCCTGCCGCCATCATCAGCGCGTTCCATCAGAACGTGCATAACCGCAAGATGCGTGTAGAGCTGGCGATGACCAAGGTGAAAGATGTGGCGGAACTCTATGTTCTTGCTGACAGATGTGCCCGGGCTGAAGAGGGAAGGAAGTAACCCGGCAATGATGCTGGCATGGAAACCGACTCTTCAGATGAGGATACTGCCGCCCCGGCGAGGAAAGGCCGGCACCGCAACAGGAAGCGCAAAGTTAAAGCCGTGCTTGCCGTCGAGGGATCTGACGATGCCGGCTCCGCCAAGAAAACCAAGGCGGGTGACCCCGGCAACAGGAAGCGCAAAGTTAAAGCCGTGCTTGCCGTCGAGGGATCTGACGATGTCGGCTCTGCCAAGAAAACCAAGGCGGATGACCCCGGCAAGGAAATTGCCGGGTGTGTCGCCTGCCGGGCCTTGGCGGTTGCCGAGAAGCCAGGAAACTCCGGCAAGCGATACTGCAAGATCCATCGCACCAAGGGCCATGATCTCTAGGACAGCCGACAGGTTGACCTCCTTGCTGAGAAGCAGAGGGCTGAATATGAGAGGCGGGACAAGGAGAAGGGCCAGGACGATGTTGAAGGGTCCGACAAGAAGCGTGACGGCCAAGCGGGCCGTTGCGGCAAGGATAAACAGCAGGAGAGGCCCGCCCGGGGCCGTGACAGAAAGCCAGAAGATGACGATCACGAAGAGGACGACGAGTCCGGTGACCAAGAGTTTCAGAAAGCCACGGAGGCCATGTGCGTCGATGGCGGCTCCTCGCTGCATACTTCTCACCGCCAACTTAAACAGTGGGCGCGTGAGATTACAGCGGCGAAGCCGTCGTCTGGTACCCAAAAGCCGGTGAAATGGTCCAGCACACCTATCATTCTTGACACTGAGGATCACCCTAATCGCACTACTGCGGTCGGGCGCTTGCCATTGTTGGTTTCACCGACAATACGCAACCTCAAGGTGACAAAGATGCTAGTCGATGGCGGGGCCGGTCTGAACTTACTCTTGCCCACTGTGATCGAGAAGCTGCAGATTCCTGACGGAGACCTCGAAGAGACGGGCATGTTTCAGGGGGTCAGCCCGGGGAGAAGTCAACCAAAGGGGAAGGGCACGCTGCCCGTGACTTTTGGAAGTGATCTGAGCTACAGGACAGAAAGGGTCGTGTTCGATGTCGCAATGATCCCCTTGCCCTACAACGGGATCCTTGGGCGCCCAGCGCTGGCCAAGTTCATGGCGGCGTCACACTACGCCTACAACACCCTGAAGATGCCAGGACCTGTGACGATCATCACCATCCCCTCTGATAAGAAAGATGCGCTGATTTGCGCTGACCAACTATACCAACAGGCAGTTGCGGCAGCTGCCGCCGCTAGGGCACTTGCTCTTGCCACTGAAGCCCCGGGCGAGAAGAAGAAGAAGAAGACCGGTGCAACCTCGGACACCCACTCCAGCAAGCACACCTCTTCGGAGTGTAGTGCTCCCGTCGAGGACGTGCCAGAGAGCTCCACTGGGAAGAAGAAGAAGAAGACCGGTGAGACCTCAGACACCCACTCCGGCAAGCGCACCTCCTCGGAGTGTAGCGCTCCCGTCGAGGACGTGCCAGAGAGCTCCATCGGCGGAAACAAGAAGTCCAGGGCCACACCGCTGGGAACCAAGAAGGTTTCTGTCAAGGAGGACGGCACAAGAGGGGCTTTCACCATAGGCTCCACCCTTGATGACAAATAGGAAGACACGCTCGTCACCTTCCTGCGGGCGAATGTTGATGTGTTTGCATGGCAAGCATCCAACATCCCCGGCGTTCCCTGGGAGGTGATTGAGCACCACCTTGCTGTCTGTCCTCATGCGCGGCCCGTCAAGCAGAAGGTCAGGAAGCAAGCTTTGGAATGACAAGAGTTCATCACAGAGGAGATTCGGAAACTGGAAGCAGCGGGTTTGGTAAGAGGAGTGCTCCATCCAACGTGGTTGGCCAATCCGGTGGTACTGCGCAAGGCAAATGGGAAGTGGAGGCTGTGTATTGATTACACAGATATCAATAAGGCTTGTCCCAAAGAACCCTTCCCATTGCCGCACATCGACCAGATTGTTGACTCCACGGCTGGGTGTGACCTGTTGTCCTTCCCCGATGCCTACTCCGGCTACCATCAGATCTTCATGACAAGAGAAGACGAAGAGAAGACAACATTCATCACCCCATGTGGTACGTATTGTTTCGTACGAATGCCTTTTGGGTTGAAGAGTGCTGGCTCAACGTTTGCAAGGGCAGTCCAGATTGGTTTTGAACCCCAGCTCCATAGAAATATGGAAGCTTATATGGATGATATAGTGGTCAAAACCGAGAACAGGGCAAGCCTCATACCGGATCTACAAGAGACGTTTGCAAACCTACGCAAGATCAATATCAAGCTGAACCCTGAGAAGTGCGTCTTCGGCGTCCCGTCCGACAAGCTTCTCGGGTTCTTTGTGTCACAGCGTGGGATAGAGGCCAATCCAGACAAGATCAAAGCTATAGAACAGATTGAAGCACCCAAACGGGTCAAGGATGTGCGTCGGCTTGCTGGCTGCGTTGCCGCCATGAGCAGATTCATTTCCAAGTCTGCTGAGCGCGCCCTCCCCTTTTTCAAGATTTTGAAAAAGGCGGGCCCAATAGAGTGGACGCCAGAAGCCGAAGCAGCATTGCAATATTTGAAGAGGTATCTTTCCTCCACGCCAGTACTAGTTGCGCCTAGGCCACGAGAACCGTTGCTGTTATACTTGGCGGCAACAAACCAGGTGGTCAGCGCCGCACTAATGGTTCAGAGAGAAATTGATGATGAGGTGATAGCAGCGACAGAGCCTGATGCCAGTGGTGCAGAGACGACACGGACGGTTGGAGTGCAGCCAAGGAAGAAAATGATGCAGCACCCGGTCTGCACCCGGTCTACTTTGTTAGCTCCCTTTTGCAGGGGGGATAGATCAAGGTACTCCGGTGTGCAGAAATAGCTCTTCGGCCTTCTTATGGCCTCAAGGAAGCTGCGTTACTACTTCCAGGCGCACGAGATCACTGTCTTCATTCGCCTCCCTCTGCAACGGATATTGCACAATCCAGATGCAACGGGAAGAATTGTAGAGTGGGCACTGGAGCTGTCTAGCTTTGGCCTCAAGTTTGAAAGTACCTCGATGATTCAAAGCCGAGTCCTGGCGGAGTTCGTTGCAGAATGGACCGCGACGCCTGCTGAAGAAGTCCAGGAAACTGCTCTCCCCGGCAAAGAGGCGAGCTGCGACTGGATCATGTACTTTGATGGAGCTTTCTCTTTACAGGGTGCCGGGGCTGGCGTACTGCTGGTCGCGCCCACTGGAGAGCACCTCAAGTACGTGGTCCAGATGCACTTCCCCAGGGAGGTATCAATGAACAATACTGCTGAATATGAGGGGCTGCTTGCTGGTCTTAGGATTGCGGCAGACCTCGGAATCAAGAAACTCATTGTCAGGGGCGATTCGCAGCTTGTCGTCAAACAAGTCAACAAAGATTACCAGAGCCCGTTGATGAAGGCCTACGTCGATGAAGTGAGAAAGCTGGAAGAGCGCTTTGATGGTATACAGGCGGAGCACGTTCCCCGAGTAGAGAACGACATCGCCGATTACCTGTCAAAGCACGATGCTCTCAAGTTACCTGCGGAGCCAGGTACCTTTGTGCTTCAGCTTTCTCAGCTATCCGTTGATCCATCAATAGAGCAAAACAAGAGGAGGAAATTAGGGCCCGGCAAGTACTTTCCCGCTGAGCTCCCCGGAGCCGCCGGCAAGGATGTTGCCGGGGACACTGAGCCCGCCACGGGATGGCTAGCTCCGGCGGAGCATCGAGCTCTTGGCGTTGAGACAGCCGCTCCTATAGCGGAGGAAATGCCTTTAGTCCTCACCGTCGAGCCTCAGGCTCCAGCGTGGGCATAGCATACCGTCTGATTCCCCCAAACTGGGGAACTTCCTGAGGAGTAGGAAGAAGCGGAAAAAGTAGCCCGTCGGTCTGCTATGTACCAGTTCGTCAATGACGTCGTGTACAGAAAGAGACCGAACGGCGTGAAATTGAAGTGTATCCCTCGAGAGGAAGGACTGGGGCTGTTGGCAGAGATACATGGAGGCATATGTGGATCCCACATAGGGTCAAGAGCCCTTGCTGGCAAGGCATTTCGGCAAGGCTTCTTCTGGCCCACCGCCCTCCAGGATGCGACGACATTGGTCACCAGGTGTGAAGCGTGTCAGTTCCATTCAAAGAAACTTCATCAACCAGCTCAAGCCCTTTAAACCATTCCTCTCTCGTGGCCCTTCTCGGTCTGGGGGCTCGACATACTGGGCCCTTTCCCCCGCGCTGTCGGGGGCTTTGAGTACTTGTACGTCGCAATCGACAAGTTCACAAAGTGGCCAGAGGTGGAGGCAGTGAGGAAGGTCACAACTCTGTCAGCTGTCAAGTTCTTCAAGGGACTAGTGTGCCGTTTTGGTGTACCCAACAGGGTCATCACCGACAACAGCATGCAGTTCACAAAGCCGCACCTTCATGCAATATACCCAAGACCTCGGCAGCAAAGTCTGTTTCGCTTCCGTTGCTCACCCCCGAAGCAATGGTCAAGCTGAGAGAGCAAATGCTGAAGTGCTGCGAGGCTTAAGGACAAAGACCTTTGACAGGCTGCGCAAGAGCGTAAGGCGCTGGATTGATGAGTTGCCAACGGTTCTTTGGTCAATCAGAACGACGCCAAATCGAGCCACCGGCCAGACACCCTTTGCCCTAGTATACGGGGCAGAAACAGTTCTCCCCACTGAACTCATATACGGGTCACCTCGAGTGCTCGCTTATGATGAGCTTGAGCAAGAGCAACTGCGGCAAGATGACGCAACGCTCCTTGAGGAAGATCGTCTTCGGGCGGCTGTGAGAGCAGCACACTACCAGGAAGCCTTGCGCTGCTACCATAGCCGCAAGGTCCTTGCCCGAAGCTTTGAGGAAGGCGACTTTGTTCTTCGGCGCGTTCAATCGGCCAAGAATACCAACAAGTTGACGCCGAAGTGGGAAGGCCCTTATCGGCTAATACGACCAGGCCTGGCGCAGTCCGCCTGGAGACCGAAAATGTCGTTCCGGTGAGCAACTCCTGGAACATTGAGCACCTTCGCAAGTTTTACCCGTGAGGCGCGGCTTTGTACAAGCCTTGCCGACAAGGCATGTAACCCTTTGTACAAAGCCAGGCGCAGACCCTGAGCATAAATAAATGAAGCGCTGGCGCCCTAAGTTATAGCATGCATGCTAGGTCGAGTCTCATCCTTGGTTAGGGTTGATAGTGCTTAGTGGCTGCTAACCCCTAGCTTAGAGGTCGAGTTTGCATCTCTTTGTCTTCCTTTTATCTTCTTTGGTTGACAGGACACGCATATATCCTTGCCGAAACCACTTGGGGAGAAGAAAAAGGAACATACCAGCATCTAGGCCCCGGCAAGCCAGTATTGCTGGGGGCTGCAAGAGCAAAGATTCACCCACGGCAAACCAATATTGCCGGGGGCTGCAGCTTCAGATAAGTTCTTCATCCCTTATCATGCATTCCATTATGGACTGAGGTATGTGAAACCTCGTTTCTTTCCTTAAACTACCGTGCCCCCATAACTCTAGGCCCTAGGGCTCGTTCCTGGGATCAAGTTTGGTCGTAGTCGCGGCGATGAAAGGATGAAACAAGGAGCCTAAACCCACTTCATCCCTGCCTCCGCCAAAGGCGTGAGAAAGGTCGAGCGGAGTGGGGAGACGGCAAGGCCTGTTGCCGGGCGAGAAAATGTTTATCTTAGAGATATCAAGGATTTATTCCTTGTCGTGGGTTTCACCCACAAACAAATGACCCGAAAAACATCCCTTTTTCATTAAAAAAATTCCACTCAGGTACAGTCCATAGGGAATGAAAAACATGAACAAGGGGGTTACAAGTTTTAAATTTAACAGATGCCCGAAGGCTTACAAACTAAAAAGAGATAAGATGCCCGTAATCCCTTTCTTGTCCCTCTCCTCGGGAGGCAAGTCAAGGAGGCAAAAATGGCAAAATGAGTGCCTAGGCGGGCTACGGGTGGCAGAAGACACCAAGAGAACATCTTGGTGGCCGCCCAAAGGCTGGATGGTGATGGCGGCGCCGGAAGCAAAGCTCGAAGATGAGGCGGCAGGACGTCAGTACGCGCCGAAGGCTTCGGTGCCCGCGTACTCCGACATGACGACCTTGCCGCCCGCCCTCTTCCTCTTCCGCAGCCCCCCCCAACGCCAGCCGCCCAAGGGGATGGCCCCGAGAAGTTCAAGGAGCTGGTGACACGGATGATTGGGTCACCGGTGCCACAAGGAGCGGCGCCCGACACCTAGTCGGACCCGTCATCCTGCCGCCTACCGCCCTCGTCGTCGCTGCCGCTGTCCTCCTCGTCACTCTCGCTCGAGGAGGAATCTTTGTCATCAGAAGAGCTCTCCACGCAGCACCTTGCACGAGTCCCGAAGTGCCCGAAGACCTTGACGGAAAGAAGGCCACCCTCCATCAACTTAAAATGGAGAGTGAGCCCATCCGTCAAGCTGTGGATACGAGCAAACGTCTTCCATCCCCGACGAAGATACATCACATGAGGAGCAGGGAAGTCGACGTGGACCCGCGTGCCACTGATCCCGTAGCCCCTCATGTGCAGCTGCAGTGACTCCGGCGGATCCAGCTCCATCTCCCGCGCAAATGGAGTCGGGAGACGAAGGCGCCGGCGCGGCGGCCGGCGCAACCTGACGAAGAACTCGCAAGGGTCATCCCCAACATGGCCCTCCATTGGAGGAGGAGTTGCTGGCGGGAGCGAGGCCGGCGAGCCACCTCGTCCTCCTCTTCCCCAAGCGCCCCAGCCTCGCCCACGGCCTCGCCCCCTCCCCCGTCCCCTCGCGGCCGGCTCTGCCACCGCAGGTGCAGGAGAAGGAGGGACGCGTTGTCGAGCGGCGACCCTCGCCGCCACCGATGAAGGGCCGGGATTTCCTCTCTCCATGACGAATGGAAGAGAGAAGTAGAAGCTGAAGGAAGAAGAAGATGGAAGAGTGCGAGACGCCGTCCCTCCCC
>LR738713.1:326256577-326290262 GCA_902687465.1 Secale cereale
CCCCCCGCTCTTTATAAAGGAACGGGGTTGGGGCTCAACCGCCCCACTCGGCCAATCAAGACACAGAAGGCACAGGCAGCCAGGACCGACCCGCCGCCCCAACCAGCGATGGCCCGGTTTCTCGCCTCCATCGTTTGCCACCCCAAGCGCATGGGAGACACATGGCAGACGTGCAGAACCGAGGGGACGGGTGAGGCGACCTCTCCCCACCCCGTCGTGGGGAGTGGACGCCTTGAAGACCGCGCCTCGGCCCCATTCAGTAAATGGGCCGCGCCTCCACGCCTCCCTCCGTTTATGGGGAAGGCGCAAACCGCCCCTTTACTATGACGTGACGCATGCCTGCGGGAACCAACCCCACGCATGCCGCCCATGTCACGCACACCCCTCCACACCGCGCCACGCGCGCGGATCGTGGAAGGCGCAGCACGCGCAAAATCTTACCGCGGTAAAAAACCGTTCCGCCTGCCCGCGCACCGTTTTGGGCCTAGCCCAACAACGCGTCACACTTATGTGTGGTCCAAGCCCGGGGGCTCCTATCGGTGTACAAAAAGGGGGGCACACTTTTTGTACCCCTATGACTGTGCACGGGCAGTCTGAGCTACGGCCACCGCTGCACCAAGCAAGGCTAGGGAGGTAAGCCAGGGTAAGACTGAAGCCCAAAGACAAGACCACAAAGAGCAAAGGGACGAAGCAGTTTCCCCGGCAAGATCCTTGCCGGGAGCCAGTTTTAGCAACCCCGGCAAGATCCTTGCCGGGGCCAGCTTTAGCAGCCCCGGCAAGACCCTTGCCGCGGAAATTCGCCCCACGCCTACGGAGTGAATCACCCTTGAGTCCACTGCCCCCATGGGGCAAGGATTCGGTATACATCCCCGTAGTGGCATGCAGATCTTTGTGAAGGCATTCAAGATCATACACGCACTAAGAAGACGGCGACCCTTGGCGGGATCCCAGCCAAGGAAGACCACAAGATCTCCGGCAAGCACCTTGCCGGGGATGGTAGCAGGCGCCACAGCAAGACCCTTGCTGGGGCCCCGGCAAGGCCCTTGCCGAGGACATCTGCGGGGCCACCATCAGGCCCACGCCGACTAAACTCCCACCGCCGTATGCAGCTGCCGACCAAACCAGCTGGGCAGGCACCTGCGTGGCGGCATGCAGATCTTCGTGAAGATCCACCATTGCGCGACCTCAGCTGCCTGCCTACCTACATGGCATCTCAGGCATCGCTAGCCAGGGCGCGTGTCAACACAAGAAGGAGCGGCGACGGGCAAGACAGATATCTCCCCCGTCCCAGATAAAGCAAGGACACCTAAGCAAGACGCATTAAATGTGCCTTGTCATGTACTGCAAGGGATAACCTCGCATCACTGTACCCTTTCCACCTCCTGTGTGCCACTGTGGCAACCCCTTTTCCTTATAAAAGGAGGCCTGGGGCGACCAGGAGGAGGATTGGGCTTTTTGGAGCTCCTCACGCCTCATAGCTAGCTGAAGAACACAAACATACAATCCACCAAAGCAGGAGTAGGGTTTTACGCATCCTCGCGGCCCGAACCTGGGTAAACGAACCGTGTGCTATCTGTTGGATCCGCTCTTCTCTCAACCCCGCGCCCCGCAACCGTAGTAGGGATTCTTGTGATCCCATAGGTGTCGTTCCCAATACACCGACAGGCACACTGCATACAAATAGTCCATAGTTCGGCTTGACCCTATTCAGACTCTAAAATTCATTTTCTTTTGCAGGTTCATTTAAAAGAACCTACATTGTTTACGGCTGTGTAGGACACTCTTTTCCAGAATCATGTTTTTATATATATAGGCGGTCATCATAATTCTCCTCTTCAAGGACATATTACCAAGGAGAAAAAAGGCGCAGACGTGCAGCAGGGCCCCGTGTTGAGATTTCTTTTTTAGATCCAGGCTCTGTGTAAACCTTTTTCCTCTTTTTTTTTTACTTTTTGGCATGCAAAATGCCTAAAGATGGTATCGGCATTATCTGTAACCACACGGCTTGCCGTATTAAACGGGATATAAAAGAAGCAGGTTGGTTCCAATTTGTTTGGAGTTTATCTTATTGCCACCTGTGTTATCTCCACGTCAGATTGCCACATGTGCCTTGGTACCTGGACTTAATACCGGGGGCTGTATTCGGCCTGGAACACCTCCAAAAAATTCTGACACCTATAGGGAACTGTTCGGCGCCCCGGATATTGCATTATATGCATCGGCTCCAAATCATGTCTTGGGTCAATAGTTGGGTTGCCCGGCTCCTGTGCTTACCACCTTATGTTCTGCATTGTTCGGCTAAGGTAGTAAAGGGAGAACTACTGCGATTGTATTTCTGGCTTGTGCGGTTAAGTACCTCAGTAGAGAAAGCCGAAAGCTGACTATCATGCTGAAGTGAGAGCCGCTCAAGCGATTCGGTGACTTGGTGTTATACTACGATCGATAGCGATCCACTCCGTGTTATACGAGGGGTTGGTCTTCGCCCAGCCACGTAAAATGGGCACCATAATTAGGAAACCCTACACGCACCAGGGGCTAGTACCTAGCCCCACTAGTCAAGCTCCTATGGCTAAGTGAAAGCAATAAAGCCGCATAGTCTGATTGCCTGGTTCACTCCGCAGACACCTCCTATATGGACCAAGACGTTGGATAAAGAGTGTTCACGCGCATTACCGAACACCCCTATAATATTTACATGGGGGCTGAAGCCGACGACTGGAAACTTTCAAATTTAAATAAACAACCACTCAGGATGAAAAAGCCGCTTATAATATAGAAGCACAAAAATTATATATATATCGGCACATAGGCTTAGTCCTTACAATCCGAATACAATCATTTAAAGATTATATCCTTTGAGCACTGGCCCTCTACAAGGCGGGCTCCTTCTAAGACATCACCAAAGTACCTTTCTAGCTTCTGGTGATCCTTGCTCTCTGGCGGGCCAGCAGTTGCTATATCTGTGGCCTTCATCTTCGCCCAATGCACCTTGACGCAGGTGAAGGCCATCCGTGCACCCTCTATGCAGGCCGAACGCTTAATCGCGTCGAACCGCGGACTCGCATCGACGAGCTTTTTCACCAATCCAAAGTAGCTACTTAGGATTGGATCAGTGGGCCATAGCCGGACTATCAAGTCCATAATGGCCATACCCGCCATGTTATGCAGCTCGACCAGCTGCTTCATTTGGAAATTGAGGGGCATCCGATGATTTGGCGCAAGAAACTGCGAGCAGAACATCTTCTCTGTGATGTTCCCCTCCTGGGCTCGGAAGTATTGGGCGGCGGCGGCAATGCTCCTCGGGAGATCCGCAAACACACCTGGAGAACTCCATAATGGTGTCAGCCCAAGATACCTCTGACCTCCGAAGATGCTCTGCAAGAGAAAAGTCTTACAAGCTGTTATTTGCCACGCTTGTTTTATCTCCTCGTGAGCACTACGCGACTCACTCCGCGCCTCCTTGGCAGCATTAGCTGCCGTAATGAGTTCGAATGCTTGTTCCGAAGTCGTCTGCTCCAATGTCTCACATTTGCGAACGGCATCTCGCAGCTTGTCCTCAACTTCGGCCACCCGAGACTCGTGCTGCTGACGCACGGCCTGTTCGGCCTTCAGATGGGCAGTCGCTTTGTCAGCGGCTGCCATGCTCGCTCTGGCCTCTTCCTTGGCCTTCGCAAGCTCGCCCTTAAGGGCCTCGACCGTAGCTGCGTCGGCTATTCCACAAAACATATAAGACAAATAAGCTCACGCTCACACATATAGTGTGTTGAAATTTCAATTCCATCAAAATCCGCATACCTTGCGTTTCATAAAACCGCTTGTTGATGCGGTCGAGCTCTTCGTCAGCTAGTTTAAGCTTACGATTTAGCTCGGAAACCTCTGCGGCTTGGACAGATGCCGCTACTAGCGAAGCCTGTTTAAGAACATGTTTCACAGTCTATTCTCATAACATTATGAGAATAATATTCTCATAATACTTCCGAACTGCTTTGTGTTACTGCATTGGAAAGCTATGCGCACTGCACAGATACTGCAACAGAACTTCATGTTTGAAAAAACTGTACGTGTTGTTTTTTCGGTACCTTTTTTGCTATAGTTTTTAACCGTTTATCGGAATTATGCGTGTTATATACCGTTGAAAAGCTATGGAGTAGACGCAACTTCGCCATGTTGAACACTTTTCAAAATTCATCATAGTTTAAGAGCAGTTTCGAAAATCGTGCGGCTCACAACGAATGGCAGCGAGCGTTTTTTGTGTTTTTTCTAAACCGCTCGTCGGAATGAAACATATGATACACCGTTGGAAAGGTATCGTCGACGCGCATCTTTTTCATATCTATTATTTTTTCTAATTCACTATGGTTCAAGAGCAGTTTTGAATTTACTAAATCGCGGAATTGTGTTTTTCGATTGTTTTTAAATTTTCGGTACTGTTTTCACTCCAGTTTTCTAACCGTTTGTCGAAACAAGGCGTGTAATATACCGTTGGAAAGGTACGAACGAGGTGCAACTTTCATACGTTGAAATGTTTTTGAGATTCCTTACGGTTTTTAGTTAATTTTGAAAATCGTGTGGCTGACTACGAAGGGCAGTGGCCGTTTTTCGTGAAATTTTTACAAAACGTTGGTCGAAATGATACAAATGGTACACCGCTGCAAAGATATCGTCGAGACGCTACTTTTTCATGTAGAACACCCCCTCTAATTCATTACGGTTTAAGAGCAGTTTTGAAATTACAAAAACGTGGAAACTCTGTTTTTCGCGACACAAAATCGACGCGTTTTTTTGCGCTTCCGAACTGCACAGATACTGCAACACAAAGACCAGTGAACTGCATTGTTTGAAAAAACTATACGTAATGTTTTTTGGTACCTTTTTTGCTCTAGTTTTTTAACCGTTTATCGGAATTATGCGTTTAATATACCGTTGAAAAGCTATGGAGTAGACGCAACTTCGCCATGTTGAACAGTTTTCAATATTCCGCACGGTTTAAGAGCAGTTTTGAAAATGGTGAACTGCATGTTTGAAAAAACTATACGTGTTGTTTTTTCGGTACCTTTTTTGCTCTAGTTTTTTAACTGTTTATCGGAATTATGCGTGTAATATACCGTTGAAAAGCTATGAAGTAGACGCAACTTCGACATGTTGAACACTTTTCGAGATTCCGCACGGTTTAAGAGCAGTTTTGAAAACGTTGCGACCGACAAATAATGGGAGCGAGCGTTTTTTTTTTGCGTGTTTGAAAAGCTATGGAGTAGACGCAACTTCGCCATGTTGAACACTTTTTCGAGATTCCGCACGGTTTAAGAGCAATTTTGAGAACGGTGCGACCGGCGAATAATGGCAAAAAAACTTTTTTTGCGCTTCCGAACTGCACACATACTGCAACACACAGACCAGTGAACTGCATGTTTGAAAAAACTGTACGTGTAGTTTTTTCGGTACCTTTTTTGCTCTAGTTTTTTAACCGTTTATCGGAATTATGCGTGTAATATACCGTTGAAAAGCTATGGAGTAGACGCAACTTCGCCATGTTGAACACTTTTCGAGATTCCGCATGGTTTAAGAGCAGTTTTGAAAATGGTGGACTGCATGTTTGTAAAAACTGTACGTGTTGTTTTTTCGATACCTTTTTTGCTCTAGTTTTTTTAACCGTTTATCGGAATTATGCGTGTAATATAGCGTTGAAAAGCTATGGAGTAGACGCAACTTCGGCATGTTGAACACTTTTCGAGGTTCCACACGGTTTAATAGCAGTTTTGAAAACGGTGAACTGCATGTTTGATAAAACTGTACGTGTTGGTTTTTCGGTACCTTTTTTGCTCTAGTTTTTAACGGTTTATCGGAATTATGCGTGTAATATACCGTTGAAAAGCTATGGAGTAGAGGCAACTTCTCCATGTTGAACACTTTTCGAGATTCCGCACGGTTTAAGAGCAGTTTTGAAAACGGTGAACTGCATGTTTGAAAAAAGTGTACGTGTTGTTTTTTTGGTACCTTTTTGCTCTAGTTTTTTAACCGTTTATCTAAATTATGCGTGTAATGTAGCGTTGAAAAGTTATGGAGTAGACGCAACTTCGCCATGTTGAACACTTTTCAAAATTCATCATAGTTTAAAAGCAGTTTCGAAAATCGTGCGGCTCACAACGAATAACAGCGAGCGTTTTTTCCGTTCTTTTCTAAACCACTCGTCGGAATGGAACATATAATACACCGTTGGAAAGGTATTGTCGGCGCGCATCTTTTTCATATCTATTATTTTTTCTAATTCACTATGGTTTAAGAGCAATTTTGAATTACTAAATCGCAGAATTGTGTTTTTGAATTTTTTTGAATTTTCGGTAGTGTTTTCACTCCAGTTTTCTAACCGTTTATCGAAACAAGGCGTGTAATATACCGTTGGAAAGCTACGAACGAGGCGCAACTTTCATATGTTGAAATGTTTTTGAGATTCCTTACGGTTTTTTGTTAATTTTGAAAATCGTGCGGCTGACTACGAAGGGCAGTGGCCGTTTTTCGTGAAAGTTTTACAAAACGTTGGTCGAAATGATCCAAATGATACACCGCTGGAAAGATATCGTCGAGGCGCTACTTTTTCATGTAGAACACCCCCTCTAATTCATTTCGGTTTAAGAGCAGTTTTGAAATTACAAAAACGCGGAAACTCTGTTTTTCGCGACACCCAAATCGACGCGTTTTTTTGCACTTCCGAACTGCACAGATACTGCAACACAGAGACCAGTGAACTGCATGTTTGAAAAAAACTGTACGTGATGTTTTTTGGTACCTTTTTTGCTCTAGTTTTTTAACCGTTTATCGGAATTATGCGTGTAATATACTGTTGAAAAGCTATGGAGTAGACGCAACTTCGCCATGTTGAACAGTTTTCAAGATTTTGCACGGTTTAAGAGCAGTTTTGAAAACGGTGAACTGCATGTTTGAAAAAACTGTACGTGTTGTTTTTTCGGTACCTTTTTTGCTCTAGTTTTTTAACCGTTTATCGGAATTATGCGTGTAATATACCGTTGAAAACCTATGGAGTAGACGTCACTTCGCTATGTTGAACACTTTTCGAGATTCCGCACGGTTTAAGAGCAGTTTTGAAAACGTTGCGACCGACGAATAATGGCAGCGAGCGTTTTTTTTTGCGTGTTTGAAAATCTATGGAGTAGACGCAACTTCGCCATGCTGAACACTTTTTCGAGATTCCGCACGGTTTAAGAGCAGTTTTGAAAACGGTGCGACCGACGAATAATGGCAGCGAGCGTTTTTTTTGCGCTTTCAAACCGCACAGATACTGCAACACACAGACCAATGAACTGCATGTGTTGAAAAAACTATACGTGTTGTTTTTTCGGGACCTTTTTTGCTCTAGTTTTTTAATCGTGTATCGGAATTATCTGTGTAATATACCGTTGAAAAGCTATGGAGTAGACGCAACTTCGCCATGTTGAACACTTTTCGAGATTCCGGACGGTTTAATAGGAGTTTTGAAAATGGTGAACTGCATGTTTGAAAAAACTGTACGTGTTGTTTTTTCGGTACCTTTTTTGCTCTAGTTTTTTAACTGTTTATCGGAATTATGCGTGTAATATATCGTTGAAAAGCTATGGAGTAGACGCAACTTCACCATGTTGAACACTTTTCGAGATTCCGCACGGTTTAAAAGCAGTTTTGAAAACGGTGAACTGTATGTTTGATAAAACTGTACGTGTTGGTTTTTCGGTACCTTTTTTGCTCTAGTTTTTAACCGTTTATCCGAATTATGCGTGTAATATACCGTTAAAAAGCTATGGAGTAGACGCAACTTCGCCATGTTGAACACTTTTCGAGATTCCGCACGGTTTAAGAGCAGTTTTGAAAACGGTGAACTGCATGTTGGAAAAAAGTGTACGTGTTGTTTTTTTGGAACCTTTTTGCTCTAGTTTTTTAACCGTTTATCGGAATTATGCGTGTAATACACCGTTGAAAAGCTATGGAGTAGACGCAACTTCGCCATGTTGAACACTTTTCAAAATTCATCATAGTTTAACAGCAGTTTCGAAAATCGTGCGGCTCACAACGAATGACAGCGAGCGTTTTTTGCATTTTTTTCTAAACCGCTCGTCGAAATTAAACATATGATACACCATTGGAAAGGTATCGTCGGCGCGCATCTTTTTCAGATCTATTATTTTTTCTAATTCGCTACGGTTTAAGAGCAGTTTCGAATTTACTAAATCACGGAATTGTGTTTTTCGAATTTTTTCAAATTTTCGGTACTGTTTTCACTCCAGTTATCTAACCGTTTGTCGAAACAAAGCATGTAATATATCGTTGGAAAGCTACGAACGAGGCTCAACTTTCATATGTTGAAATCTTTTTGAGATTCCTTACGGTTTTTAGTTAATTTTGAAAATCGTACGGCTGACTACGAAGGGCAGTGGCCGTTTTTTGTGAAATTTTTACAAAACGTTGGTCGAAATGATCCAAATGATACACCGTTGGAAAGATATCGTCGAGACACTACTTTTTCATGTAAAACACCCCCTCTAATTCATTACGGTTTAAGAGCAGTTTTGAAATTACAAAAACGCGGAAACTCTGTTTTTCGCAACACCCAAATCGACGCGTTTTTTTGCGCTTCCGAACTGCACAGATACTGCAACACAGAGATCAGTGAACTGCATGTTTGAAAAAACTGTACGTGTTGTTTTTTCGGTACCTTTTTTGCTCTAGTTTTTTAACCGTTTATCGGAATTATGCGTGTAATATACCGTTGAAAAGCTATGGAGTGGACGCAACTTCGCCATGTTGAACACTTTTCGAGATTCCGCATAGTTTAAGAGCAGTTTTGAAAACGGTGAAATGCATGTTTGAAAAAACTATACGTGTTGTTTTTTCGGTACCTTTTTTGCTCTAGTTTTTTAACCGTTTATCGGAATTATGCATGTAATATACCGTTGAAAAGCTATGGAGTAGACGCAACTTCGCGATGTTGAACACTTTTCGAGATTCCGCATGGTTTAAGAGCAGTTTTGAAAACGGTGCGACCGGCGAATAATTGCAGCGAGCGTTTTTTTTGCGTGTTTGAAAAACTATGGAGTAGACGCAACTTCGTCATGTTGAACACTTTTTCGAGATTTCGCACGGTTTAAGAGCAGTTTTGAAAATAGTGCGACCGACGAATAATGGCAGCGAGCGTTTTTTTCCGCTTCCGAACTGCACAGATACTTCAACACCGAGACCACTGAACTGCATGTTTGAAAAAACTATACGTGTTGTTTTTTCGGTACCTTTTTTGCTCTAGTTTTTTAACCGTTTATCGAAATTATGCGTGTAATATACCGTTGAAAAGCTATAGAGTAAACGCAACTTCGCCATGTTGAACACTTTTCGAGATTCCGCACGGTTTAAGAGCAGTTTTGAAAACGGTGAACTGCATGTTTGGAAAAACTGTACGTGTTGTTTTTTCAGTACCTTTTTTGCTCTAGTTTTTTAACCGTTTATCGGAATTATGCGTGTAATATACCGTTGAAAAGCTATGGAGTGGACGCAACTTCGCCATGTTGAACACTTTTCGAGATTCCGCATAGTTTAAGAGCAGTTTTGAAAACGGTGAAATGCATGTTTGAAAAAACTATACGTGTTGTTTTTTCGGTACCTTTTTTGCTCTAGTTTTTTAACCGTTTATCGGAATTATGCATGTAATATACCGTTGAAAAGCTATGGAGTAGACGCAACTTCGCGATGTTGAACACTTTTCGAGATTCCGCATGGTTTAAGAGCAGTTTTGAAAACGGTGCGACCGGCGAATAATTGCAGCGAGCGTTTTTTTTGCGTGTTTGAAAAACTATGGAGTAGACGCAACTTCGTCATGTTGAACACTTTTTCGAGATTTCGCACGGTTTAAGAGCAGTTTTGAAAATAGTGCGACCGACGAATAATGGCAGCGAGCGTTTTTTTCCGCTTCCGAACTGCACAGATACTTCAACACCGAGACCACTGAACTGCATGTTTGAAAAAACAATACGTGTTGTTTTTTCGGTACCTTTTTTGCTCTAGTTTTTTAACCGTTTATCGAAATTATGCGTGTAATATACCGTTGAAAAGCTATAGAGTAAACGCAACTTCGCCATGTTGAACACTTTTCGAGATTCCGCACGGTTTAAGAGCAGTTTTGAAAACGGTGAACTGCATGTTTGGAAAAACTGTACGTGTTGTTTTTTCAGTACCTTTTTTGCTCTAGTTTTTTAACCGTTTATCGGAATTATGTGTGTAATATATCGTTGAAAAGCTATGGAGTAGACACAACTTCGCCATGTTGAACACTTTTCGAGATTCCGCACGGTTTAAGAGCAGTTTTGAAAACGGTGAACTGCATGTTTGATAAAATTGTACGTGTTATTTTTTCGGTACCTTTTTTCCTCTAGTTTTTTAACCGTTTATCGGAATTATGCGTGCAATATACCGTTGAAAAGCTATGGAGTAGACTCAACTTTGCCATGTTGAACACTTTTCGAGATTCCGCACGGTTTAAGAGCAGTTTTGAAAACGGTGAACTGCATGTTTGAAAAAACTGTACGTGTTGTTTTTTCGGTACCTTTTTTGCTCTAGTTTTTAACCGTTTATCGGAATTATGCGTGTAATATACCGTTGAAAAACTATGGAGTAGACGCAACTTCGCCATGTTGAACACTTTTCGAGATTCCGCACGGTTTAAGAGCAGTTTTGAAAACGGTGCGATCGACGAATAATGGCAGCGAGCGTTTTTTTGCGCTTCCGAACTGCACAAGAAAACCGCACCGCATCAGGGTAGGAGGCGGCGCGACGGTGCTGGGGGAAGGAGGTGGGGCGGCAGCGCGGGGGTAGGAGGCGGGGCAGTGGTTGCTATCCTCGGGGCGCTCCGCGCTAGAAACCTATTTAAGTGGGGGTGTTATGAGAATAAGGTTTTTGTTATGAGTATAAGGTCTTAAGGGGTGTTATGAGAATAGACCCACCATATATATATATATATATATATATATATATATATATATATATATATATATAAGTTATTTTTAGAACATTACGTCGCATACCTCGAAGCCTATGAATAGGCCGTTGAAAGCTTCATTCAGTCCACCTTTGATGGACTGAATTTTCTCCATGACCGCACTCATCAAAGTGCGATGTTCCTCTATGATGGAAGCACTTTGCAGTGCTCCCTCCAGAGTGTTCGCTGCCTCCGGATTAACGGAAGGCGCCGTTGGAGCAATAGCTCGCTCCCCCATCACGGGGGCTGGTTTCGTGATTCGGGAGCCACACTGGGCTCCGGAACAGTGTTCGGCGGGGGCCCGAATTGCTTGGGCCTCCCGTCTTTGGTCACCATGGGGATCGCCCCCCCTTTGTTGACAGAGGCCTAGGGATTAACCTCGGGCGCCTTCTCATCTGCCCCACTCCCACTTGCTCGAACATGGGGAGCATATAGAGAGGACACCTCGGCCTACCCTACAACGGGCGACGAGCCCCGCAGAGGCGTATCGCTGTCCACCATCCCCGACGATAGAGAATTCCCCGATGACAATGAAGTCACGAGGATGTCATGTGGAGGACTATATAAAGGCAAAATGACATTAGACATTGAAAAGTAAAAATTAAACGAACATAAGCAGCACTCGTCTCAGTACTTACGATTCGGCCAGGGGCTTAATCCTGGGCTGAACTCGGAAGCTGTGTTCGGATGATGAGTCCAAACTGTTTTGAAGATTCAGTTTCTTCCTGGGTGCCACCTTGCCCGCGTCAGTGGGAGCCGCTCTTTTCCTTCCCCTTATCTGGATGGGGGAGTCATCTTCTTCTTCTTCCTCCTCCTCTTCTTCTTCCTCCTCCTCTTCTTCTTCGGGGGAGAGGTGGGAGTGTTGGGGAACGTAGCAGAATTCAAAAAATTTCTACGCTTTCACCAAGATCCAACTAAGGAGACATCTAGCAACGAGCAAACAAGAGTGCATCTACATACCGTTATGTAGATCGCGTGCGGAAGCTTTCGAAGAAGCGTGGATGAAGTAGTCGTACTCTTCGCGTTCTTCGTCACCGATGATCTAGCGCCGAACGGACGGCACCTCCGTGTTCAACACACGTACGGTACAGCAACGTCACCTCCTTCTTGATCCAGCAAGGGGGGAGGAGAAGTCGTCAGAGATCCAACAGCACAACGGCGTGGTGGTGGATGCAATGGAGATTCCTGCAGGGCTTCGCCGGGCGCCCTGCGTTGAGGAGACGGAGGTGTGAAGGGAGGGGGAGAGGCGCCAGGGCAAGGGTGCGGCTGCCCTCTCCCCCCCACATATATATAGGGGGCCAGGGGGTACGCCGGCCCTGTAGATGGCATCTGCAGGGTGGGGCGGCGGCCGGGGGGGAGTCCTAGCCCCCCAAGGCAAGTGGCGCCCCCTCCCCCTAAGGTTTCAACCCTAGGCGCATGGGGAGGAGGGCCCATGAGGTGCGCCAGCCCATTAGGGCTGGCCACTTCCCCTTTGCGGCCTAGGGGCCCCACTGGGATGGGTGGCCCCACCCGGTGGACCCCCGGGGCACCTCCGGTGGTCCCGGGACACTCCCGGTGACCCCCGGAGATCACCCGATGGCCGAAACTGGACTCCCTATATATCATTCTTTACCTCCGGACCATTCCGGAACTCCTCGTGACGTCCGGGATCTCATCCGGGACTCCGAACAACTTTCGGGTTTCCACGTGCATGTATCTCTACGACCCTAGCGTTACCGAACCTTAAGTGTGTAGACCCTACGGGTTCGGGAGACACGTAGACATGACCGAGACCACTCTCCGGTCAATAACCAACAACGGGATCTGGATACCCATGTTGGTTCCAACGTGTTCCTCGATGATCTTCATCGGATGAACCACCGTGTCAAGGATTCACTCAATCCCGTATGTTATTCCCTTTGTCCATCGGTACGGTACTTGCCCGAGATTCGATCGTCGGTATGCCCGATACCTTGTTCAATCTCGTCATGGCAAGTCTCTTTACTCGATTCGTAATCCATCATCCCGTGACTAACTACTTAGTCACATTGAGCTCATTATGATGATGTCTTACCGAGTGGGCCCAGAGGTACCTCTCCGTCATACGGAGTGACAACATCCCAGTCTCGGTTCGTACCAACTCAACAGACACTTTCGGAGATACCCGATGCGTACCTTTATAGCCACCCAGTTACGTTGTGATGTTTGGCACACCCAAAGTATTCCTACGGCATCCGGGAGTTGTACAACCTCATGGTCTAAGGAATAATTACTTGACACCGAAAAGCTTATGCATTACGAACTATACGATCTCGTGCTATGCTTAGGATTGGGTCTTGTCCATCACATCATTCTCCTAATGATGTGATCTTGTTATCACTGACATCACATGTCCATGATCAGGAAACCGTGATCATCTGTTGATCAACGAGCTGGTAACTAGAGGCTCACCAGGGACTCATTGTGGTCTATATATTCACACATGTATCGCTGTTTCCGTACAATACAATTCAAGCATGAATAACAGACAATTATCATGAACAAGGAAATATAATAATAATACTTTTATTATTGCCTCTAGGGCATATCACCAACATGGAGCGGATTTCCCCGGACCTTGTGTCCGCGGGACCTGTAGGGTGGGGGTCGTTCTTGACCTCCTTACCCTTCTTCTTGGCCTTCTTCTCTAGCGCCTTGTACGGCGCCGTAACCAACATCACCATCAACTGAGGCATCTCTGGGTCTTCTGGCATGGGAGCCGGACACTTGATCTGCTGTGCCTTTTCTGTCCAGGCCTGTATAGAACGCAAAAACTTTAACTCCTGTTATGATTGAAGTATGGATGGAGTATGTATTCGGCAAAAAATTCGATTACCTCTGAAGCAATGAGTATGCTGCTGAAGCCCCTGTCCCCAGTCTTTGCCGGCCACCCCTTTTGGGCCTTGAAGAGATGCTTCCAGATGTCTTCGTGCGTGGTGCCGAAGAGATGCTTCAAGGGTCGGGACCCTTCCAGACTGAACTCCCATAGATAGGAGTCCCGACGTTGGCAAGGAAGGACGAGACGGACGAGCATTACATGAATCACATTTGTGAACAGGGTGCCCTTGGTAATCCTGCGAGAGATGCGACTTTGGAGCGCTAACACCTCTGCCTGAGACCCCCAATCCGGAGTCTTGTCGGTCCAAGAGGTTAGCCTCTCCGGGGGTCCAGATCTAAATGTGGGCACCGCCGCCCACTTGGCGTCGTACGTCTCAGTGATGTAGAACCACCCCTGCTGCTAGACCTTGTTAGTTTCCACAAAGCCCCCCTTTGGCCAGGTGGCGTTGGGGAGCTTGCTCACCATGGCACCTCTGCACTCCGTGTGCTGCCCGTCGACCACCTTCAGCTTCAAAATGAAGGTTTTGAGCCATAGGCCGAAGTGTGAGGGGATGCGGAGGAATGCCTCACATACCACGATAAAAGAAGATATGTGGAGAATTGAGTTCGGGGATAGATCATGGAAATCTAGCCCATAGAAAAATAAGAGGCCCCATACAAAAGGGTGGAGGGGAAATCCCAGCCCTCAAATAAAGTGCGAGAGGAAGACAACCCTCTCACCCACCTTAGGGACGGGGATCACTTAGTCCTTTTCGGGGACCCGGTGCGCTACATCGTCAGGAGATAGCCCGCGCTCCGGAGGCTCTTCATGGTCTTCTCCGTGACCGTGGAAGCCTCCCACTTGCCCTTAGAACCGGATCCAACCTTTATTGGGAAGGGAGGCAGTGGTGGAGGAGTTGAGAATTGTGGGTGCAAGAGCTATGGGCGCTTGGGCTGGGGAGATTGGAGAGCTAGGGCTTGAGGAAGGTGTGGGGTTAATGGAAATAATTGGTATCCTTTTATAAGCCCTGAATGCTAAACGCCCCCACTCCAGCCGTAAAACTCACCGGTTCCCAACACAGTCGTGCGTATGGAACGGTTTGGATGCTCACATCACATTGATAAGGATCCCATAATAAGAGGGCTCTCTCTGTTTTGACAAGACGTGCCAATGGGGATATGCCTCGAAACGCAAAAACAGAGCCAAGAAAATGGTTCAATACATTAAAGGGACAGACGTGACGCTTCGCAGAAAAGTTATCAATAAAGACACAATATCCATTTTTTGATACCTTGCCCTCGAGGCTAAGGGTTGTACTAACCATGCAGAGCCGAACATAGTACCTTTTTAGAGAATATTACTTCAATGTGTTTGGGAGGAGGAACCCGCCTTGTAATATCGAAGACAGTATGCGAGCCGAACTCATCATCATCGAAGACTGGTTCATGGCTACTGAGGGAGTCCTGGATTGAGGGGTCCTCAGGTGGCTGGATCGCTCGTTATGGGCCGAACTGGTGGTCCGTGAAGATTATTACTGAAAACTATCTCTGTATCCGGATAGGAGTCCCGTATGTTTCAAATAGCAAGTTTAGAGTCTGGGTGTAATACTTTCCTTCCTCTGCAAGATGGTCATGTACAACCCTAGGCCCCTTCGGTGCATATATAAACCGAAGGGTTTTAGTCCGTAGAGACAAGAAATCATAACAATCACTTAGGCTAGACTTTTAGGGTTTAGCCATTACGATCTCGAGGTAGATGAACTCTTCTAACCCCATATTCATCAAGATCAATCAAGCAGGAAGTAGGGTATTACCTCGGTCAAGAGGGCCCGAACCTAGGTAAACATCGTGTCCCCAGTCTCCTGTTACCATGGATCCTTAGACGCATAGTTCGGGATGCCTACCCGAGATCTGCCGGTTTTGACAACGACAGTCCCAGCTATCAGGGGCGAATCATTTTTGGCCCATGATAAGGAGACACTTCCTTGCATGCGGTCATGGACCCAGCTGTCAGCCTCTCCATGTACCATCCTCTTCTGGTGGAGGTCGTTCCTTGACCACATTGACCACGCCGCGCCAAGAGCACTAAGGCGGTGGATGACGTTGAGGCATAGAAAGGGATTGACCCAGAGCCGTGGAAGAGTCGGCAGTTGTTTCCCACATGGAGGGGAGTACGAGGGTTTACTGGTTCGTCTGCAGTGTGAGGTTGCCATTGTCGGAGAATAACAGGAGGTCTGGGTGAGTGCAGGGATGGCCATGCTAGCGATTGGGAGTAGGGTGGAGCGGTGAGGCCTGCGCAGCAGCACAGCCGACCACAAGAGGCAGGAGCAGGCGGCACGGCCAGCGCTGGTTTGGGAGGCTAGAGCAAGAAGACCAGAGGTTGAAGAAGCACGATGGCGGTTGGATTAACATCCAACGGTCACTTCACCTAGAATCGTTTGTTGACTAAGTTGACAAAGCCCTCTGTACGCATCAACTTACAAGTTAGCCTCCAAATCTGGTGGGTCCTAGCTAGCAGGAGGAGTATTCCTTTTTGTGCGCGTAATAAGGAGTCACTTACTTGCGTGCGAAGATAGAACTGGTGGGTCTGAGCTATCAACGGGAGGAATGTTTTTTTTCGCAACAAACAAAGGCCATTCTAGTAGGTCCCAGCTGTCATGTGGATGAATTATTATTTTGCGTGTAATAAGGAGGCACTTCCTTGCATGCGGTCGTGGACCCAGCTGTCAGCCACTCCTCGTACAGTCCTCTTCCGATGGATGTCGATGGTTGACCATGTTAACCACGCCGCGCCGAGAGAACCAATGCGGTGGACGAAGGTGATGCCCCACACGGGAACGACCCGGAGATGGGGAAGACGCGATAGTGGAGTCACAGACGGACAGGAGTGCGAGACTTGACTGGTTGGGTGCGAGCTGGGGCTACACCCGGCGGAGAATAACGTGAGGTGCAGACAAGTGGAGGGGTGGCCTAGCCATCTGTGGCGTAGTGTTTCTCCCTGAGGCGCGCGAAGCAGCGCCGCTGGATGCCGGAGGCTAGAGCATGCGGCCCCGCCGGCGCTAGAGGAAGAAGACGAGAGATTGAAGAGGAATGTCGGTCATTGGATGTAAATCCAACGCCATGCTTAGGCTTTGACCTATTGTCCCACATGTCAGCGAGTCCATTTGGTGAAACAATAATGTAGCATCTATGTAGCACATTTTTATGTTGTGTCAGAAT
This sequence comes from Secale cereale, assembly GCA_902687465.1. NCBI lineage: Eukaryota > Viridiplantae > Streptophyta > Magnoliopsida > Poales > Poaceae > Secale > Secale cereale. Next base: position 326,273,643 of record LR738713.1, read on the forward strand.
TTACAGCCAATTAACAATTTTTTTTGAGATACACAGATTTGCTGGGCTGGGTTATCATGTTGGGCTGGATGGAGAAATGTTACAGAAACATAAACACATGGTTGCACGTATATTACTACATTGGTCAGTAAAATATTAGCAAGCTTATGTTCAACGGGAATTAACTTGCAAGCTTATTGTTAAACAATCAATATTATTATTATTATTTTGTAAGAACTTCTCATTTATGAAATAAAATAATAATTTAATTTGATGAGTTAATAAGACATGTGGTATTATTATCTTTTAGGCTAGATGTCGGAGAGTCAAGTTGGTTGAAGGGAAAACTAGTGGGAGAAAAATCAGATTACCTCAAAAAAGAAAGTGGGAGAAAAATCAGAGATAAGATTAATAAAAAGGAAAAAAAGGAAGTCGTAAGGTCTGTACAAAGGTTGGACAAAGGAAAGGTCAAATGGGAACCTTAGGTCGTTTAAAAAAATATGTAATAAAATATAAATATAAGTATAAATATACACACTATTATAGAAGGGAAAACATAGGAAAGAAATGACCGCACTATAAAAAAATGATACACCTGCTGGATCCCCATAATCATGTTGTGGGTGGTGGATGTCCTAAGAAAATAAACTTGCGTTGGGCGGCTTCAGCCCAGTTGATACCTACTGGACCTTAAAAAAAGGAAACACAGCAGCCCAGTGAACTACTAGTTACGTACATAAGCAAATAGCCACTCAAAAAATAAAAGGCAAACAGGTTAATGGGTTCTTAGACGAAATATTTTGGATAAAACAGATAATTGCGACACATAGGATAATTCATGAAACACACAGATGACAAAGGTGATTAACAAGACAAAGTACACCATCTATATCTTCTTGGCACACTTGATCATGGCACTGCGGTTGTCCGTGTACTCCTCGGTCATGGGAAGCAGAAATGCCCTCACATACCAGATCTGGATGTACATGTCGTAGCATACCTATGCATCCTTGGCCACGTAGGTGATGTAGGCTAGATTCAGAGATACCTTCCACGTGTTCAGGTGTGTCGTATCCACATCTTCTTTCATGTTAGCGTAGCAGGGGTCGATGATTGCCGCGGCGAGGTCAACCACGGATTCCTTATCATGCCCGTTACCGACGACCTTGTATTGCTTCTGGATGTCAACGAATTTTTTGCACCAGATGGCTGAATTGTAAATCACAGTGGCCTTCTTCCTACTGTCCACCGTAGCGAAGGTGTAATCGGCGGTGCTGATGAAAGGTGTGAATGCTCCAGAACCTCTGATGGCCCTACAGTAATGGTAGACAAGAACCTCACCCCGCACGCATACCTGGGCGACGGTGATCCGTTGTCCGTTCCAGGAGACGGATGGATGGGCATAAGGTTTAGTCCCGCGATCTTGTGCTTCTCCTCCTATAGGTACTGCTTGAACTTGGCGAGGCAGAGTATGTGGCGGCAGCTGTTAGTTTTTCAACTCTTGGGAACTGCAATCACGAGTAAACGTAGTGGGTACAGGCGGAAGGAACGCATGCAAATGCCTCCATTAAACTGGCCTGGAAGCCGAGAAAGCTGTTCCGGCCACAAGTCCGTTCACGAGCGGGTAACTTTACTTAAATTTTATTTGCATTACTCAAATTTGATTCTGAAAACAAGCAAAGCATTACCTCCTTCTATCAGTGCAACAAGATCAACACGCAAAACAATGAGAATTATTATTCTAAGGATGCACACGATCAGCTCATTTGCCGCACTTTCACAATTACAATACTACCAAGTTTGAAAAGCTTCTTATGGTTGATGTCCTCTGCATCATCATGTCATGTTTCCCAGCTTGCAAGATTCACAACCAACCCATAGATTCAAATAATAAGTACAACAAAGATGCCTACACATGTGAATGATTCACACAATTAGTCAAGGCACCATTCATCTCGCACAGATTTGAATGTATGAGCTGATAAGCTGTAGTGGTTCCAGGTTTCTCTACTTCCCAGACTTGTGAGGCTAACACGGTTGCTTGGATTCCACATACTCATGGCACTCGGAGCCTTTGGCTAAAGTGAAACTCGGGTTTAAATCCATGTTGGCCAGCCGTGTCATACAACGCAAGACCGACATCTGTAGTTGAGTATTCCTGTTAGCACAGATAAAGAAAGAGCATGATTACTATAATAGTGGCACTAGTCGAAGCAACTTTATTTTCAAAACGAGAAAAGATTGTGATATAATTGCTTTATTATAAAAATACAACGTTAGCACAGCATGACAAAGCATGATCATGTGAATAAGGCCATAAAGGATAGTATCGATCAGTCGACAGTAGAAGGAGGAGCGTCGACTCTTTCCAATCTGTGTTTTTGTGCAGTCCATAAAAAATTATGGCATCCACGATGCTGTGAGGGAGAGAGGGGGCCTACGCGCATCCTCGATGGTAGGCCCGATTCACTCAACTAGTTTGATGCACATGCTAGGCTGTGATTGATGCAATGCACATGGACTTCATTCCGCCGGATACGCCTTCTGCAGGTTATCTACATTGGATTAACAGCAACTGAAGAGTTGGTACAAGGTCATGGAACAGTGGGGCACCAGGATATTCACCAGCGTAAAGAAGCAACTTGTCATAATGGGGGAAAATAGCAGGAGAGTACCATTTGTAGAACAGTTTAATTGCATCATATTACTGGCGGCATTAGATTAACAATAACATTGGTTAGACATGTGCTTACCATAACAATGGGATTGCTTCGTTTTACAACCGCCCTTACATTAACAATAGCAACAAGTTGGTATAAGGGCATGCGACAGTGGATGCATCAACACCATGTACCTATAGAGAGGCATAAAGTGGTGATGCCAACATCCAATGAAGATCCAGGTTGGTCCCAATTTTTTTTCACTTTACCTGCCTTTTCCTATTTGAGGGCAGCAAATCTAATCCTAGACATACTCTATTGCTTGTCCCCCGTCTGCCACTATCTTTCATTTTTAACCACTAATAGATCTGTTTCTTATCCCATTCGAACTGCGTTTCCCCATTATTTCCTTCTTCAACCAAGAGTTCTATTGGGTATCGAGTCTGTACTGCTTCCCTCATGTTATTTCCTCTTTGAATCAAGTCCTGGATTCATGCTATGACTTTCCCCCCTTTCTTCCCTGTTTGAACCAAGTACTAGATTCTACTTCATGAAGTATCTTTACCACTAATAATACTAAAATTTTAGGTGGCTTAGGGAGAGCTGATTGAAGTAGAAAAAGATCCACATGAAACCACGTGGGGAGCTGGGCCAGTAGAGCAAGGCCATTTTCGAAGGAAGTTATACCCGAGGGTCGTCGGGGTGTGGCTAGGAGGCCAGCGGGAGCTCGGATCTGCCCACAAATGGCAGGCGGGAAGAAGGGGTCCGAGGACCTCCTGAGCCGGCGTTGTGTTGGAGAGAATGGCACATGCAAATGATTGGGACCCACTGGCAGCTGTGGGTTTCCTCCCTTGCCGCCGATGACCGCGTGAACGATGCACCTAATCCTCTACACGCCCCGGCCGAAGGGATCCGCCAGACCTATGACCAGTGGTGAGCTGAGAGAAAATGTCGCTCCCGCTGTCTTGTTTAGATCTGGAGAGGATGAGAGAATGAAGAGAGCAACCCTAGAGAAGCAAGCATCCAGGATCCTGCCTATGTATATAGTGGAGTGATTATCTTTTTCAAGCGTTTCAATTTGTGTACGTGGTATTAAAGAAAAGAAACTCTCTATTTAACGTGACTAACTGGACGTCGCACTTTCCACTGTACTGTACTATAAAAAACATGCATGGTTTACATTTCGAATCGCTAGCTAGAACTTGAACTGTATTCGTTTACATTTACTGCACCACCTTTTTCTTTTGGTTTTCTGCTCCGCAGCGCAATTCATCGATACAAAATTTTACTCCCTCCATTCCTAAATATTTGTCTTTCTAGATATTTCAATAGGTGACTACATACGAAACAAAATGAGTGAATCTACACTCTAAAATATGTCTACATACATCCGTATGTTATAGTCCATTTGAAATGTCTGGAAAGATAAATATTTAGGAACGGAGGGACTAGGAGTATTTAAAAGTCGAGGGCGGGGCTTTTCCTAGGTAGTACACATGGAAGTTTTGCCTAACCGGTTTGACAGAGAGGAGGGTGAGGGACTATCGGATTCAACTTACTACTGGAAAGGTAGGGCTATGTGATTGGACGGTTCGCTACTGCTGGAAAGATGGGGTCTTGTGATATGACAGCTCATAATAGTCATTATCACATCGGGAGCAGTGCAAAACACGACAACCCAGTGAACCAGCAGGGGATAGCCATAGAGAACAATGTGGTGATATGGCCATAAAAAACAACTTGCCTCCTCCTCTTAGTTCATCGCCATCTACTTTCACCATTCCTATGTTTTCACTATCCCGCGAATCAAGGAGTCCCTTAGACTGGTTTAGGTCCAGATGTTTTTTCAATATGTTATGTCCAAAATTTAATGAACGTGCTCCAGTTTCTATGAAAATAATCCGGTTTCCATGTGGTAATTCATTTATTTATTGATTCTTCCGCGGGGGCTTTGCATGTAATTCGTTAAGTCTGAAATGTAAAGTACTTCGGCATGGTTGCATATGCTCCGAGTCGTGCATGCACTATGACCCAAATGCTATATGTCCCACGTGTCGGCGAAAGGAAGCATGTGGAAATAGCCTAGGAGTACATATAGGAGGAAAAATGCGCGGGAAATTATGTACTATGAAGTCGCACGCACCCAACTAGTGGTGCTCTTCTCCCTTGTTTCTCTCTCCTTATTCAAACTCAGCCGACGCGCGGTGGGCGGGATGGGGATTTGCGAAGGTACTAGTAAACTAGGACGTAGGTAGTAAACCAGGACGAAGATAGTGATAAGTCATACACTCATACGTGCACTACATATAATCAACGCCACCAAATAAAAGCAAGGGATCACACATGTCATTTACGACTGGAATAAAAATGCCATACACTAACACATTAGGGCCACGAGGCGATGCGGTGCTGGTTAAAGGAGGCAAGAAGAAAGATGCAACCATCCACAACCTCCTCCTCCTCGACTCTGGGCGCCGGCCCACCGAACGGCGGCTAAGTAGCAGGGGCTTTCGTGGCCAGGTCCACGTGCTTCTAAACAATGGCGTCCAAAGATTCCAGACGGTCGAAGAAGGCCAACGTCTTGTTGTCCTCCTTGGCCTTGTAGTGGCCTATGTAGATGATTTCCTCGTAGACGAGGATGTGTAGGTCGACGGTTTATTGCATGGCGAGGCGCTGCGCTGCGAGTGCGGCCTCGAGGTGCACATTCTTTTTCGCGACCTCCGGCAGCCGCAGGGCCACCAGGTCTTGAAAGATTTCGTCACCATGGAGGCCGATGAGGGTGGCAGGCAACAAGGAGCCTAGGCGCGCGGGCTGGAGGAGTACGGCAAGGTCTTCCGCACGCTTCTTGACGGCGGTAAACTTGTGGATGGAGCAGACAATCATCTCATCCACGCTTTTATATGAGATTCCATACTGCGTTGCATTAACATCGTGCTGGCTCCATTATGCTTCTCCAATTAATTCCCTCAGCATACTAATTGAATGAGGATGCACCATTGACCGTTCAATGTTTTGGGAACCGCTACGCGCCCCCTTGTTGACATTCAATGATTCAAGCCGTATCAATGTAAATGCGTGTCAAAAGGAGACTACTGCATTGTGCACCACGACCAAGGTGGTGAGGAAAATGAGAGAAATTAATATTTATTTGCAAATTAATACGATTGCATGCAATGAACTAACCGCTGTATGCGGTGCTAGGTAGTAGTACGTCTCAAGGCATTAAAAACAACATAAACAAGAAAGGCGGTCGGGTTTGTTTTGGGAATATTTGAATTTCGTAAGATAACTACTCCCTCCATTCCCAAATATCTGTCTTTCTAGAGATTTCAACAAGTGACTACATACGGAGCAAAATGAGTGAATGTACACTCTAAAATATGTCTACATACATCTAAAATGTCTTGAAAGGCAAATATTTGGGAACAGAGGGAGTATAACCGTAAGATCCGCATCCGACGGTGGCACCTATTGGACGCGAACAGCAATACTAGACAATAATTGCCACAAAACTGCCACACCACGCCCTTCCCTTACACATAAGACTGTCACGCGAGCATTCAAAACTACCACATTCGGGTTGCGCTTGGCTCTTTGCCTCTTCGATAAGCCGAACAATGTTAGTACTACTTCTACAGCACCGAATTAACTGTTGCATGTCCACCGCGTGGGGGAGGGAGAGCTTCTTGTTTTAAGCAAAAGCTTCTCCTCGTGTGCGAGCCATCGCACGCATGGGCGAGGGAGAGGGCGTACTAGTAATCAAGCTTCTCCTTGTTGTACGAGTTGACGCAACACATCATAGCACGATTTTCTCAAAAACTTATGTTTACAAATGCATGCATGCCGTGAGTTCCCTGTTGATCCTTGCATCTATTGATTTAATGCACCTTGAAGTATGAACATGTGATGATAAACATGTCACGGTGGAGAGCACCTCAAGTGTTTGGAGGCAGCACCGCCTCTAACACCGGCCCCATATGCTTGCCTGTAAACTTGTCTAAAAGACCCGTAGTGTATACTAATATTTGTTGCAGCCTCTAACATTTACCCCACCACAAGTTAATATATATATTCATCTCTTGACCAGATCAGCGTACAAACTTCAATCAACAGGATGACAGGTAGGGCCAGAATATTTTTCAATCGAAAAATGCTTGTAGACGGCCTAGCATGGAGGCGACTCCAACGATTTTAAGATTAGAGGCATCCAGTCTGTAGTGTATGCCATCGGGCTTAGACCTTACACAATGCTAGGCCCCATAGGTGCTTAAAAAAATAAACCATATTTTTCTGAAGCACCGATGCCTATTTCTATAGGTGAGACGCTTATTTAAGCGTTTACTTTGTACGAATAAGCACCGGTGCTTAAAGAAATCATGGTTTATTTCTCTAAGAACCTCCTTAGGCTACTCAGGGAGTTTCATATACTAGTATCATGCATATGATACTAGTGTATAATACTACCTTCATACTACCACTATCTAGTGCATAGTACTATCATAGATGACCTTATTTATTGCCATGCATGACACAAAGTAGCATTGCATTTAACATGATATGGTATCTATACCTATGTTACTCTAACCATCTCTTTCTTCTTTAATTCTCTGCCACGTGTTTGCTATTCCCAAGTGCATGATACTGGATATACCACCACTATGGCCAGCCTAAGGCCCCTCCCAATGCTTCACCTTGTACAGGTGCTAAGGCGGCCATGTAGGCAAAAAGTATGATGTGGCAAGGTAATTGTGAGGAGAGATATGAGTTTGGTGACCCCAGGAAGAAACAATGCCAAGTGCGAGAACCTAGGCAAAACACTTAAATAGAAGAATCCCACCAATGCATGAAAAACTTTAGTTGCAAAATTATTAAATGAAGGATGCTTAGCATCGACAAGTTAAGCACCTATGCATTGAGGGCTTTAGTTGCTAAAGTTTTTAATGTACTTAGCACCTCATCTAAGCACCAATGCGTTGGAAGTAGCCTAAGCATCTTACATTGTAAGACACCTAGGGTATGTTACTAGCTATTGTACTCCATAGTGTGTAGTAAAACCGGCCCTAAAAATGGAGAGTACTCCCTCCATCTAGGGGGATAAGAGCATGCTTAATAGTATAGCCAACTACTGGCTATAAGACATTTCCATGTCATCTATAGCCCATCTTAAAGCCAACTAGGGGTTGGGGCGCCACCCGGTGGCGCCTCCTGGGAGGAAGTTTGTGCGGTGCCAGCTTCACAAGCGATCTTTCCACCCCTCTTTTCTCTAATTACTGGTGAACATGCACATATAAGCAAGGAATCTGCAATAGAATTTACAACTAATAACAAATCAAACAACAATATTTTAGACCTTGATGCCTTTGGGTGGTGGATTATTCCCAACCAGATCAAACACCTTATTTTACGAATAACAACAGAAAATTGTAAAACCAAACTGGGATAAAACCAATTGTACACTTCCAGGGCAAGAGGTTGATGCTCGGCCAACAGTTGAAGTTTACGACGGCAAAGCTAAAGCTCTGCTAGTAGCAGATGTTTACAGTGACGCAAGGGATGTTGTCTTTGCTCCTCCCGTTCACCGGCAGCTCCGTCAGATGCTTCGCAGCTTCCTGTCCGTCCCTCTGGTGTCATTGATCTCATCAACAGCCTCCCATTGATAGCATACACAGTCCATCTGTTCCATGGCCTTGTAACACATCATTTATAGATTAGGTTTTTTCCTAGGAAGCAGCTTTTCTATGGCGCATAAGCAACCCATCAAGTCCACCGCCTTGTAGCCCGTCACCTCCTCTAGATCGTGGCTCAACAGCACGCCGAGGATCTGCTTGGCAAGGAACAGCGTCGATGCAGCCACGGCGGACGGCAGGATCCAACCGAAGTGCCAGGGACCTCACCAAGAGCTCGTCTTCCCGCTGCTCAAGTTGGTGTTGGCCAAGGAAGCCGCACACCTAAAAGTTATATCTTTAATAGTTATTTATCACGTCAGTATCTATGGTCAAATGCAACACATTTTAATAAAACATTCACATTATACCGTGCATTATTATAAATCAAACTGAAAGGACAAGAATATGTGTATGTGCAAGTTCCTGACTGGAACTATAAGAGAAAGCAATACAAATGTAACACATTCAGACAACAGATCAGCTCTAAGAGAAAAGCAATGACATCATAGATTGTAGATATTAACAGGCGGATGTGATGCAAGCTGCAATATTAGAGGTTACATAAGCGATTCGATAGACGATAATGGCTTAGGTTATTAATCATTTTTGATGTTTAAAAACAGAGCATAGGTAGATCTTGATAGCACGGGAAACATTAAGGCAACTCCAATAACAATGCATAAATTAACTTCAATACTAACATGATGATTTTGGATATAAGTACTCAACCAAAAATTCTGTGATACTTGGCAAATTATGAAATCATGTGTAACAATAGTATACAACGAAGAAAATATTGCCCCAGTTTCACCGACAAGTGCCGCATCAGTTAACCAGCTCGTCAATGCATGCAGACCAGATAAATAACAACGGTCTAATAATCTTACATCATCATCTCTTGACCGCCACACCTTGTTCTAACCAATCTAAACCCGTTTGATGGATGCTTACCAAGACAGAAACATGCCAATAAAAGAGACCCCACATTGTTGTACCTGTACCTTACAAGATATGCCTAACTTCAGATGAGCAAAAAACCTACCACGTGTCCCTACTTTTCTACATTGTACCCCATGGGCATTACCCTACGCTCTCGATTCCAAGGCAAAGGTACTCTTTTTCTTAGTACCCTAAAAGAACACGCACCGTAAGATTGACCTTTGCGCCTTGAATAAAAATATACATATGCACAAATAGGAATGCCGATTTACAAAAGAACTACTTACACTGAATTTGGCATTAATATGTGCCATATCATCGGCTAAAAAATATAATAAGTGCATGCAATCCTTCTGTAAAGTAGGTTCAGTCTAGTTCCTCAGCAAATGATGCATTCTAAGTACTTCGGTGTACTTGTTTAACAGTCGAGTCTACAGTTTATGCAAAGTATAGCCATACCATACTGAAATTACTCTTCGGATGAAGGATGTGAGAAGCCAAGAAATGCATATTCTTGCAAAATTCATGATCTAGCATGATATGTAATGCACTTACCATCAGGATGCTCAACGCCTTTAGATCACTTTGAGTCATGTGACGTAGGGCCGCCATGTCAACCTGTAACATGACAATTGTCAACCAAAGAAGAAAAAACAATGCAAAGATTTAGGTAAATAGTCAAACCTCCTCTTACTGGAAGGTAATAGAATACTTCTCAAGTTCAAGTGATTTCAGAAAACTGTCAAGGGGACTTTCAATCTACAAGCGTTCCCAAAAGAAAAGATTTTAGAATGGAAAGCAAAACAAGCTAGAAAGTGTATTTAAAATATCCAAATATGCAAGCTCACTATTTTAAATCGGTTCAATGAAACTTTATGTCATCATAAAGTTCTACAGTACCACTTTGGCTACTGTTATATTTGGCGGTGAACAAAATCATAAAGCAGACTGACTAAATGTTATTAACACCTATAAAGTGTAAACAACACAACTGTAGTGCCAGAAAAGAGGATGGTATAAGTAACATTTCCTAGCATATTCACTCCTTTCAGCAGTAAAGTGCACTGTCTAGTAACATCTTAATATTATTTGCATCATATAATTGTATTGGCAAGAGAATCGAGATACCTACTATGACATATTTCTATCATTCTGTGAAATAGGTCCTACTCAACAATGTTACCACTATACATCATTTTATCAAAACAACTAAATTTAATAATTTATGATACAATTAAAAGATGATGTGGCAGCACTATTCACTGCTGAAAATAAGGTGAAGCTGTATATCTATGCATTTTTCATTCATAAATCACACCACGTGTTGCTTCAAATATATCACATACATCATGTTTCTAGGAGGTGTTAATTAAGTTCATACTAAAACAACCCACATCCAGCAAATAACCAAATCTTCCTCGCACTCTCCACTCTAAGGCAACTACTCCCTCTGTTCCGATTTACTTGTCGTGGTTTTAGTTCAAATTTGAACTAAAACCATGACGAGTAAATCAGAACGGAGAGAGGATTTGGTAAGTGCAAGCTTTTCTTATGGAAGTACGGATTCATTCTTATAACTGTCTAAAGAACATTAGCAGCTGGTGTTTTCAACGGACTAATCACCACAAACAAAGAACAGAGAAACAGGGAGCATGAGAACCATAAATTGAGAGGCCAAATGAGAGGGATAGGGCTCACAGGGGGGGTCTTGTCATTGCCTCATTGTCGACATCCGCTCGAGACACATCTTGCAGGAGTCGCCCATGCCTTATTCTTCAACCACCCCGACCTCCTCTTATGGCTGTTGTCAGCCCTTGCCTCCTCATCTGCACCATTCTATTTTCTGCTTCAGCACTGGACATGAATAGAAGATTCAGCTAGCTAGTCATACTCTAGATCTAACAGAGGGTGCAGCATACAAGTGAACTTGGCATACATCCATGCTCGACAGATCAAGTGAAACATAAACATATCACAGTCTACTTTGTGCCAAACAAATTCCCCGTCCATGCCTTACTTCAGATTAGACATTTTCTCTATACACGGGTAGGAAGAGTCAACTTGTGCCTAGATTTTGCTTTACCTTTTCTATTGAAAGTGTCATGCACATCATTAAAAACAAGTTGATGGGACACATGAAGTACTTTTAAAGCCTGTCTTCAGAGACTCACAAAATTCAGAGCAAACCTTATAGAGCATATATGGTGTTCTTGTTTCTATTTGTGCCTTCAAAATGTCAAATGCTCCATTCAAATGCCCCGAAAACAATTTGTTCTTGCAATCATAATATTACAACAACGCATCACCCTTAAGATGTTCAGTGTGGCATATGTCATGAAGGACCTAACGATAGCAGTCTCATTATCGCCCCATAATGCTACTAATTGCTATTATTTTGTCGGAGAAGCAAACTAAGGAGTTACTCAAACGTAAAGGTCCGACTTCATACTTCGGAGCAATAGGCGCTATTGCGCCGATAGGAACCAGTGTGATAACAATCCATGTTTTTATAGTGACAGAAAATAGTGTCATCAACAAAATATCTGCAGAAGTGGAATTCACACCACATTGGTCATCTGCACCGCCACTTTACAGAAAATAAGGGTTTGTCATATACGTACATTACCATGTAATCTCCCTCTGTTTGTCTGAAAGAAATATGAAAACTAACCATCTCACGCAATCGCTATACTACAAAATCATGTACAGTGCCATGCTTGCGCCTTTATTCCTGGAGTATTTGCAGCTGGTGAGTCTATTTTTTCTTTCTTTTGATTTACCGCTATTGGCATGAATTGGCACATGCATTTGGTCCTAGCAGGCTAGCACTAACAATAATTTGAACCTGTGAATTGGCTGATTAAATAAGCTTCCTGTGATTTCTATAGACGCAGTTGCAACAGTCAGCTGCAGCAACTGTATCTTTCTTTTGCAGGTGGGGCCATGGGGCATGCCTTCGAACTGAGTTATACAATTATTAAATCATCTCAATTATCTAAACAATTTGCTCATGTTCATGGCTTAACAATACTTTTGTTAATAGTTGTCAACTAAAAGAGGATCTACCTTTTCTAATGATGGCCCGATAAAAGAGGATCTAGACCCTCACGAGTTTCCATTGTACAAAATTATTCTTTGCTAACAATAATTTTGCTAAGTTGCTCTCTACATCTTGGTGTTATTAGTCTAAATATTCTGATTCCAAAGGATGGTTTCTAACAGCAGATATTTCAATAATTTTTAAACAACAGTATCTTCTTAATTTTGGTTCTGTCTAGGATGATGAAATTCAATTTTGTTCTACTACAGATTAGTTTAAACATCTTCGGCTGCGTACGAAGGCGAGCTCGCCGTGCCGCGGGCGCACGCTGCATGGACACCTTCAATTCTGAATTTTTCCCTTGCAAGGGAATGTGGAGCATGGTTTTGCTGCAGCTTGCCTCTTCCTTCATCCTCCATTGGGTGGTGCCAAGGGTCGGATCAACAAATATGAGAGGTAAGATGTGTAATATTCACTACTATTCTTCATGCATGTGTTGCTTTTCTCATTTTGCAACCAGCAGATAATTCCATGGCAGTTTGTTTAACTCAATTACTAAGATGATATACATAATAGTTTGAGAAAGTTCAACACGATATAAAATTGAATTAGGGGCATCTCAAATGACAAGTTATCTTTCTCTCATGTCCCATTGACATCTTAAAAGGAATCACCAAAGTAGTTATATCATTCTTTTGGTTCTGTTGCAGGTTCTTGACAAATGTCAATTCTTCAAAGCTATCCAGGAGAAAGAAATGGATTAGGCTCACTTGGTAGGGAAAGATGGCCTGCACGCCCGCCATGGTGCTCCTCCGTCACACCCGCAGCCTGCACAAACCAACCGCACAAATCAAATCGACAAATCCAGAACAAGAAGAAGATGAGGTGAGGGGAGTGGAGGAGGATGGAGGGCATAAGTACCTTTGCCGTCTACGTGCTGCAACCCGTCGCCGGCGTCGAGGACCACCGCCGCCGTCGCCCCGTCCCCATCCATCCATGGGTGAGTGTGGGGCTAGAGTTTCGCCCCCATCCATCCATGGGTCGGATCAGACCTCCATGGCCGACCATGATGCCCAGGTGGACGAGGGCGCGGGTGAGGGAAGGAGAGAAGGGGTGGGGGCGCCAGCTGCAGGGGAGGATGCTGGTGGTGGCGGCGGCGGCTGCAAACGAGGGAGAGGGGAGAGGGATCGAGAGATGAGGGTTGGGGGCTGAGGGCCCGAGGCTGAGAGAACCCTTCACTTTTTTTCCTTCAACTGTTTCTTTTTTGTCGTTAGCTAGTCCGACGTGAATGCAGCCAGCGAGCGCCCATGATGCACACGTTAATGTTTTTGATATGTACAATAGTTTATTAGAAGAATGTACTACTTTTTATAGTAACATAGGTATAGTTGATTAGAAGAGTATAGCCAACTGTATCGGTTTTTGGCCAGTTTTCCTTATAAACTGCTCAATTCTCTTCTTCTTAATGAAAAGGCAAATCTCGTGCCGGTTGCTCAAAAAAAGTGTACTATTTTATTATTATATGGCCCACCTTTCACTCTCACAAAGTGCCTAGGAGCACGAGCTAGAGCTGGCTCTTCACCAAGAGACCGCTTACCTTCTCTCTCCTCTTTTCTTTCCTCCTACTAAGCAAGAATATAGTTTATTTGTTATAGCGAGCTGACTCGGCTCTATTGTACTTGCCCTGAGTCACCTTACGAAAACCAAATAATTCCAAAAAACTTAGGCACGGTGCATTAACTCTCACCTCGTTTATTGTTTTTTGACATGAATAAAACAATCAACCAATAAGAGATGTGGGGCGTGCGTGCTTCAATGACTTGGGACTACCAAACATGACATGCAGTGGGCAGTTCATTGCATGCAATGCTATTAATTAACAAATAAACATGAAGTTCTCTCGTTTTCCCCTCCTCCTTGGTTGCGATGCACAACCTAAGATGACTTATTCACCTAGACAGAGGGAGTAACTTTATACTACCTCCCCTACACATGAAACTGCCACGAGAGCATTCAGGTTGTGCTTGGCTCTTCGCCTCTTCGGGAAGTCAAACAATGATGGTACTACTACAATATGCTTTTGACCATCTGACACCAAATGAACTGTTGCATGTCCACCGCGTGCGGGAGAGCGTGTAGCAAAAGTTCCTCCTCGTCCGATGAGCCACCACGCCCATGGGCGAGGGAGAGGGCATTGTAATCAAGATTCTCCTTGTTGTACGAGTTGACGCGGCACATCAAAGCAGCGCACTCAATATATTTCGAACAATTGTGTTTACCGATACATTAAATACAATGCATGCATGCATGTCGTGAGTTTACTTTTCGATCCTTGCATGTGTTGATTTAATGCACCTTGAAGTAGTATGAATATGTGATGGTAAAACTTTCTATGCCCCGGCTCTAAAGTGAGAGATGGTGGTGCACGAGGAGGGCGAGACCATGACGATGGAACAGGACCGGACAACGGAGGTCTATATGGACCTCACCCTGCTCCACTGCCCCTTGTGCCTCCGCCCCTTGAAGCCTCATGTTTACGAGGTTCGAATATATCTCGTCCGTTTGGCTAATCGAGTAAGGTGCGGGTTTCTTGATTGATGTGGTTTTCAATTGATTTGTGTAGTGCAAGGGAGGGTACCTGGCCTGCGCGGACTGTCGCAGCGAGCGCCCTGGGAATCAGCGGTAGTGCCAGAAGTGCGAGCGTGGCGGCGGCTTCAACATGCGCAACATGCCGATGGACGCCGTCCTCTCCTCGGTGAGGGTTGAGTGCCTGCACGAAGGCCCTGGGCTCTATGTCACTTACTCGAAGCTCGCCGATCACCCGAGTGTGTGTCCGCTCGCGCCTTGCAAGTGCCCCATGCCCGACTACGGCTACGAAAGCCCGCTACCGACGCTCCCCCGCCACATCAGCACCATGCACCCCATGCCTGTTCACTTGATCCAGTATGGCAAGGTGCTCCGGCTGCAGGTGCTGGTGTCAGAGCCGTGACACTTGCTGTTCGCGGAGGAGGATGACCGTGCGTTTTTCGTGGTCGGCGGGGCGCTCTACATCGGCGCTCTTATCGCCGTGTCGGTTGTCTACATCAGAGCGAGGGCATCCTCACCACCGCATTACACGGCCAAGATGTGGGCGAACGGGCCGCCGGGGTTGCCCAGAGGCACGACCGACGCCATCAAGGTGGAAATAGAGGTGACAAGCATCAAGGAGCCCGACGCCATCACCGTGGAGGAGCTCACCTACTTCAAAGTGCCGCCCAAGCTGTTATCCGGGGCTGGGGATTTGAGGACGGTGTCCCTCCACATTCAGATTGACAAGATCACCTCCTAAATGATTCCATGATGCCTTCTATTTATCTTAGTACTAATATGATAATATACTCGAACATTGGATCAACAGTCGAAGTAGGGTTTAGTATGGTCTACTTTAGCTTAAGAGATGGAGAATTTTGATGGCGATGCAACAATTACTTCAACATCAGATCAATAGTTGAAGTAATTTCCAACGGTCGAAGGGATATTTTGTGCCCGTTGGATATAATATCCTTTGTCTAAGAAGTAAACCTAAATAGACGATGCTTATATGCTTGTTTGTTGAGGAAGTCTTGCATACTTATGCGAGTTAACGCGTCACATCAATGTAGTACTACTAGTAGTACTCTACCGACTGCGCAACAGACCAAGGTACCAAGCTCGTGTCGTGTTTGTGCCGTGTGCAAGATATGGTGTGTGCGAGAAGTCCTGAGAGACTCGTGACCGTAGGCGTGTGCGTGGGAAAGAGGGAGAGTGTCGATGTAATGCGTGCGAAAAAAAAGACTAGTCAATGGCTCGCCACGAGGCTATTCCTGGAGAACGCACCAATAACCATAAGATCTGCATCCGATGGTGACAGCCATTGGACAAAAACATCAGTAAAAAAAGAAGTGCCATGGCAATTAAAAAAAACTGCCACGCCACGAGCTTTGCTACACGCACGGGCATATTTTTTTACTCTGTTTAGGGGGTGGCTTAGCTGGAATAACATGATTGGAAGAAATAAGTGTGAGGGGCCCACACCCCCTAAAAATCAGGGGGTGAAGATTAGATAACGAAGCAGTCCCTAAACTCCCCGTATTACTCCGTGCGTTAGAATCCATGTTACTCCATGGATTTTAGAATTTTCACCACACCACGCCCCTCCCCTACCCATGAAACTGTCACACGAGCGTTTGCAACTACCATGGCCTGCTCCTATGTGCGATCTTCATTTTTTAAAGCGATCTACAATAAAAGGCCGAGCTTTCGGCGCGTGGTAGGCGGGGGAGCTTGGCCTTGTTGGTTTGCTACTGCTCACGTGCGG
>LR738713.1:326293747-326334481 GCA_902687465.1 Secale cereale
ATGCATTTGTGTGTGTGTTAAACACATTAGACATATGAAGACAAGGTTTATATTATTCTGAACATCCTGCTACCTAGACCATTGTACTCTGTTTTAAATTTAACATAATACTAATATTTGAATTGGATATTGTATGGTACATGTAGTTCATATGTTCATATAAGATGGAAGATCAAAATGTAGGACTACATCCATTATAAACCGCAAGATCACCTAATGATATATTCGAACTCAATATAACATAGATTCAAAAACTGAAATTCGAGATCCTAGCAATCGTAATCTTCTAAAATGGGACATGACACTTTCTGGTGGTGGGAATTGATTTATTTTTTGTTGTTGTTGAGGGAAGTGCGGATTGATTTGGTATTGTACAGGTTAATCTTGTTCTCGCATTTTTTTTAGTTTTTTCTTGTAGGTTTTCATTCGCATTTGTAGCAATATAGTAAATGGGGACATCCTCGCAAAAAAAGAAAAAAAAGTAAAAGGGGACATGACTCTCTTTTGTCTTGTACGAGCTGTCTTTTTTCTATACACGTTAAGTTTGTTCTGCCGAACATGGAATCCGCGCCTTGTTATCCCGAAATTTTTGAAGCTAGAGTATCTCTTGTCTCTTCTGCTGCCAAACTCCCGCTTCTTCAACCCACGCCGCACCTTGTTATCCCGAAATTTCGACGCACGCGAAAACTCACTCCTCATCAGAAATCGGTCGCGCAGCCTAGAAACGCGAAATCCCCCTTCTAACCCTCATCCGGAAATTCCACCTCGATCTTGCGTGGTCAAAACTGGTGGGGGTACGTTCGTAACTTGCCCCACATTTCAGACAAGCGCATCCCTAACCCACGCCTCTCCCTACCTTCCCCTTGGTTCCCCCATTCACACATCGAGTCCGCCAAAACCGGCGAAACCCCACGCTCCTCCATCCGCCTCCCGACCGCCGCCCAGCCGAAGCCTCTTCCCCGACGATGTCGTCCACAACAACAACTCGCCATCCCTTATCCACCGCACCCGATGAGGCTCCATTGTCGATCTCTTCATCCCGCCTGTTCAGCCGCCCCGTCCTGCATTTCCAAGGAGCTGCCCCGATGTTCGCCTCATCTATCGCGCCACCTCCATCCCCACAACACCGTCTTCACCTGCCAGACCGGAACCGCGGCACCCTCACCAATTCCTCGACGAAGCCGAGGCCTACTCGGTGCCACCAAGGAAGTTCTGCACTCACCACTACATTTTATCTTTTATTCGATCTCACGGGGCTGCCGGTGCTCGATACCGAGCAGCCATGGTGGGTCTCCATCGACGGCGCCGTCGCCAACCACTTCCTCCACGACGCCCCTCTCCCATGTCGTTTGTCCCTCGGCAGTGACGTCCACACCAACATTAGCTGTTGTTGCTGCTCCGGCTCTCGCTCGTGCTATTGCTACTGCTCTGTCTCTCGCTCGCGCTATGAATCTAGTCTTGCTGTCGATCGCGCTTTTGTTCTGCTCTTGCTCTTGTTCGTGCTGTTGCTTTGCTCCGCTCTTCTCTTTCCCGCGCTGCTGCTGATGCTACATGGCATGCTGCAGCCGCAGGAGTTGCTGATTTAGCTCTCGGCCGCGCTGCTGATTCGGGCGCAGCAGCTGCTGCTGGGCGAGCTGCTATTTGCTATTGCGCTACTTGCTCGAGCGGCTGCTGATTTAGATCACTGCTTCTCTCCTACTAGTGCTCGAGCGGCCTAAACTTCTATTGCAGTGATGTGCTACTTCTGCAATCAGTTTCATCAGTAAAATTCAGTTTCGACAGTAAAATTCAGTTTCGACTGTAAAATTCAGTTTCTTCACTTAAGTTCAGAGTCAACATTATTTACAACATCTGTTGGAGCGGCCGCGGCGCGGCTGATGCATTCTACATCTAGCACTTTTTGTTGATTTATTTTTACATCATCTATTGTAGATGCTATAAATCCCACTCCAGATTAACGTTGTCTGTCTTGTCCTGCTTCAGCCTCGCCGTCGTACACCTCACCGGAGCTGCTCCAGCAATGGAACCATCCATCACAGCGGAGCAGTACCCTCAGCACCGTCTCTAGAGGCCTCAGATCTTCTTCCTAGCCCACGACAGTCACACCAGCCGCACCATCCTCCATGCCCAACCCAATGATGCTGAGGTTGACAAGGCTACGCCAAAGAGGTTGTACACTCACCACATCACTTTTTTACTCTACATTCATGTTGATTACTTAGGGATCCTTTGGTTCAAAGTAGTTGCAAATCTAGAAAGAAATGAAGGGTGGTCACAAAGTTAACAGGGAGAAAATTAAATGCCCTTTTGAACCACAAGTTAAACCAGTTTAGTTGTTGCAAATCTAGTAAGAAATTCCTATGCATGAAGAATAGGACTAAGGGGTTGTTTGGTTCCTAGCACACCTTGCTATACTTTGCCGCACCTCATCTTAGGCAAGTTTCACCAAGTTAGGTAGGTGTTTGGTTCTAGCCACACTTAAGGCAAGAATGTTTTTATTAGCAGTGAACCCCACATGTCATAGACATAAAAAGTGTGGCAAGATTCCCTCAGGCCAGCCAAAGTGTGGCTAACAATTTGAGCAACTCAAGGTAGGCAAGTGTGGCAAAAATCATTTGGCAATATATGGCAAAGGTAGTCGCAATCCATACAGCCCCTAAGAGCATTAGTGGCATATAATAAGATTCTAACTTCACATTTTCATGTGGTTTGACTATAATTTGACCATGTTTCTCTCCATTCAAGTGTTCTTCCAATTCATGTGAACCAAACACCCTAGTTGACAGAAATCATGTGTTTGCACATGCTATGTTTTGCACGTGCATTCCTATCATATTCCTGTGTTTTTTTTTCTGTCCCTATGTTTTAAGAATCCTCCAATTCTAAGGAGCACTTACAGATTTACTTCACTTATAGCTAGGTGTCAAAGACAACTATGTGTGTTTTGTCCCGCTCCTGCCGTGCCGTCGTCCACCCCACCTGAGGTGCACCATCGATGGAAGCGTCCACCGCAGCAGAGATCCCCCCTGCAGACCTCCTTTCGCCACTTCAAATCATCTTCCCCGTTCCCGTGAGCCACGCCGACTGCAATACCATCATTGACTAAGCAGATGAACCTGAGGAATACATAGTTCCGGAAGAGAGGTCGCACTCTTTCCTGTCTGCTTACGTTATACATCGATTATTATTACATGATACTTTATTGTCCTTTGCACCTTTTAGACTCCGAGTCAGGTGCAAACTAATATCCAAAATTGAATTTTTAATATGCCTGTGGGACACATATCGAGGCAGCACAAATAGTATCTCTGTCTACTACCTGGTTCATCTTGGGTCTTCTATATGGTTCATGTTGGGTGGGCAAAAAACAGTAGAGGAGCCATCGTCTGTGGTTTTAAACTGAAGCTATCATCTGCGTGCTATCATTAGTTTTGGATCTATCCACTCGTTGCTACCATCAGTCTTGATTTCTCCATGCACCCCTTAGGCCTTACATAATCTAACTATGTTTCTTTATTATGCATGCCAGTTATTGTACACAATTGTTCCAAACATGTGGAGTATAAGATAAGACTGTTACGTGGGAATATATTGTCATGCACATGGGGCTCCATGGTGGGTGCAGTGCCCCCCATTCCAGATTGTATTCCATAGGAAGATAACTGTTCAGAGGGGGATTCAGAGGGAGCCGACTGTCGGCGTCCTAGGAACCAGGGTACCCAGACTTGCCTGTCTGCGGGCTGCGACGCGCTCCTACAAGCGGCCTGGTATGGCCCAGTTGATCTACCAGCTGCTCCAGACCCTCGCGAGGGGCCAGGCCTCGCAAGGAGAACAATGCCAAGACTCCCTCGGGAGCGGCCTTGGAAAGGCATTCCGAAGGGGCGAAGAATCCAAGGCCAAGCTTGCCTCAGGAGGAGGTAGTGATGTCAGCAGTGATGCACCGCGCCAGCGAGTGCCAGCGTCCACCAGCGGCACAGTTGCCATTTCGGTGCAAAGGAGACAGCGCAGCCGTTGGTTCCCAAGGAGCGGGGCAAAGGTTTCCTCTTTGGTGCAACAAGACCAAAGACCGCAAGGACGATAAGGAGGATGTCACCGTCGAGCCCACCACCGTGTCACCGCCTGATCCTTTTGCAGGCGAAGACTGCTTTTGTCAGGGTAGGAACGTCCTTGTGTTCCCGCTCAAAAATGGCCGTTGTGGAATCCCTTCCCGCCTAAACATTTCTGGGGAAGAGCACCGTGGCCGCCTATATAAGTATCTAGGATTCCCACTAAGAGAAGGATCGATACACACACTTGACCACCGCACAAGGAGCAAGAACACTAGCCTCCTGACCCTCCCAAGCTCGCCTCCTGAGCTCATGAACCCTTGTACTAGTTCATACTCTAGCTCACCCGGAGTCAATCCACCAAAGCAGGAAGTAGGGTCCTACACCTCGCGGTGGTCTCAACCTGGATAAACTCTTGTGTGCTTGTTCGTTGTTTGCTTAAATCCTTCCACCGAGACGAGAGCGAGACGCTAGGTAGACGTGAGTGGGAGAGATCTTCGTTCACGCCCCTGTGTTCGAACTTTACGGGTTTTGCGGAGCCCTGAATCCGACATTTGGCGCGCCAGGTAGGGGGCGTGTCGAAATCTCACCTCTCCGACGACCTCCTCGCGTTCTCGTCACCGACCCTTCTCCACAGCCATGGTGGACACACACCGAGCTTGCGCCGCCTGCTGCGCTGCGAACGTCGCTCAGACGGCGCCCGTGGGCATCGGCGCACTGCTCGGCCCCAACTCGTCGGTCGCCAACGCCGCCACCGACCCGGCTGTCCACGAGCAGCAGGACTCCTTGCTGCCGCTGTCCGTGCGGCGGGATGGCCGCACGACAACACCCTCACCCTCGCGGACCGCAGTGTCGTCCTCACTGGTCCGCCGCGGGCCGATCTACCAGCAGCCTGCGCTACTGATGGCGTGAGAGCTCTTGCGCTACCACTCGGCAGATGATCTCTACGACAAGTGGCTCCACCGCATCACCAAACTCGTCAACGCAGCTGGGGAAGCGCCTGCACCAACGCACTCTTCGCGTCCTCTGTCGCCCCAGTGGTGAACGAGGGCCGTGGGGTCCCGGCTCCGCCTCACCCTCACCCCGCCGGCCAGGAGGGCCGTTGCGAGGCCCCTCGACGTGAACAACCCCGCAGAACCCACGACCGCGACGAGGAGAGTTGCCAGGTGATCCCGCACCCACATGCAGGGGCTCGTGGGCCCCCTGGCCCACAACGCCCAGACCGCACGCCACAGGAGGTGGTGGCGCCAGCACCTCGAGAACCAGCGTCACAGGTGTAGGGGGCGCCTGTGATCATGAGCGTACGCGGATGTGGCGCCCTGGCTCCCGAGCTACGACGCCTCGTCTGGCCCGGAAAGTTCAAGCCGGACCTGCCTCCGCGCTACGACGTCACCACCGACCCCACGGAGTTCCTTCAACTCTACGAGCTGAGCATCGAGGCGGCCAACGGCACTGAGCAGGTCAAGGCGAACTGGTTCCCCATGGCTCTGAAGGACGGCGCACACTCCTGGCTCCTGAACCTCCCGGTGGGATCCATCTCTTCCTGGGGAGAGCTTCGCGAGCGCTTCGTCACCAACTTCCAAGGCACCCGCGACCGAGCCCCGGCAGCTGCTGACCTGCGTCGCGTGAAGCAGCAGCCGGGGGAAACCCTACAAAAGTACATCCAACGCTTCAACACCATGCGCCTCCGTATCCCCAGGGTCTCAGATGAGGCCATCATCTCCGCGTTCTCCGATCGCGTCCGCGACGTCAGGATGAGGGAGGAGCTCGCCATCCACGAAGACCTGTGCACGGCCCTCGAGATGTTCAAGCTCGCGGCAAAGTGCGCTAGGGCAAAGGAAGGCCGCCTCTCCCTTCAAGAGCTACCTGAGGTGGAGGCAGACGACAAGAACACCAAGGACAAGGAGTCGAAGCGCAAGGGACCCGACGTGCTGGCTGCTGAGCCAGAAGTAAAGCGTGGCTGCGGCTACGATGACCTCCCCAGAGAGAACCGACCGTACTGCGTCTTCCACAACGTCCACAGCCACAACACCAACGATTGCCAGGAGCTCAGGGTGACGAGCAACGGGCGCGTCGGGCAGCGCCCTGAGCGCGACAACCGCGGCTACGGCCGTGGAGGAGGACGAGGAGGAGGACGTTGGGACGACAGGAACTCGCGCCAAGGGTGGCGTGAGCAGCCTCGTGAAGACCACTGGTAGGAGCAACCTCGTGACGCCCCCTAGCGCGACCAGCCTCGTGAGGGTCGCGCTCAAGGCCACAGAGGCCTGCCTCCACTGCCACCACCACCAAGGAGGAACAACGACGATCGCCAGGGAGACGGGGCAGGGGGCTTCCAGGAACCGCGTGCAGTCGCGTGCATTCTGGGAGGAGCTCATGCCCCGGCTTCTCGCTGCACCTTCAAGCAGTTCACCTGTGAGGTGAACGCGGCGCTTCCCAGGCCTGACACCGCGCGCAATCTCAGGTGGACCAACCAAGTCATTGCTTTTGACCCGAAAGACCAGCTCAAGTGTACTGCGGCCCTAGGCGCACTCCCGATGCTCTGCACCCCGACCATCAGCAACGTCCTTGTGAGCAAGACCCTCATCGATGGCGGGGCAGGGCTCAACGTCCTCTCCGTCCAGACCTTCGAGACACTCCAGGTTCCCTACGATCAGCTCCACCCCACCAAGCCATTCTACGGAGTCACGGATGGCTCCACGCTCCCGATGGGGCAGGTCCGCCTTCCTGTCACCTTTGGAGACCGCGACAACTACCACACCGAGCTCATCGACTTCGAGGTCGCCAACATCCACCTCCCGTACAACGCCATCCTAGGGTATCCTGCTCTTGCCAAGTTCATGGCGGCGACCCTTCACGGCTACAACGTCCTCAAGATGCCCGGAAGCGGCGGAGTCATCACGATCGCCTCCGACAAGAAGGAAGCGATGCGTTCCCTGGAGCGTGCCTACCAGACCGTGGCAGTCGAATACCCCGATGAGGATGAAGCTGTCCTTGCCCTGCAGACCGCCCCCAAGAAGAAGAAGAACCTACCCATCAACGGACTCAGGACACGGGGGCTCCCGACGACCTGGCCTCAAGACTCGCGCCTGCTGACGAGGCACCTTCCACCCTTGCATAGGGAGGCGCGCTCGACGCCCCTCTCGTGACGGCTCGGGGGCTCTCCTCTGGAGTGTCCCTGTGCTGACCCGTGCCCCGAGGGAGGTGTTCGAGCACCACCTGCAAGCATATCTTGATGCGCGTTTTTGTGAGCCCATTGCGAGCCGTCCAGCACTAGGGGCTCAGGACTTCATCGACCAAGTTACAGAGGAACTTCAGTACGCAAGACTCATCTGCGGTGGGCGTAACCGCACAACCCCAAGTCCACCTACTCACAGCTCGAGTGACTGCTTCCGCGTCTGCGTCGACATCGCGGGTCTCAACCGAGCCGCTTCTCAGGAGCCCTTCTGGCCGACGGCGTTCGGCTGGAGGAGGGCCCTCCCCTGCAGCTACGTCCGTACGTTCTTCGGCTTCCACAATGCAGCTGCCACGTTCCAGTATCTCGTGCAGCAGACCTTGGGGGCTCGGGAGGCTCAGTGGCAGGCGGTCCGGACAGAGTGGGAGCCAGACCCGCGTGACCACTGAGAGCCTCAGGAGCCCGGCGACCCTCGGGAGCGACCCGCACAGCTCGCATCTTCAGCTACCCCAACTCTCCTTCGGCAAGTATCAGGTGACACTTCAGGTATCTAAACGAAGGCGCCTCTCGGGTTGCATCATCCTCGGGCCGCTGGGGGCTGTTCCCCCGCGGTTGTCTCCGTTTTTGCATGATCAAAGCCAGATATTTCTTTCCATTCGCATTATCTATATGCTTGGCGTCCTCACGGCCACTAAGGTCATGAGCCCTTGTGAGCCCACTCGCGACCGCCCCATGATTAAGGACTGGGACGACATCTGTGCTCGGGTTCATCCCTGCAGTGTCGATAAACCCAAGGGCTGAGCTCTGCCTAGCGAGCCATTTCCGTGACAGCACCTCCCATGGTCCTTGGTGCCTTGTTCTCACATGGGCTAATCGTGGATGGGTAAGTAGGGGCCCCTGGCAGGTGCCTCGCTCACGCGGGAACTGCGCGCCGGCTGTTTTTCTTTTGGATCGTGGCATGAGAAGACTGGGCACGGCGTCTATGCTCGGGTCCGTCCCTGCAACATCGATAAATCCGGCGGCTGAGCTCTGTCTTATGGGACGGTCCCGCTAATGTCACCTCCTGGGGTCGCTGGTGCTACGGCCTTCTCATGCAATACCCCCTGTAGATGCACTCGGCGCAGGTCGACACAACACCTCTCTTTTCACATTTTGCAGAAGAAGACTCAGGCGCAACCCGCCTCAGGGTAGGGTCTCGTGAGTGATGCGTAAGCTCACGAGAACTTCCTCAGAGTCGTTCAGCTCATCCTAAGGAGGGCCCATATACACCTTGGTTGTCCTACCGTGCTAGCCACGCGTCAGGACGGGACTGTACACGCCCCGGAGTCTCTCCCAGTGGGAGGCTCCCACCCACGGTCCAGTGGAAGTACCAAGCTCCACGCTGGCAGATCCAACCGAGGAGCGGTTATGCACACGAACCAGTGGAAGCACCAAGCTCCGCGCAGGCCGATACGACCGAGGCGCGGTTATTCCCACACTCCGCGCAAGTGTGGTAGCTCTATGTTGCGGGCTAGTTATAAACAACTGAGGGTGGCCCCCAGTGGCCGCAACAACCTCAGGGAGCTTTTTAGCTCACGACGCTCACAACTTCTCTTTGGATGGGTGTCGCGAGGGGGGCTAGGCACGGGCGCTATGCTCAGGTCACGCCTGGAAGACGCCACCCTACCAGGTGCCCAGACACCTGGCCTTCTCGTGCCCCCATCCCAAGCGAAGGCTCGTGGGCAAGGTATGGTGCTTGTTCTCCTTCACGAAGAGCCGTCTGTACGTCAAGGGGGACCTCTGGGCATCACGACCCAGGGGCCTAACTGGCCACGTGGCCCCTCATCCCTTGATCCTAGTTATGACTATAACCCCGGTCTCCGGAGGGCTCAATGGTGATCGAGGTATGCACGGGGTTGGGCCCTGCCGACGCAGAACGAAAACAGGATCGCTTGAATGTCAAGGGGGATCCTTTCGGCATCGCGACCCAAGGGCCTCACTGGCCACGTAGCCCTCACCCCTTGAGTCTAGTTACTATGGTAACCCTGGTGTCCGGAGGGCTCAACAACGAGTCTAGTTACTACGGTATCCCCGGTGTCCAGAGGGCTCAGCGGCGGTCGAGGTATGCGCGGGGCTGGGCCCTGCCGACGCAGAGCACCAAAAGCAAACATGAAAGGAAGCAAGCATGGAATCACCTAGCTATTACAATAACATCAAGTTTTTTCAAATTCAACCAAGTTCTTACACCTCCCCGAGGCACCTCTCCCACTAAACAGGATGGATCAAGCATCGACAAGCACAGTATCACCAGTCTACACCTTTTTGGGTCGCGATGGTGGCAGCCTGGAGAAATGTCTCCACCGACCATGTGGCTTCTGTTCCAGGGCCTCGGGAGCAATCATTGCCGCCGCCTCATGAGGCGCTCGGATGCTAAACCTTGCCTCAAGGGATAGGCGACAGGAATCAAGCACCATCTGACCTTAGGAATCGCTAAAGATAAGTTTTCAAAGCCGCACCCGCTTGCATACATACACCACCACTTACTATGGTTACGAAGCCCTTCCTGATGGACTGGTGGGCAGCTGCCTGGACGCCAAGAGGGACCTCCTGAGCGTTGCTCCTCGGGGGATCTTACCAGATCCTGGACCCCTCGCCTCTTGGCCCTGGCCATGGTGCCGTGACTTGGCATACCAGCGCGGGCCGAGGCTGGTTCCAGGATTGGGTCTCGCAGGCTTAGGGCCTTAAGCAACCACGAGAACGAAAGAAATGGGAAATCATGCTTTAAAAAGGGAATCATGCAGGACACAAGTTTATAACGCTAGATAATAACAAAAGTACTACGAGAATTTACATGTCCTTGTGAAGCCCTCCATGACGTCCCGCAGGAACTAAGCTAAGGAAGACGCTCCCAAGGAACTTGGCTTGAACTTCTTTAACAACGGCGACGCCGGGAGGACACCGTTTCCTTCCGGCGATAGGTGAGGCGGCTTGGCAGCTCGTAGCTCTCGTCAGAGTTCGAGGCCGTCTTCGGGGTAGCATAGCTGCTATCAGGAGAGTCGGAGATATAGTCGACAGCGAGCACTTCGTCGCCCTGATGACATAGGGAATGGTCGTCGGCGAGCCCATTCCCTGTGCCACACGGCAGTCGGAGGCCGTCCGCCCCTAAGACTTTGAATATTATCACGTCCGTCGTGTCCAGCGCGAAGTGAAGAATGTGCCTCCTGGTGGGCGCACGGGCGCGACGCACCACACCCTAGCCCCAGGTCATGAAGACCTGGCCAGAAGAAACCACCTCCACTTCATCTTGCGAAGGAGGAAGGCGACACCCTTCATGCCTCAGCTCCATCGTCACCCGGCCACGAGCCGGGAGTACCTCCCTCAGGAACAGAGGAAGAAGGATCTAGGAATGCGAGGGGGCCCCGCCCATACGAGGAACTCGTGGGCATCATCCTTCGAATGGGACGGTAGCAGGGTGCGAGGAGACGCATGTCTCTCTGGGCGGCTGGCGGTGCCACTCCTATCGCCGCCCCCGCTTAATCTGCCTACTGACGAGATGTGCAAGGGAAGCGGAAATCCTGGTGGAGCCCGCGTGCACCACGTGCGAGCATCCGCCGGCCTCAGGGGCGCGCCAGGGAAATCACGGCGCCTCTTCTTCGGGGGGAGCTGCTCGGGCTCCACCATCGGGCTCTTCCCTTTCTCCGCGGTCGAGAATCTGCGAATCGGCGCCATGGAACCCTGGGAGCAATGGAACACGTGGGGATCGGCTGGCAACGGTCAAGTGAGAGGCGTGGAACCTCACCCCCATGTTTATAAGCCAAGAAGACCAACCGGTGGCCACTCGCGTGCAGCCATAATGGCCCCGCTGCCCGTGCCAAGGAGTTGTCAAGTCACACGGTGGCCAAGATTGTGTGGGAAGTGGAGTCCCTCGCGTTCCATCCAACCGTCACGCGCCAGCCTGGCCCGCAGCCTTTTTAGGGCCCGCGACGCTTCATCCTCGACTAAGGCTTCGCCCCGAAGCCAACTCCATGCGCGCCTTGGGCCCGGGGGCTACTATCGGCGTCCTGGGAACCAGGGTACCGAGACTTGCCTGTCTGCGGGCCGCGACGCGCTCCTACAAGCGGCCTGGTACGACCCAGCTGATCGACCAACTGCTCCAGACCCTCGCGAGGGGCCAGGCCTCGCGAGGAGAACAACGCCAAGACCCCCTCGGGAGCGGCCTCGGCAAGGCGTTCCGGAGGGGCGGAGAATCCAAGGCCAAGCCTGCCTCAGGAGGAGGCAGTGAGGTCAGCAGTGACGCACCGCGCCAGCGAGTGCCAACGTCCGCCAGCGGCACAGTTGCCATTTCGGTGCAAAGGAGATAGCACATCCGTTGGTTCCCAAGGAGCGGGGCAGAGGTTTCCACTTTGGTGCAACAAGACCGAAGACCGCAAGGACGATAAGGAGGATGTCACCGTAGAACCCACCACCGTGTCACCGCCTGATCCTTCTGCAGGCGAAGACTGCTTTTGTCAGGGTAGGAACATCCTTGTGTTCCCACTCAAAAATGGCTGTTGTGGAATCCCTTCCCGCCTAAACATTTCGAGGGAAGAGGACTGTGGCCGCCTATATAAGTAGCTAGGATTCCCACTAAGAGAAGGATCGATACACACACTTGACCACCGCACAAGGATCAAGAACACTAGCCTCCTGACCCTCCAGAGCTCGCCTCCTGAGCTCAGGAACCCTTGTAGCTATTCATACTCTAGCTCACCTGGAGCCAATCCACCAAAGCAGGAAGTAGGGTCTTACACCTCGCGGTGGCCCGAACCTGGATAAACTCTTGTGTGCTTGTTCATTGTTTGCTTAAATCCTTCCACCAAGACGAGAGCGAGACGCCAGGTAGACGTGAGTGGGAGAGATCTTCGTTCACGCCCCTGTGTTCGAACTTAATTGGTTTTGCGGAGCCCTGAATCCGACACCGACCCCTGCGATTTATCCCCTGAGGTGTTTACTCTAACCTAACATGATGATGTTGGTCATATCATGCATATCGCACCTCGCATTGCTTACTTTATACTCCCTCCGTCCCAAAATAAGTGAATCGACTTTGTACTAACTTTGTACTAAAGCTAGTACAAAGTCGAGTCACTTATTTTGGGACGGAGGGAGTACATCTTATATGTCATCAGCTTAGTTTAGATTTGCCTTGTGTGAATGCCACCTATTTGGTTTCTATATCATGTATATGAATTATGCAATGCCGTCTTGTTTAGCCAGACAATCATGCAATGCCATCTTGTTTAGCCAGTCATTGTATATGTGAATTGTATCGTGACATACTATTTTTTCATCGGTTTTGCTAGAACTCATCTAGCTGAGTTCTAATTATGTCTCATTCACCTTTATTGAAATTGGATGTGATGCTATAAGATGCGTGTGTGCTAACGGTGGTTGGTACTTCTTTGTATCTGTTTTTTGTTTTACAGGTGAATGAGACCAAATTATATCTCATCTAGATGAGTTCTAGGCACTCCCTTTTTCATCAAGTATTCCATTTGTCGATAATGTTTGTACATTCATCTACACTTCCTATGTATCAGCCATTTGAGTCGGCGATGGGGAAATCTGGAGTGAAAACAAGGTCCTTTGAGCAGTCGGTGCTACCTCTCAATACAGAATTCTTGCTGGTTACAGATAGCTCCTGGGAGGAGGATTCAGAGATAAATGACCAGTCGTATTTCCCCCAAGGTGTATGCTCTAACTTGGCAGGGTTATATTGCTCATGTCATGCATATGGTGTCTTGCATTGCTATGCCATCTGCTTAGATTAGACATGCTTTGTGTGAATGCCTCATGTTTAGTTTCTATATCAGATATGTGAATTATCTAATGCCATCTTTTTAGCCAGTTATCTTATATGTGAATTATGCGACTCCATCATGTGTAGCCATGCATCATATATGTGAATCATCTCATGCCATCCTTTTTTTCATTATGTATTCCATTTGTAAACAATCTTTGTATATTGAACTACTCTTCATGTGCGTCAACCACTTGAGTTGGTTATGAAAAAAAATTGGAGTGTAAACAAGGTCTTCAGAGCAGGCAATGGTACCTGTTGAAGCATATATCTCGATGGTTACAGGTAGCTCCTTAGAGGATGATTCAAAGAAAGATGACTAGTCGTATGTCCGACCTGAGGGGTATGCTCTTAACTTGCAATGTTTATATTTTTCATATCATGCATATGGTGTCCTGCATTGCTTAGTTTAGACATCATATACACAATGTTCAAATGTCATCTGCTTAGTTTACAGATCATATATGCGAGTCCCAGCTACTTAGTATATCAATCAATTATGTGAATTATATCATGCCATCCTGTATACTCAGACAACATGTATGTGAATTATTTCATCCCAACCTATTTTAGAAAGACATCACATAGTTATGTCATGTCATCCTGTTTAGATACTCATCATATGTTGAATAATGCCATTCTATCTTGTTTAGTTATCCATGATATATCTGAAACTGTGTCATGTTATCATGTTAAGTTAGCCATCATATATGTGAAATTGTGGCATGTTGTCCTATTTGGTTAGAAAACATATATGTGAATAACCGCATCTGTGTATTGATTCATTTTCTTTTCTTGTTTATCAACCATTTGAATTGGAGGGGGTGATGGCAGTATCTAAGGGAGGAAAAACACGTTCTTCACAAAAGACGGTGCTACCCGTCGATGCAGATGGAACCATGGTTGTACTAGCCCAACCACACATAACTAAGACTCTTGCAGATTGTACCCCTACACCGTTGGACAGAGAACCAACTACACCCCATCTGACTCCGACCCCAGCAGATAGTAACCCAGTTCTAGGTGACACAACACCATGTTCACCACAGAGTACCCCCACACGAGTAGTTATTAAGGCAACTGCAGTGCCCAAAACACAAAGACCAGTACAGCGAACCCAAACTCCACTTTTAAAGCAGAAGAGCAATTGTTGTCGGGTCAGATTTCGTAGCTATGGTGCATACTCCTTTGCTCTCGCATCACTGTATTTACTCATACCAACTAATTTCGAATTTGAAGGATCCAATTGAAACTCCAATGGCGCAACAGGTATGTTTTAAACCTATTTCTTTAACTTCATTGTTGTTCTAACTTCTTGCTCTATGTTGATTTCAGTTTCAACTGTATAAACAGTTATGTTCTCATGTCATGCACATTACAAGTGTTGTTAGTGTTGTGTAGTTTCCCATACTTATATTCGGTCTATGCTGCTTTGTCTTAAACAGATATGATTTGAACTGTCTCTATCTTGATTTGGCAACATAAACTAGAATGATATAGACCATACAGTGACCACACTAAATAGATATATGTTTGTTTCATGCTGTTATCATGTCCACCTTACAACTGAACTGGTTTACCAAAATGAGTTTCATATACAACAAGGTAAACCTGTGACGTGTCTGCTTGTTCCTCTTGAAGAATGCCAATAGAATATTGGAGAAGAGCACCCCATTATGCAATGGTAGAGAAAGTAATGCAAATAAGGTTCAAGACAGTGAGACAACCCTATTGGTCTCCAAGAAAGCTGATAAAAACTATCTTGTAGACAGTGAGACAACCCCAAAGTCATGCCTTGATGTAGTGTTTGAGTTACTGGCCACTACTGCTGGCACAAGCTCTTCGAACTCACTGCATGAATCAGTTCGGCTTCTTGAGTCTCAACTTCAATTTGAAAGACATCGATCAGATGTGCTACGACAGGAAGCCGAAGGACTGAGGAAGTCCCTGCAGAATTCAGATGCATACTTTCTTGTGCAATAGCAAGTGCTGGAGGATTTAAGCGCCAAACAAGAGAAATCTAATAACCTTGCTAAGCATCTTGCCATCATGGTGGATACACATGACATTGTTTCTCTGAGCTCTTGTAAAGTGGTTTTAGTTCTGGACTTGTTTTGCTGCGGCATTTATTTGCATTGGTCGCCAACTTTCACAACCAGTGTATGTAATATGCTGCTTTGTTCCCCATGTTTACACCGGTGGAGAACTTTGATGCCCAGTGGTTGTAATATGTGTAATAGCCTAGCGTATGTTGCTTGCTTATTTATTTCCTTGTTTTCTTATTTATTTATTTGCTTGTAGACAGTGCAATTCTTTTTCCATGGTTTGCTAGTGGTCGCAATAACCTATTTTTTAAAACTTGACCACAATAACCATGGGAATCATACGGACCGTTGTCACCATGGCCTTCTACGGGCCTTCTACATGCCATAGAATTAATGGGCCTTCTACGGGCCGTATGATCAATTGGCCAAACATGGGCCAATAACGGACCGCATTATGGGTCGTAAACGGGCTATAGTGGCAGCCGTCCATTCATGGGCTGACCATAATGGGCCTTTAAGAGGCCGACGAGTATAACAGGCTTAATTCCATCGATAGGAATAACGGGTCGTTAATGGGCCATATTTGATGACGCTATGAAAACTGCCCAATGGATTAACGACCACAAACGAGATGACTTTAACCATAGGTTGAATTTGGCCCACAAGCGGAAAAGGCTAGTAACCGGCAGTAAACTACCGAATGCTGCAAATTAGCCCAAGAATAAATGGGCCCTTAAAAGGCCAAAAGATAACACGGGCTGGGAATGGAGCAATGGAGTAATGGGCCGTCAATGGGTATGAAGCGATATACTGTTCATTATGGGCCAGTTTCACTATGGGCCGTTAATGGGCCAAGAGTTACAAAGGGCCTCATATGGGCTCAAAGACGTCATGGGTCGTACATGGCCCGAAAGTTACAACATGTTGGAATCATATTGGACGGCCCACATGAAGCTAGTGGGCCGAATTTAGAAAGTCCATGATGGGCCGTGAGTTATCAGGACTGAATGGGCTATATGCAATCCGGCCCGTTATCCTTTGACCAAGTCAAACGATCCGACCTTTTGACTTGAATGGGCCCCTGTTGGGCCGTGCCACGTGTCAACATATCATTGGCGCCTCCTATCCATTGGTTGGTTGACATCTGTCCGCACATGGAGCTAACACGTGGTTCCTTCGGCCAATGAGAATTTTACACGTGGAAAATTCCCATTGGGCCTCGCTGTTAGCGGGTTATCGGCTCCAAAACCGGACTCGATAGCTTAACAGTGACCCATTACGATGGATGCCATGTGATGGCTACCCTTGGCGAAAGCACTTCCATGACGCACCATTTATCGTCATGGAAGTGAACACTTCTGTGATGATAATTTTGGTATTGTCATGGAACACTTCTACGACAGCACGGGTATGACTATCTTGATTTTTTCATAAAATCGTCATGGATGTACATGCATGACAGAAAACGTAACCTACTGTGACAAACACGTATTATCACAGAAGTGGGTTTTTTGTAGTGCTCGCTTTGGTATGAAAGATATGGCAACATTGGTCTTTGTCTTGTTGGTGTTGAAGGGTCAAGACCTTGGAGACAACGAGAGCGGGGCTCGGATAATTGTCACTATATACTTGATTGTCTTCATCCTCATTCACTTGACGGTGCATGGCCACGTGCTCAAGCGCTTTGTGACGCCCCGAAACCGATGCGCCAGGTGTCAGCCAGTTATTCGTCATCGTTGCCATGTCATTTGCTTGCGGTTGCATTTTCCATGTCATCATGTGCATTTCATCAGCATGTTTTCAAAACTAGCATTCGTTCAGGCTCCCCAGTTCTCTCCATTGTCCATTCTGAGTCCAGACACACGCACGCGCCCGCAGCACATCCGAATATTTATTTTATAAGTGGCCGTAAAATGTTCTCGGAATGGATTGAAACTTGGCGTGCGGTCTTATTAGAGCGTAGGTAGACCGCCTGTCAAATTTCGTCGCATTCAGAGTATGTTTGATAGCCCAACCGTTAAATCCATAGCAGCATTATAGCCGGATAAACGTCGGATGTTTCGGTGTTTCGAGACTGCCGCCGGGCCATTCTCTCTCTTCTCTCGTCTCAGCCCGATGCCTTCTACACAGCCCACTTTTACCCCCCCGACTGCACGTCCAAAACTGTCCTGAACCCGACCCGGGAAGTCGTGACCGATGTGTCTGAATCATCCCCAAACATCCCTAAAACATCTCCGTTTTCTTATTTGGGCCACCTAACCTATTTAGTTCGGACCGCCCGATTTCGATCGGAGGGACCAAATGACGCTATACCTAGCCTACTTACTATATAAATAGAGCAACCCTAAAATCTAGGGGAGCTGTCCCATCCACCGAATCCTTCCGCCGCCACGCACCTACCTTTCTTCCTCGGGATCCCCTCACTCCTTCCCGAGCCAGCCCAGAGCCGTCACCTACCTCCATCGATCCCCTCCACTACCACTGAAGCCCGCAGCCTCCTCCTCCCACATTGGGATCATCTCCCGGCCAACCCGAGCGCCTTCCGCGCCTGTTCTCCTCCTCTTCCCCAAGCCCCTCGATCCAACGAGGATTGCGCCCTGCAGCCTCTGCTTGATCGGCAGTGAAGCTCCCGATCCACTATGCCGCTCGTCCCAAGGTTCCCGATGCCTCGCACCTCAAGCTCGCTGTCTCTCCATGCCGCTAGGACCCCCACCTCGTCGCTCGTGCTCGTGCTCGAATCCGCGCGGATCTCGTCGCCGGAGTCCCGTCCTCACCCCCTGGGATCCCGCCGGTCGTCTTCTTCGTCATTGAATGACCAGTGCCTCCCGTCCTCCTTCATTTATCCTGCTCATGCCTCCCTACTCTCTCGCGCAGGAGGTTCAGCCATGGCCGCCCGACGGCCTTCTCCTGCTTCAACCTTTGGAAAAACCACTGGCCAGGGACATGGAATCCAGCCGCTCGCGCAAGAGGAGCGCCGGCCTCTGCTTCCCTGTTCTAGATCGAGCGAGCAAGGAGGGTGCTGACGTTGACCGCATCGCAGCGCTCCAAGGCCAGCACCAGGCCCACGCATCCCCTCCTGTGCTCGAAGGCCAGCCCGCAGCCTCGCCAAGGCCCAACGCGCCTCTGCCTTGCTTCTTCCCCCACCGAGCTGGGCCCTGGCCCATGGTGAGGCCACCTCCAGCGCCCCACCCCTTTTTTCTCTTTCTTTCTCTGTTGGGCCGGCCAGCCAGTTTCGGCCTCTTCTATTTTTTTTCCAGTCCTGCGAATTTGCTAATTATTCCAGAGACTGCTGTTTACAGTAAAGTCCCTCTACTTCATGCATATAATAACTTCACATATGTGCATCACATGTAAAAACTTTATGTATGAAAAATGCTTAGAATTTTATGTAGATTAATAATATGCCACTTTCACCCCTGTTAAAAATGTTTAACTTGTTGTTTGCAGTAATTTGTGTAAATAACGTGCTAAAATGATTTAATTCATAACTAAATAACCGTAGCTCCAAATTTAATAAACTTTATATGTAAATGGGGTGGGAAAATGTGTAGATTAACATGGCGCACTTTGTTTTGCTGTTTAACAACTTTAAAATGTGGTAATAGGCAGAACAGTACCAAATTCATAAATATGCACATGAGGAGTTTCCGAAATTGCTGTTGTTATTTCCGACCTCATTTAAAATGACTAAATAGGTAGTTTGTTTTGCTTCACCTCTTGCCATGTTAACAAACATCTAATCTTGTCTTGTAAATAAACGAGACTCAACTAAATAAATAAAATGTGGTGTTTCGTCAATATGCAACTCGTTGCATATTGAGCTCCACTTAACTTGTAGTTTTGTTTGTGCACTTTGCCATGCCATGCATATTTAAACCGGACATGCATCATACTTGGTTGTGCATCATATGCCATGGTTATGATATGTGTGTTTATCATGTTGTTTGCTTCTTTCCGGTATGCTTCTCTCGTTAGCTTCGGATTCGTTCCGGAGTTGTGAGGATTTGTTCGACTACTTCATGGACTTGTTCTTCTTCCTCATGGAATCCCAGGCAAGATGACCATCACCTTCGATACCTTTACTATCATAGCCATGCTTAGTTGTCTCGATGCTATCGTTATATGTTGCGCTACCCATCATTATTGTCAGCCCCTCTCCTTATTTCCATGAAACCTCTAACCTTTGACACCTTCCCAGCAAACCGTTGTTTGGCTATGTTACCCGCTTGCTCAGCCCCTCTTATAGCGTTGCCAGTTGCAGGTGAAGATGAAGATTGATCCATGTCAGATCTTGTTGTTGGTATATCACAATATCGATTATTATTATTAACACACCTATATACTGGGCATGGGTGGAAGGCTTGGCCTTTTGCTCGGTGTTTTGTTCCACTCATGCCACCTTAGGAGCCGATAAACCGGCATTATGTTCCTTGATTTTGTGTTCCTTACACGGTTGGGTATATGGGGACCCCTTGACAGTTCGTCTTTGAATAAAACTCCTCCAGCAAGGCCCAACATTGGTTTTAATTTGCAACATAATAAAAACTTAATTAATTAATTGCATAGGGGGTCATGTCCCCGGGTTCTTAATTCTACATAACAGGGGGCCAGTGCTGATGGTGTTGGTCCCAAACTAGAGCCACTTGCGGTGCCACCCAATTATCTGGGGTCTTCGGTTGCTCTACGTATTGCTCATCCGGACGTGGCCTGGGACGAGATACGCGCGGCTACTATCAGGGTGTCGGCACGCCGGGAGGTCTTGCTGGACTTGTTTTACCATTGTCGAAATGTCTTGTGCACCGGGATACCGAGCCTGATCGGATTTCCCTAAGATAAGGGGTAATAATTATTATTACTTCAGCTGATCGTGAGAGCTTGTGATGGGCTAAGTTGGGACACCCCTGCAGGGTTATGATCTTTCAAAAGCCGTGCCCGTGGTTATGTGGCAGGTTGGAGTTTGTTAATGTCTGGTTGTAGAAAACTTGACAGAGGATCCGAAGTAAAACACACAACTGTGTGAGTAACCGTGACTGTCTCTTTTCACTTTGAGAAGAGAACACAGTGGGGTTATGCTTGACTCGTAGGTAGTTCATGATCTTTAGCGATCATTACTAGTTTGCGACCGCTTGCATAGATGCTCATCTTATTCTTGTACTCATAAGATAGCCACCATGCATATGCTTAGCCGCTGCTGCAGCCTCACCACTACCCTTCTGCATACCCATAAAGCTTTGCTAGTCTTGATACCCATGGTTATGGGATTGCTGAGTCCTCTTGGCTCACAGTTACTACAACACCAGATGCAGGTACGACGCAGGAGATGGATCAGAACTTCAGTGGGAGTTCGATGAAGACCGTAGCCGTATGTATGTGACGTTTTCGACGATCAATAGTGGTTCCTACTAGGGGCGATCGGGACCTTGTGTTGTTTATTTATTTGGAATCTTTCATTTGGATCTTCATCCGTAGTCGGACCCTGTGTTTTGGATGAATGTATGTTATTGTATTTATTGTGTGACGTGGCGAGTGTAAGCTAACTATTTTACTCTTTAATCCCTGTTCTTTTACATGAGTTGTGCAAAGATACCACGCTTGCGATCATTCCAGAATGCGCTTATGTCTCTAAGTCGTGCCTCGACACATAGGAGATATAATCGCATCCTGGGCATTACAAGTTGGTAATCAGAGTCTTCTCCGACCTAGGAGCCCCCACTGATTGATCGAATCGTTGACGGTTGAGTCTAGGCACACACTTGAAAATGTTTTGAGTCCTATATATATATATCGGAGAGTAGGAATTCTTTTTACTCCTCATCCCTTTATCACTCTGGTGAGGACTCCTGACGATGTTCTATCTCTTCTACTCTCAAAAATTCACTTAATTTTTTTAGGATCACACGAGTATTGTTTGGATTGTTCCGATGTCTTTGTGACGAGAACATGGCTCTCGATGCCTCCTATCATTTAGGGGTTGTGGCAGTGTCCCGGGGAGTTGAGCTCCGAGGTGTTGTCGTCACAAATGTATCCCAGCGGTTCTAGAATACTTAAGACGGCCGACATCGAAAACTCTCCTATGCGGTTAGTGGCAAGATAACCTCGACATCACCCAGTACTGGGAAGGTAGTTCGGGAGTATTGCCACAGCTAGTATAGCGGATGCGTTTCGAAGGTCCGAGGTAGAAGGTTTACAGAAGTAACTGGTTATGTGTTGAAGGATGGATACATCTGGATGTAGGATTAGAGTTGAGTGCGTGATGCTTCCCCTGTATCCCCAACACCCGATTGCATAACCGGAAATCTTCGGAAATTAATAGGTGGGTTCATCCAGTAGTTCGTAGGCATTCTTCCAACGAATGCATGATATGGAGTTCGGGGTTCAACATCTAGTGAAGTGGTTTTATGGGCGTTGTTCCAATCGGGTGTTGCATCTTAAAGGGTCCTTGGCTATGCTGATCCGGGGATTACAAAACCCTTTTGTAACACGTTCCATGAGCTTTCAGCACAAACATGTGGGACGAAGCTTCTATCTTGTATTTGTTCTATCTGCTCCTTGTTGTTTTTATTTACCTTTTGTTCTCCCAAGTGGCTTCTCGACAAGTTGATGTACCTACGGAATTCATTCGTTCAATTCTCTGTTCGGATGATATTGTGAAGATTATGTTGCAACATATCTATCCTTTGTTTTTGATTTGATTCTGGTATTCGAGTTGCTTCGATGTCAAATGTTGATTCCATACCTTTCCTAATCGGTGTTCTCATATTTCTATGAGAGTGCTAATTCTTGTTGGTCATCAATATTGTCATGTTAAATTCTTTTCAACCGGCATGCTTCTCTTCAAGTTAACCTGATCCTTTTAATATGTACAAGACCAATTCTTGTTTCTTTTTCTCAACGGTGTCTGTTTCATTCATCCCAAGTTGTCTTTGTTTTTCCCCACCCTCCCACCCTTCTTCTTCTCGGAGCCATAAATTCTTAAATGAAATATCCATTTTATTAATGTGATGTTTCTTCATTTGTTTTGTGCAATTTCATTATCCGGTGATTCTTAGGAAGATGCTCAGGAAACTTCAAGTTCATCATTCTTTTGTTCTCAAATTCTGCCGGTGGATGTAATTCAAGCTTGTTGTTGATCATATATGTTCCTCTTGTTTCACATGTTTTCCGTGTTGGAATTTCTTATCCAAGGCTCTCTTATTTCTTCACATCTCTTTATTCATATCCGGAGTGTTCAAGATATCTCAAAAGATTCGTGTTTCCATTCTTAATCCGTTCAAGCTATTTTGAGGATTGTCATCTTATTCAAGACATGTAATTCAACTGGTGCAATATCTCTTAAGCAATCTTTTTCAACGGTGATTTCTTTAGTGGTCCCTAACCCACATGTCTTTTTCCAGGATCTTACCTGACTCTTCTAATTTTTCGGGAGTTATACTCAAAATCTTTTCAAAGCGTGACGTAAGAATGATTTCCATGAGGCACATGCCTTCTCCAAGTTTGCTTTCAAATATTTTCATCTTTAGATCCACCTTCCTCTTGTCATTCGTCCGGAGTATCTTGAAATTCTTCATGGCATTTCTCGTCTTCATTCTCAACATTTGAAGACCGAAGAAAAGTTTCTCTTAAATCTTGGCCCGTTCTCTTGAAGATTCGTGGTTCTAGCTTCATGCCATCCTCATTATTGTTCAGATTGTGAGGAATTCTTTTATACCATCCGAAGCATTTCATAAATTCTTTCCATTGTGATCCTCCGAAGGCTATCATTTCAGAAGATTACCTTGTTCTCTGTTTTCAACTTCGACCTCCAAATATTCTTCATCGATGCCTCTCCTTCG
The DNA here is from genome assembly GCA_902687465.1 of Secale cereale. NCBI lineage: Eukaryota > Viridiplantae > Streptophyta > Magnoliopsida > Poales > Poaceae > Secale > Secale cereale. The sequence continues at coordinate 326,316,661 of LR738713.1, forward strand.
TCTCCATATTCTTCCGGTGCTGTGTTCAAGTATTCTTTAATCGGTTCGCGATCTCTTCGTTCTCTTGTAAATTTCCTCAAGTGCTTATTCTTCCAGGTGGATTATTCTCTTTCATCACCCGGTCTCAATTTTTACGGTGGTTCGTTCAAGATTTCTCTTCCTTTGTGATCGTATTAATTCATTCGTTCTTTCAAAACCCTACCGGTGATTCGTTGAATACTCTCTCAACCTTGTGCGAGATCTCTCTTTAATTTTTTCCAATGAGAATAAGTAGTATGCCAAATCCTTTGGTTGTCATCAATTTAAATGGTGAAGGATAAGCATGACATAATTTTTATTCTTATTCCTTCAAGGTGATTTAATTCCTTCGTCCGGAGTTCGTTCGTGATATCATATTATCGGTTCGATGTGCTCCAACTTTCTTTTCTGGAGTTCCAAACTAGATCAATTATCTTGTCACGGAGCTTCATCTAATCATTGCAAGGCTTCAATCTTATTCTTTTCATCCTTCACTTTTCATCCTTTTATTACCGGAGTTCTTCATGGTGGTTCATCATGATTTAGTTCATCCTCGAAGTCTTCATCAAGATTCTTGTGCGAGGAGTTCAAGTAGTCTTCTTCATGCATTCCGAAGTGCAATTCTTTCTACCTTATCGTTTGAGATGGTGTTATGTCATTCTTGGCGTTTTCTTCCATGTTTCATGATTCACAAGTTATCAAGAATGAGATATTTAAACCCATCTATCTCTTCGCTGGAGTTTTCTTGGTATATTTTTCACCTAAAGCCTTTAATTAGAAATGTTGCTATCGTGGTGCTTATAAATGACCCAAGTTCTTCAATTACCCTCTCGGTGAAATAACTCTTTCGTCTCCTTGTTTGCTCTCAATCAAATCAATGGTTTTTCATTAGTGGCTGGCTATCACCTCTTAATCTTGAGATGTTTTCCATAAGCCCACAACAAGCTTATTCTTTTCGTTGTTGATTTCCATCAACTCTATTTAATCCATCGTTGTAAGGATGCTCTTTCAAACTCATTCGTGGGAGAAGTTGTCATTTTCTTCTCCGTTCTTTCTTTCCAACCATCTAGCATATATTCTTTCATTCCGGAGGCATTGTGATGTGCCTCTCTCCAACAATCATCTCGTTTTATCGAGATCATGTTCTTTCCTTTGCTTATCCATCTAACCGGAGTGTTGTATTCTCCATTCTAGTTCTCTCATCTTATCAAGTTTTGACTCTCTTAACCGGAGTGCTGTCTGAAGCCATTCTTACCCTTTGCGTCATTCTTTTAATTGTTTCGGAGGTTAAATTCCTTCCATTTTCAGTCGGAATGCTGTCCAAATTATTTCATTCTTATTCCTTCTCTATCTCGTTTTAACCGAAGTGTTTTTTAAATTTTTTTCGTGAACCTCGAGCTCTTCATTCATGTCTTTGCAACCTTCAAATTCTCGTGGTGTCCCTTGTTCCTCCTTTTTACCGGAGCGCTCTTAACTTCGTTCATCTCCGTTGTATTCTTTCCTTCAAGATTGTTCAACCTCTCAAAGGTTCTTTGGGTTCACTCGTTTGTCGAAGAAGCAACTTTGTTTTACCTCTTCCTTCGTCCTCTTCTATCCGGTGCCATCTCCAGGATCTCGGGTCGAGATCCTCTGTTAGTGTGGGAGAGTTGTGATGCCCCGAAACCGATGCGCCAGGTGTCAGCTAGTTATTCGTCATCGTTGCCATGTCATTTGCTTGCGGTTGCATTTTCCATGTCATCATGTGCATTTCATCAGCATGTTTTCAAAACTAGCATTCGTTCGGGCTCCCCAGTTCTCTCCGTTGTCCGTTCTGAGTCCAGACACACTCGCACGCGCCCGCGGCACATCCGAATATTTATTTTATAAGTGGCCAGAAAATGTTCTCGGAATGGGTTGAAACTTGGCGTGCGGTCTTATTATAGCGTAGGTAGACCGCCTGTCAAATTTCATCGCATTCGGAGTCTGTTTGATAGCCCAACCGTTAAATCTATAGCGGCATTATAGCCGGATAAACGTGAGACATTTCGTTGTTTCGAGACTCCCGCCGGGCCACTCTCTCTCTTCTCTCGTCTCAGCCCGATGCCTTCTACACAGCCCACTTTTACCCCCTCGACTTCACGTCCGAAACTGTCCCGAACCCGACCCGGGAAGTTGTGAACGATGGGTCCGGATCATCCCCAAACATCCCTAAAACATCTCTGTTTTCTTATTTGGGCCACCTAACCTATTTAGTTCGGACCATCCGATTTCGATCGGAGGGACCAAATGACGCTAAACCTAGCCTACTTACTATATAAATAGAGCAACCCTAAAATCTAGGGGAGCTGTCCCATCCTCCGAATCCTTCCGCCGCCACACACCTACCTTTCTTCCTCGGGATCCCCTCACTCCTTCCCGAGCCAGCCCAGAGCCGCCACCTACCTCCATCGATCCCCTCCACTACCACTGAAGCCTGCAGCCTCCTCCTCCCACCTTGGGATCATCTCCCGGCCAACCCGAGCCCCTTCTGCACCTATTCTCCTCCTCTTCGCCAAGCCCCTCGATCCAACGAGGAGTGCGCTCTGCAGCCTCTGCTCGATCGGCAGTGAAGCTCCCGATCCACTGTGTCGCTCGTCCCGAGGTTCCCGATGCCTCGCACCTCAAGCTCGCCGTCTCTCCGTGCCGCTAGGACCCCCACCTCGTCGCTCGTGCTCGGATCCACGCGGATCTCGTCGCCGGAGTCCCGTCCTCACCTCGTGGGATCCCGTCGGTCGTCTTCTTCATCATTGAATGACCAGTGCCTCCCGTCCTCCTTCATTTATCCTGCTCATGCCTCCCTACTCTCTCGCGTAGGAGGTTCAGCCATGGCTGCCCGACGGCCTTCTCCTGCTTCAACCTGTGGAAAAACCACTGGCCAGGGACATGGAATCCAGCCGCTCGCGCCAGAGGAGCGCCGGCCTCTGCTTCCCTGTTCTAGATCGAGCGAGCGAGGAGGGCGCTGACGTTTGTTTTTGAGCGAAATCTGCACCCTTTATTAAACGTTTAGAGACATGGGAATACAGATGATGTCGGGCAAAGTAGAAAGCCACACATGGCGCCCGGGAGGGAGAGAAGCAGCAGCCCTAGCTAAGGCATGAGCCTCTCCGTTATAAATCCTATTTTCATGAATAAACTTTACATCACTAAAAGCTCTCCGCTGATGCTTGATGTCTTGTATGATAGGGAAGAACTTGCATGGGGAGTCATCAGCTATCCTTGTCACAACTTCGACACAGTCGGAGGTCACACATACAGATTGGACGTGGAGGTCTGTGGCGAGTGCTAGTGCTTCACTACATGCCTGTGCCTCCAGAATCGCCGGGTCGAGAAGGCCTTCATGAATGATAGCAGAAGCCCCTAGAAAGTTACCATGCTTGTCTCGGCAGACCACTGGTGAAGCACCTTTGTCCCCGATTTTGGAGAAACCTCCGTCCGCATTTATATTTACTTCATGAGCTTTCGGCGGTAGCCATGATGGCTGTGCGGGCTGCCCTGATGTTTCTCTCAAGGTTACATGCATGTCCTTTTGCTTTGCATGCATGCCCCTGGATGTTGCATGCAGGCCCTTCGATTGTGTGTGCAACTCTCTGGTCCGGGACCCACTCTCTGGGATTTGGTCAAGCTCTGCCATGAACTTGTTTATGAAGATATGAGTGTTGAGTGGGCTCTAGAACTGATCATCATGAATTGCTCGGCGTCTTGCCCACCAAATCGCCCACGTCGTTACCAGCACCCGTGCGAGGTCCGCCGTTGGTAGGGTATCCACTAGCCATAACATCCATACCTTAGCGTCATCCGTTCGGTTGGATATAATAGTTTCAGTGATGTCTTCGTCGGCAAGCGCCCAAACGCAGCGCGCCGTATGACAATCAAAAAGGGCATGGCGCCACGTGTCCACAGCTACATGGCAGAGCGAACATACAGTAGAGTCAGCCATACTCCTGTGCTTTCGAACAGCCCCTGTGGGTATAGAAGTTTTCGATAATCTCCAAGCAAACACCCGAACCTTGGAGGGCACCCGAGCGCCCCAGAGCTTTGCCCATGAACGACTGTCTGCTTTGCCATTAGAATGTCCGTCGTTGTGTTCAAGCCAGTCCGTACGCCGCTGCTTTGTCGCGGCGAGTAGCCTGTAGGCTGAGCTTACTGTGAATAATCCCTTTCGATCATAATGCCATGACCAAAAGTCCTCCTGCATTCTGCTACTAAGGGGGGTGTTGAGAATAGCATCCACATCCATCGGATACAGGTGTTCTTGGAGTGTTGTGCGTTTCCATGTGAAAGTGACAGGATTTATCAAATCTGACACCTGTTGAGGAGGGTCCAGCGATTTCGGACATACCGGCCGTAGTTTAAAGTCGCGGGGGATCTAGTTGTCATGCCAAATATTCGTGCCTTCTCCCGAGCCGATGCGCTTCACAAGACCAAGCTTTAGTGCATCCCGCCCTTCAACAATGGAGCGCCAGACTTGTGATGGACACGAACCAACTTCTGCCTCAAGGATTTAAGACAACAGATAGTATACTGCCTTAAGTATCTGAGCACTGAGGGAGTTTGGCTAAGTCAGGAGTCGCCAAGCTTGCCGAGCAAGTAGCGCCAAATTGAAAAGCTCAATATCTCGAAACCCCATACCTCCCATGCACTTTGGTTGTGACATAACTTCCCAAGAAATCCAGGCAGTTTTTCTTTCTCTTTTCTTTGATCCCCACCAGAATTTCCTCAACAAACCGTTGATATGCTGACATAGGCCCCGTGGTAGTTTGAAGCAAGCCATAGAGTAAGTAGGAATTGCCTGCGCAACTGATTTAATTAGCACTTCCTTACCCCCCACGGATAACGATTTCTCCATCCATCCTTGCACATGCTCCCATATGCGGTCCTTTAGATATCTGGAAGACCCCTCCTTGGCTCGCCCCACATCAGTCGGAAGGCCAAGGTACCTATCAGAGAGCTGCTCATTCTGGACCTATAAAATATGGTTGACTTCATTCTTCAAAGCATCCGTACAGCCTTTACTGAAAAATATGGAGGACTTCTCCTTGTTGGTGCGCTGGCCAGAAGCATCACAGTAATGGCGCATCAAAAAATCCACCCTTGCAGCCATCTCCGGCGTGGCCTCGAAAAAGAGGAGACTATCATCGGCAAAGAGTAGATGATTTACCTCTGGTGCATCCTCTGCCACCTTAATACCCCGCACTCTCTCGTTTGAATCATCCGATTTCAGCAAACAAGATAGACCCTCGGCTGCCAGCAGGAATAAATATGGGGATATTGGGTCACCTTGATGGAGACCTCGAGATGGGTGGAACTCTTCTTGCTTTTCACCGTTAAAAACGACAGAGAAGGAAACCGAAGTAACATACCTCATGACAGTCTTGGTGAAGCGTGGACTAATGCCCAGTTTTAGCATCGCCCGTTCGAGGTAATTCCACTCGATTCTATCGTATGCTTTCATCATATCAAGCTTCAAAGCACAGAATCTATTACCCTTCAGCTTCCTCATCTTCATATAATGGAGACACTCATAAGCAGAAATGAAGTTGTCCGTGATAAGCCGTCCTGGTACGAATGCCGATTGTTCCTCAGAGATGATGTCGGGGAGAATGAGCTTGAGCCGATTAGCCAAAACCTTCGATGCAATATTGAAGATCACATTGCAGAGACTGATCGGTCGAAACTGTCCTAGATTTTTTGGACTCGCTATCTTGGGAATTAAAACAATGAATGTTTGATTTATCTCCTCCGGGGAATCCTCTCCCTTCAGAACACGAAGCACCATGCCAGTTACCTCATCACCACACAACTCCCAATGCCTTTGAAAAAAGTGTGCAGGAAAGCCGTCGGGGCCCTGGGCCTTAGTAGGAAACATTTGAAACAGTGCCGCTTTCACTTCAGAATTAGTGTATTGAGCATTGAACATATTGTTCATGGCTGCATTCACCTTAGTTGGTATATGGGACAGAACTTCCTCAATTCCAATTGTATTTTCAGAAGCATAGAGATTACCATAGAAGCTAGTGGCCATTCCGGGCATCTCGTGTTCGTCCGTGCACACCGTGCCATCAGCACGTTGTAGTTCACTGATGCGGTTTTTTGCTTTCCTTGCACTAGCCTTTCTGTGGAAAAATTTTGTATTGCTATCACCCTCTGCAAGCCACTGTATACGTGCCTGCTGTCGCCACATGATTTCTTCCCGCAAGCATAGCTCAGCCATTCTTGTTTCAACGCACTCCTCCTCCGGTGACGGACCAACCCGGTCTGGCAGCGCGCGCAGTTCTGCAAGCTGCGAGCGAAGAGACCGCAGCTCCATCCTGACTGCCCCGAACTTTGATCGTCCCCACCTTTGCAATGTTCCGGCTACAGAGGCCAGTTTCACAGAGAGTGCCCCAACAGTTTGTGCTTTCCCAGAAGAATTCCATGCTTCCGCCACCACGTCGCCAAAACTTGGATCGCGTTCCCACATACATTCATACCTAAACCGCTTCTGTTGTGCTCGAACACTCGTAACCACAAGCTCCGTTTCCAGTAGTATAGGGCAGTGATCAGATTTTACCGCTGTTAAATGTTCAACGGCAAAGGGAAAAAGGGTAGACCAGTCTGCCGAGCCCAAAGCTCTATCCAGCCTAACTCTACAGAAATGCCCTCCTGCCACTTTCTTCTCCCAGGTCCAGTCCAGCCCGCGGTAACCCAGATCAGCAAGTCCACAAACATCAACAGCTTCTCTGAATGCTTCAATCTGCGCATTATCACGCTCATTTGGCCCAAATTGTTCCTCGGCCCTTAAGATCTCGTTGAAGTCCCCAATGCACAGCCATGGAAGAGTACTCTCCCCCCTCAACCTTTTCATCGTGTTCCAAGTTTTGTACCCGAGGGATCTTGTTGCTTCCCCGTAAAAACAGGAGAGCCGCCACTGTTCCTTCCCTGTTTCAAGCACCCAAGCGTCAACATGATACTCCGAAAAGTTTTTCATTGCAACATCATCCGAATTCTTCCAAAAGATACAGATGCCACCACTCCGACCACTGCTACCAACACCAAAGATGAAATCAAACCCTAAAGAAAAACGAAGACCTTCAACACGACTTTTCTACAACTGAGTTTCTACTAAGAAAATAATAGTAGGCGAACTAAGCTCCACGAGTTCGCGGAGTTCACGAACTGTCGCGGGATCGCCTATCCCACGGCAGTTCCAACTTAGTATTTTCATTGGGCTTGGCGGTGCTCCACGGAGGAGCACGCCAATAATGCCATCTTATTTGTTCCTTCCTTCATCGGTGACCCTGTCTTCTTTGCTTTCTTGGCATCCCTCGAGGACACATACGCCGGTGGTGGTGGCGGGACTGCCATAGCGACCGAATCAACAGTGACAATGGCAGTGTTCCTCTCCAACCCTTCAGCAGTGGCTGTGCTATTTGTCAAGGCTAGGTTTAGGTTCCTGCGTGCTATTCGAGCATCATGCACCTCTTTCCTTGCATCCCCCGCCTTTACAGGACTGGTAACCTCCTCCTCCTCCTCTGCCTTTGTGAAACCTGCCTCTTGAGATGACTGTTTCCGCGGCGGCGAGTGCTGCTTGGGAGCTTGGGCGCCCCTGCCAGATCTGCCTCTAGCCCTGCCTGAACGGCCTCCGCGGGGAGCACAGCCGCCTTGCTGCTCTGGTGCAGATTCCCTTCTTTGTGCCAGCATCCAACTGCCCCATTGCTTGTGTTTCTCCTCCCAGACTCCATCGCCACACTGATAACCCTCAACCGTAAGGGATCGAGATAGTCTTCACGGGTAAGAATAACCCAATTTATAGATTCGACACACGGGGAGCCAAAGAGTATTTATAAGCTTTGACAGTTGAGTTGTCAATTCAACCGCACCTGAAATATACTTACTTGCAACAAAAGATAAGTGGTAACGGTGATATGATAGTGATGGTGGTGACAGCAAAAGTAACAACTAATAACCAGCAGGATTGAAACACTGTAGGCTAGGGAGATGGATGGTTGGGCGCTGCATGGATGAGATACATCATGAATCTAACTTGGGGCAAGGCACACAGAAAAGTAATGATCATCTAGGCAAATATCAAACATTAGGCATGTATCCCACAGGTAGTTGTACGTGCTTGCAATAAGAACTTGCACAACATCTTTTGTCCTACCATCCCGCTACGAACGGGGCCAAAAGGAACTTATGGAGATTAAGGTGCTCCTGTCAAAGAGCACCGGAACAAAGCAATAAACTCAATGGATACATGGAATCCTCAAATTATGGACCATCCCCTTTGTTGTCCCAAGCTATCACCTTTGGGATCGCCGGTTCCGGACCATAATAGGTGCAAACAACTCATAGATAGGATCAAGAACACAAATATATTCATGCAAACACATAGGGTTCAGATCTGAAAACATGGCACTCGGGCCCAAAGTGACAAGCATTAAGAGCAACAAGTTGAAGCAAAGATGATAAACACCAAAGTAGATGATAGGCAACATGCCCCCAGCAATCTGATAAACTATTACATGATCTAACTCATCCAATCCCTACCATCCCCTTTGCCTACAGCAGGGAATTACTCACACATGGAAGGAGAAGTCATGGAGGGAGGATGGAGTGGTGATGATGATGACGATGGCGACGATCTCCCCTCTCCGGAGGCCAAATCAGCCTCCAGATTAGCCCTCCCGAAGAAGAACAGAGGGTGGCGGCGGCTCCGCGATGGAAACTGGAAAAATGACTTCTGTTCTGGGGTTTTCTCGCCACGGGAATAAATAGGAGCCAAGGTAGGGCACCCGAGGGGGGAGGACCCTCCCAGGCGGCCTCCTGGCGCAGCCAGGGGTGGGGCCGCACCAGCAGGGTGCCTGGGGCCCCCCTGGCTGCCCTCTGGCCCCACTTCTGGCACAATGGCCCTTCGGGTGCGTGGATTTTCTGTGATTTTTCTTGGAATTTTCTGAGACACCTAAAAATCCATTTTCCTGCACACAATAAAACCATACAGGCAGCTCTGCTAAAAACAGCGTCAGTCCGGGTTAGTTTAGTTCAAATCATGCAAGAATGAGGGCAAAACAATAGCAAAAGTGTTTGGAAAAGTAGATACGTTTGAGACGTATCAACTCCCCCAAGCTTAGCATATTGCTTGTCCTCAAGCAATTCAGTTCAACGAACTGGACGCGACAAAGAAAACTTTGACAAACTCTTTTGCTTCATTAGATGTATATAAGCATGTACTACGAAAAGAGTCTAGCTAGTATTGAAACAATGCTATGAGGACAATGCACGAAGCAATCCTTTTTTCAAGTGACCAATCACAAATAACTAAAAGTAAATAATATGCTACTGAAAATCAAGACAATATTACATTGCACATAGCTTGAACATACTAGAGTGGTATCTCGCTAGCCTCCATGAGTGAAGCAAAACATAAATGCAGAAACTCCTCCAGAGTTTTAAAGGAGACTAGAACTAAGAATTTCAGAATAAATAATACCACAAGCATGCAGAAGACAATGTAATACTTTGCGACAATGCACATTACACTCAGAATGACAATTATGCTCTCCTAGTTGGTGCTTTGAAGAAAGAAGGTGGAGACCCTCGAACCGTGGAATTTGATGGCGAGGTTGAAAACCCGTGGTTGGAAGCAAAGACTAAACATGTACCAGAGCTCTTGGTTTTGAAAACAGAGGTAAAAATGATTTTGGGAGGTGCATATTTCGTCAACGAATGCTAGTAGACAACCCAATCACTTCTTATGCTAGACATGTTTCAAGGAACAGCTCCCAAGATGGGGACGATCACATCCCCTTAATCTCCTTTGTTTATCACTACCAAAGTTTTCTGATTTCTCATAAACAAAGCGTGAAGGAGGGTTTGTTGGTTGTGATTATCTTTTGTGAGCTGGGCGCACTCATGCCAGTCCCTCCTCATATTAGGGGTTTGCAGATTAGACATGCAATCCCGGGATAAAACATGTCAAACATAAGAAGATCATGAATTACCTACTACTTCCTCATGAGCTAAAACAGAGGCACAAAACAGGAGTAAATTTGAATAATTTTGAGATGGTACAAGAAAGTCTTCGTTAGGATGGCCGGTAAATACCACATAGGAAGGTATGGTGGACTCATATGGAATAACTGGTTTGAAAGGATTTGGATGCACAAGCAGAATTCCGCTTAGTGCGTGCGAAGGCTAGCAAGAGACTGGGAAGCGACCAACTAGAGAGCAATAACGGTCATAATCATGCAGAGTGACAAAGCAACATTGAATTGGGCATGAAAGTGATATAACTATTCTGAAACTCAAAGATCATCAAGGCAAAGCAGACTTTTTAGTATTAAACATGTGTAAACATGTGCCAAGTCAATCCAAGAATTCTCCAAAGGGAAATACCACCTTAGTATACCAAACTATGAACAATGCAATGCATGTAAATCATTTCAATAACACATTATATTCTCTAGCTATTTGAGATTAGCCACAAGGAAAGCATGAACCACTGGGAAAGCATTGTAAACATAGCACTATGTCGCTACAAGCTGGTCTCTAGATCATAAGTACAGGCATATGTACAAAAGTAGAAACAAGAAGAGTTCATACCGGTTTTCCTTGTTGCTTCCCTTCCGTCGATCTTCGTCATTACCGCCTTGTCACTTGCACGATCGAACGTAGGAAATATAATTAAATGCCATCACGGACTCGAGCTGAACTCTGAAAACAAAGCAAACTAAAGAGAGAAAGGAAATCTTTTTGGTTTTTTTCAAAGGTAGAACGAAAGCAAAAGAAAGAGAAAATCTTTTTGTTGTTTTTGCAAAGAAAGAACAAAGAAGAACAGGCAAAAGCTTCGAAAAAATCAAAGCGAACAAAAATAAAACGGATAATACAATGGAAAAGTGAGAAGGGCACGTACTCCCCCAAGCTTAGGCTTTTGGCCTAAGTTGGTAGTAGCTACTGCCCCCAGGAGCCTCCTGCTCCGGGGTGGTACTGGTGAGTCCAAGGGTCGTATAGGGATTCCGGCGCGTACACCGAAGTCCTCGGATCCTCCCACGAAGAAGGGTCCGCACTCCAAGCAGAGGAAGACCCTTCACCAAACTGGGTGGCGGTCTCCCCCTGAAAAGGTGGTAACTCACCGTGCTCCTCCTCGTCGGGCACAACCCCCTCCATGGGGTTATGAAACTGATGCTGGACCATGAACTCATTGAACTGGATAACATCAAAGGACCATCCGTTCCTGCGAGAAAAATCAAACAAAAGAGGTGCAGGTAGACAGATCTTGTGTTCTGCGGTAGTTCCGAAACGCAAGATATAAACAAGGTTACCAAACTCAGAAGTCATGGTAACAAACTTATGCCTTTTCATAGCAGCAAGATCAAAACTTAAATTAAGTAAAAGGCTTATCATCAGGGTGTGGGGTGCCTTTAAGATACTCTAAGATAAGTGTGGCATAAACGCCACCAAATAAATCTCCCTTGTTACCGTTCATAGCAAGGCGTCGAGCAATTAAGGCACCCACATTATAATCAAACCTCCCTAAGAGGGAGGTTGCCAGGATAGCAATATCTGGCGCAGAAATGATGCTCGTGTTGTCACGAGCTAACACCCCTCTAGCAACATAATACGCAAAATACCTGAGGTGAGGGAATAAGATGCTGGAGATTTTTGACTGATGAATATCCCTCGTATCCATGCTGCAGAGAGAGTTGAAGACGGTTCTCAGCTCGGAGGGCTGAGAGGTCATCTTCGCCGTTCGCCCAACGTTTGGCACACCTATTATTTCACAAAACTTTTCCAAGGGCATGGTCAAAAGATTATTGTAAATTTTAAAATCAATAGAACCAGTATCAAGGTTATATCTGAAACTGTTAATGAAACCGGAGGTGAGTTTTTGATACTGAGAAACAAGGCACGTGACGAGCCGTGTCAGACCTGCATTAGCACAAAGGTTATAAAACTCATCCTTAATTCCTGCAGCTTCAAGGAATTCATCACATGGGAACATCATCGCACGTGCTGGATTTGTGTCTTCCAACAACTCTAGGGGCACATGATCTTCATTCTAGCTCACCCTAGCAATCGAGGGTGAAGCTGCGGCTCTAGTAACTCGATCGGAGCGCGCGTGCTTCTTCTTCTCAAGCCACCCCTTTGCCCTTCCTAACAAACTCATTTCTGAATTTTTTGGCAAATTACAAAAACAAGGATTTAAACAAAGTGGGGTAAGGCAAACTACTCAACTCACTTACCTAAGGCATAAACTTGCATCAAAACTTGGAAAATAAATTTCTACACATGCATGCAAGCTCATCTACACAGCACCAAGAACTACTAAATACTCACAAATGAAGCCACCAACCAAAAATCTAATTGGAGGGGTGGAGGATTTACATACCAGGGAGTATTTGTTCAAAATCTCACCTCGAATGATAGGCTGTAGAGAGAGATCGAAAATTGCCTCCAAGAACAGCAAGAACGCAAGAACAGGTGCAGAACTCGTGTTTTCGGGGAGAAAGAGAGAGAGAGAGAGAGAGAGGAAGAAGACTCACCTGGAGGCGGGACCTATGGGCCCCAGGCGCCCTATGGGTGCGGCCAGGGGGCAGGCCGCGCCAGCTGGCCGCCTGGGCCACTGGTGGCCCTCCCTGGTCAGCCCCAGGTGCCTCTGGGTCACTCCCGGCATGGAAATTTTTATTTTTATTTTTCTGAAAACTTCGCTCTTGAAAAATTTTCGAAGTTCAAAAAGCTGCAAAACTTTCTGAAAACTTAAAGCAGTGATTAGTATTGTGAAGCTTCAAAAACACAAACACTTAGTACAGCAAGGAGAACAAAATCTAAAACAAATGAAAACATAACAAGCTCAACTTTTTACCTATATAAAACATGCTTACTAGTAAGGTTGATCAAGTCTTACCAACAAACCGGCGATATATAGAGAAAAAAGTCCCACCTCTTACGAAGTGATCATTGCACCTTTACTTTAATGGACATTGTCCCCACCATAATAGTTTTGTATTTGTGGTGCACATGTAGTGGAAAGTCCCATTCTCCAATCTTCACGGTCTCGCTATTTTCTATAGAGTTGAGGCCATGCCTCTTGTCGGTCTCCTTTGGAAAATACACCGTGTGTTCTTTATCATTCACATTGAAGGTAACCTTTCCTTTATTGCAATCAATAATAGCACCTGCGGTGTTAAGAAAAGGTCTACCAAGAATAATGGACATGCTCCCATCCTCGGGCATGTCAAGCACGACAAAATCAGTAAGGATCAAACAATTAGCAACTTCTACGGGAACATCCTCACAAATACCTATCGGGACGGCTGTTGACTTGTCAGCCATCTGAAGAGAGATATCTGTAGGAATTAGTTTCTCTAAACAAAGCCTCTTGTAAAGAGAGAAAGGCATAACACTCACTCCTGCTCCAAGATCACATAAAGCAGTTTTGACATAATTATTCTTTATGGAGCAAGGAATGGTGGGTATACCTGGATCACCAAGCTTCTCAGGAATCTTGCCACTGAAAGAGTAGTTAGCAAGCATAGTAGATATTTCTTCATTAGGAACTTTTCTTTTATTAGTAACAATATCTTTCATATATTTTGAATAGGGAGGTAACTTAATAGCATCAGTCAAAGGGATTTGAAGAAAAAGAGGTTTCATCCACTCACAAAACTTATTGTAATGCTCTTCTTCTTTAGATTTGAGAGACTTACCTGGAAAGGGCATGGGTTTCTGTATCCATGGTTCTCTTTCCTTCCCATGTCTTCTTGCGACGAAGTCTTCTCTAGTGTACTTCTTGCGTTTGTCAGGTGCTTCTTCTTCTCGAACTTCAGGCGGATCATTCTTCTCCTTATCCTTATCTTCAGGTTCGGCACCGTCTTCAGTCTCAGCATCGGAGGTAGATATACTATTGGGATCAACAACTGGCTCTTCACTTGTAATAGGATCATTGGAATTGTCAGCCTCCTTGTGTTTCTTCTTCTTCTTCTTTGGAGAGCCAACAATTTCTTCTTCCTGCATTTGAGAATCTTGCTTGATTCTCCTCGGATGCCCCTCTGGATAGAGAGGATCTTGAGTGCTAGTTCCTCCTCGGGTCTTAATCCCGAAGGCCTGTAAATCATCTTGTTTGGTATTGTTAGCAAGCAAATCTTTTTGCACATTAGAAATTTGTTCAAGCTGAGTTTGAACCATATGAAAATGCTTCACAAGACATTTAACATCATTAACTGTTCTACCTAGAACATCAAGCAAACTTTTGATAGCAAGGGAATTATCATGCAATTGACTTTGTATCCTCTCATTAAAATGACTTTGCTTCATAATAAAATTATCAAGCTCATCTAAACATTGATCAGGAGGCTTACCATGAGGGATGTCACTTGCGTTGAAATCTAAAAGAGAGTGTACCTCTACCATAGGAGGGTGAGTGGTAGGCTCACACAACTTCTCAATAGGGGGTAGATTCTTCACGTCTTCAGTTTTAATACCCTTCTCTTTAATAGACTTCTTTGATTCTTGCATATCTTCGGGGCTTAGAACAAGCATGCCCCTCTTCTTTGGTGGTGGAGGTGGTTCAGGGACGGACCAATCTTCATGGTTTTTGGCAATCCTGCCCATCAATTCTTCTGCATCGTCCGGTGTTCTTTTCCTGAAAACACAACCAGCACAACTATCCAAATAGGACCTGGATTCATCAGTTAGACCAGCATAAAATATATCGATTAATTCATTCTTGGGGACTCCATGTCCTGGTCTAGCCTGGATCAGACTACAGTACCTCCCCCAAGCTTTAGGGAGGTGCTCATCCTGCAACTGTTTAAAGTTATAAATTCTTTGTAAAGCAGCATGTTGCATATGAGCAGGAAAGTACTTATCAACAAAAGAGTGAGCTAAGTCTTGAGGACTCTTAATGGAACCACATGGTAGTGCATCATACCATGTTTTAGCACCTTCCTTTAAAGAGAAAGGAAGAAGCTTAGTCACAAAAGTTTCGTATCTTTTCATTCGTGGTAAACAAGCCACCCAACTCAGTGAGTTTGGTCAGGTGTGCAATAGCATCATCATTTTCTCTGCCATAAAAGGGGTCAGCTTCAACCATAGATATAAGTGAAAGATCAACAGAGATATCATAATCAGGATCATTGATGCATATAGGAGATGTAGCAAATTCAGGATCAAGAACAGTCTTGTTCTTCAAGGAGTGTTTTTCAAGCAGCTTCTTAATAGCTTCAGGGTCAGAGTCGGTAAACTCTGTCAGTTCCCTGCATAAATCATCATCAAGCATAATGTAATCATCATCAAGGAGTCTCTCCTTGAGTTTACTCAAATCAGGATAATCATAAGTTCCACCAATAGGGTAGCGAGTAAGAGGAATTTCAATTCCAGATTTTTTTGCAGCAGCAGCGATCTGTTTCTCAAGAGCATAACCAAGTGAACCAATATCATCAAGAGTAGTAGAAGCATCATCAAAAGTATCGGACATAGTAACAGATTCAGTAGAAGCATCATGTGGTGGTGGTGAGGCAAATATACTCATAACAGAAGGTGAATCAAGTGTAGCACTAGTGTTCAGAACAGTACCTCTTCTTGTAGTGGATAGTAAGATCGGAACCTTGGGGTCTAATTTCTTACCCGTAGCGGATGAAGTGCAGCAGGTAGGATACTTCAAGTAGACTTGTAAATATTGCTATGCTCCCCGGCAACGGTGCCAGAAAACGGTACTTGATAACCCTCAACCGTAAGGGATCGAGATAGTCTTCGCGGGTAAGAATAACCCAATTTATAGATTCGACACACGGGGAGTCAAAGAGTATTTATAAGCTTTGACAGTTGAGTTGTCAATTCAACCGCACCTGAAATATACTTACTTGCAACAAAAGATAAGTGGTAACGGTGATATGATAGTGATGGTGGTGACAGCAAAAGTAAACAGCAAAAGTAACAACTAATAACCAGCAGGATTGAAACACTGTAGGCTAGGGAGATGGATGGTTGGGCGCTGCATGGATGAGATACATCATGAATCTAACTTGGGGCAAGGCACACAGAAAAGTAATGATCATCTAGGCAAATATCAAACATTAGGCATGTATCCCACAGGTAGTTGTACGTGCTTGCAATAAGAACTTGCACAACATCTTTTGTCCTACCATCCCGCTACGAACGGGGCCAAAAGGAACTTATGGAGATTAAGGTGCTCCTGTCAAAGAGCACCGGAACAAAGCAATAAACTCAATGGATACATGGAATCCTCAAATTATGGACCATCCCCTTTGGTGTCCCAAGCTGTCACCTTTGGGATCGCCGGTTCCGGACCATAATAGGTGCAAACAACTCATAGATAGGATCAAGAACACAAATATATTCATGCAAACACATAGGGTTCAGATCTGAAAACATGGCACTCGGGCCCAAAGTGACAAGCATTAAGAGCAACAAGTTGAAGCAAAGATGATAAACACCAAATTAGATGATAGGCAACATGCCCCCAACAATCTGATAAACTATTACATGATCTAACTCATCCAATCCCTACCATCCCCTTTGCCTACATCAAGGAATTACTCACACATGGAAGGAGAAGTCATGGAGGGAGGATGGAGTGGTGATGATGATGACAATGGCGACGATCTCCCCTCTCCAGAGGCCAAATTAGCCTCCAGATTAGCCCTCCCGAAGAAGAACAGAGGGTGGCGGCGGCTCCGCGACGGAAACTGGAAAAACGACTTCTGTTCTGGGGTTTTCTCGCCACGGGAATAAATAGGAGCCAAGGTAGGGCACCAGAGGGGGGAGGACCCTCCCAGGCGGCCTCCTGGCGCGGCCAGGGGTGGGGCCGCGCCAGCAGGGCACCTGGGGCCCCCCTGGCTGCCCTCTGGCCCCACTTCTGGCACAATGGCCCTTCGGGTGCGTGGATTTTCTGTGATTGTTCTTGGAATTTTCTGAAACACCTAAAAATCCATTTTCCTGCACACAATAAAACCATATAGGCAGCTCTGCTGAAAACAGCGTCAGTCCGGGTTAGTTTAGTTCAAATCATGCAAGAATTAGGGCAAAGCAATAGCAAAAGTGTTTGGAAAAGTAGATACGTTTGAGACGTATCACACACTCCTCGTGGTTATGACCCATGAGACCACATACCTTGCAGAAATAGGGAATCTTCTCGTATTTGACCGGGAGGAGCAACCTGCCCTCGCCCACGACATTCAGTGGCGTGATCCGCGTTAAGGGTTTATTGATAAGAACTTTCGCGCGAACTCTGACGTAACCCCCCTCGTAGAACAACCGAGGAGCTAGCTGGGTCTCTCTCACTCGCCCAATGCGACGAGCTAGTTGATCAACTACTTCCGTCTTGCGGTATAGTTCCGGTATATTGTGAATCTGAGCCCACACGTATAACCCATCGAAGCCAAAAGATGTGGGTTCCTTCTTCCCATCATAGTCCTCAATCAGCATCCCCATCCCCCTGAAGAGCCATGGGCCGTCGTGCACCACCCTCTTCCAGTCGCCAAGGCAGAACATCTGGAAGATGAACAAGTTTTCACCCGCCTCTCTATACTTGGGAACGTGCGCAAGTCACCAGATTGACTTCATGCACTCAAACATCGCCGACGAACTGAAAGTGTGGGTCGTGTTCACCTTCGCAATCGCCAGCCACCTAGCGTCCGCTTCAAATCTCTTCACCTCTTCCTCCCCTACGACCACATCACCAAGCTCGTCATCCTGGAGATCCAAGTGTTGCAGCATCTCCTCAAGATTCTTCCCTGAGCTTCCCGGAGATGATGATTCCGCTCGTTCCGCCATCTAGGGTTTCCCG
>LR738713.1:326334491-326472092 GCA_902687465.1 Secale cereale
CATCATAGTCCTCAATCAGCATCCCCATCCCCCTGAAGAGCCATGGGCCGTCGTGCACCACCCTCTTCCAGTCGCCAAGGCAGAACATCTGGAAGATGAACAAGTTTTCACCCGCCTCTCTATACTTGGGAACGTGCGCAAGTCACCAGATTGACTTCATGCACTCAAACATCGCCGACGAACTGAAAGTGCGGGTCGTGTTCACCTTCGCAATCGCCAGCCACCTAGCGTCCGCTTCAAATCTCTTCACCTCTTCCTCCCCTACGACCACATCACCAAGCTCGTCATCCTGGAGATCCAAGTGTTGCAGCATCTCCTCAAGATTCTTCCCTGAGCTTCCCGGAGATGATGATTCCGCTCGTTCCGCCATCTAGGGTTTCCCGTAGGCAATACTTGTGTTCCAGATAACCGATTGCATTCCCTCCCTCATCGCCTAGGCAGATCGATGCAGAGGTAGCCAGCGGTTAATTCACCCGGTGAGATCTCTCGACGGCGATGGGATCGCCGCCAGAGCCGAAAACCCTAAACGAGAGGGTAGCAAAAGTTGAAAGGTAGGAGGGCGCTGACGTTGACCGCATCGCAGCACTCCAAGGCCAGCGCCAGGCCCACGCATCCCCTCCAGTGCTCCAAGGCCAACCCGCAGCCTCGCCAAGGCCCAATGCGCCTCTGCCTTGCTTCTTCCCCCACCGAGCTGGGCCCTGGCCCATGGTGAGGCCACCTCCAGCGCCCCACCCCTTTTTTCCTTTTCTCTTTCTTTCTCTGTTGGGCCGGCCAGCCAGTTTCGGCCTCGTCTGTTTTTTTTTCAGTCCTGCGAATTTGCTAATTATTCCAGAGACTGCAGTTTACAGTAAAGTCCCTCTACTTCATGCATATAATAACTTCACATATGTGCATCACATGTAAAAACTTTATATATGAAAAATGCTTAGAATTTTATGTAGATTAATAATATGCCACTTTCACCCCTGTTAAAAATGTTTAACTTGCTGTTTGCATTAATTTGTGTAAATAACATGCTAAAATGATTTAATTCATAACTAAATAACCGTAGCTCCAAATTTAATAAACTTTATATGTAAATGGGGTGGGAAAATGTGTAGATTAACATGGCGCACTTTGTTTTGCTGTTTAACAACTTTAAAATGTGGTAATAGGCAGAACAGTACCAAATTCATAAATATGCACATGAGGAGTTTCCGGAATTGTTGTTGTTATTTCCGGCCTCATTTAAATGACTAAATAGGTAGTTTGTTTTGCTTCACCTCTTGCCATGTTAACAAACATCTAATCTTGTCTTGTAAATAAACGAGAGTCAGCTAATTAAATAAAATGTGGTGTTTCGTCAATATGCAACTCGTTGCATATTGAGCTCCACTTAACTTGTAGTTTTGTTTGTGCACTTTGCCATGCCATGCATATTTAAACCGGACATGCATCATACTTGGTTGTGCATCATATGCCATGGTTATGATATGTGTGTTTATCATGTTGTTTGCTTCTTTCCGGTATGCTTCTCTCATTAGCTTCGGGTTCGTTCCGGAGTTGTGAGGATTTGTTCGACTACTTAATGGACTTGTTCTTCTTCCTCGCAGAATCCCAAGCAAGATGACCATCACCTTGGATACATTTACTATCATTGCCATGCTTAGTTGTCTCGATGCTGTCGTTATATGTCGCGCTATCCATCATTATTGTCAGCCCCTCTCCTTGTTGCCATGAAACCTCTAACCTTTGACACCTTCCCAGCAAACCGTTGTTTGGCTATGTTACCCGCTTGCTCAGCCCCTCTTATAGCATTGCCAGTTGCAGGTGAAGATGAAGATTGATCCATGTCGGATCTTGTTGTTGGTATATCACAATATCTATTATTATTATTAACACACCTATATACTAGGCATGGGTGGAAGGCTTGGCCTTTTGCTCGGTGTTTTGTTCCACTCATGCCACCTTAGGAGCCGATAAACCGTCATTATGTTCCTTGATTTTGCGTTCCTTACACGGTTGGGTATATGGGGACCCCTTGACAGTTCGTCTTTGAATAAAACTCCTCCAGCAAGGCCCAACATTGGTTTTAATTTGCAACATAATAAAAACTTAATTAATTAATTTCATAGGGGGTCATGTCCTTGGGTTCTTAATTCTACATAACAGGGTGCTGATGGTGTTGGTCCCAAACTAGAGCCACTTGCGGTGCCACCCAGTTATCTGGGGTCTTCGGTTGTTGTACGTATTGCTCATCCGGACGTGGCCTGAGACGAGATACGCGCGGCTACTATCAGGGTGTCGGCACGCCGGGAGGTCTTGCTGGACTTGTTTTACCATTGTCGAAATGTCTTGTGCACCGGGATACCGAGCCTGATCGGATTTCCCTAAGATAAGGGGTAATAATTATTATTACATCAGCTGATCGTGAGAGCTTGTGATGGGCTAAGTTGGGACATCCCTGCAGGGTTATGATCTTTCGAAAGCCGTGCCTACGGTTATGTGGCAGATTGGAATTTGTTAATGTCCGATTGTAGAAAACTTGACAGAGGATCCGAAGTAAAACACACAACTGTGTGAGTAATCGTGACTGTCTCTTTTCACTTTGAGAATAGAACACGGTGGGGTTATGCTTGACTCGTAGGTAGTTCAGGATCTTTAGCGATCATTACTAGTTTGCGACCGCTTGCGTAGATGCTCATCTTATTCTTGTACTCGTAAGTTAGCCACCATGCATATGCTTAGCCGCTGCTGCAGCCTCACCACTACCCTTCTCCATACCCATAAAGCTTTGCTAGTCTTGATACCCATGGTTATGGTATTGCTGAGTCCTCCTGGCTCACAATTACTACAACACCAGATGCTGGTACAGCTGACTACGACGCAGGAGATGGATCAGAACTTCAGTGGGAGTTCGATGAAGACCGTAGCCGTATGTATGTGACGTTTCCGACGATCAATAGTGGTTCCTACTAGGGGCGATCGGGACCTTGTGTTGTTTATTTATTTGGAATCTTTCATTTGGATCTTCGTCCGTAGTCGGACCCTGTGTTTAGGATGAATGTATGTTATTGTATTTATTGTGTGACGTGGCGAGTGTAAGCCAACTATTTTACTCTTTAATCCCTGTTCTTTTACATGAGTTGTGCAAAGATACCACGCTTGCGATCATTCCAGAATGCGCTTATGTCTCTAAGTTGTGCCTCGACACGTTGGAGATATAATCGCATCCTGGGCATTACATGCTTCCATTTCGCCATCGCGTATAGAGTCATAGGTGCCATCGTCGTTGATGATCATGTTGCGTCGTGTGTGGCACTCATAAGACTTGTGGCCTCATCCTTGACATTTGAAGCATTTGATGGAGCTTGTCTTGACGGTCTCGTCGGTAGGAGTTGTGGATGATGAAGCTCTCGACTTGAAGTTGCTTGTAGTAGGAGGATGACTTGGTGATGTCGAAATTTTCTTGTAACTTGACTTGTCACCGTTGATTGTGAAAGGTGTGGTTGATGTAGGAGGCGCCAACGTCGTTGGAGCTTGATTGTACGAGCCATATGTCTTGGAAGGGTACTTGGAGTACTTGTAGTCCTCTTACACTTGCCTCTTCGCCTTGGTAGCTTGGTGCACTAGCTCGATGAGATTCGTGTAAGGTTGGAAGTCAGCGATCTTCTTGATATGATGATTGAGTCCATTCAAGAACCTTGCCATAGTTTGCTCATCACCTTCCTTCACATTGGCTTGGATCATGGAGATCTCCATGTGCTTGTAATACTCTTCAACGGACTTGGTGCCTTGCTTGAGGAGTTGCCATTTCTTGAATAAGTCACGGTCGTAGTACGTTGGTACAAAGCGCGCTCGCATGACATCCTTCATTTCATTCCATGTTGTGATGGGTGGCTCGCCTTTTGCTTCTCGCCACTCATTGACTTGTTCCCATCAAATGAGGACATAGTTTTGGAACTCAAGAGATGCCATGGCAATCTTCTTCCCATCATCATAGTTGTGTAAACATAATATCTTGTTGACCTTAAATGTTAAGGTAGTCTTCGGAATCATTGCTAGGTAGTCTTTGGGATCGTTGCTAGAACTTGGGCATGGTGAACTTGAGCTTGTCGTAGCGTTGCTCGTCATTGTGTCGGGGTCGATTGTGACGACGTTCTTGCTGCGGTGTAGGTTCTTACTCCTTTTGATGCTAGTGCTCCTCTTGATTTGCTTGACATTGAGGGCATGGAATTCCTGCATAGTTCCTCATCTCTTTGCGCGCCTCAAGTTGTGCGACATCTTCTTGTCGGACTCGTCGGAGGGCCTCTTTTTATAGATGTACTTGCTGGTTGCGACCTTGTACGTCATTACTTGGTTGGCATAGAGCATGTTGGGCTTCAAGGGCTTGTTCCTCCCGGTCAAGTTGCCCTTGTAGAAGTGCGTCATTGATGCTTGCTAGAACTACGTCGGTATTTCCCCAAAGAGGAAGGGATGATGCATCACAACAACAGTAGGTATTTACCTCAGTGTGAGACCAAGGTTATCGAACCAGTAAGAGAACCACGCAACACTACGTGAACGGAACCTGCACATAAATAACAAATACTCGCAACCCGACGTATTAAAGGGGTTGTCAATCCCTTTTGGGTAACGGTGCCAAAAGATTGGCAAACGGATGTGAGAAAGTTGTAATAAGTTGTTAGATCGAACGCCAAATAAAATAAAGTGTAGCAAGGTATTTTTGTATTTTTGGTTTAGTGGATCTGAAAATAAAAGAAAATAAAATAGATCGCAAAGGAAAATATACTAAAGAAGAGACCCCGGGGCCGTAGATTTCACTAGTGGCTTCTCTCTAGAAAAATAGCAAACGATGGGTAAACGAATTACTGTTGGGAAATTGATAGAACTTCAAATAATCATGACGATATCTAGGAAATGATCATTATATAGGCATCACGTCCAAGATTAGTAGACCGACTCCTGCCTGCATCTACTACTATTACTCCACACATCGGCCGCTATCCAACATGCATCTAGTGTATTAAGTTCATGGAAAACAGAGTAATGCAATAAGAACGATGACATGATGTAGACAAGATCTATTTATGTAGAAATAGACCCCATCTTGTTATCCTTAATGGCAACGATACATACGTATCGGTTCCCCTTCTGTAACTGGGATCAAGCACCGTAAGATCGAACCGATCACAAAGCACCTCTTCCCATTGCGATAAATAGATCAAGTTGGCCAAACAAAATTGTCGGCGTCCTGGGAACGGGGGTACCCAGACTTGCCTGCCTGCGGCCCAGGGCGTGGCTCATCCAGCGGCCTAGCACAGCCCAACCTCGTCAGCAACCACTTAAGACCCTCGTGAGGGGCTAAGCCTCGCGAGGCGGACGACACAAGACCTCCCCTGTGGCGGCCTCACTAGGCTGGCTCCCGAGGAGCGGGGATATCTAGGCAAGGGGCACCTCGCAAGGTCCTCGTGACGTGAGCCATGATGTCCAAGGCCAGGTGGGCGCCAGCAGGCGCAGGATGCCAGTTTCCTCTTTGGTGCTAAAGGGGCAGGCGCAGGCGAGGAGTCCCGAGGCATCAAGCAAAGGTTTTCATATCAATGCAACAATACCAAGACCAGCAAGACGGCAGGGCGGAGGTCATCGCGGAGCCCACGGCGGCGTCACCACCAGAGCCTTTGGCAGGCGAAGACCACCTTTTGTCAGGATAGCTTGTACTAGTTGTCCCCCTTCACATTTGGCCGTTGTGGGATCCCTTCCAGCTCAATATTTGGGAGGAGGACCCGAGCCTCTATAAATAGGGCTAGCCACCACCATATGGAAGGGGGGATGGAGAGCCAACGAGACACACACCAGCAAGCCCGTCCAAGCGCAAGAACACCTCTCCTCAGGAGGTTGTTCTTCCCTTGTACTAGTTCTTCCCCAGCCTATAAGGCAATCCACCACACCACACTAGATTAGGGTATTACACCACAACGGTAGCTCGAACCAGTATAGACCTTTGTGTCCCTTGTTTTTTAGGCTCGACAAGCTAGGCTTAGGAACCGACGAGTAGGTGAGCTACGGCGGAAGGAGAGATCTTCGTGCGCACCCCAGTGTTCAAACCACAAGGGTTTTGCCGGAACCCAAGATCTGACATTTGGCGCGCCAGGTAGGGGTGCGCCGGATCTCCTCTTCCGCCGTTCGGTTTGTTACCACTCAGCAGTCCCGATGGCCGATGACCAGGGGGTTCACGCCGACCGCTGGGCAGCCTAGTCCACGCGAACGGCGTCGTCCGCCCATGAAGGCTTCAACTCCGCACTTCAGGCGGCCCTTGCACCACCTAACACCACCTGCCGTGGGCGGCGCGGACCTACAACCTCCGCCGCGGCATCGCGGCGCACACGCTCCACGGCGCGATCCTCGAACTACGCCGCAGCAACAACACCACACACCATACGGGAGCAGGCGAACATGAGGGCTGCGCTCATCGTGGTGCGAGAGCTGTTACGATGCAGGCTGGCCAAGGGCAGCCATGACATGCTGCTAGATCGCGTTGCCGAACTACTGGACTGCGCCTGCAGGGGCGCGCCGCCGTTCTGCTCCTCACCCGCGCCCCAGGTCGCAGGTGGGGCATGCGCGAGGTCCCGACAAGCTTGTGCGCCCCCTCCGGCGATGGAGGGGCCCGACGAAATGAACATGGGCGCTGGCGCCATCCGTGCAACCACGACAACTTCGTCACGAGCGGGGGCCAGCGTCGGCGGCCCCTCACGAGGACGCGCCGGGCTACAACCAGGTAACCACCAAGGCCAGGTGCCGCAAACGAAAGTTCAAGGCGCGGGGCACTTGAGTGGTGTCCTTGGTAGGGCGTCCGACGAAGCCTACGTGCCCCGCATGATGGACCTAGCATATGTGTTTGGAGAAGGCCCCAATGCTTTCCTCGGGCCGGGATGGAACGACGGGATGCTCGAAGCATAAGACTACCACGAGTCGCCTGGGGGCTCCATCGACCCCTTCAGCGATGACAACACGGCACAACAGGTATTGCAGCGGAAGGCGTGCACTAACAATGGGCTACAGGTGAACCAGACCACGACAATGGTCGGAGGCTCCAGGGCGGCGGTTCCACCCTTGACTGGGGCAGAGCGCTGGGGGCTACGCGTGGAGGGCCTGGTGCCGCAGTCTTCCCCGCGCCGCATGGAGCAAAGCAGCATGCAGAGGTAGGTCCTCTGCCGGGGGAGCATCAACGAGCCCTACCCCCCGATAGAGGGCCGGTGGTCGTCAAGGGCGCCGCTGGCGTCCCCCTTGCCCCGTGGTCCCGTCCTGGTTTCTGGTCGCCCAAACAATGGTCGGGGCGGTGCAAGGCGGGGCCCTCGTCTGGCGATATGAAGTAAGGCTCACGCCTGTGAAGGTCTCCGTCTGTGACACTCTCACGTAATAATGAGTGGGGCTGTAGACGCCCCGGAGTCTCCGGAGTGCCGCCCTCAGGCCTCAGGGGCTCCCTCCCACGTCCTAGTGGAAGCACTTAGCTCCGCACTGGTGGAAGATCTGAAGACTAGATAGGTGTCGGACGCGGCTATTTGCTTTCCTCTCCTTTTGTTGTAACTGGATTCGCCGCATGTTCGAATTGAATTTGAAGTCTTGTTCGGTGCCAAAAATGGGGGGAGTTTTTGTAGATTTTTGCTAGATTTTGTCGCCTTCTGGCTATTTTTGAAGATCTTACCTCGAGCTCTCCGGTTCGGGGACCGGAAGGCCGATCTCTCCTGGCGGACCTCTGTAACCATGGCAGGACCCCCTCGGGGCAAAAGCCTATGCGACGCAAAATTGCCGCGTAGGCATCCTACTGCGGCCGTCGGGACACCCCTGGCCCCGCTCCCCGGAGCAGGGCCACGTATTGCTCAGGAAGCTCAGGACCACGGATCCCAAGCGGTTTACCTCAGAAGAGAGGTGTTCAACGACCTCGTAACCCGCACAAGGCCAGGTGATACTCAGGTGAGTTACAATGACAACTCAGCTCAGAAAACTCGAGGACACACGTCCCAGGTTTGGATTTAAGCAGCGAAAAAGAAGGAGAGTGGAATATCAGCTTACACACATAGGGGGCTCCCCCATCAAAATGCTCTCATGCCCTATTGGGCCGTGTGCAAGTTCTTGCGTGTAGGGTCGAGGCGAAGGGGTACAAGCTCAGCCGGACACATCGCTAGTCGCGCCATACGAGTCGCTCTCATGCACACTACCAGCGCTGTCGTTGGCCTTGTCTTCACCGTCGTCAACCGCGCCGCCTTCATTTGCCGCGACCACGGCCTCGTCATCATCAGTGGCAAAGGCCCTGATACGTCTCCAACGTATCTATAATTTTTGATTGTTCCATGCTATTATATTATCCATCTAGGATGTTTTATATGCATTTATATGCTATTTTATATGATTTTTGGGACTAACCTATTAACCTAGAGACCAGTGCCAGTCTCTGTTTTTCCTTGTTTTTGAGTTTTATAGAAAAGTAATACCAAATGGAGTCCAATTGACGTGCCAATTTTTGATGATTTTTTATCGACCAAAAGAAGCCCCGAGAGTAAAAGAGTTGGGCCAGAAGAGTCTCGTGCTGCCCACGAAGGTGGGGGGAGCGCCCACCCCCGGGCGCGCCCCCCTATCTCGTGGACAGCCCGGAGACCCCCTGACTTGTGCCCTATGCCAAAAAATCCTATAAATACCCAAACCTCCAGGAAATAACCTAGATCGGTAAGTCCGCCACCGAAAGCCTCTGTTGCCACCAAAAACCAATCTAGATCCTGTTCTGGCACCCTGCCGGAGGGGGAATCCCTCTCCGGTGGCCATCTACATCATCCCGGCGCTCTCCATGACGAGGAGGGAGTAGTCCACCTCGAGGCTGAGGGTATGTATCAGTAGCTATGTGTTTGATCTCTCTCTCTCTCTCATGTTCTTGAGATGGCATGATGTTGATGTATCGCGAGCTTTGCTATTATAGTTGGATCTTATGATGCTTCTCCCCTTCTACTCTCTTGTAATGGATTGAGTTTTGCCCTTGAACTAATCTTATCGGATTGAGTCTTTACGAATTTGAGAACACTTGCTGTATGTCTTGGTGTATGTTTTGGTGATCAACTTGCGGGTTCCGTGACCTTGGGAATCTATGCATATGGGTTGGCACACCTTTTCATCTTGACTCTCCGGTAGAAACTTTGGGGCACTCTTTGAAGTTCTTTGTGTTGGTTGAATAGATGAATCTGATATTGTGTGATTCATATCGTATAACCATGCCCATGGATACTTGAGGTGACAATGGAGTATCTAGGTGACATTAGTGTTTTGGTTGTTTTGTGTCTTAAGGTGTTATTCTAGTACGAACTCTAGGATAGATCGAACGGAAAAAATAGCTTCGTGCTATTTTACTATGGACTCTTGAATAGATCGGTCGGAAAGAATAACTTTGAGGTGGTTTCGTACCCTACAATAATCTCTTCGTTTGTTCTCCGATATTAGTGACTTTGGAGTGACTCTTTGTTGCATGTTGAGGGCTAGTAATATGATCCAATTATGTTATCCTTGTTGAGAGAACTTGCACTAGTGAAAGTATGAACCCTAGGCCTTGTTTCAACGCATTGCAATACCGTTCACGCCCACTTTTTTCATTAGTTACCTTGCTGTTTTTATATTTTCAGATTACAAAAACCTATATCTACCATCCATATTGCACTTGTATCACCATCACTTCGCCGAACTAGTGAACCTATACAATTTACCATTGTATTGGTTGTGTTGGGGACACAAGAGACTCTTTGTTATTTGCTTGCAGGGTTGTTTGAGAAATACCATCTTCATCCTACGCCTCCCATGGATTGATAAACCTGAGGTCATCCACGTGAGGGAAATTTGCTACTGTCCTACAAACCTCTGCACTTGGAGGCCCAACAACGTCTACAAGAAGAAGGTTGCGTAGTAGACATCAAGCTCTTTTCTGGCGCCATTGCCGGGGAGGTGAGTGCTTGAAGGTATATCTTTAGATCTTGCAATCGAATCTTTTAGTTTCTTGTTTTATCACTAGTTTAGTTTATAAAAGAAAACTAAGAATGGAATTAAGGTTACCTCATATGCTTCATCTTTTTAATATCTTTCGTGAAAATGATGGGAAGGAAAATTGTGCTCAAGTACTAGAAGAAGAATTACATAGAATGCTTGGCATAAAATATGTGCATGATGACCATGATTGCAATGTTGTTAGTATGAATTCTTTGAATACCCATGATGCTAATGATATGCAAAGCCATAAGCTTGGGGATGCTATGTTTGATGAAGATGATATGTTTAGTCCCCCAAGTTTTGATGAGCAAATTTATTATGATCAAAGCACGCATCCTATTTATGATGATTATTGTGATGACATGTATGCTATAAAGAATAAAGATAACCATGAAACTTGTCAGCATGATTTTAATTTTCAATTGGATTATGCTTCACATGATAGTTATTTTCTTGAATTTGATCCTCCCACTACTATGAGTGAGAAGAATTTTGCTTATGATGGGAGTAGTAAAATTTCTATGCAAGTAGACCATGAAAAGAATGCTTTATGTGCTGATTATATGGTTGAATTCATTCATGATGCTACTGAAAATTATTATGAAAGAGGATCATATGCTTGTGGGAATTGCAATGATATCAAGTCTCCTCTCTATGTGCTTGAAGTTTTGAAGCTACGCTTGTTTTGCTTTCCTATGCTAGTTTATTATTGCTCCCATAAGTTTTTTGCTCACAAAATCCATATGCATAGGAAGTTGATTAGACTTAAATGTGCTAGTGATATTCTTCATGATGCTCCCTTTATGTTTCAACTCTTATCTTTTATGCTAGCATCATTGAAATCATCATGCCTAGCTAGGGGCGTTAAACGATAGCGCTTGTTGGGAGGCAACCCAACTTTATTTTTGTTCTTTGCTTTCTGCTTCTGTTTAGGAATAAATATTGCATCTAGCTTCTGTTTAGATGTGGTTTTGTGTTTAAATTAGTGTTTGTGCCAAGTAGAACCTTTGGGAAGACTTGTGTGAAGTTTATGTGATCATGCTGTAAAAAACAGAAACTTTAGCGCTCACGAGATTGGCCGTCATTGTTTACTGGAGAGTGCTTTTTAGTTGTTTTTTTTTGCAGATGATTAATAGACTAATTCCTCACGTCCACCAATTTATTTCGGAATTTTTAGAGTTACATAAGTATTCGAAAGTTACATATTACTACAAACTGTTCTGTTTTTGACATATTCTGTTTTCTATGTGTTGTTTGCTTATTTCGATGAATCTATGGGTAGTATCGGAGGGTATGAACTATAGAGAAGTTGGAATACAGTAGATATTACACCAATATGAATTTAGAATGAGTTCACAACAGTACCTAAGTGATGGTTTTATTTTCTTACACTAACGGAGCTTACGAGTTTTCTGTTAAGTTTTGTGTTGTGAAGTTTTCAAGTTTTGGGTAAAGATTCGATGGACTATGGAATAAGGGGTGGCAAGAGCCTCAGCTTGGGTATGACCAAGGCACCCCAAGGTAAAATTCAAGGACAACCAGGAGCCTAAGCTTGGGGATGCCCTGGGAAGGCATCCCCTCTTTCGTCTTCGTCTATCGGTAACTTTACTCGATGCTATATTTTTATACACCACAAGATATGTGTTTTGCTTGGAGCATCATTTTGTTTTATTTTGTTTTGCTTGCTGTTTGAATAATATACCAAGATCTGAAATTCTTAAATGTTAGAGACTCTTCACATAGTTACATAATTATTCAACTACTCATTGATCTTCACTTATATATTTTGGAGTAGTTTGTCATTTACCCTAGTGCTTCACTTATATCTTTTAGTGCACGATGGTGGTTTTGTTTTGAAGAAATTATTGATCTCTCGTGCTTCACTTATATCTATTTGAGAGTCTTTTAGAACAGCATGGTAATGTTCTTTGGTTATAAAACTAGTCCTAATATGATAGGCATCCAAGATGAGTATAGTAAAAAACTTTCAAATAAAGTGCATTGAATACTATGAGAAGTTTGATACTTGATGATTGTTTTGAGATATGAGGATGGTGATATTGGATTCATGCTAGTAGAGTAGTTGTGAATTTGAGAAATACTTGTGTTGAGGTTTGCAAGTCCCGTAGCATGCACGTATGGTAACTTTTGTGTGACAAATTTGAAGCATGAAGTATTTCAATGGGTGTCATCCTTTGTGTGGAGGTCGGGATCGCGCGATGGTTAACTCCTACCAACCCTTCCCCTAGGAGCATGCGTGTAGTACTTTGTTTTGATAACTTGTAGATTTTTGCAATAAGTATGTGAGTTCTTTATGACTAATGTTGAGTCCATGGATTATACACACGCTAACCCTTCCACCATTGCTAGCCTCTCTTGTACCGCGCAACTTTCGCCGGTACCATACACCCACCATATACCTTCCTCAAAACAGCCACCATACCTACCTATCATGGCATTTCAATAGCCATTCTGAGATATATTGCCATGCAACTTTCCACCATTCTATTTCTTATGACACACTTCATCACTGTCACATTTCCATGCATGATCATGTAGTTGACATCGTATTTGTGGCTAGGCCACCATGCATAATTTTTCATACATGTCACTCTTGATTCATTGCACATCCCGATACACCGCCGGAGGCATTCATATAGATTCATACTTTGTTCTAGTATCGAGTTGTAATATCGAGTTGTAAATCAATATAAGTGTGATGATCATCATTATTAGAGCATTGTCCCGAAGAAAAAAAAGGAATGGCCGAAGAAAAAAAAGAAAGGCCCAAAAAAAGAAAAAAGGGAAAAAGAAAAAAAAGAAAAAAGAAAAAGAAAAGAAAAAGGGACAATGGTACTATCTTTTTTCACACTTGTGCTTCAAAGTAGCACCATGATCTTCATGATAGAGAGTCTCTTGTTTAGTCACTTTCATATACTAGTGGGAATTTTCATTATAGAACTTGGCTTGTATATTCCAACGATGGGCTTCCTCAAATGCCCTAGGTCTTCGTGAGCAAGCAAGTTGGATGCACACCCACTTAGTTTCTTTTGTTGAGCTTTCATACATTTATAGCTCTAGTGCATCTGTTGCGTGTCAATACCTACTCACTCATATGGATATCTATTGATGGGAATCTCCATAGCCCATTGATACGCCTAGTTGATATGATACCATCTTCCTCTTTTGTCTTCTCCACCACCACCACTCTATTCCACCTATAGTGCTATATCCATGGCTCATGCTCATATATTGCGTGAAAGTTGAAAGAGTTTGAAAAAATTCAAGTATGAAACTGTCGGATTACGGGCTCCGCAAACCCAAGAAGTTCGAACAGAGGGGCGTGAACAAAGATCTCTCCCACTCACGTCTACCTAGTGCCTCGCCCTCGTCCAATGAAGAGATTCAAGCAAGCAACAATTAAAGCACACACGAATTTACCCAGGTTCAGGCCACCTTGCGGTGTACAACCCTACGTCCTGCTTTGGTGGATTAGCCTCGGGAGGGCTTGAGTATCAACAAGTACAGTGGTTCTTGAGCTCAGGAGGAGAGCTCAGGAGGGTCAGGAGGCAAGGGTTCTTGCTCCTTGGTGTGAAGGCGGAGTCTCTCTGGATCTGATCCGCCCCCCGCACGGTGGAAATCGTAGCTACTTATATAGGCGGCCAGGGTCCTCTTCCCCCGAAATGTTTAGGCGGGAAGGGATTCCACAACGGCCATTTTGAGCGGGATCACAAGGACGTTCTTATCTTGACAAAAGCGGTCTTCGCCTGCAAAGAGATCAGGCGATGACGCGATGGTGGGCTCGGTGGTGACATCCTCCCTACCGTCCTTGCGGTCTTCAGTCTTGTTGCACCAAAGGGGAAACCTTTGCCCCCCCCCCCTCGGGAACCTGCACCTGAGCTGTCTCCTTTGCACCAAAACGGCAACTGCGCCGTTGGCACGCGCTGGCACCCGCTGGCGCGGTGCGTCATTGCTCGCGTCACTGCCTCCTCCTGAGGCAGGTTGGCCTTGGATTCTCCGCCCCTCCGGAGCAACCTAGCCGAGGACGCTCCTGAGGGGGTCTTTGTGTCGTTCTCCTCATGAGGTATATCCCCCCTCGTGAGGGTCTTGGGCAGCTGGTCGATCAGCTGGGTGCTACTTCTCGAGCTTGCATTGTATTCCCCCGAAGAGGAAAGGGAGATGCATCACAGTAGCGTAAGTATTTCCCTTAGTTTTTGAGAACCAAGGTATCAATCTAGTAGGAGACCACACGCGAGTCCGTCGCACCTGCACAAACAAATAGGAACTTCGCAGCCAACACGATAAGGGGTTGTCAATCCCTTTACGGTCACTTACGAAAGTGAGATCTGATAGAGATGATAGTTTGATATTTTTGGTATTTTTAGTTATAAGAACAGAAAGTAAAAGCGGAAAAAGTAAAGTAGGTGTAGATTGACATGTTGAGAATAGACCCGAGGACCATAGTGTTCTCTAGTGGCTTCTCTCATGATAGCGATATTCTACAACGGGTAAACAAATTACTGTCGAGCAATTGATAGAAAAGCGAATAATTATGAGACTATCTAGGCATGATCATTATATATAGGCATCACGTCCGAGACAAGTAGACCGAAATGATTTTGCATCTACTACTATTACTCCACACATCGACCGCTATCCAGCATGGATCTAGTGTATTGAGTTCATAAGAACAGAGTAACGCCTTAAGCAAGATGACATGATGTAGAGGGATAAACTCTAGCAATATGATATAAACCCCATATTTTTATCCTCGAAGGCAACAATAGAATACGTGCCTTGCTGTCCCTACTGTCACTGGGAAATGACACCGCAAGATTGAACCCAAAGCCAAGCGCTTCTCCCATTGCAAGAACTATAGATCTAGTAGGCCAAAACAAACCAATAATTCGAAGAGACTTGCAAGGATATTATAATAATACATAAAGAGTTTGGAGAAGAACCATATATTTCTCATAGATAATCTTGATCATAAACCCACAATTCATCGGATCTCAACAAACCCACCGCAACAAGAGATTACATCGAATATATCTCCTCGAAGACCGTGGAGAACTTTGTATTGAGATCCAAAGAGAGAGAAGAAGCCATCTAGATACTAGTTATGGACCCGAATGTCTGGTAAACTAGTCACAACTCATGGTGAGGCGATGATGATGATGTAGAAGCACTCCGTGGAAGATCCCCCCTCCGGCGGAGCTCCGGAACAGGACCCAAGATGGGATCTCACGGGAACAGAAGGTTACAACGGTGGAACTAGGGTTTTCTCTGTTGTTTTGATGGTTTCAGGGTACGTAGGTATATACAGGAGGAAGGAGGGCATCGGGGGCCATACGAGGGACCCATGAGGCAGGGGGGCGCGCCCTAGGGGTGGGGGCGCGCCCCACCCTCGTGGGCACCTCATAGACCCTACTCCATGGTTCTCAAGTCTCCCGTGCGTGATTTTCTCCAAAAATATCTCTCCCGAAGGTTTCATTCCGTTTGGACTCTGTTTGATATTCCTTTTCTGCAAAACCCTGAAGCAGGCAAAAAAACAGCAATCTGGACTGGGCCTTTGGGTTAGTAGGTTAGTCCCAAAAATAATATAAAAGTGTATGACAAAGCCCATTAAACATCCAAAACATCATAAATAATAGCAGGGAACAATAAAAAATTATAGATACGTTGGAGACGTATCAAGCATCCCCAAGCTTAATTCTTGCTCGTCGTCGAGTTGGTAAATGATAAAAACA
Organism: Secale cereale; assembly: GCA_902687465.1. Classification (NCBI taxonomy): domain Eukaryota; kingdom Viridiplantae; phylum Streptophyta; class Magnoliopsida; order Poales; family Poaceae; genus Secale; species Secale cereale. Next base: position 326,350,241 of record LR738713.1, read on the forward strand.
GAATTTCTGATGTGGAATGCTAACCAACATAGTTTTTCAATGTAATTCTCTTAATTGTGGCATGAATGTTAAGATTTGAAAGATTCAAGACAAATGTCTATATTGAAATAAGAAATAATAATACTTCAAGGACACTAACAAAGCAATCATGTCTTCTCAAAATACTATGGCTAAAGAAAGTTTTCCCTACAAAATCATATAGTCTGGCTATGCTCCCTCTTCATCACACAAAATATTCATATCATGCACAGCCCCGATTTCATAAGCAAGAGTCTATATTAGCATTGTAACAAGCAACATAAGAACATAAAGGTGCAAGAGCTCTCGCTCTCCGTGACTCGAATGTCTCCAAATGGTGTTTGCGTGCAAGAAAGGGGATAGGGATATACGAGAGAGTAAAACATAGTTTTTGTATTGTTGAGAACTTAATCTACTAAAGTTTCACACTTGGTCTTCTTTGGAATCTTATCTTGACTCATCCCCAGACCACTAGCCAGGTACAAGTCAAAATGATCCACTCCCTTTCGATATTTTGAGCACTCATGCAATGGATGAGCGTAAGCAAGAAAGTTGACACTTAGGATGGCAAAGAGAGAAAAATAATGAAGGGGGAAGACAAAAAAGGTGTGAAAGGCTCACATCAATGAGGACAATCATAGGCGAGAGAAAGCCAAATGATAGATATGATGTGAGGAGTAGGGATTGCCATGCAACGAATGCACATATGAGCTAAGGTAAGCTCTCCAATGGAACTAGTGGGGGTGCATCCAACTTGCTCGCTCAAGAAGACCTAGAGCTCTTTTGAGGAGGCTCATCATTGGAATATACAAGCCAAGTTCTATAGTGTGAAGGTCCCCACATAGCTATATGCATGAATGATAATCTCTATGGAGTACAAGGTATAAGATGAAGTACGAGTGTGGATCTCTCAAAAGGAATAGTAGTGTGCCCCCTTCTCTCTTTTTATTTCTTTTTCTCTTTTTTCTATATTTTTTTTATTTTTTGTGGCCTCAATGGCTCTTTCTATTTAACTCTCATTTGTCCTCTTTGGGATCTTTTGATTTTGTCCTCTTTGGGATCTTTTCCTCACTTTAGGGGCAACACTCTATGTATTACAAGAAGTATAGAAGATCTTTCACACTTTACAAAAGTACTCAACATAAAGAAAATGAAACTATCATGATGTATGCAAATGTATGCCTCTGCCGGTGTAGCAGGATATGCAATGATACTAGCGCGTCATGTAGCAATGATTAGGGCAAGGCCCAACTAGCATGCGGCTCATCGATCAAGCAAAAAGCATGTATGACATGAAGATAAAGTCATGAGAAGATGGATGTTGCATGGCAATGTATCTCGGAAAGGCTATGGAAATGCCTTGATATGTAGGTATGGTGGCTGTTTTGAGGAAGGATATAATGAGGCTTATGATGACAGAGCGTATCGTGCCAAGGATTTGGATGCACCGGCGAAGTATGCGCCAACTCTCGAGGTGAGAAAGGGCAATGCACGGTACCGAAGAGGCTAGAAAAATATGGCTAGGTGGAAGTGTCAACTTTCGAGTACTCACATTAGTCCGAAGAACTCATGCACTTATTATCGGTAACTCTCAATCTAATTAGGAGGTTCACAAAGAGATAAGTACCCCGAGGAGGAGTGTATGGGGGTTTGGTTATCCTTGCGCATCCTCGACTCATGGTACGTGAGTGTACTCTAATATTCGATCCCTCCAAAGATTAGTGATCCATCTAGTAGCTAAAATTCTCAACTATTTTTTAGGTTTTCGAAAATAAACACGGATTGCCCAAAATACGACATCTATCACTAATAGGCTAAAGCTCTTGACACCAAAAGTTCAGACATTACTAATGGCAATACCTCAAAACTATTGCAAGTTACTACTAAAATTAAATAGCAACCTCAATTACCTAATTTTAGTTAAGACACACAACTAAGTGCAACAGGCAAACTCTCTTAACAAGATAAACATGAAAACTCAAGAGAGTTCAGCAACCAACTAAACAAAAGCTCTTTAAAAAGAAAAGCATGAAAACTAAGAGCTAAACATGACAGCAGCTATGGAAAGACAAAGAACACACACAGCAAAGATAAGCATGAAAATCCTATGTTGTGTTCTAGGTTGAAGTGGAGCGTGTTTCTCTCCCACACAAAGAAAGTTGTGTTCTAACTTGTTATGAACAGCAAGCAAAGCTAAAGAAAACTAAAAAAAGGAAACTAAGAGCAAGACGCTCCAAGCATAGCACATAATGCATGAAGTGATAAGAATATAGTGGAACGAAAGACGAACTGATAATTGTTGATGGAGAAGGGGATGCATGGGGGCATCCCCAAGCTTAGACGCTTGAGTCTTCTTGAATATTTCTTGGGGGTGCACGGGGGCATCCCCAAGCTTGAGCGTTTGACCCTCCTGAATCTTCTTTTATCATCTTCCCTCGCACACTTGAAAACTCCCTTCATACATAACTCATCATAATCTGATTAGCGAGGTTAGTACCCACAATAAAATAGTTTTTCCCTACTGGAAATAATAATAATCTTGAAGAGCTACTGTTTCTCAAGATTGCCAAAAGGTTTTTGCAAAGAAAAAGCAAGCTCAAGGTTTTCAAAATGAAGAAAAGGCAAAACAGGACAGAATCTGTGAAAAACAGACCAGCAGGTAGTAAATAATTTTTTTGGGGCACTTCTGCAACTCAAATCAAAAAACTTAGAACAAATGCTCGAAAGCCAATTGTATAGAGCACGCTGTCAAAAACATTCAGATCAAAAAGATGATCTGGTGATTTTATTCGAATTTTTCTGTCCAAGGACAGAATCTGTTTTCTGGACAGCACGTCTCAACTTTTGAACTTTCTTGCAATCGGAGGCTAAACTTGGCACAAAGCTGAAAAGAAAAGATACAATGATGATGCTACTGTAGTAACAAACATCAAGACACAACAAAAGCAAAATAAAACCTAATTCGTTGTGGGCTGCCTCCCAAAAGCGCTTTCTTTTATGCCTTTAAGCTAGGCATGATGCAAAAAGATCAAGTTGTATCAATTGAACCATCATCAAGATCATCAAAAAGCTCTTCAATAGTACAACTAGTCTTAAGAGGACTTTCAAATAAAGGCCTAATAAAGATACTTCTAGGGAGGAAACCAAAAGGTGGAAAGTCAATGGAAGATTCATTTATAAATTTATCAAAGAGAGGTATTTCTTCCAAAGTCTTCACAGTTTCAACCCCTTTGGCAATAGATGGATTACTTTTGGAACGAGGAGCCATTGGAACATAAACGAACTTAGGTTCCTTCTTTGCCGGAGTTTCTACCTTTTTGGCTTTGATTGAGGAGAAAGTAGTTCCTAAAGTGTCAAAGATTTCCTCAATCTTGTCTATCCTAGAAGAATCCAAGTCATGGGATTTGATGGTCTCCAAAGTTTTGAGAATTTTATGCATGGAGCTATCAAGCCTATTCAAATTCCCTTGGATCTTACGGTCCAACTCATTTATCTTATTAATGCTTGGCATCTCTAGCTCCATCTTTTCAAGTTTTTTCATAATGTGAGCTAGGGTAATGTCCTCTTGAATGCTAACAACAGGGGGATTTCCAATAAGATTTTCCATAATAGTAAGAGATTCCCAAACTGGGGCTTCTAGGAAATTTCCATTGATAGCAGAATCTAGAATAAACCTATTCCAAGAAGTAATTCCAACATAAAAATTTCTAAGCAGGATAGTAGTAGATTGCTTCTTGGTGGCTCTTTTTTGAGAATCATTAATTCTATACCAAGCATCTTTTAGACTTTCACCACCTCTTTGTTTAAAGGTGAGCACTTCTGCCTCACCAAAGGCAAAAGGACCAGACATAATGCCAACTAAAAGCAAGACAACTATTTTTGTGATTTTTGGTAAGGGACACTAAAGCAAAAACTGAAAGGTAAACTAACAAGACTAAAAAGCAAAGATAAAATATAGCGTGCAACTCCCCTATCTTGAAGAGTGGAGTCCTCGGCAACGGCGCCAGAAACTTGCTTGATGGCTTCTCGCCCCTCGTTGGTTACCCCAAGTGGAAGGTTGAGATGTAGCGTAGCGGCAAATTTCCCTTGGCAAAGATACCAAGGATCGAATCCCGTGAGACTCCGAGGGTCGACAAGTAGGTGTCAATGGCGCCAGAAACTTAGCGGTTGACGGGACCTGCACATAGATACAGATAACTTTGCTCCCAATGAGTACAGAGAGGTTGTCAATCCCTCCGGCCTTGTTGTTTACAAAGGATCAAACACACGAGATAATAATGATAGCTATGACTGCAACTAGGAAATAAAAACAGGAAGTAAATAGAAGGTGTGATCAGCGGTGGTAATATGGACCGGGGTCCCATGATGTTCACTAGTGATGTCTCTATCCCAAAAGACGATAAAACAGCAAAGCGAGGTAAACAAATTACAGCTGGGCAATTGACAGGATTATGTGCGCAAACCAATGCTAACTATGCTGCAAAGAAAGGTAGAGGCTCAAAAGCATGGGCGGTACGCCAAGGCAAGTAGACCGAAATCCATCTGCATCTACTACTAATCATCCACCTTGAGATATCTATCCAGAACATCTCGCTGGTATTAAGTTGCGAATCCCACCCAAAGTGTAAACTCAAAGCAGCAGACAACTGCATTAAAAGAACGTTGCGTAAAGTAAACAATCCTTGCACCCGCAAGTACAAGCACCGTTGTTTTCTCCCTTATGGCAACATCACATCCCCTAGACTCATGTTTCTGTCACTCAAGCTAGTCATCAGGGGGCATGAACCCACAATCAAGCATAACGCTCCCTCTTGGAGTTACTACCTACTACTTGGCCAAAGCAATAAACAACAACGGAGAACATGCAAGAATTACTCAAGAACAAAGATATAAAAGAGGTGAATCAAATATATTACTCAAACACAATCTGAACATAGTCTCATAATCCATCAGATCCCAGCAAACTCAGCAAAGCAACAGCAGAAAGATTTCATATGTGCCTCGATCATGTAGGGCAGCTCACGAGGTCTAAACCATGAAGAGCAAAGAGGGGAGGAGAACATCACATAGCTACTGATCATGGACCCATGGTCCAAGGTGGACTACTTACGACTCATCCGAGAAGCGTCCATGGTGGTGGAGAAGCTCCCGGTGGTGGGTCTCCCCTCCGACAGGGTGCCGGGAAGAGTTCTCCTGATGCTCCCGATCTTGGAAGCGCTGCGGCGGCGGAACAGAGGCGAGATCGCGAAAAAGGGTTCTGTCCTCGAGGGTTTCGGGACGAGAGGGATATATATGCGAAGGGGGGCAGCCAGAGGCAGAGCAGGGGCCCCAGGCGCCCCATAGCGCGGCCAGGGGTGGGGCCGCGCCAGGTGGCCGCCTGGGCCTCTCCTGGCTCCGCTTTGGCCCATCTTTGGTTCTTCGCGAAGCTTCCTGTACGCTGATTTTTCCTATATTTTTCCTGTAATTTTTGGAGCACTTTTAATATGGGGGAAACCTGAAATACAAAAACAGCAGAAAACAGGAACTGGCACTGTGGTGCACTGAGTTAATAGGTTAGTCCAAATATGATCAAAAGTGCATGGAAGTGCATCAATATCATAGCAATATCACACAAAAGAAGCATGGAGCAAGCAGAAATTATAGATACGTTTTGGACGTATCACTAAACATGAGACTCTCTATCATGAAGAACATGGTGCTACTTTGAAGCACAAGTGTGGAAAAAGATGGTAGCAATTGTCCCTTTTCTTTTTTTTTCTTTTTTTGGGCCTTTCTTTTTTTTCTTTGGACTTTCTCTTTTTTTTGGAGGGGCTTTATTGATTTAGCCTTTCCTCACATGGGACAATGCTCTAATAATGATGATCATCACACTTTCATTACAACTCGATATTACAACTCGATACTAGAACAAGTATGACTCTATATGAATGCCTCCGGCGGTGTACCGGGATGTGCAATGAATCAAGAGTGACATGTATGAAAAATTATGCATGGTGGCTTTGCAACTAATACAATGTCAACTACATGATCATGCATGGCAATAAGACAATATGATGCGTGTCATATGAACGGAACAGTGGAAAGTTGCATGGCAATATATCTCGGAATGGCTATGGAAATGCCATGATAGGTAGGTATGGTGGCTGTTTTGAGGAATATATATGGTGGCTGTTTTGAGGAAGGATATATAGTGGGTGTATGGTACCGGCGAAAGTTGCGCCGTACAAGAGAGGCTATTGATGGTGGAAGGGTGAGAGTGCGTATAATCCATGGAATCAACATTAGTCATAAGAACTCATATACTTATTGCGAAATTCTACGAGTCATCAAAACAAAGCAATCAACGCATGCTCCTAGGGGGGAGGTTGGTGGGATTTAACCATCACGCGCGCCCGACATCCACACAAAGGTCGACACTTTACATATACCTCATGCTCTAACTTCGTCACATAGCGGTTCACCATATGTGCATGCTACGGGAATCACTAACCTTAACACAAGTATTTCTCAAATTCATAATAACTCCACTAGCATGACTCTAATATCACTATCCTCATATCTCAAAACAATTATCAAGCATCCAACTTCTCATCCTATTCGATGCACTTAGCGTGAAAGTTTTTACTACATTGATATTGGATATCTATCATGTGAAGACTAGTTTTATAGCCTAAGCACATTACCATGCTGTTTTAATAGACTCTCAAGTGTATATAAGTGAAGCATGAGAGATCAACAATTTCTACAAAATATTATCACCACCGTGCTCTAAAAGATATAAGTGAAGCACTAGAGTAAAAACTATTCAACTCAAAAGATATAAGTGAAGCACATAGAGTGTTCTAACAATTCCTAGGCCATGTTTAACTCTCTCAAATAGGTGTGTCCCACAAGGATAATTGTGGAAAACTAACAAGCGAAGACTCAAATTATACAAGATGCTCCAAGTAAAACACATATCATGTGGTGAATAAAAATATAGCTCCGAGTATAGTTACTGATAGATGAAGACGAAAGAGGGGATGCCTTCCCGGGGCACCCCCAAGCTTAGGCTTTTGGTTGTATTTGAATTTTACTTGGGGTGCCTTGGGAATCCCCAAGCTTAGGCCCTTGATACTCTTTGTTCCATAGTCCATCAAAGCAATACTCAAAACTTGAAAACTTCACAACACAAAACTTAGACAAAAATCTCGTGAGCTCCGTTAGTATAAGAAAGCAAACCACTACTGAAAGGTACTGCAATGAATTCATTCTTTGTTTATATTGGTGTTAAACCTACTGTATTCCAACTTCTCTATGGTTAATACTTCACAATATTACTCATAGATGCATTGAAATAAGCAAACAACACACGAAAAACAGAATCTGTCAAAAACAGAATAGTCTGTAGTAATCTGCAGGTTTCGCATACTTCTGCAACTCCAAAAAATTCAAACTAATTTGGTAAACGTTAGGAATTTGTATATTAATCATCTGCAAAAACAATCAACTAAATAGCACACTCCAGTAAAATCTGATGACCATTCTAGCTAGCGCTAACGATTCTGTTTTTCACAGGAATATCATATAAACTTCACACAAGTCTTCCCAAAGGTTCTACTTGGCACAAACACTAAACAAAACACAAAACCACATCTAAACAGTAGCTAGATGCAATATTTATTCCCTAACAGAAGGAAAAACAAAAAATATAAAATTGGGTTGCCTCCCAACAAGCGCTATCGTTTTACGCCCCTAGCTAGGCACGATACATGGTAGATCTAGGTATTGCCATCTTTGGAAGGCAATCCATAAGTGGCTCTCATAATAGATTCATATGGTAATTTGATTTTCTTTCTAGGAAATTGTTCCATGCCTTTCCTTAACGGAAATTGGAATCTAATATTTTCCTCCTTCATATCAATAATTGCACCAATCGTTCTAAGGAAAGGTCTACCAAGAATAATAGGACATGAAGGATTGCAATCTATATCAAGAACAATGAAATCTACGTGCACATAATTCCTATTGGCAACAATAAGAACATCATTAATCCTTCCCATAGGTTTCTTAATAGTGGAATCCGCAAGATGAAAATTTAAAGAATAATCATCGAGCTCATGGAAACCTAGCAAATCACACAAAGTTTTTGGGATAGTGGAGACACTTGCACCCAAATCACACAAAGAATAGCATGCATGATCTTTAATTTTTATTTTGATAGTAGGTTCCGACTCATCATAAAGCTTTCTAGGGATAGAAACTTCTAACTCATGTTTTTCTTCATAAGATCGCATCAAAGCATCAACTATGTGTTTAGTAAAAGCTTTATTTTGACTATAAGCTTGCGGAGAGTTTTTTATGGATTGCAACAAGGAAATACAATCAATCAAAGAGCAATTATCATAATTGAATCCCTTGAAATCCAAATTAGTGGGTTCATCACTATGCAAAGTTTTAATCTCTTCACTCCCACTTTTAACAATTTTTGCATCAAGATCTAAAAACTCTGAATCATTGGGACACCTTAAAGTAGAATCATCTCCAATCCTATATTCATCAAGATTTATTCTAGAAAACAAGGATCTAATAGGAGACACATCAATAACTTTCAGATCTTCATCTTTATTTTCATGATAACTAGAAGAACATGCTTTTATATAATTCTCTCTTTGAGCATGCATCCTAGCGGTTCTTTCTTTGCATTCGTCAATGGAAATTCTCATGGCTTGAATCAACATCAAGAGTAATTCTATCCACACTTCTAGCCAACTCATCAATCTTAAGCATTTTTTCTTCAAGCGTAGCATTGAAATTCTTTTGCGAAATAATAAACTCCTTAACACTAGTTTCAAATTGAGAAGGCATCTTTCCATAAGAGTTGTTGTAGGAATTACCATAATTATTAGAGGAATTACTAGGAAAAGGCCTAGGATTAAAGTTCCCTTTATAAGCATTGTTACCAAAATTATTCCTACCAACAAAATTCACATCCAAAGATTCATTATTATTTTCAATCAAAGTGGACAAAGGCATTTCATTAGGGTCAGAAGAAGCACTCTTAGCAGCAAACAATTTCATAAGTTCATCCATCTTTCCACTCAAAACACTAATTTCTTCAATAGCATGCACCTTTTTACTAGTAGATCTTTCAGTGTGCCATTGAGAATAATTAACCATGATATTATCTAGGAGTTTGGTAACTTCTCCTAAGGTAGTTTCCATGAAAGTGCCTCCTGCGGCCGAATCTAAAAGATTTCTAGAAGAAAATTCAAGCCAACATAAAAGTTCTGAATAATCATCCATAGATTCAAACCATGTGTAGGGCAATTACGTATCATTAATTTCATTCTCTCCCAAGCTTGTGCAACATGCTCATGATCTAGTTGCTTAAAATTCATAATATCGTTTCTAAGAGAGATGATCTTAGCAGGAGGGAAATACTTAGAGATAAAAGCATCTTTGCACTTATTCCACGAATCAATACTATTTCTAGGCAAAGAGGAAAACTAAGTTTTAGCACGATCCCTAAGTGAAAACGGAAATAACTTCAATTTGACAATATCGTTATCCGTATCCCTTTTCTTTTGCATATCACACAAATCAACAAAGTTGTTTAGATGGGTAGCGGCATCTTTACTAGGAAGGCCGGAGAATTGATCTTTCATGACAAGATTCAACAAAGCAGCATTGATCTCACAAGATGCAGAATCGGCAATAGGAGCAATCGGCGTGCTAATAATATCATTATTGTTGGTATTGGAGAAGTCACATAATTTGGTATTGTTCTGAGGCATAGTGACGATTAAGCAATCCAACACACACAAGAAAACAAGAAGCAAGCTAACGATAAACACACGTCACAGGGGGGCGAATAAAACGGCAAGGGTGAAGTGGGGGAGAGGAAAACGAGAGGCAAAAAATGTAATGCGAAGGATAAGGGTTTGTGATAGGTACTTGGTATATGACTTTTGCGTAAGCCTCCCTGGCAACGGCGCCAGAAATTTTTCTTACTACTTCTCCAGCTTGCGTTGTATTCCCTCAAAGAGGAAAGGGGGATGTAGCACAGTAGCGTAAGTATTTCCCTCAGTTTTTGAGAACCAAGGTATCAATCTAGTAGGAGACCACGCGCGAGTCCCTCGCACATACACAAACAAATAAGAACTTCACAGCCAACGCGATAAGGGGTTGTCAATCCCTTTATGGTCACTTACGGAAGTGAGATCTGATAGAGATGATAGTTTGATATTTTTGGTATTTTTTAGTTATAAGAACATAAAGTAAAAGCGGAAAAAGTAAAGTAGGTGTATATTGATATGTTGAGAATAGACCCGGGGGCCATAGTGTTCTCTAGTGGCTTCTCTCATGATAGCGATATTCTACGGCGGGTAAACAAATTACTCTCGAGCAATTGATAGAAAAGCGAATAATTATGAGACTATCTAGGCATGATCATTATATATAGGCATCACGTCCGAGACAAGTAGACCGAAACGATTCTGCATCTACTACTATTACTCCACACATCGACCGCTATCCAGCATGCATCTAGTGTATTGAGTTCATAAGAACAGAGTAATGCCTTAAGCAAGATTACATGATGTAGAGGGATAAACTCAAGCTATATGATATAAACCCCATATTTTTATCCTCGATGGCAACAATACAATACGTGCCTTTCTACCCCTACTGTCATTGGGAAAGGACACCGCAAGATTGAACCCAAAGCCAAGCACTTCTCCCATTGCAAGAACTATAGATCTAGTAGGCCAAACCAAACCAATAATTCGAAGAGACTTGCAAGGATATTATAATCATACATAAAGAGTTTAGAGAAGAACCAAATATTTCTCATAGATAATCTTGATCATAAACCCACAATTCATCGGATCTCGACAAACACACCGCAAAAAGAGATTACATTGAATAGATCTCCTCGAAGACCGAGGAGAACTTTGTATTGAGATCCAAAGAGAGAGAAATAGCCATCTAGATACTAGCTATGGACCCGAAGGTCTGTGGTAAACTACTCACAACTCATGGTGAGGCGATGATGATGATGTAGAAGCACTCCATGGAAGATCCCCCCTCTGGCAGAGCTCCGGAACAGGCCCCAAGATGGGATCTCACGGGAACAGAAGGTTAAAGCGGTGGAACTAGGGTTTTCTCTGTTGTTCTGATGGTTTCGGGGAACATAGGTATATATAGGAGGAAGGAGGGCATCGTGGGCCATACGAGGGACCCATGAGGCAGGGGGCGCGCCCCCCACCCTCGTGGGAACCTCGTAGGCCCTACTCCGTGGTTCTCAAGTATCCCGTGCGTGTTTTTCTCCTAAAATATCTCTCGAGAGAGTTTCATTCCGTTTGGACTCCGTTTGATATTCCTTTTCTGCAAAACCCTAAAACAGGCAAAAAACAGCAATCTGGACTGGGCCTTTGGGTAAGTAGGTTAGTCCCAAAAATAATATAAAAGTGTATGACAAAGCCCATTAAACATCCAAAACATCATAAATAATAGCATGGAACAATAAAAATCATAGATACGTTGGAGACGTATCACTAGGCCGTACCAGGCCGTAGCAGGAGCGCGTCACGGCCAGCAGGTAGGCAAGTCTGGGTACCCTGGTACCCAGGACGCCGACAGTAGCCCCCGGGCCCAAGGCGCGCGCGGAGTTGGCTTTGGGGCGAAGCCTTAGTCGAGGACAAAGCGCCGCGGGCCCCAAAAGACTGCGGGCCAGACTGGCGCGTGATGGTTCGATGGGACGTGGCGACTCCATTTCCCACGCAGTTTTGGCAACCGTGTGACTTGACAACTCCCCGGCGTGGATGATGGGTCGTTATGGCTGTGACGCCAGTGACTAGCGGTTGGGCTCCTCCATCCTATAAATGGGACTAGGGGGGAAGTCCCCAAGCCATCTTCAAGCCAGCACCGTCTGCTTCCTTGTTCGCTCCCTACTCTTCTTCTTGCTGCGAGGTCTCCATGGCGCCACTGAGGAAGCCGTCTGCTGCGGAGAAGGGGAAGGCCTCGAAGGAGTTGGCCTCGCCGCCGTCGAAGAGGGGCCATGGCCTCCCCCGCAAGTATGCCGCTGGACCCGCGGTGGCTCCTTGAGGAAGCGCGCGCGTCCTTCCGGGTCCCAACGCGGTCGCCGGTGAGAGGCACGGTGCCTCTTCTCGCAGCGAAGGTGGTTGTGGCCACGGTGGGAGAGGAGGCGCGAGGCAGCGTTTGGCGGTTATGCGTCCTCTGCACCCACAGCTCCACTCCTTCGATGTGTCGTCAGAGTTCGTGGTGTGGGCGGAGAAGCCTGGAGGCTTGTGCCTCTGGCTCCCCTGCTCGTTCGGCAACGTGCTACCAGCAGGAGGCCCCAGCGGCCTCTAGCTGCAGACCGATGGCTCATGAAGTGGTGCATCCTGGGTGGAGGTCGACGTTGCCCCCTCAGGCGACGCGTTCCTGGAGCGCGGCTGCCAGTTGTTTGCGCGCGCGCGCTGGCTGCAGGGGAGGTGCACGCTCCACTTCAGGTACAATGGTGCCTCAACGCTGTTCGTTAGGGTCTTCTCGGAGGAAGGGAGGCGCCTTGGGTGCTGTCCTGAGGCTGACGACGAAGAGGATGGTGGAAATGGCATCCGGAGGAGCAGCTCTTCCTCTAGAGATGAGCTTTGCCTTGTTGGGCGCTGCGGGTCCCCCTCTGTGGCAGCAGTAGCTCCTCCAGCAGAGGCAGCTACAATGAGCCACCACGCCGCCGAGCTCGGCTCGGCGAGGGGGGAGGGTCGTTGCACCGCTATGCCTCGCTGAAGCGGGAGGAGCTGGAAGACTCCAACTGAGTGGTGGCAACGGCGCTGAGCCGCGCCTCGGCGGAGCTGTGGCTTGGCGGGTCGGCCTTTGCTTCTTCTTTTTCTTCATTTCCTTCCTGTGTCAAAATTTTAAGTTGCCTCGAGAACGCGTGTAATGGACGACGACATATGTACGAAGCGAGAACTTGCTATCATGTTTTTGGTCTGGGTACGATTACTTAGCTTATGTGTTGCAACGTCTTGAGGTGAAGTGCTCCTGACTCATTGGCATCATGAGCCCCCGACGGGCCATGAGGATGGCTGAGTTCGGGGGGTTTTGACCTGCGGAGCCCCCGAGTATGAGTGAGCCGCTGTGAGCTGCCGAGGGCATGCGCCCTTGGGCTCACTTGAGAGCCCCGAGCGTGGATTAAGGCGCCAAGGCCTGAGCTGGCTCGGCATAATAGGTCGTGTGGACTGAGAAGCCTGATGCCCGAGTATGAGCAAGCTTGGCCAGGTGAGGTCACGGGACCGCGGCAGCTGAGAGCTGGGACCGACCGTGTCCCAGCCCCCACACGCGAGGCACGCGAAGGAGAACAAGCGGCGCAGCCCCTGCTTGACGAAGCTGAACTTAAAACCGATGAGAAAATTTCAAGCAAGACTCCCAACCAAATGCAAGAAACACGAGAACTTCATAGCACGGGGTAGAGGAAGGGCTGATAGCCTAGGAAGTAGAAAAGGCTGACAGCCAAACACCAAGCCAAAAAAAAAGGAAAAAGGTCGCGTCCGACCCCTACACTACGTCTTCTTCCCAGCGCGGAGCTAAGGACTGCCACTGGGACGTGGGTGGGAGCCCCGTCTAATGGCCCGCAGGCAACGCTCAGGAAACTCCGAGGCGTGTACAGCCCCAACTCATTATTACGTTAGAGTGTCACGATCGGAGACCTTCGCGGGCACGGAGCCTTGATTATGGATAGAACCTCCTGAGGTGCTCAATGTTCCAGGAATTCTACATAGATACCCCATCCTACATCTCCAGGCGCACAACACCAGGCCTAGAGACACGGGCAATTCTGAACGGGCCCTCCCACATGGGCGAGAGCTTGTGTAACCCCCCCCCCCTGGAGAGGACCCGCCTCAGGACCAAGTCACCAACTTCAAGTGTTCTTGTCCGGACGCTACGGCAGTGGTACCGCTACAACACCTGCTGATATCGTGATGCCGTGAGGGCAGCTCGGCGGCAGCCCTCCTCGCCGAGCACGAGGTCCATCCGCTAGGCGGCGTCCTAGCGTTCCTCATTGAAAGCCAAGACCCGTGGGGAGCGATGCTTGACCTCGTGAGGGAGGACCACCTCCGCCCCGTAAACGAGGAAGAAAGGAGTTTCTCCCATGGGTTTGGTTGCGGTGGTACGGATCAACCACAGCACGGACTGGAGCTCGTCGATCCAGCCGATGTTGTAAGCCTCGAGATTTTTCTTAAAGCCGCGCGTCTTGAGGCCCCGCAAGACTTCCGCGTTGGCGCGTTCGGCCTGACCGTTGCTCCTGGGGTGAGCCACCGAGGCGTAGCAGATCTGTGTTCCAAGGTTAGCACAGTATGACCTGAAGAGATTGCTTGTGAACTGCGAACCGTTATCCGTGATGATGCGGTTAGGGACCCCGAATTGCCTCACGAGGCCCTGGATGAACTTGACGGCCGACCCGGCAGGGATCGCGCGAACTGGCTCCACCTCCGCCCACTTGGTGAATTTGTCGATGGCGACGTACAGGAAGCGGTAGCCCCCCGCCGCCCGGGGAAATGGACCCAGGATGTCCAATCCCCAGACCGCGAAGGGCCAGGAGAGCGGGATTGTCTGGAGGCCCTGTGCTGGTTGGTGGATCTGCTTGGCATGAAACTAGCACGCCTCACAAGCCTGCACAAGCTCCATGGCGTCGCTAAGTGCCGTGGGCCAGTAAAAGCCGCTGCGGAAAGCCTTGCCCACGAGGGTGCAGGACGACGAATGGTGGCCGCAATCCCCACCATGGATGTCAGCCAACAGCTCGCGTCCTTGCTTCCTCGAGATGCACTTTAGTGAGACATCATTGGGGCGCCTCCTGTAGAGTTCGCCGTCTTGGATGCAGTAAGCCGAGGCCTGTCGGACCACGCGCTCCGCGTCTTCCTCCTTGTCTGGCAAGGTGTCGTGTAGCAGGTACATCTTGAGATCTTTGGTCCAGCAACCCTCCTTGGGCTCCACGGCGAGTAGCAGGCAGGCTCCGGAGGTCGGCCCGCAGGGCGGAGCTCCGGCTGCGAGCGCTGCAGGTAGCCCCTCCCAAGGGGATGCCGGCTCAGGAGCGGGCGGTGCTGTCGATGGCTTGAGCAGCTTCTCCTCGAAGATGCCCGGCCTCTAAGGTTCTTGCCTGGAGGCTCGTTTGGCGATGTCATCTGCCTCCTTGTTCGTGCCCCTTGGCACGTGCTACACCTCCAGCCCTCAGAATCGCTTTTCCATCTTGCGCACCTCCTCCAGATATGCCTCCATGTGCTTGTCCTTGGGATTGTATTTCTTGTTAGAGAAGTTGACGAGGAGCTGCGAATCGCCTCTAATGGTGAGGCGCTTGAACCCCAGTGCAGCTGCGGCCTTGAGCCTAGCAATCAGGCCCTCATACTCTGCTATGTTGTTGGAGATCTTCTCGCCTTGCTGGAAGCAAAGCTGCACGGCGTTGTACAACTTGTCCTGAGTGGGAGATACCAACACGACGCCAGTTCCTGCGCCAAGGCGCGAGAAGGTGTCGTCGAAGTATACCACCAAACGTCTGGGGCTTCATCGCCGGCGGCCCGCGAGCGATCCTCGCCAGCCCCCTGTTCCAGCGCGTCGGTCAATTCTCCCACAAAGTCTGCCAGAGCCGCTCCTTTGATCGCTCGCGTGGTGCTGAAATCCAACTAGAACGCCTGTAGCTCGATGTTCCACTCGGCGACCCTCCCGACGATGTTCGTGCCCCGAAGCACCATCTCGAGAGGGTACGACGAGACAACCTTGATAGGGTGGCACTGGAAGTGATGGTGCAGGTTGCTGGAGGCGACAAGGAGCGCCAGAAGCAGCTTTTGAGGCATCGGGTAACGCGAGCGTGCGTCGTGCAGTACGGTGCGGACGAAGTACACAGAGTGCTCCACGAGGGTCGGCGCCGCAGGATCTTCAGGCGCTTCGGGAGTCTTGGGTGCTTCTTGCTGGACGGCGGGGCCACCAGTAATTGTGGTCGAATCTACCTCCATACCTGTGTCAGGGGGCGACGGAGGTGTTGAGGATGCCGACTTGCCCCGCGGCCTCGCGCTTCGGGGCCTCTCCTCACGCTCCACCACTAACGCTGCACTGGCGGAGTGAGGCGTAGCAGCGAGATAGAGAGTCATGGGTTCCAGGGGTCTTGGCACCACCATAACCGGCAGGCTGGTGAGATATTCCTTGAGACCCCAGAGGCGGCGTGGGCCTCTGGAGTCCACTCAAAGGGCCCCTTCATCTTCATGAGCTTGAAGAACGGGAGGGCGCGTTCACCAAGCTTAGAGATGAAGCGCCCCAGGGACATTACACATCCCAGAAGCATCTGCATCTCCTTCAGGAATGTAGGCGGCTTCATTCTTTCGATGGCTTTGATCTTCTCCGGATTAGCTTCAATGCCCCGGTGTGAAACCAGGAACCCTAGCAACTTGCTGGAGGGTACACCAAACACGCACTTCTCCGGGTTGAGGCACAGCTTCACCTTGCGCAGGTTGGCGAACGTTTCTTCTAGGTCCTGGATGAGAGTCCTGGCCTCTCTGGTCTTGACCATGATGTCGTCGACATAGGCCTCCGCGTTCCTCCCGAGCTGAGGGCCGAGGGTGATGTGCATCAGGCACTGGAAGGTGGCACCCATGTTTCTCAGCCTGAAAGGCATGCAGGTGTAGCAGTAGACCCCACAAGGGGTCAGGAACGCCGACTTCTCCACATCCTCCACCGCCATCTTATTTTTGGTGGTATCCCGAGAAGGCATCAAGGAAGCAGAGCAGGTCGCACTCAGCCGTTGAATCCACGATCTGGTCGATGTGTGGGAGAGGGAATGGGTCCTGATGGCAGAATTTCTTTAGGCTCGTGAAGTCCACGCACATGCGCTCCTTGCCTCCTTTCTTCGAGACTATGACGGGGTTGGCCATCCACTTCGGGTGCCGTACCTCCCGCATGATGTCTGCTTCCTCTAGCTTCCGAACCTGCTGAATGATGAAGGCCTGCTTCTCCGGGGCATGTTTGCGTGCTTTTTGCTTGATAGGGCGCGCGTTGGGGCACACCGTAAGGTGATGCTCGATGACGTGCGTAGGCACTCCGACCAAGTCTGCAGCTTTCCAAGCGAACACATCCTTGTTAGCCCTGAGGAAGCTAACCAACGCTGCCTCTTGCTCTGGGTCCTTGCCCGTGCCGATGGTGAAGGTGGCTCCTGAGCCTTCCTTGTTAGCGGGCACCTGCTTCGTCTCGGCTAGGTCCTGATAGAAGAGCTGCTTTTTCTTGGCAGGCGCGGCTTCTGATGTCTCTGGATCCCCCCTCCGTACCTGAATGGGCTGAGGCTGCAGCCCTGTAAGCGCGCCCGAGGACCTGAAGGGCCGCCTTGGGGCCCCTTCGATAGTTATGACCGCTGCTTCCGGGCATCCTGACGGTATTGTAGCCCGGGTGAGTCGCCGCCATGAATTTCGCCAAAGCTTGGAAGCCAAGGATGGCGTTGTATGGTAGGTGGATGGGCGCAACGTCGAAGTCGGTGAGCTCAGTCTGGTAGTTAGCGGGTGTGCCGAAGGTGACCGGGAGGCGGATCTGGCCAAGCGGGACGGTCGAGCCCGCGACCCCCGAGAAGGGCTTGGTGGAGAGGAGTTGTTTGTAGGACACGTGCAGATGAGGGTCCTTGTGACAGCCACCCCGCAGATGATGGGGGTGCATACCGTAGGGAGGACGTTCGTGCCGGCTGCAGCTACGGCGCGGTCGCCAGGGCCGAAAGTGATGACGTGCCCCTGCGCGCCCCACGCCCGCGGGACCTCCTGTGGCTAGGCGGCGGCCCCGATCCGCCGAAAGTGTGACTTAACGTGTCGGGAAGACGGCGGTGCTTGGGATCCTCCTATGATGCAGGCGACCTTGCGGCAGGGCAGCCCCCAGCCGGCAGCGCCCAACAACTCGCCGACGCAGGCTGCCCAAGCGTCGAGCTCCTCCGTGGGTGGCCGGTGCCGGAGCAGCCTCTGCGCCACCAAGAGCGCCGCCAGCGGGGTGATACATCTCCAACATATCTATAATTTTTTATTGTTCCATGTTATGCTGGGAATCTTGGTGAAATATGTGATTTTACTTGTTGCTCTAAGAACCCTGAAAAACACCTCCCCTACCTATGTGAGTTTAATGATAATGAAATCTTATCTTCTTATGCAAAGGGTGTTTATATTTACTATGATATCGAACGAACTGAAGAATTTGTTGCTTTTAAGGGTGCTTATGAAGTTGCTTCTTTGATTGAAAAGTATGATATTACTCTCTATGAATCTGAAATTTTTGACATACTTAAATATTGCTATGAAAACTATGCTCATAATGCCAATATCAAAGAATTTATTGAAGGAATGACCACTGCTTTGAAGGAAAATAATGATATGCATGAATCCATAGATAATTATGATTCCGATGATTTGATTGAAATATCCCTTGATGAACATGATGGTTGCTATTCTTGTGGACATGATGCCAATATTTATGAAGAAGAATTTGCTATAGTTCCCTATGTTAAACATGAGATCGTTGCTATTGCACCCATACTTGATAGTTCCTTCGATGAAAAGCATGATTGCAATGATGCTATTATAAATTCTCTTGATGTCATTTGTGCTAATGATATGCAAAACCCTAAGCTTGGGGATGCTAGTTTTGCTATGACTACTATTTGTTGCAATGATCATGATTGGGGTGATTCTTCTTATGATCTTGAAAATAAATTTAATCCCCATGATGAATATGAGATTGATAATAATGTTTGCAATAATATTGAAAGTGGGTTTGGAAGATTGTCAACTTTAGATCCCACTATTTTGGAAGGGTGTCAACTTCGCATGCATGTGGATCGTGTTGAGAATATGTTATGTGATAGCTATTTTTTGAATTTGATCATGATCCTACATGCAATTATTATGAGAGAGGGAAATATGGTTGTAGAAATTTTCATGTTACTAAATTACCTCTCGTTATGCTGAGATTGCTATTGTTTCTTTCTCCTTCCTTGCATATGCTAGATCTTGCTTGTTTTGGTAATTTGTTTTCCTATAAGATGCCTATGCATAGGAAGTATGTTAGACTTAGATGTGTTTGTCACATGTTTTATGATGCTCTCTTTGTGCTTCAATCCTTGTCTTTCATGTGAGCATCATTGAATTCTCAAGCCTATCTTAATGGCTATAAAACGACAACGCTTATTGGGAGGCAACCCAAGTTTATATTTTTTTTTGTTGCTGTTAGTGAATAAATATTGCATGTAGTCTCTGATTAGATGTGGTTTCATGTTTTGTTTAGTTTTTGTGCCAAGTAGAACCTTTGGGAAGACTTGTGTGAAGTTTATATGATCTTGCTGTGAAAAACAGAATCGTTAGCGCTTGCTAAAGTGGTCTTCCGATTTTACTGGAGCGTGATTTTTAGTTGATTATTTTTTCTTCTGATTGGTAGACAAATTGCGCAAATTTAACAATTTAGTTTGAAGTGTTTGGAGTTCCAGAAGTAGGCCAACCCTGCAGATTACTACAGACTGTTCTGTCTTTGACAGATTCTGTTTTTCGTGTGTTGTTTGCTTATTCCGATGCATCTATGAGTAATATTGGAGGATATGAACCATAGAGAAGTTGGATTACAGTTGGTTTAACACCAATATAAACAAAGAATGAATTCATTGCAGTATCTTTGAGTAGTGGTTTTCTTTCTCATACTAACGGAGCTCACGAGAAGTTTTGTCTAAGTTTTGTGTTGTGAAGTTTTCATGTTTTGAGTATTGCTTTGATGGACTATGGAACAAAGAGTAGCAAAGGCCTAAGATTGGGGATGCCCATGGAACCCCAAGTAAATTAAAGATAATCAAAAGCCTAAGCTTGGGGATGCCCCGGGAAGGCATCCCCTCTTTCATCTTCATCCATCGGTAGCTATACTTGGAGCTATATTTTTATTCGCAACATGATATGTGTTTTGCTTGGAGCGTATTGTATAATTTAAGTCTTTGATTGTTAGTTTGCCACAATCATCCTTGCTGGACACACCTATTTGGGAGAGTTAAATATGGCCTAGAAATTATTAGAACACTCCATGTGCTTCACTTATATCTTTTGAGTTGAACCGTTTTTGCTCTAGTGCTTCACTTATATCTTTTAGAGCATGGTGGTGGTAATATTTTGTAGAAATTGTTGAACTCTAATGCTTCACTTATATATATTTGAGAGTCTATTATAACAGCATGGTAATGTGTTGAGGCTAAAGAAACTAGTCTTCACATGATAAACATCCAATGTCAATGTAGTAAAAAAATTCACACCAAGTGCATTGAATAGAATGAGATGTTGGATGCTTGATAATTGTTTTGAGACATGAGGATAGTGATATTAGAGTCATGCTAGTGGAGTTATTATTAAATTGAGAAATACTTGTGTTAATGTTAGTGATTCCTGTATCATGCACGTATGGTGAACCGCTATGTGACGAAGTTAGAGCATGAGGTATTTGTAGAGTGCCAACCTTTGTGTGGAGGTCGGGGGCGAACGATGTTTAACTCCTACCAGCCTCTCCCCTAGGAGCATGCGTTGATTGCTTTATTTTGATGACTCGTAGATTTTTGCAATAAGTATATGAGTTCTTATGACTAATGTTGAGTCCATGGATTATACGCACTCTCACCCTTCCACCATTGCTAGCCTCTCTTGTACCGCGCAACTTTTGCCGGTACCATAAACCCACTACATATCCTTCCTCAAAATAGCCACCATATTGTTCCTCAAAACAGCCACCATACCTACCTATCATGGCATTTCCATAGCCATTCCGAGATATATTGCCATGCAAATTTCAACCATTCCATTTATATGACACGCATCATATTGTCATATTGCCATGCATGATCATGTAGTTGACATCGTATTTGTGGCAAAGCCACCGTGCATAACTTTTCATACATGTCACTCTTGTTTCATTGCACATACCGGTACACCGCCGAAGGCATTCCTATAGAGTCATACTTTGTTGTTGTAGTATCGAGTATTAATATCGAGTTGTAATGAAAGTGTGATGATCATCATTATTAGAGCATTGTCCCATGGGAGGAAAGGCTAAATCTATAAAGCCTCTAAGCAAAAAAAAAAGAAAAAAAAGGAAGAAAGGCCAAAGAAAAAAAGAAAGGCCAAAAAAAAAGAAAAAAAGAAAAAAAGGGGGCAATTGCTACTATATTTTTCCACACTTGTGCTTCAAAGTAGCACCATGTTATTCATTATAGAGAGTCTCATGTTTAGTCACTTTCATATGCTAGTGGGAATTTTTCATTATAGAACTTGGCTCGTATATTCCAACGATGGGCTTCCTCAAATGCCCTAGGTCTTCATGAGCAAGCAAGTTGGATGCACACCCACTAGTTTCTTTTGTTGAGCTTTCATTCTTATTTATCTCTAGTGCATCTATTGCATGGCAATCCCTACTCACTCACATTGATATCTATTGATGGGCATCTCCATAGCCCGCTGATACGCCTAGTCGATGTGAGACTATCTCCTTCCTTTTTGTCTTCTCCACAACCACCTCTATTCCACCCATAGTGCTATATCCATGGCTCACGCTCATGTATTGCGTGAAATTCGAAAGGTTTGAAAAGATAGAGTATGAAAACAAATGCTTGGCTGAAATCGGGGTTGTGCATGATATGAATATTTTGTGTGATGAAGAGGGAGCAAGGATAGCCAAACTATATGATTTTGTAGGGATAACTTTCTTTAACCATAGTATTTTGAGAAGACATGCTTGCTTTGTTAGTATTGCTTGAAGTATTGTTATTTCTTATGTCAATATAGACTTTTATCTTGAATCTTTCAGATCTGAACATTCATGCCACAATTAAGAGAATTACATTGAAAAACTATATTGGTTAGCATTCCACATCAAAAATTCTTTTTTTTATCATTTACCTACTCAAGGACGAGCAGGAATTAAGCTTGGGGATGCTTGATACGTCTCCAACTTATCTATAATTTTTGATTGTTCCATGCTATTATTTATGAAGTCTTGGATGTTTAATGGGCTTTATCATTCACTTCTATATCATTTTTGGGACTAACCTACTAACCCAAAGGCCCAGTCCAGATTGCTATTTTCTGCCTATTTCAGGGTTTTGCAGAAAAAGAATATCAAATGGAGTCCAAATGGAATGAAACCTTCGCGAGAGATATTTTTGGACAAAATCACGCACGGGAAACTTCAGGGCCAAGTCAGGGGACAGAGGGGCTGCCCTCGATGGTGGGGGCGCGCCCCCGTGTCTCGAGGCTGCCTCGTGTGGCCCTCGGTGCCCTCCTTCTTCCTATATATATCCACGTACCCCAGAAACTCCATACGCAGAGAGAAAACCCTAATTCCACCGCCGTAGCTTCTGTTCCCGTGGAGATCCCATCTTGGAGCCTGTTCCGGGAGGGGGATCCATCACGGAGGCCTTCATCATCATCATCATCGCCCTCACCATGAGTTGTGAGTAGTTTACCACAGACCTTCGGGTCCATAGCTAGTATCTAGATGGCTTCTTCTGTCTCTCTGGATATCAATACAAAGTTCTCCTCGGTCTTCGAGGAGATCTATTCGATGTAATCTCTTTTTGCAGTGTGTTTGTCGAGATCCGATGAATTGTGAGTTTATGATCAAGGTTATCTATGAAAGATATTTGGTTCTTCTCTGAACTTTTTATGTGTGCTCATAATATCCTTGCAAGTCTCTTCGAATTATTGGTTTGGTTTGGCCTACTAGATCTATAGTTCTTGCAATGGGAGAAGTGCTTGGCTTTGGGTTCAATCTTGCGGTGTCCTTTCCCAGTGGCAGTAGGGGCAGCAAGGCACGTATTGTATTGTTGCCATCGAGGATAAAAAGATGGGGTTTTCATCATATTGCTTGAGTTTATCCCTCTACATCATGTCATCTTGCTTAAGGCGTTACCCTATTCGTATGAACTCAATACACTAGATGCATGCTGGATAGTGGTCGATTTGCGGAGTAACAGTAGTAGATGCAGAATCGTTTCGGTCTACTTGTTTCGGACGTGATGCCTATATACAATGATCATGCCTAGATAGTCTCATAATTATTCGCTTTTCTATCAATTGCTCGACAGTAATTTGTTTACCCGCCGTAGAATATACCTATCATGAGAGAATCCACTAGAGAAAACTATGGCCGCCGGGTCTATTCTCAACATATCAATCTACATCTACTTTACTTTTACCACTTTTATTTGCTGTTTTATTAAACCAAAAATACCAAAAATATAAACTATCATCTCTATCAGATCTTACTCTCATAAGTGACTGATACATCTCCAACGTATCTACTTTTCCAAACACTTTTGCCCTTGTTTTGGACTCTAACTTGCATGATTTGAATGGAACTAACCCGGACTGACGCTGTTTTCAGTAGAACTGCCATGGTGTTGTTTTTGTGCAGAAATAAAAAGTTCTCGGAATCGCCTGAAAATCAACGGAGATTTATTTCAGAAAAAATAAAAAATACCTATCAGAAGATCCACACTTGGGGGCCCATGGGCTGCCCTCGAGGGTGGGGGGCGCGCCCCCTTCCCAGGGCGTGCCCTCCTACCTCGAGGGCACCCCGATGCCCCACCGACGTATCCCCAGGTCCTATATATTCCGTTTTGTGGAGAGAAAAATCAAGGATAAAGAATTATCATGTTTTACAAGACGGAGCCGCCGCCAAGCCCTAATCTCTCTCTGGAGGGCTGATCTGGAGTCCGTTCGGGGCTCCGGAGAGTGGAGATCGTCGCCATCGTCATCATCAACCTTCCTCCATCACAAATTCCATGATGCTCACCGCCGTGTGTGAGTAATTCCATCGTAGGCTTGCTGGACGGTGATGGGTTGGATGGGATCTATCATGTAATCGAGTTAGTTTTGTTAGGGTTTGATCCCTAGTATCCACAAGCCTGGAGGAGGCTTCTCTAGTTACTTAATGCTTTGCCTGATCATCCTCTTGAGATACATGATATACTAGATGTCTTTTATAATGGACTAACCAACGCTTCCAGAGACCACCTGGATAGTTGTGCTGGTTGTGTTTTCAGGGAAAGAACAGTGGAACAAGCTGAATTACTATTGAATAACATGCTGGCCAATGAAAATAATTGGACACTTCCCGAACCAGCCCCTAAGCCAACTCCGAAGAAAAGAGGTGTTATATTTCTCAGTCCCGAAGATATGCAAGAGGCAAAGAAATCTATGAAAGAAAAAGGTATTAAAGCTGAAGATGTTAAGAATTTACCGCCTATTGAAGAAATACATGGTCTGAATAACCCGACATAGGTAGTAAAGGTAAATTCTCTTTATATATTTGATGAAGGTGATATTCCTCGTTATAAGTCTGCTAGCCAATGTTTAGATGAGTTTGACAATTTCATTGTGAAACAAGAAAACTTCAATGCTTACGTTGGTAGACAATTACAACACAATGCTTATATGATTGAACGCTTGAGTGATTATTTGTCTAGTGCTAAAGATGAACTGAAACTCATTAGTATACATGCTTCTATGGTCACCACTCAAGTAGAACAAGTACTTAAGGCTCAGAATGATTTGCTCAGTGAATTAAATAGTAAGAATAATGATAATGCCATTAGAGTTGTGACTAGAGGTGGTAAAATGACTCAAGAACCTCTGTATCCTAAAAGCCATCCTAAGAGAATTGAGCAAGATTTTCAGAAAGCTAATTTAGATGCACCTAGTTCTTCTAAGAAGAAGAAAAAGAAAAATGATAGGACTTTGCATGCTTCTAGTGAACTTGTAGCTCACCCACCTGAGAACCCCAATGATATATCTGTTTCTGATGCTGAGACACAATCTGGTAATGAACATGAACCTGGTGATAATATTAATGATGATGTTCATGTCGATGCTCAACCTAGCAATGATAATGATGTAGAGATTGAACCTGCTATTGATCTTGATAACCCACAATTAAAGAATCAACGTTATGATAAGAGAGACTTTGTTCCTAGGAAGCACAGTAGGGAAAGAGAACCATGGGTTCAGAAACCCATGCCTTTTCCTCCGAAACCATCCAAGAAAAAGGATGATGAAGATTTTGAATGCTTTGCTGAAATGATTAGACCTATCTTTTTGCGTATGCGTTTGACCGATGTGCTTAAAACAAACCCTTATGCCAAGTATATGAAAGATATTATTACCAACAAAAGAAAGATACCTAAAGTAGAAATCTCCACCATGCTTGCTAATTACACTTTTGAGGGTGGAATGCCTAAGAAATTAGGAGATCCAGGAGTACCTACTATGCCTTGCTCATTTAAGAGAAACTATGTTATAACTGCTTTGTGTGATCTTGGAGCCGGTGTTAGTGTTATGCCTCTCTCTTTATATCGTAGACTTGACTTAAGTAAGCTGACACCTACTGAAATATCCTTGCAAATGGCCGATAGATCAACTGATATACCTGTCGGTATTTGTGAGGATGTGCCTGTTGTAGTTGCAAATGTTACTATTCTAACGGACTTTGTTATACTTGATATTCCCGAGAATGATAGTATGTCTATTATTCTTGGAAGACCCATTTTGAATACTGCAGGGGCTGTTATTGATTGCAACAAAGGCAATGTCACTTTTCATGTCAATGGTAATGAGCATACGGTATACTTTCCGAGGAAACAACCTCAAGTTTATAGTATCAGTTATATTGGAATAACTTCAACTATTACTATTGGAGGTTTTGAGTTTCCTATTCCTACTATCAAGAAGGCATATGACATACTTATTGTTGGGGACATACATATCCCCATTGAGGTAACATAGTGATATTTGAAAATTCTCCGGTTTCATGTTACTCGGAAAGAGTTTAATAACAAGACCTGATCAACCTTGTTAATGGATTCCTTTTGATGAACATGGGATAGGTGAATCTAGATAGCACAAACCTTCTGTACCCTCCTTTTACTTTCTGTCAATTAGGATAAATAAAAGAAAAATAGCATTATCTGTCTGTTTTCAGACTTATCCGTGCAATAAAAAATATCCCGAAAATAAAAGTTCTCCAAATGCCATGAAAATAAAATATGATTTTTTCTAGAATATTTAAGAAAATATGGCACTGAACACACAGCGAGGGGAGCCAGCACCTAGCCTCGAGGGCACAGGGCGCGCCCCCTTTCATAGGGTGCGCCCCCTGCCTCGAGGGCCCCACGTGGCCCTCCTCCACTTATCCTTTCACCCATGCTCTTCTTCTTCCTCCCAAAAAAAATCCCCAACCAGCTCAAACCCGAGTTCTAGCTCATTTTGCTGCCATTTTCGATCTCCTTGCTCAAAGCACCATTCACCAAACTGTTTGGGTAGATTGTTCCTTAGTATGTGACTCCTCCATTGGTCCAATTAGTTTTTGTTCTAGTGCTTTATTTGTTGCAAATTTGTGCTGCTGTGGTGACCTTGTTCTTGAGCTTGCATGTCAAATTTTCTTGTCCCAAGTAGTTCTAATGCATGATATAGCTTCTAGGCACTTATAGGAGTTGTTGCTATCATTCTTGTTGAGTTTGGTTAACTTTTATTTGCGAGTTACTAAAAATTTTAGAAAATTTCAGAAATGGAAAATGTTAAAAATAATATTGAGGGGCTCTTCCAGCAAGAGCTCAGAGGAGAAGAAGAAAGAAGAAAATAAGAAGCCCAAGTATCATCTTCCTCGCATGGCGGATGTTCGACCGTGCGAGTGGCCTTGTAATAATTTCATGATGTCCACCGGTATTTACGAAGATTTTTATTGGATGGCAAATAATGCAGGCCTCACCGACTTCCTCAACGACCAAAAAGAGCAGTATCTCTTACTCACCAATATTTTTACGCAAAGCTTTCATTTTCATTCTAGGAAAACACCACCTACGGTGGAGTTTCCCTTATATGATGTGGTTAAGGAGATATCATTGTTAGATTTTTGTGAAATATGCAAAGTACCCTTTGAAGGTAGACTAGATGAACCACGTCATGAAGATGTCAAAGGGTTTATTGATATGATAGCCGTAGGTGAAACTAGACAAGTTTCAGGGGCAAGAATCACCAGTATACACTTCCCTGTTCTGCGCTACTTTGCTTTATTTGCTAGTAGGTGTTTAATTGGTCACGGGAACAATGGAAATCTTAGTGCCCCTAATATTATCATTTTGCGCCATGCTTTGTTTCGCGACACAACTTTTAGCTTGGGCGCAGTCGTTGCCAAACGATTGAGTCTGAACCGCTCAAAGGGGCCCGTCTTTGGAGGCATCTTTGCTTCCCGCCTTGCCGAATATTTTAATATACCTATTAGGCATCATGAGAAGGAAGAAATATTGTTTGCCCCTGTTTATCTCGACTACAAGAGCATGGTAGCTCATGACTTTATTGTTAAAGACAAAAATATGCAGCTACTTTATAAATTGAGGTTTGATGAAATATACTGTGAAATTGTTACCTTGCCTACACCATCTCTGTTTGATCTTTCCACAGGCAAGTACCTCATTACCTCAGATGCCTTCTACAAGTACCAAGGCCAGGCACAAGCTTCAGAGCCTGATCCAGAACCACCACTTGATCCTTCCCGTCAATCTGTTTATGGGTGGGATCTGGACGAGCTCGCCAACCAGTAGCATCCATAGGACACATCTCAGTACACTGGAGGGAGTGGCTTTGACCCATGGCAATATACCAACTTAGGCCAAAAGCCTAAGCTTGGGGGAGTTCGTGTTTCTCACCGACTTACATTCATGTTCACACACTTATTCTAGTTGTCGGTGCTCACTCTTTCACTGTACCATCCATGCTTAGTTTAAATTTCTTTTTCTTAGTCTTTTTCTTGTGTGCTAAAAAAACCATAAAAACAAAACACATTAGTTGTAGCTTCTAGCTAGTTTACTTTCTTTGCTTGTACTGGTAATTAAAAAATGAAAACCCAAAAAAGATTTCCCGTTCTTCTTTTGCTTGTTGGGAGCTTTCCCGTGTAAATAGTTTATTTTCTTTTCTTGAGGGGTTAAGAGTAGAAGACCATGAATGAAAATTCTTAGTGGCTCTCATATGCTTTATTGTTGATTTAATCTTGAGCCCCATTACCTTGTCTTCTCTCTTGCATTTAAATGTCTATTGATTCCAGCTTAGTCCAATCCACGCGCACTATTATTATTATCCACACCATTCTGTCGTGCAAGTGAAAGGCAATAAGGATGATATATGATGAACTAATTGAGATGAGAAAAGCTGGTATGAACTCGACCTCTCTTGTTTTTGTAAATATGATTGCTCGTCGTTCTTGATTCAGCTTGTTATGAATCAAACATGTTTGCAATGACAATTAGAGATCATAGCTGCTTATGCCATGCTTAATTAGCTGAGAGTTTATAACTGTCTACCTTGCGTGCCAACATGATATTAAAATGGTTGTGATGTGGTATGATGGGTTGTATCCTCCTCTAAACGATTTAAGTGACTTGACTTGGCACATGTTCATGCATGTAGTTGAAACAAATCAACATAGCCTTCACGATATTTATGTTCATGGTGATTTATATCCTACTCATGCTTGCGTTCATTGTTGATTAATTTTAATGCATGTTCATGACCGTTGTTGCTCTCTAGCTGGTCGCTTCCCAGTCTCTTTCTAGCCTTCACCTGTACTAAGCGGGAATACTTCTTGTGCATCCACTTCCATAAACCCCAAAGTTATTCCATATGAGTCCGCCATACCTTCCTATATGCGGTATTTACCTGTCGTTCCAAGTAAATTTGTATGTGCCAAACTCTAAACCTTCAAATGAAATTCTGTTTTGTATGCTTGAACAACTCATGTATCAACTAGGGTTGTCTATATCTTCCATGCTAGGTGGGTTATTCTCACGATGAGTGGACTTCGCTCATCATTCATGAGAAGATGGCTGGTAACCGGGATGCCCAGTCCCATGCTCAAAATCATAATATTTAAACAAAACTCCCACAGGGTTGTTGCTTGTTTGGACGGTAACCCGTGGATTCGGCTGGCCATGGAGTGTGCTTGTTGGTGGTTGGGGGAGTATAAACTTTTACCATTCTGTTTCGGAACCGCCTATAATGTGCGTCACATGGAAGATATTGAGATTCTTGGTTGTTATGTTGATAATGGAAGTATACCGCTCAAAATGTTATTCAATCTCTATTTAAAAATCGAGCTCTGGCACCTCTACAAATCCCTACTTCCCTCTGCGAAGGGCCTATCTATTTACTTTTATGTAGAGTCATCATCCTCTTATCAAAGAGCACCAATAGGAGAGCACCTCTGTCGTTGCATGTATTACTATTAATTTGCATTGAGTATGATCATGACTGGATCTCTTTTACCATGAATTACAATGTGTAGTCAGTCCTTGATCTTTAAAGGTGCTCTGCATTTATGTTTTGCGGTCTCAGAATGGGCTAGCGAGATACCATCTTGTTATATCATATCATGATTGTTTTGAGAAGTGTTGTCATCCGAGGTTTATTATTATTGCTCGCTAGTTGATTATGCCATTGATCTGGGTAGTCTTGAGACCTGAAGGTTATTGTGAATGTGGTTAGTTCATGATCTTGTTGAAAACCTGAATGCTAGCTTACATATTTACAACAACAAGAGCAAATAGAGTTTGTCAAAGTTTTTCTTTATCACTTTCAGTTTATCAACTGAATTGCTTGAGGACAAGCAAAGGTTTAAGGTTGGGGGAATTGATACGTCTCCAACGTATCTACTTTTCCAAACACTTTTGCCCTTGTTTTGGACTCTAACTTGCATGATTTGAATGGAACTAACCCGGACTGACGCTGTTTTCAGTAGAACTACCATGGTGTTGTTTTTGTGCAGAAATAAAAAGTTCTCGGAATCGCGTGAAAATCAGCGGAGATTTATTTCAGAAAATATAAAAAATACCCGTCAGAAGATCCACACCTAGGGGCCCATGGGCTGCCCTCGAGGGTGGGGGGCGCGCCCCCTGCCTCGAGGGCACCCCGATGCCCCACCGATGTATCCCCAGGTCCTATATATTCCATTTCGTGGATAAAAAAATCAAGGAGAAAGAATTATCGCGTTTTACAAGACAGAGCTGCCGCCAAGCCCTAATCTCTCTCGGGAGGGCTGGTCTGGAGTCCGTTCGGGGCTCCGGAGAGTGGAGATCGTCGCCATCTTCATCATCAACCTTCCTCCATCACCAATTCCATGATGCTCACCGCTGTGTGTGAGTAATTCCATCGTAGGCTTGCTAGACGGTGATGGGTTGGATGGGATCTATCATGTAATCGAGTTAGTTTTGGTAGGGTATGATCCCTAGTATCCACTATGTTCTTAGATTGATGTTGCTATGACTTTGCTATGCTTAATGCTTGTCACTAGGGCCCGAGTGCCATGATTTCAGATCTGGACCTATTATGTTTTCATGAATATATGTGTGTTCTTGATCCTATCTTGCAAGTCTGTAGTCACCTATTATGTGTTATGATCCGGCAACCCCGAAGTGACAATAATCGGGACCACTCCCGGTGATGACCATAGTTTGAGGAGTTCATGTATTCACTATGTGTTAATGCTTTGGTCCGGTACTCTATTAAAAGGAGGCCTTAATATCCCTTAGTTTCCAATAGGACCCCGCTGCCATGGGAGGGTAGGACCAAAGATGTCATGCAAGTTCTTTTCCATAAGCACGTATGACTATATTCGGAATACATGCCTACATTGCATTGATGAACTGGAGCTAGTTCTGTGTGACCCTAGGTTATAACTTCTACATGATGAATTGCATCCGACGTAATTTCCCATCACCGATCCATTGCCTACGAGCTTTACCTATATTGCTAGTTGCTATTTACTGTTCCGTTGCTTATATCACAAAAACTACAAAAACACTATCTTTACTTTTATTGCTGCTACCACCACTATCATATTACTGTGCTACTAAACTATCTTGCTGCAGATACTAAGTTTCCAGGTGTGGCTGAATTGACAACTCAGTTGCTAATACTTAAGAGTATTCTTTGGCTCCCCTTGTGTCGAATCAACAAATTTGGGTTTAATACTTTACCCTTGAAAACTGTTGTGATCCCCTACACTTGTGGATTATCAAGACTATTTTCCGGCGCCGTTGCCGGGGAGCATAGCTCTATTCTTTAAGTCACTTGGGATTTATATCTGCTTAACACTACGAAGAATTAAGGAACTGCCATCTAGCTCTTCACTTGATTCTCCTTCCGTTATGAGTAAACTTGCGACACCTACTCCTGCTATTGAATCTGATATGTCGTATGTTCTTGATGATGCTACTTCTGCTATGTATGATGAAACTACCTCTATGCCTGATACTGTGCCACTAGGTGAATTTCTAGATGAACAAATTGCTAAGGTTAGGGAGAGTGCCAATATTGATGATATTTATGAAAGTGATGATGAAACTACTCCCAATAGATATGAATTGCCTGTTGTGCCTGAGGGTTATGTTATGGATGTAGAAACTGCTAGAGACTTTCTTGCTTGCAATGATAGATATGATCTTAAGAAGTTATTAGCTAAGTTGAAAGAAAAGTCTTTGAATGCTAGAATGAAACATGACCCTGCTTTTGCTACTTCACCTATATGTGTCACTGATAAGGATTATGACTTCTCTGTTGATCCTGAGTTAATTACTTTGGTTGAATTTGATCCTTTCCATGGCTATGAGTCTGAAACTGTTGTGGCACACCTTACCAAGTTGAATGATATAGCCACCCTGTTTACCAATGATGAAAACATTCACTATTACTATATCCTTAAGTTATTTCCGTTCTCGTTAAAGGGTGATGCTAAGACTTGGTTTAATTCTCTTGATCCTGGTTGTGTGCGTAGTCCCCAGGATATGATGTATTACTTTTCTGCTAAATATTTTCCCGCTCATAAGAAACAAGCTGCCTTACGGGAAATATATAACTTTGCTCAAACTGAAGAAGAGAGTTCCGCCGCCGAAAGCCTCTGTTGCCACCGAAAACCAATCTAGACCCGTTCTGGCACCCTACCGGAGGGGGGAATACCTCTCCAGTGGCTATCTTCATCATCCCGACGCTCTCCATGACGAGGTGGGAGTAGTTCACGCTCGGGGCTGAGGGTATGTACCAGTAGCTATGTGTTTGATCTCTCTCTCTCTCTCTCTCTCTCGTGTTATTGAGATGGCACGATCTTGATGTATCGCGAGCTTTGTTATTATAGTTGGATCTTATGATGTTTCTCCCCCTCTACTCTCCTGTGATGAATTGAGTTTTCCCTTTGAAGTTATCTTATCGATTGAGTCTTTAAGGATTTGAGAACACTTGCTGTATGTCTTGCGTGGGATACCTGTGGTGACAATGGGGTATTCTATTGATTCACTTGCTGTATGTTTTGGTGATCAACTTGTGGGTTCCGTTACCTTGGGAACCTATGCATAGGGGATCGCACACATTTTCGTCTTGATTCTCCGATAGATACTTTGGGGCACTGTTTGAAGTACTTTGTGTTGGTTGAATAGATGAATATGAGATCGTGTGATGCATATCGTACAATCATGGCCACGAATACTTGAGGTGACAATGGAGTATCTAGGTGACATTAGGGTTTTCATTGATTTGTATCTTAAGGTGTTATTTTATTACAAACTCCAGGATAGATCGAACGGAAAGAATAGTTTCGTGTTATTTTACTACGGACTCTTGAATAGATCGATCAGAAAGAATAACTTTGAGGTGGTTTCGTACCCTAAAATAATCTCTTCGTTTGTTCTCCGCTATTAGTGACTTTGGAGTGACTCTTTGTTGCATGTTGAGGGATTGTTATATGATCTAGTTATGTTATTATTGTTGAGAGAACTAGCACTAGTGAAAGTATGAACCCTAGGCCTTGTTTCCTATCATTGCAATACCATTTATGCTCACTTTTACCATTAGTTAGCTTGCTGTTTTTATATTTTAAGATTACAAAAACCTATATCTACCATCCATATTGCACTTGTATCACCATCTCTTCGCCGAACTAGTGCATCTATATAATTTACCATTGTATTGGGTGTGTTGGGGACACAAGAGACTCTTTGTTATTTGGTGGCAGGGTTGTTGGGGACACAATCTCAGATTCATCTATTCAACCGACACAAAGTACTTCAAAGAGTGCCCCAAAGATTCTACCGGAGAGTCAAGACGAAAACGTGTGCCAACCACTATGCATAGATTCCCAAGGTCATGGAACCCGCAAGTTGATCACCAAAACATACATCAAATGAATCAATAGAATACCCCATTGTCACCACAGGTATCCCACGCAAGACATACATCAAGTGTTCTCAAATCCTTAAAGACTCAATCTGATAAGATAACTTCAAAGGGAAAACTCACTTCATCACAAGAGAGTAGAGGGGGAGAAACATCATAAGATCCAACTATAATAGAAAAGCTCACGATACACCAAGATCGTGCCATCTCAAGGACACGAGATAGAGAGATCAAACACGTAGCTACTGGTACATACCCTCGGCCCCGAGGGTGAACTACTCCCTCCTCGTCATGCAGAGCTCCGGGATGATGAAGATAGCCATCGGGGAGGGATTCCCCCATCCGGCAAGGTGCCAGAACGGGTCTAGATTGGTTTTCGGTGGCAACAGAGGCTTTCGGCGGTGGAACTCCCAATCTAGGTTATTTTTCGGAGGTTTCTATATTTATAGGACTTTTCGGCGTAGGGCACAAGTCGGGGGGTCTCTGGGATGTCCACGAGATAGGGGGCGCGTCCAGGGGGTGGGCACGCCCCCACCCTCGTGGGCAGCCCGTGACTCTCCTGGCCCAACTCTTTTACTCCGGTAGCTTCTTTTGTTCCATAAAAAATCATCAAAAATTGGCACATCAATTGGACTCCGTTTGATATTCCTTTTCTGTAAAACTCAAAAACATGGAAAAAAACAAAAACTGGCACTGGGCTCTGGGTTAATAGGTTAATCCCAAAAATCATATAAAAGTGTATATAAAAGACCATAAAACATCCTAGAAGGATAATATAATAGCATGGAACAATCAAAACTTATAGATACGTTGGAGACGTATCAGGCCCTGACCAGAGCATCCACGTTGTCGTCCACCCAGTGCGCCAGGTTGTCTCGGATGGCCCCAGGCACTGGGGTGATGGAGGCGTCGAAATCGAAGTGGGGGTCGATGTTCTGAAGGTGGCTGAAGACTCGGGAGAACGCACGCCCAAGGAGGTTTCAACACTTTTCATCAACAAGCTGTAGGGCCCTCGTGGCCCCGCTCTCCAGGCGTGTCACGACCTCGGTGAATAAGATAAGGTGGCCCGCGTAATCCTCCATGAGGGGATGAGGGGCGCTCTCCACGCAGATGGTCCCGAACGCCTGGTTGGCTCTCACCCGGAGAGCCTGGAGCATAGGGGCGTGCTCGTGCTGCACCACCAGCCAACGGCCGGCCTCGTCTTCGCTCCGCTGCACGAGAACCATGACACCATCAACCTATCGCTGGAGCGAGGTAAAATCGTCCTGCACGGAGTCCATCTTGGCCTGAGCTGAAGACTAGGCTACTGTGGCGACCCTCTCACGCTGCTCTACCTCCTCCAACTTCATCCTGAGGGCAGCAGTTGTCCCATCAGCTTCCGCCCGCTGAAGCTCCAACCTTAGGCCATACTCTTTGACAAGGCCTGCACTCGCCTTCGCCACCCCCCGGTCGATTTCCTCCTAAACTCTGGCCTCGCGAGCGGAGACATCATCCTTGGCCAGGGTCACGTGGCGCTCCCTCACCTCCAGCCGCTCGAGCTCAAGGATGCGCTCCGCAGCTTCCAACATCAACGCCTCCTCACGCCGCAAGATCTCCGCCTCTTCGGAAGGCGTCCCCTTCATCGATGCCAAGGCGGCCGTGCGCGCTTCAACTCGTTGCTTCAGGCTGGTGTTCAGGGCCTGAAGTTCTAGCCCGCGCTTCTCTGCAACCTCGTAGCGGCGGTTTGCCTCCCTAGCATCCTCTAGGGCTCGGGAGCAGGCCTCTCGTGAGGCTACGAGGGATGCCTCAACCTCCGCGTTGGTGCGCTCATTTTGGAGGCGCTAGAGGTTAATGGCCACCCTCAGTAGACGCCACTCGTCCATCAGCTGGAGGCCCTCAGCCTCGAGACAGACATCAACTTCCTCAAGCTCTCCCCGAGTCGATTCGGTGCGCTCATCGCCTCCTGAAGAAGCACACGGCGGGCGGCGCCCCTCCTGCGCGCAGACTTGAGTGCGTGACAAGGACTCTCCTCGGCACCAGGAGCTGTTGAAGAAGCCCGATGAGGCTCATACCCCCCCCCCCCCGAGGGCTGGCCCGAGGTCTCCTCCACCCCAGTCATCTTTCGGGCCTCGTCTGGGGCCTGGAGGGGCTGGGACTCGCCACTCAAAGAAGACACTAGGGCCAAAGTGGCCCGACTGCATTCGACGACCATGGGGGGAGCCCTCAGCACGCCTCCCGGTCCCCAAGCGGAGCCACGAAGAAGAAGCAGCAGGAACGCGGGGTCAAGGCGCCAGGCCGGCGCGTCCGCCCTCGAGGATGGCCTCGCGCTAGAGGCGGCGCATCGGCTGAAGGCGCTCATGATTGGCAGGGAGCTCGGGGCAGCAGGGGGCTGCTTCTCACGAGGTTACATCGCCTTGGCAGGAGGGGCCTTGAGGAATCACGGTCAGGAGGGAAGGCACCACTCAAGGAGTTATGAAGATAAGTTACTCACTCATCTATGGCGATGTACTTCCTCTGCTTCAATGGCCGGAAGGCAACACCACTGCGTTCTGGGGATCCCTTCCTCTTGCGGAGAGCTTCGAAGTTCAGATGAAGCCGGCTGAAGCCCCGAGATACGGTCAGCATCGCCAGGCGCGACCAGAGCAGCTCCAGGTGAAACGCCCCCAGAAGCGCTAGGACGTGCGGGGCCCCTGCCCCGCCTCAGAGCAACGCGGGGGACCTTGGGAGCCTTGGCCTCAGGAGCGTCAGGAAGCACCTTCTCCTCAGCCATCTCCTCTGGGTGGCTCTCCCGAGCCCCAGGGGACGTGCCTCTGGGGCTCCAGGAGACGTCGACGTTGAAGCAATCGTGCAACGAGCGCTCACCAGTGATCGCTCCCCCACGCCTTCTACTGGGAAGATCACCGCGATAGCAGCGGACAAGGGAACTGCGCAGACGGGATTCTCGCGAAACCCGACAAGACCAGGCGAATGAAGCCCCCATTCGTCGAAGGAGGGCATCTGCTTCACGAACCTCACCTTGTTTGAGCAGCAGTACAGAAGACAGCCTTCGTCTCGCAAGCGGGCCGGTGCTGGGTCGCCCGTCAGGAGCTCAAGCACCGTGCGCCGTACCTCGCGAGGAAGGGCATGCACTTGGAGCCTCATGCGGTCCACATAACCGGAGAAGGTCCACATCGGTCTAGAGTGGCGCTGGAGTGGGGTGACGTGGCACTGGATGTACTCCTTCATCACCATGGGTGCCGTCACCCCAAGCTTCTGCAGCGTGGTCAGCTAGAGCCAAACAGGAGCTAGCTTCCGGTCGACAAGCTTCTCATGTTTCCAGCCGTAGCTTGGGGCAGCCGGAATCCATGGAGGAAGCAGCACGGGGCTGCGCACCCCGACATTGACGAACACCCACCGCCTCTTGAAGCCGCCGCAGACCGTCGAAAGGTCGAAGTCGATCCCCGAGCCAGCCGTTGCTGCAATGTCCTGGAAGGACACACACCCAGAGCACTGGAGTGCATCCGTCAGATGCAGCGAGAAGAAGTGGCGGACCAAGGCCACAGAGGGGCCGATGCCCACCATAGCTTCGTTGACAAAGGAGAAAACAACGAGGATGACTATGGATTGGGGATCAAGGTGCAACCCACTGATCTGGTAATGAGGAAGCACCGCGTTGAAGAATTCGAAAAAGGGAGGAATCAAGCCCGCCCAGAGGGCGTGAAGATGGAGGGGGACCTCGGTGGCCGTCCTGTCGATTTCGGCGCGGGAAGCAGGCCAAGCCACCGTCGCCCCCACTCATTGAAATAGGCGGCGAGCACTGGGCGCACCTTGTCCATCATCTCGTTGTTGATCACCACCGAGCGCTCGATGGCGGGACCGAAGGCCGGCGACGAAGGGGCCGAGGTACGAGGCTCCTCCCTCCCTTCTTTCTTGCGAATGGGGACCATGGTGGCGAGGGGAGTTGGTGTCGAATCAGACTAGGGAGAAGGACCAAGAAGACGAAGAAGTCGCCGGGCGCGTTACCGACGCAGGAGGAGTTGTGTAGGCAACCGTGGCCGTCAGGACGGGCAAAAATCGAGGCTGCGTGGGGAAGTGGAGACGCCCGCGTCCCGTCAATCGCCAAGCGTCAATCAAGGCCGCAAGCTTTTGGGGCCCGCAACGCTCCGCCCTTGACCCTTGGCTTCGCCACGAAGCCAAGCCCGAGTGCACCTTGGGCCCAGGGGCTATTGTCGGCGTCCTGGGAACGGGGGTACCCAGACTTGCCTGCCTGCGGCCCAGGGCGTGGCTCATCCAGCGGCCTAGCACAGCCCAACCTCGCCAGCAACCACTCAAGACCCTCGCAAGGGGCTAAGCCTCACGAGACAGATGACACAAAACCTCCCCTGGGGCAGCCTCACTAGGCTAGCTCCCGAGGAGCGGAGATATCTAGGCAAGGGGCACCTGATGTCTACTACACGCTTCTATTCCTGTAGACAGTGTTGGGCCTCCAAGAGCAGAGGTTTGTAGGACAGCAGCAAATTTCCCTTAAGTGAGTAACGCAAGGTTTATCAAACTCAGGGAAGTGGAGGTTAAACGTATCCCTTTCAAGCAACCCTGCAATCAAGATACAAGAAGTCTCTTGTGTCCCCAACACACCTAATACACTTGTCAGATGTATAGGTGCACTAGTTCGGCGAAGAGATGTTAAATGGCAAGTGATATGGATGGCAAAAGATGTATTTGTAAATCTGAAATAAAAATGGCAGCAAGCAAACATGTAACAAAACTGAAAGTAAACGTGAGCACAAATGGTATTGCAATGGTGGAAACAATGCCTAGGCTTCATACTTTCACTAGTGGCAACTCCCAACAACATTACATAGTCTAATCACATGATATTTCCCATAAAACATGCAATGGAGATGCACTCGGAGGTCATTCCTTTGTGGTCAAGAGAGGACGAGAATTATGTAGGGCTACAAAAGCACACCTCAAAGTTCGTAGTTCTCAATCTATGGATTTCCCAATGTGACCGCGGCCATCCAAAGAGAGTACCACAATCACCACAACATATCTCCAGGATAGTGAATGACAAGCACCAAGAGACTCTCAATCTTCAATCAACACACAAAAGAGGAAATCACTCATGAAAATATTCTTCTAATCCATGTCCAATAGACCGCTGTCACCTTGGTCTCGGGGATTATACTAGATAAAGACAAGTGAGTACATCAATTCAATACATAGAGGAAGGGGAAATATCATGGGATCACCCTAGATTAACATAGCCTATGATCACAACGAAGATCACATCATGGGAGAGAGAGATAACCACATAGCTACACGTACAAGCCCTCAGCCCCGGAGAAGACTACTCACACATGGCCATGATGAGAAAGAGATTGATGGTGGTGTTTATGGAGAGGTGCAGCCCGGAGAGGAGGAGGCGGCCGGCGGCAGCCGTGGCGGCGGCGGCCCTCGGGGCGGCGGCGGCCCTAGGGGGCAGCGGCTCCTTGGCCCCCCTTCTTCCTTGTGGATGGTACTGCAATGGTGCTGGTCCTCCCCTCCAAGGCGGCGGCCTGGGAGGAGGAAAATTCGTGGCCCTTGGTGACCTAGGTTTCCTCTCTTTATATAGACTCTCGGATTCCCGTCGTCAGATTTTGGGCTTCAGTAAAACGGGCTTTTCTCGGCCGTCCGAACTCCGATTTGGACGAATTTTATATCCAGAAGTATCCTCTTGAAATTTCCCACAACTTTCGCAACTAGGCTTTTTCCGTTTCACGTCGTCTTCGGGCTGGAACATGACCATCTTCTAAAAACGTTCTCAGACAGATTTCAGGAAAGTCAGAGTCCTACTCCAATACGACTCCTTTTGCGTTTTTGTCAATTTCCAAGTAATTCCTACACAATAAAGTGTAAAACAAGAACATTGTGCACTGTTGCAACCATTAGTAGGTTAGTCCAATAAATGCCTAAAAAGATAGAAAACTTTGATATAAACATGAGACAATGATGGAAAACAATCATGTCACAAGCAAAAATTATGGATACGTTTGGGACGTATCAGCACCTCGCGAGGTCCTCGTGACGTGAGCCATGACAACCAAGGCCAGGCGGGCGCCAGCGGGCGTAGGATGCTAGTTTCCTCTTTGGTGCTAAAGGGGCAGGCGCAGGCGAGGAGTCCCGAGGCATCAGTCAAATGTTTCCATATCGGTGCAACAAGACCAAGACCTGCAAGACAGTAGATCGGAGGTCATCGCTGAACCCACGGCGGCGTCACCACCAGAGCCTTTGGCACGCGAAGACCACCTTTTGTGAGGATAGCTTGTACTAGCTGTCCCCCTTCAAATTTGGCCATTATGGGATCCCTTCCCGCTCAATATTTGGGAAGAGGACCCAGGCCTCTATAAATAGGGCTAGCCACCACCATATGGAGGGCGGGATGGAGAGCCAATGAAACACACACCACCAAGCTCATCCGAGCGCAAGAACACCTCTTCTCAGGAGGCTGTTCTTCCCCTGTACTAGTTCTTCCCCAACCTATGAGGAAATCCACCACACCACACTAGATTAGGGTATTACACCACAACGGTGGCCCGAACCAGTATAAACCTTTGTGTCCCTTCTTTTTTGGGCTCGACAAGCTAGGCCTAGGAACCGACGAGTAGACGAGCTAGGGCGGAAGGAGAGATCTTCGTGCGCACCCCAGTGTTCGAACCACAAGGGTTTTGCCGGAACCCGAGATCCGACAAAAACCCAAATATCAGAGAGGAAATACGAGGCTATAAGAAATCATGCATATAAGAGATCAAAGAAGACTCAAATAACTTTCATGGATATAAAAAGATAGATCTGATCATAAACACAAAGTTCATCGGATCCCAATAAACACACCGCAAAAAGAGTTACATCATATGGATCTCCAAGAGACAATTTTGTTGATAAACAAAAGAGAGAGAGGAAGCCATCTAGCTACTAACTACGAACCCGTAGGTCTACAAAGAACTACTCACACATCATCAGAGAGGCACCGTTGGATGTGATGAACCCCTCCGAGATGGTGTCTAGATTGGATCTGGTGGTTCTGGAACTTGCGGCGGCTGGAATTGAATTTCGTCGACTCCCCTAGGTTTTCTGGAATATTGGGGTATTTATAGAGCGAGGAGGCTGTGCGGGAGGACACCTAGGTGGGCACAACCCACCTGGGCGCGCCTGGGGGCCCAGGTGCGCCCTGGTGGGTTGTGCCCCGCTCGGGTGAGGGAGTCCTGGATCGAGGGGTCCTCCAGTGGACAGATAACTCTTGGTGGGCCGGACTGGTGGGCCATGAAGATCATAGTCGAAGATCATTTCTCGTATCCGAATAGGACTCCCATATTCGTATAATGGTAGATTTTAGGTTCGGGTGTAATCTTTCCTTCCTCTGCAAGATGGTTATGTACAAACCCTAGGCCCCTCCGGTGTATATATAAACTGGAGGGTTTAGTCCGTAGAGGCTAATAGAGAAACACAAAATCCTCATAAGCTAGACTCTAAAGTTTAACCCTTATGATCTCGAGGTAGATCAACTCTTGTAATCATATTCATCCATATTAATATAGCAGGAAGTAGGGTATTACCTCGATCGAGAGGGCCTGAACCTGGGTAAACATTGTGTTCCCAGCCTCATGTTACCATCAATCCTCAGACGCATAGTTCTAGACCCCCTACCCGAGATCTGCCGGTTTTGACACCGACATTGGTGCTTTCATTGAGAGTTCCACTATGTCATCGACCGAAGGACTAATGGATCGCGTCATCAACCACGACATCAACATCGAGGGAATCTTCCCTCCCGGACAGCTCTTCGTGTTTGGCGGCTTCGTGCTCCGCGCCAACACGGAAGGCCACCTCGTGCAGGTTGAGAGCTACGTACCTGGCCATCAAGTTGGGTTTGGAAGCTTAAACTACGTTGCCGATATCCGCGGAGACTTGGTCTTCAACGGATTCGAGCCCACGGCGACCTCTCCCTGCCATCATCATGAACACCACCTAACTCTATCATCAGATCAGGAAATAGCACCTGTAGCAGTTCTAGCCCTAGATCCGGAATAGATCGCGTCGCCCGAGGACAGGAAGCTCAACCCCGCCGCGGAAGCCGCAGACTCAACGGCCTTGGAGCCGCACACGGACCCGACCTCGAATGAGATTCGTGTTATCATAACTACGGACTCGTCTCCGGCCTCAGGTTCCGAATCAGGCGCATCTGCGCCCTTCAAGCTCGATCAAGCGTCTATCGCCGAATTTAGTGTTGTAGATATATTCCAGCACTCACCCTTTGGCGACATGTTAAAAATTTTAAAATCCCTCTCCCTAATTGGGGACACACAGCCGAATTATATCTGGTTCGAACTGGAGGCTGATGGAGAATTTTACTCCCCTCCCACCACCCACTTGGTAGCCACAGTTGAAGATCTAATCGATCTACTTGACTACGCTTCCGAAGACTTCGAAGGGATGGACCTCGAAGGCGAAGCAGATCCGGATCAAAGCCGACCCATAACCGGGCGGTGGACAGCTACGTCTTCATACGACGTGTACCTGGTGGATACACCTAAGGAGAAGGAGGGCGACGGCGAAAACGATCCCTTAGAGGACAAGCCTGTCGAAGAACCTCCCAAACGTCAGCGTCCAAAGCGCCAAACCAAATCCCGTAAAGATAGCAACACTGTCACTAACGAGGTGATATTCTAGAACAAGCCGAAGATGGGGATTGACGGCCGCCGCAGTCTCAATCTAATATCAGGACACTGTCCGCAAGATGGGGATTGACCCATCGAGAATAAAGCCAAGTAGCACGACCTTTAAAGGAGTGATACCGGGCGTAGAAGCCCGCTTCACGGGCTCTTTAACATTGGAGGTCGTATTCGGCTCTCCTGACAACTTTCGAAGCGAAGAGTTACTCTTCGACATAGCTCCATTCCAAAGTGGCTATCATGCACTACTTGGAAGAACGGCCTTCGCCCGCTTTAATGCAATCCCGCATTATGCTTATCTAAAACTTAAAATGCCAGGACCACGTGGCGTCATCACGGTCAATGGCAATATGGAGCGCTCTCTCCGCACAGAGGAGGACACTGCGGCCTTAGCAGCCAAAGTCCAAAACGGCCTATTCAAGCCAGATAACCTATCGGTCGCGGACATAGCTAAACGTGTCGGCACAGGCCTTAGTGCGATAGCTCAGATGAAACTAAGCTAGACTAGCAGCTACGCCCCCATAGACTGCCCCATAAGGTGATAGCATATGTGCCTCGGGTACATAACTATGCATTAAAAATCCCTTGGGCGACGATGGGGGCACACTACATATAGTCCATAGTTCGGATTGACCCTATTCGGACTCTAAAATTACCTTTAAGGTTCACT
Source organism: Secale cereale (assembly GCA_902687465.1). Classification (NCBI taxonomy): domain Eukaryota; kingdom Viridiplantae; phylum Streptophyta; class Magnoliopsida; order Poales; family Poaceae; genus Secale; species Secale cereale. Next base: position 326,392,822 of record LR738713.1, read on the forward strand.
AAACGAACCAATCTTGTTTATGGCCACACTAGATTTCTTTTTCTTTTCGAAGTATTCTTTTTCTTTTTACAGATGTCCATCATACTCCCCCCTTGAAGGACACATTACAGAGGAGGAAACGACGCAGACATGCAGCAGGGACCAGTGCTAAGGTTTCTTTTTAGATTAAGACCCTGTGTAAACCTTTTTTCTCTTTCTTGTTATATACCTTTCTGGCATGTAAAACGTCCAAGAAAGCTATCGGCATTAGCTGTAAGCTTACGGCTCGCCGTACTATAAAGGGTTATTAATGGAGCAGCTTGATTCGCATTATGTTTGGAGTTCTATTCACTCACCATAAATGTTCTCTCCCCACATCAGGTTGCTACATGTGCCTTGTCAACAGGGTCTATTACCAGGGGCTGCAGTTAGCCCGGTATATATCGAAAAGACCGAACACCTATAGGGAGTGTTCGGCGTCCAGGATGTTTGCCTTATATGCATCAGTTCCGAATCATGTCTTGGGTCAATAGTTGGGTTGCCCGACTCTTGTGCTTACCCCTACGTTCCCGATTGTTCATCTAGGGTGTAAAGGGAGAACTACTATGATTGTACTTCTGGCTTGTCCGGTCAAGTACCTCAGTAGAGAAAGCCGAAAACTGACCGTCATGATAGGCGAGAACCTGGTCTGCAATCCGGTGACTTAGTGTTATACTACGATCGATAGAGATCTACCCCGTGTTATGCGAAGGGTTGGTTTTTTCCCAGCCAGGTGCAATTGGATACCTTACTTAGGGAATATGATATCCGCACCAGGGGCTACTACCTAGCCCCACATGTCAAGCTCCTACGATTAAGTGAAAGCAATAACACCGTATAGTCTGATTGCATAGTTCGCTTCGCATACACCTCCTACACGGACCAAGACGTTGGATAAAGAGTGTATATGCATACGACCTAACACCCTAGTACTTTGTACATGGGCACTGAAGCCGACGACTGGAAACTTTTAGATTTACATAAACAGTCACACATGAGGTAAAAGTCATTCATATTATAATAGCGCAAAAGTTACATACATTGGTTCATAAGCTTAAGTCTTTACCGCCAGATACAATTACTCGAAGATAATATCTTTTGAGCACTGGCCTTCTACAAGGCCGGCACCTTCTATGACGTCCTCGAAGTACTTCTCCGGCTTGCGGTGCTCCTTGCCTTCTGGCGGACCAGCAGTAGCTATATGCTCCGACCTCATCTTCGCCCAGTTTACTTTCAAAGGAGCGAAGGCCATCTGGGCACCTTCTATGCAGGCCGAACGCGTCAATGCGTCGACCCGCAGACTCGCCTCGATGAGCTGCTTCACCAATCCTAAGTAGCTACTTGGGATTGGATCAGCGGGCCATAGCCGGACTATGAAGTCCTTCATGGATGAACCCGCCATGTTGTGCAACTCGACCAGCTGCTTCATCTGGTCATTGAGGGGCGCCTGATGTTTTAGCGCATAGAACTGCAACCAAAACAACTTCTCAGTGTCGTTCCCCTCCTGGGCTCGGAAGTACTGTGCAGCGTCAGCACTGCTCCTCGGAAGATCAGCAAACACGCCTGGCGAATTCCATAACCGTGTCAGCCCAAGATACTTCTGCCCTCCGAAGATGTTCTGTAAGAGAAATGTCTTACCAGATGCTATCTATCGTGCCTGCTTAATTTCTTCACAGGCGCTGCGCGCCTCGCTTCACGCATCATGGGCAGCCTTGATTGCCTCCGCAAGCTTGGATGCTTTTTCCGAAGCCTCCCACTCCAATGCCTCGCATTTGCAAATGGCATCATTGAGCTCAACCTCGACTTCGGACACCCGAGCATGTTGCTTCTCGCACGCTGCCTTTTCGGCCTCTAGTTCGGCAACTGCTTTGTCAGCGGTCGCCTTGCTCGCCTCGGCATCCTTCTTGGCCATCACGAGCTCGCCCATGAGGGCCTCGAGCACAGTGGCGCCAACTGTGTAATACAGAATATCATAAAAGAGTTTATACCCATACTCAATTAATATTGTTAGTCTTCTTGACATTTTAATTTTTTAGTTTTTTAAATGCTCATACCTTACGTTTCATCTAAATGCTGGTTGACGCGGTCGAGGTCCGTGTTGGCCAACAAGAGCTTCCGGTTTAGTTTGGCAACCTCTGCATCTCATGTAGTTGCCGTAACTAGTGAAGCCTGTTCAAATAACATAAGCACACCAGTTCAGCTCTAGAACATGCTATACTATGGATACTTCGTCCGATTCTGTTCAGAACCACACAAAGCATCAGGGACTACTGGCTATATATGTGTATTTAAAACAAATAAAGTTCCATAAAGAACATTACATGGCTCACCTCAAAGCCTGTTAACAGGCTGTTGAAGGCTTCATTCAGTCCGCCCTTGACGGACTGAATCTTCTTCATCACCACACCCATTACGTTGCGGAGCTCCTCCATGATGGAAGCGCTTTGCAGTGCTCCCTCCATAGGGTTCGGCGCCTCCGGATTGACTCCGGGCGCCGTCGTATCCACCCCCGCCTGGGGGGTGTGGTCTTCGAACCCCGGAGCCGCACTAGGCTTCGGGTCAATGCTCGGGAGGGCCCCGGATTGTTTGGGCCCCCCGTGTTCGGTCTCCATGGGGATTGTTTCCCCATGGTCAGCGACAGCCGAGGTATTACCCTCGGTCGCCCTATCACTTGCCCCGCCCCCATCTCCTTCAGCAGAGGACGCATGCCGGGAAGACACTTTAGCATCCCCACGGGCCACGGGCGATGGACCTCGGGCCGGTGGGTCACTCTCCGTCTCTCTAGACGGTAGAGAGTTCCCCTCCGAGGAGGCGTCAGGGTGTGCTCGGGGAGGGCTGTAAGTCAGCGGGTGACAAATACTTAAAGAGCATTCATATGCCAAATAAACAGAGTGCAGTAATTGACATATCTGAACAACTAACGTTTCGGTCGAGGGCTTCTCCCTAGGCTTCACCATGAAGCTATGTTTGGATAATGAATCAGAACTGTCAGAGAGGTTCAGCCTCCTCCGGGGTGCAGCCACGCCCATGTCAGCGGCGGCCCCCCTCTTCGTCCCCTTCCTTGCGCAGGGAACTCTTTTTCTTCTTCTTCCTCGTCATCCCCCTCCTCTTCGGAGGAGAGGATGTTGATCTTCTCGGACTTCTCGTCCATAGGGCGGGGGCTGTCTCCGGCCCCCTTGCCCTTCTTCTTGGGCTTCTTGACCGACGCCTTGTACGGCGCCGGGACCAGCATCGCTGTTAGTCGAGGCAATTCTGGGTCTTCGGGCAAAGGCGTCGGACACTTGATCTGGGTCGCCTTCTTCGTCCAGCCCTGTATATCACACAAAAACTCCAATTCCTGTTATCATTGAATAAGAAAGGGGTATATGTTCGGCGAAATTTTCTATTACCTCTGGGTCGGAGAACGCGGTGATATAGCTCGCGTCCTCGGTTTCTTCCGGCCACTCCTTCTGGCTCTTGAAGAGATGCTTCCAGATCTCTTTGTGCGTAAAGCCAAAGAGATGCTTCAGAGGCTTATCTCCTGCAGGATCGAACTCCCATAGGGAGGAGTCCCGGCTTTGTCAAGGAAGGACAAGCCAGGCCAGCATTACCTGGACCACGGACGAGAGTTGGTGGCCCTTGGAAATCACGCCGGACACACGGATCTAGAGTGTCATCACCTCAACTTGAGACCCCACTCCAGACCCTTTTTGGTCCAGGAGGTCAACCTCTCTGGGGGTCCAAATCTGAAAGCAATGTGGTCTGTTATTGGCCCATGTTTCAACTCTAGCCCATTTACGGCGATAATGTGGTCTGTTATTGGCCCATGTTTGTCCAACCAATCATACGGCCCGTAGAAGGCCCATTGATGATACGGCCCGTAGAAGGTCCATTGTGTCTACGCCCCGTAGAAGGCCCATTGTTTCTACGACCCTTAGAAGGCACATTGTTTCTATGGCCGGTAGGAGGCCCATGTTAACTACAGTAAATATGTAGCCCATTGTTAATGTGGCCTAGTTTTAAAAAATAGGTTATTCCGGCCACTAGCAAACCGCGGAAAAAGAACTGCATTGACTACAAGAAAACAAATAAACAAGACAACGGAAATAAATAAGCAAGCAACTTACGCTAGGCTATCACGACTATTACACATATTACATCCACTAGGCATCAAAGTTCACCACAAGTGCAAATATAGGGAACAAAGCAGCATATTACATACACTCGCCGTCAAAATTGGCGACCAGTGCAAATAAACGCGGCACCAAAACATGAGCATAACTGAAACAACTTCAGAAGGGCTCAAGAAACATGGTATCCACCATGCTGGCAATAAGCTTAGCAAGCTTATTAGCTTTGTCCTGTTTGGCGCTAAAATCCTCCAACGCTTGCTGTTGTACCGGAAAGTATGCATCTAAATGCTCTAGGGACTTCCGTAGTCCTTCCGCTTCTTGTCGCAGCACAGCTGATCAATGTCTTTCAGCTTGTAGTTGAAACTCAAGAAACTCAACTGATTCAGAAAGTGAGTTTGAATAGCTTGTGCATGCGGTAGTGGCCAGTAACTCCAACACTAAACCAAGACAGGACTTAGGTGTTGTCTCACTGTCTTTGAGATAGTCTTCCTTAGCTGTTTTATCAGCTTTGTTGGAGACCAACAAGGATGTGTCACTATCCTGAACCTTATCTGCATTACTTCCTTTACCATTGCTTAATAAGGCACTCTTCCCCTATATTTTGTCAGCATTCTAAAAGAAGAAACAAGCAGACCCATAACAGTTTAGCATGTACTAGTATATGAAACTCATTTCGGTGAACCAGTTCATTAGTAAGGTGGATAGGATTAAACTACCAAGTCTTCTATTGTCAAGTACTAGTACATAATAAAAGCATCAAATAAACATATATCTATGTCCTATGGCCACTGCATTGTCTTGCCAAATCAAAATAGAGACACGATTCAAATCATATCAGTTCAAGACAAAGCAGCACTGAAAGAATACAAAGCATGGGAAACTACATGGCACAACAAGATTTCAGATGGGTACCACGGGTCTACATCTACAACAACACTATTTGCTTTGTGATGCTAGTAATGTCCATGATATGAGAAGTCAATTGTATACACAATTGAAATTGAAATCAACAGAGCTACTGATAAGAGCAAGACTGTTAAAGAAACATGCGTGAACATACCTGCTGTGCCATTGGAGTTTCGATTGGATCCTTCAATTTAAAATTAAGTTTGTATGAGTAAATACAGTGATACAAGCACAAAGCAGTATGCACGATAGCAATCATAGTTAAAAAAGGCACGCTTAAGCGAGCGCTTAAGCGCGCCTAGGCTCTAGGCATTGGCGAAACGCATTGTGCATAACTACGCTTAATATGTGCATAACTGCGCATAAGCATGCGCTTTGGTCAGTAAAGCACAAGGCGGTGGCAAAACGAACAATTAACGCCTAGCGCTTTTTGGAACTATGATAGCAATGGAATCTTAAATTAGAACAGTTGTTCTTCAGGTTTAGGCACTTATTCTACATGAATAGAGTACAGTAAGCCGCAAAAATATAGTACTTAAAAATAGAAAATGAGCTCATAGACCTTAGCACATTCATGGTTCAGGACCAGTACAGAACAAGGCATTTCAAGTCATCGTCCAGTAAATGTGTCTCATGAGAACGTAAGGGAATTTGATGAGTTTCTTTGCCAGTGAAGTATGTTTTCTTCAGGTAATTCCGATACTGCCACCAAGCATTCTTGAAGATAGCAGAGGTATTAGCACAGGTTACCTCATCGTGAGTTTCCAAATCGGTCCTTCTCTATAGAGAAAAATGGGAAAATTTGCTGTATTATAACCATCATGGAGGTAGGATGTATGGGACAAAGCAAAGTAATTGCCATGAATACCATTACTTACACATAACTCCTGGACAAATACCTGCAACTGGCATTTTCCTTCATCTTCAGTATAATATTTCCAAGATGGGAAGATACGCACATACGATTTAACAACATCAAATGCGAGAGATGCTAAAGTACGACTAGCTAGTTGTGCTTCCACCACAGGAATAGGCGTACTAACTGGTGGAGTTGGGGTTCGCCGTGGTAGTACTGGCCCTTTGGGCACTAGAGCTGCCGTACTAACTGCTCTTGTTTGGAAGCTCTGTAGAGGAGATGGTGCTATGTCAACAGGAACTGGGTTACTATCTGCTGGGGTGGGGTTAGATTGGGTGAAGCTGGTTCTCTGTCCATCGCAGTAGGGGTACAATCTGCGAGAGTTTGGGTTATGTGTGGTAGGGTTGGTTCTCGTGCATGTACAACCGGGGTGCTATCTCGACCAAGAGGTAGCACTGTTTTATTTGACGACCTTGTTTTTAGTCTGCTAGATGCTGGCATCACCTGCTCCAATTCAAATGGTTGATAAATAGGAAACATAGTTGAATGTACATACATTGTATGAGAGACAAATGCAATAGATAGTGTGGAAAAAAGAGGACATGAAATAGTTGACATTTATATTGTTTAACTAAAACGGATTGCATGACATAATTTCACATATATGATGTCTATCTAAACTAGATAGCATAGCATAACATAATTCAAAGATATGATGAATAACTAAAACATCGTGCCAAGTTAGAGCATACATCTCGGTGGGGGAATAGGACTGGTCATGTGTCTTTGAATACATCTCTGAGGAGCTATCGGGACCCAACAAGAGATCTGCTTCGATAGGTAGCACTGTCTGCTCTGAAGGCCTTGTTTCCACTCAAGATTTTTCAATCTCCCACCCAAATGGCTGATTCACAGGAAGAGTAGTTTAATGTACAAACATTGTCGACAAATGGAAATGTAATGAAGAAAAGGATGGGCAAGACATCATTCAAATATATGATGCCTGGTTAAACAGGATGGCATTGCACATTTCACATATATTATGGCTGGCTAAAAGACATGAGACTGCATAATTCCCATATATGATATAGAAACTAATCAGGTGGCGACATAACATATCTAAACTAAGCAGATGACATATATGATATCAAAAGTAGGCACTGCAAAGCAACATATGCATGATATGACTAACATCATCATGCCAAGGTAGAGCAAACACCTTGGGGGGTAAATAGGAGTGGTCAGCGGCGTCTGAATCCGCCTCAGAACAGATATCTTCCTCTGGATTACAATCTGGAGTGGGGTGGGGAGGGTTTGCCATTGAACCCACCATGGAGCGATGTCTGCACGACATTGTATTGCTGCGAAAAACTTTTCTATTTTTCTCTACATGTTCAGCATGACTGTATACAATATCTGACATGCATACGAAAAAAATATGGTGAGATTATGTAAGGAGAGGATGCAGAAATTTAGAGTGATGGTAACAACCAGTGGATGGATCCAAAAATAACGACAACAGGCTGATGATTGCTTTAATTTAATAAAAAGACAGATGATGATTGCTTTACTATTTGTTTCCCACCCAAGATGAACAACATAGGCATACCCTAGGTGAACCAGATATTAGACAAAGATACTATTCATTGCTTCCTTGATATGTGCCCAACAACTAATTTAGAACTCAAGTTTGAACATTAATTTGGACCTGACTTGGAGTCCAAGAGGTGAACAGGACGATAAAGTAGTAGGTAATTTTAAGCAATGCATAACATAAGCAGAATCAAAAGAGTGCGACCTCTCTTGTGTACACATGTACTCCTCAGGTTCATATGCTGAGTCGATGATGGTGATTCCATTGCGGTGGGTGCCGACGGCAGGGAAGGAGATCTAAGGCGGCGAAAGACGGTCAGGAGTCGTGATATATGGTTTCGTGGATGTTTCTGTCGATGGAACACCTCAGGTGAGGTGGACGACGTCGCGGCAGTTGCAGGACAAACCACACAAAGTTCCCTTCGACACCTACCTGTAACTGAAGTAATTCTGTAAGGGCACATTTGGCTTGCATGATTCTAAAAATGCAGGTATAGGAAAAACACCAGAATAGGATAGGAATGCACATGGTAAACAGAGCATTTGTAAACACGGGATTTGGTTTACATGAATTGGAAGAGTAGAGGAATGCAAAGAAACATGGCCAAAATAAAGTCAAACCATATGAAAGCGTGTACAGTTAGAATGTTATTCTGCCACTAATGCACTCGGTCTTGTTTTCATGCATAGGATTTTGAAAAGTACTCCCTCCGTTCCGATTTAGTCGTCGTGGTTTTAGTTCAAATTAGAACTAAAACCAGGACGAGTAAATTAGAACAGAGGGAGTTGGTCCAGGTGGATGTTTTGCTTCATTCCTTTCAACAAAATGCATGAATAATTGAATAGTAGAGTGCCATTGGAAAATTCCCTATTGCTATGTTTTTCCGTCGAACCAAAATAGCCCTAATGGATCGGCATGAATGTACTATGATAAGTGATGCAACAAGTGTACAACCTCTTTGCCATAGCCGTGTCGACCTCGGCATCATTGGGTTGGTCACTGAAGTAGTTGAGGCAGAGGTGGCTGTCGGAGGTGTGGAGGAAGATCTGAGGAATCTATAGACGGCGTCCTGGACACTGCTCTGTTGTGATGGTTTGTTTTGTCGTTGGAGCAGCCCCGGTGAGCCGTAAGACATCAAGGCTGAAGCAGCACAAGACAGACATCGTCAATCTCAAGTGGGATTCTAATAGCATCTCCAATATATGATGTAAAATAGATGTAAAATTTACATCACCAAAAACCACATGACTACAACAGATGAGGTAAAAACTGTTGACTCTGAACTTAACTGTCGAAACTGAAATTTACTGTGAAATCTGAATGTTACTGTCGAAAATGAACGCAATGGTAGCAGAGAGGCACTTGACATGTAGTTTAGGGAGGGCCTGCAGTTCATCTTCAACCAGCACCCCCCTGAGCAGCCAGCCACCACCGGCCGAACCACCGGCTCTAGCGCCGCCTCGCCGCCCCGAAACACCTCCCCACCGTCGGTCCGTCGCCGCCTCGGCCTGCCCTATAGGCCCCCCGCCCCCACCTGAAGCCTGGGATAGATAGTGGGGTACCTCTCCGGCGAGCCCCCGTCCCCGCTGCGGGTGGTTCTTCCTTAACTCTGGCGAGCCCCCCACCCCCTGAAAATCGACTGACCCAAAAGTCGATTCAGTCAACTGAAGTGTAGCTAAATCAGAGCAGAGCAGCAGCACGAGCGAGGGGGAGAGCAGCAGCATCAGCGCGAGCGAGCGAGCGAGCGAGAGCCGGAGCAGCAGCAGCTGGGCGAGTGAGCGATCGAGCGAGAGCTGGAGCAGCAGCAGCGGGAGCGAGCGAGTGAGAGCCGGAGCAGCAGCAGCAGATCCGGCTGGTATGGCCGCCGCCACCGAAGGGATCTCGCACTAGGGGAGAGCCGCCGTGGATATGTCGCCCATGGCGCCGACTTCAAGGTAGCCGCTCCATGGGGGTGCGGGATGGAGCACCGTCGGCGCCGGGAGGTCGATCTAAGGAGAAGGTGTGATGTGATGAGTGTACAACCTCTTTGGTGGCGCCGAGTAGGCCTCGGCTTCGTTCGAGGAGTCGGTGAGGATGCTGCGGTTCCGTTGGAGCAGGTTAAGGCGGCGTTATGGAGCTGAACCGGCGGGACGATGAGATGGATGACGGATCCTCATCCAGGGAGGTGGACGAGGGACGTTGAGCTGTTGCGGTGGACGATGTCGTTGAGGAAGAGGCTCCGGCTGGGCAGCGGTGAGGTGGTGGACGGAGGAGGGTGGGGTTTCACGGTTGGAGCAAAGAGGTTATGGCGGCCTGGGATTTCGAATGGCAAAAAGGAGGCGATGGAGACGCGCTTGTCCAAAATGTAGGATGGGTTACAAAAGTACCCCCCACCGATTTGAACTAGCGGCCCTTTCGGCTCAGTGTTAGAAGGAGGATTTCACGTGTCGAGATTTGGCAGCTGGAGGGAGTTTTCGCGCGCGTTGTAATTTTGGGATAGCACGGCTCGGGTTGTGAAGGCGCCAGTTTTGGGAGCACGATATCTGAATTTCCGGGATATAACAAGGCGCGTGTTGAATTTTTGGGACAAGCCTAACGTGTAATATTGTACTTGTACGTACCAAATCAATTCGCACTTCCCTCAACCAAAAAGAAAACGAAAAAAATAAAACTATTCACACCACACAAGAGAGTGTCTTGGCATGTTTTACTATAAAAATGCTATTTAAAGCTACTCATACCAACAATTTAGTGCCATTAAATGATATTCGGTAGTATGAATCCATGTTATTTCCAATTTAATTTTTTTGCTTGTTGTATAATGTATGTAACCTACTCATACCAACATTTTAGTGCATTCCAAATGTCTATACTACCGCTGCAATTTGAACTGAATTTGAATTCGTTTCTCTATTTCAATAACAATCTACAATCATGATTGTTGCCAACTTGAACCATCATTCGTGTATTACCTTAATAACACACCACATGATTACTATAGAGATAGATATGAACTATGTGTACTACATGAACTCGAATTCTATTTTTTGAATACACTTGATGTTGATTCCAAATAATAGTACATTTGATGTACTAACTACATATTCATAATCTAAACCATGTTCCATGCGTGTACACCGTGTTTATCACACATAGTATAGTGCCCCACCCCCTACATTATGACAAGTATTTAGACTTGAGCTGCAAAAGCCACACATTAGCCCAAATTATGATCAATGTGCTATATATATTATACGTAGTACTAGCAAGATGCCCATGTGTTCCATAGAACATCAACATGATCAAGGGGAGGCCTAATTTGCAAATATGGAGAGGGGTGTGGGTATCTTTTTTCAAAATTGCCATAGTTTCCTTCCTATCGTCAGATATAAATCAGAGGGCCTATATTGCAGGATGGCAGGCACACCATCATCAACAACTCCGTTTTTTATAAGAGTAGAGATAAAATATATTATATGTAGTATAACATGTTCATAGCCACACCACGTGTATCACCGTTATATATATTCACACATGCGTTGGTTTAAAACACTATGATAAATTCTTCAAATATCCGAATTCGCTTTTTATAATGAAGTATGATCTCTGTTCGTCTTTTACACCCACACAATCCTCTTATCTTTGTAGCTAGCTAGCGCTAACTTTCTCTCATGCATGCACACACCCGCATCTCTCTCACTCTCCCTCAGCATTCTCTAGCTCCACCGCGTAAATTCGTCTTTTCACTTTAGATCGTTCACGCACGGTGTGTGTAGCCCCCCCAGCTCCTTCTTTACGGCACACATCGATCGATATGCCTCTCTAGCCAGGTGTGCCTAGCACAAACACAAGCTTCCCCTCTTATCTTATCATCGTCCATGCCTCACTCCCACCACTCTTTTCATCGATCTCGTACTCGCACACTCCTCCCCCTTGATATAGTATGACTCTCGCACCACCTCCAAGATTCATCCCTCTCTCTCTATCCTTCTCCCCGTGCCTCATTTGCTTCTAACACACACATGCATGTATACAGATCGATCTCCCGACATATACCTAGGTCGACTTTAACTATCCCCCCATCGATCGACGTACATCACAAGTTATGTCTCTCCTTTCTCTGACAAAGGACGATTGATCTTCCCATGTAGTTATGTCTGCTTACCACAGCCATATCATCCCCCCTCATCATTCGTGCATGCCTCCTGACCCGTCTCTCAAATGCATGTGCACAGACAGGCAGCTATCCCCTCTCTTATTGATATTGCAGGCGTGCCCTCCGGTTGTCTAGCAAGCCTATCCCACCATTTGTTAGAAGCAACTCCACTACCACCCCCTCCAACACTCTAGCTCTCTCTCTCTCCCAGCCTTATTCCTCTCCTACACATATGCATGGATGTCGATCGATCTCCCTTAATACATGAGGTAGATCGATCTCCCTTAATACACGAGGTAGGCCTCTCTCCTCCTCCACACATATACCAGCCATTGTACCTCTATAGTTAATTAGGCCTCCCCCCCCCACCACACACCGATAGTCGAGCGCTGTAGGTAGGTATACATGCCATAGAGATCCACTCTCTCGTTATAGTAGGCCAGCCACTCTATATCTTTTATGTGGGCACACACAAATTTGATGGCACTCTTTATCGACCACGCGCGCGCACACACATCATCCCTCTCTTCGATTCTATGGACACCTCAAGTCGATGATACCTCCACTCTCTTCTCGTGGATCGCCCCCTCTATATATTTGATATATCCAGGACTCTATTTCACACACATTGCATATGTTACATTTCTTGATTGACCCCCCCCCCCAAAAAAAACTCTCACAAACCCACACACTATATCGCTCTACGTTTGTATCTCTCTCAAACAACCCCACGTAGGTGGTGTACGTATACAAGAAGAGAATAGGTGCACCGTGCATGTACTCACGCTTTGTGCCCAGCCACACCCGCGTGGGTACATGATGGAGCTCATTTATGTACAAAATGGCAGCCCATGTGCTAATTTGAACGCGTGTAGCGATTGTTTACCTATGGAGGTCCTGTACCACGCGTGCATGAAACAAAGTTCGACTTGATGCGTTGGCGCGTTATTTTTAAATAAAGTTATATCGCTCAATGTCACGTACACAAAATATAAAACGATTTTTACGGAGAAAACGGAAGTCCGCTGCACTATATACAATGGAGCCTCCCTACCTGGTTTGTTTCTCTTCAGAGTATCTCACACAAGGTTGCGGTGGCCCTTGTCTCTCTCTCTCTCTCTCCGTTGGTCACTAATCCGGCTGCATCCCGTCCGCCGGCGGAAAGGGAGGAGGTGCATCGTTTCTCCATTCGACGGCGCCGAGGCAGCACGTCCTGATCTGCGGTACACGCCGTTCTCTCTGACCATGATCCAACGCGGTAGGGCCTACGCCACCTGCTCGCTGCCGCAGTATGGGCAGATTGCGCCCGCAGCCGCTCACCTAGTTACATCCCAATGACCTCCAGGTATCCCCTTCGGCCTTGCTCCACTACCCGTCTTACCACGTCGCTGCATGTGGATCTTCCAGAGTTCTTTGCACAAAACGTAGCTCTTCCGGCGTACTTTCCATATTGCAATCTCGTCCTCACACCGTTTTAGACAAACACAACTGTGTTGTTATCTTCCCTTAGGACAAGGAATATGCTTCTTTTTTGTCGTCGCAACTGTCATCAACAATATTTGTCTTTTTACAAATTTCAAATGGGCATATTTTAGAGTGTAGATTCACTCATTTTGCGTTGTATGTGTACTCCCTCCGTTCCTAAATATTTGTCTTTCTACAGATTTCAACAAGTGAGTACATATGGAGCAAAATGAGTGAATCTACTCTCTAAAATATGTATATATACATCCATATGTAGTAGTCCATTTGAATCTCTAAAAAGACAAATATTTGAGTAGTCACTCGTTGAAATCTCTAGAAAGACAAATACACCAGAGTATATTTAAGAACCGAGGGGGTAGTGCACAGCCGCATGGGAGACTCAGACCGGTCGTTGCGCCGCATTAATAGTGAGCAATGAGCAGTCAAATCATAAGCCCCACCTTTCCCACTGTATGTTGCTCGGAAGAAGCAACCATCAATATGCTCTTCTTTGAATCCTCTCAAACTACTTCATCCGTCACTGTTTATAGAGCGCGCTTCTGAAAAAGAGAAAATCTTTGGGACCAAGGCGACTAGCGATTGGCCTGAAAAATATCATTGGTAGTTATAGCACGGCGTCTATTACTAGAGGAAATAATGCGTACACACATGCATGCAGTGCTTCCACCCCGGGTACACACGTGCATGCATTTACTCCACTTTGTAATACTACATCGAGAGAAAATTGCGGTTACCACGCCCTAATTAATGGAGCATTAAACCAAATGCGTCTAATGTCTCTCTGGTGGTGGCAATGCATTGAGAGAAATGCATCATAATGAAGCGCGCCCTGTAAACTGTGACGGAAGGAGGAGTAGTATGAAGGTGCAAAACCAAGTACGCGTACGGCCAGTCGGTCAACGCATCTCCTCTTGGCATATCACTGACATGTGGGACCGGAGCGTGAGCAAACCGATCTCAATTGACGGCAAAATGGCCAACCCGCCATTCCTTGAGTGAGATGAGGAGCGAGAACACACAGACGGGCTTGCACGGAGGCCAAGATATATTCGAGCATGGTTGATCGATATCATCATTATATGTTGGGCTGTCATTTTCCGCCCTTCTCCGGAATAAATGTGTACTTTATCAGAGATTAAGAAAAATAAGAGTACAGAGGCTTCACCATGCAGTTCTAGTAGTAGTACTACTCGTACTACTAAACCTTGCGCTTGGCTCTTCGCCTCTTCGTGAAGTCGAACAATGATGGTACTCCGCATGTTCGGTACTACAGTGTATGCCTCTGGCAATTTGACACCGAATGAACTGATGCATGTCCACCGCCTGGGAGAGGGTACGTTACATTAGTCAAAAGGCGTAAGCGAGCTTCACCTTGTCCTGCAAGCTTCTCCTCATTCTACGAGTTGACGGGACACACCAACAAGTAGTGCTAGTCCATAGTCCCTCCTTTCTGGTTAATATGGCTTAATCTTTTTTTGCGGGTAAATGAGAGAGATTTATTCAAATATAAGTATTCTTAGGACGATCAGCCAAGACACTGGTGACTAGGAAGCGAGGTACCCTGCAAAAAAAGTAGGAAGCTAGGTGTTTCATCAAGCCAGCTCTCGACCACATTCAAAGTGCAGCAAGCACGTTTCGCACAAAGATGCGCTGCAAGGTTTGCTGACCTGTTTACATGCTGAATAACAAAAAAGAGAGGAAATATTACCGAGCGCTCCTATCTGTAACAGGATATGAGCCAAAATTAAGCGAGAATTATGGCCAGTGTTCCATGCAATCAACTTCCATTATCACATGCGAGAACCCTCGAAGAGAACCAAATGTGTTGAAGATTGCTTTATCACATTTTAAAAATATAATAAGAGTGCAGATGCTCCTCCATCCGGTTCCTAGTACTAGTATAGTACCTCTATAGACTATAGTAGTAGTGTTAGTACTAGTAAACTTTGCGCTTGGCTGTTCGCCTCTTCGGGAAGTGCAACAATAAGTAGTACTAGTATAGTGTATGCCTCTGGCATTCTGACACCAAATTAACTGTTGCATGTCCACCGCCTGAGCGAAGGATAGCTTGCATTAGTCAAAAGTTTCTCCTTGTCCCGCGAGCCACCGCGCGCAAGCTTCTCCCGTCCTGCAAGCTTCTCCTCGTTCGGCAAGTTGATGGGACACATCAAAGTAATGCTAGTCCATACTGCCTCCTCTCCGGTTAATAAGGCTTAATTTCAAACGAGATAAATACACTATCTGTAACTGCATATTTGTAAAAATATGGTCAGTGGACTTCATAATATGCTCATTGCGCTCAATATATACATTTTCCGGTGTTTATACGATCACTAGCTCACCCTGGCTGAGTATGTGTGAGCATGCACGTCTAGGTTGAGCACTTGAGCGTGACCGTGTGTGTTTCGTCGTGTGCTCGGACATGCATGCATTAGGGCGTCGCGTGTGTTTTTGCGTCCATGTGTACGTGTGACTGTTGCATACATGTAGGGGGAGTACGTGTAGGGGCCACTAAAGGAGCAGTCAAATCACACAGTAAGTTAGTCGGAAGCAACCATCATTTCACAATTCAATGACACGTACGCAATATAAAATGGTTGATATGGAGAGAAAAAGAAAACCACTATATATACACTAGCAGGAGCCTAAGCTACAAGCCTGCTTGCTTGGGTTGCTCTGTTCACAAGTATAGAACGAGGGTGGCCACACCGCTGGTCACATATTCGGCCTGATCCCGCAGCTGGGGGAAGGGAACAATGTTCTGCTTAGACGCGATCGACATCGGCGAGGGAGAAAATCCACAGTCGGTGCATCCCAATCGGGGGTCACCATGGTATGGGCCGATGCCGCGTCCCAATCGCCCTTCTAGCTACAGCCCGACGTCCGTTTCGAAAATATTAGTGCATGTCAACAAAAATTATACTAGTATCACTGTTCCGTTTCGAAAAAAGCATATAAGTTGTTACTTCTTACCCAAAGGATCTTTATATCCAACAGATACAAAATATCCGTTCGACTATTCGAAATTACTTTCACTGCTGATCTGATGTCGAGGTTTGCTGCATCGCCACCAAAACCCACCATCTCTTAAGCTAAAGTAGACCGAGCTAACCGTATATTAGCATATTACTAAGATAAATAGAAGGCACTGTAGAATCATTTAGGACCTGAGCTTGTCAATCTGAATGTGGAGGGACACCAGCTTAGCCCCGGCCAGCAGCTTGGGCGGAAATGTGAAGAAGGTCAGCTCCTGCACGGTGACGTCGTCGGGATCCCTGCTGCTTGTCACCTCCATTTCCACCTTGACGGCGTCGGTCCTGCCTTTGGGCTCCCCCGGCGGGCCGTTCGCCCGCATCTTGGCCACATAGTGCGGCAGTGGGGACGCCCCCGCTCTGATGCAGACGACCGACACGGCGATAGGCACGCCGATGTCGAGCACGCCGCCAACCAAGAAAAATGCACGACCGTCCTCCTTCGTGGACAGCAAGAGCTGTGGCACCGATAGTGGCACTTGCAGCTAGAACGCCTTGCCGTATTGGATCCTGTGCACGGGCATGGGATGCACGGTGCAGATGTGGTGGGAGAGGACCGGCGGCGGGCCTTCGTAGCCGTAGACGGGCACGAGGCATTTGTAGGGCACGAGCGTACACATGCTCTGGTGACCGGCGAGCTTGTGGTAAGTGACGTAGAGCCCACAACCTTCGTGCGGGCACTCCACCCTCACCGAGGAGAGGATGGCGTCCACCGTCGTGTTCCGCACATTAAATCCACCATCGCGCTCGCACTTCTGTTACTGCCGCTAGTTCCCAGGGCGCTCGACGCGGCAGTCCGCGCAAGCCAGGTGCCCTCCCTTGCACTACACAAATCAATCGACAACACATCAATCAAGAAACCTGCACCTTGCTCGATCAGCCGAACGGACGAGGTGTATTCGAACCTCATAGACTGGAGGCTTCAAGGGGCAGAGGCATAAGGGGCAGTGGAGCAAGGTGAGGTCCATCGAGATCATAGAGAGCTCCATCATCGGGTCATGTTCCGTCTGCATGATCTCGGCCTCCTCGTGCACAACCATCTCTCGCTTTATTAGGGTCAAGGCATTACAAAGCTTTACCGTCACATATTCATACTACTTCAAGGTGCATTAAATCAACATATGCAAGTATCAAAAGGAGAGTCACGGCATGCATGCATGCGTTGTAATTAATGCATCGGTAAACGCAAATTATTGAAATATATCGAGTGCGGTGCTTTGATGTGTCGCGTCAACTCGTACAAGACCGAGATGTTTGATTACTACAACGCCCTCTCGCCTTAACCACACCTGCCTTTGGCTGCATCACAGGTGGGCCACCGACCTGTTGGGCCCACCTGTCATGGACGCAAAGGCAGGAGCAGTAAGTCAATGAAGTTGCGTCCCTCCCTCGCCCATGAGCGTGGTGGCTGGCAGGAATAGAAGAAGCTTTCGTTCGCTACACGCTCTCTCTCCCGTACGCGGTGGACATGCAGCAGTTCAATCGGTGTCAGATGGTCAGAAGCATACTGTAATACTCCTCCACTGCAGTAGTACCCCCGAAGAGGCGAAGAGCCAAGCGCAGCCTGGACGCTCGTGTGGCAGTTTCATGTGTAGAGTAGTCTAGGATAGCGTGTACTGTGCCTGTAAGCTTAAAATTGTTGGGGTCGGTTACTCGGCTCCATGCTATATTTTTTTGATTAAAATAATCTTCTGGCCCTACCTGTCATCCTGGTGATTCTAGTTTGCATGCTCATCTGGTCAAGACAGGAATATATATTTTAATTTGTGGTCGAGTAAATGTTAGAGGTTGCAGCAAATCGAGTATTGCACACTGCGAGTATTTCAGCCAAGTTTAGAGTCAACCATGTGTGGCCAGTGCTATGATGTGTCGCATCAACTCGTACAATGAGGAGAAACTTGATTTTACTACTACACACCTTCTCCATCGCCCATGCGCGCGGTGGCTCGTAGACAAGGACATGCTTTTGCTTATAGTACTACAACAAGCTATCCTCCCGCTCGCGGTGGACGGACATGCAGCAGTGGATTCGATACTGGCCCTGTTTGGATCCCTAAGTTAGAGTTAGTTTTAGTTAGTTGGGGCTCAAATAACCCAAAACTATCCAAACATGATGGGTTAGGTTGGGTTAGTTGGATCTAACCCACCCCAAAAAACTAGCCCACACTAGAGGAGCTTATTTGGGTTAGTTCTCCTAGGCCCACTAAAATATTTAGTAAAAAAAGTTATCCCTCCCACACTAGAGTAGTCAAATGATTGAGAAAAAACATTTATTGTCAATCTAACCCTACCATCCAAACATCTCTTTGGTTAGAGTTAGTTCAGGATTAGTTTAGGGTTAGAATCTAACTCTAACCTCTAACTGAGTTAGAGTATCCAAACAGGGCCACTGTAGAAGCAGTAGTGCAACCCGAATGTGGCAGTTGCGAACCTTGGAGCACGCATATAGCCAGGCTCTTGCATGAGAAAAAATTGCTATGTGAGCCCACTATTGTAGTACTCCCTTTGTTCGGAAATACTTGTCATCAAAATGAATAAAAGGGGATGTATCTAGATGTATAATAGTTCTAGATACATATTTTTTTATCCATTTTGATGACAAGTATTTTCGGACGGAGGGAGTACTTGCTAGTATAGCCCTGTAAACCAGAAATGAGTATTTGGCTTTCTAGAGATTTCAACAAGTGACTAGAATACACCGAGACGGAGTACATATGGAGCAGAATGAGTGAATCTACACCGTAAATAAATACGTAGTTCTCTCATTTTCCTCTCGGCCTTGGTCGTGGTGCACAATATTGAGTATACTAGTATCATCTTGAAATTTATGAAGTCACCATAGGCACCTCGTCGTCGATGGGAACGTCTCATGACACTCGATAGACGCGAGCGGCAGTCGCCTCCATAGGTGCTTGAATGCCTAGGAGGGAGTGGGTAGCGGTTCCCGAGATATTGAACGGTCAATGATGCATCCTCAGATTACTCTACATGCAGAGGGAATTAATTGGAGAAGCAGAATAGAGCCATCACGATGTGAATGCAATAGAGTTTGGATTCTCATATAAAGGCGCCCCACCACTCCAATCCATCTACTCCTTAGTCTCTGCGCAACACTGCTCTCTCCAATCCAAGACCAAGTGACCAGAAGCCAGAAGCACCTATGGAGGCGATGGACGCGAGCGGCAGTCGGCTGTGCCTAATCATCCAAGGCGTGGGCCTGCGGCCCCGCACTGCGCAGCGTTTTCAGATGGTGCTGGCGACCGCCAGCGTCGTAGCCCTCGTTGATGCCAGCTTGGCCTCTCGCATGGATGACATGATGGTAAACTCCATCCGCAAGTTCGCCGCTGTTAAGAACCGTGTGGATGACCTTGCCGTACTGCTCCAGCCCGCGCGCCCAGGCTCCTCATTGCCTGCCACCCTCATCGGCCTCCATGGCGACGAACTCTTTCAAGCCCTGGTGGCCCTGCAGTTGCCGGAGGTCACGATGAAGAATGTGTACCTCGAGGCCGCGCTCGTCGCGCAGCGCCTCGCCATGCAAGAAACCATCGACCTGCACATGCACGTCTACAAGGAAATCATCTACATAGGCCACTACAAGGCCAGCGAGGACAGAAAGACGTTGGCCTTCTTCCAGTAGCTGGAATCTTTGGATGCCATTGTTCAGAAGCACGTCGACCTGGCCACGAAAGCCACTGCTACTTAGCCGCCGTTCGGTGGGCCGGCGCCCTGAGTCGAGGATGTGGACATCGTCGATGGATGCATCTTTTCTTCTTGCCTCCTGTAACCAGCACTGCATCACCTCGTTGCCTCAATGTTTTTTTAGTATAGGAGTATATGGCATTTTTATTCCAGTAGTAACGTTTTCCCTGTGAGGTGGGGCAGCAGTTGAGCAAACCGACCATCGACAAATCCCCACCCCGCCCACCGGGCATCGGCTGAGTTTAGAATTAGAAGAGAGAATAGAGGGAGAAGAGCTAACTGTAGCACAAACGCTGTTGTGAGATGGGACTCGCGTTGATAGCATAGGAGTACCGAGCACGCGTACCTCTTTTTTTAGGGAAAAAGCAGTCGTATGTCTAGTACTACCACTAGTTGGGTGCGTGCGACCTATACCTGTCATCACTTTAGGTCTTTTTTCGAACCACAACTATGCTTCACCGTACATATTTTTTTCATGCATTTATCCTCCTATATGTACTCCTAGGCTATTTCCACGTGCTCCCTTTCGCCAACATGTGGGACATAGAGCATCTTGGTCGTAGTGCATGCACGACTCGGAGCATATGTCGGGGTACTTTACATTTCAGACCTCATGAATTACATGCAAACCCCCCGCAGAAGAATAAATAAATAAATGAATTACTACATGAAACCAGATTATTTTCATAGAAACCAGAGCACGTTCATTTAATTTTGGACATAACACGTTTATAAAAAACTACCAGACCTAAACCAGTCTAAGGGCCTCTTTGATTCGCAGGATACTGAAAACACAGAAATGGGGAAAGATTGACGGCGATGAACCGAGACGAGGATAACTCTACTAACTCAGTTAGAGGTTAGAGTTAGATTCTAACCCTGATCTAACTCTAAACCAAAGAGGTGTATGGATGGCAGGGTTAGATTGACAATAAGGGGTTGTTTGGTTCTAGGCCTAGGAGTGCCACACTTTACCATACAATTGTTGCCAAACTTGCCTAAGGTTAGGGGCTGTTTGGTTTGAGACTAAGTTTGCCAAAGGTTGCCACACCTAAGGTTAGGCAAGTTTGACCAACTTAGGTGTGTGTTTGGTTCAAGCCACATCTTTGGCAAGCCACACTAGGGTCCCACATCACATACACTCAAAAAGTGTGGCAAGATTCTCTTAGGCTTGCCAACTTGTAGCTCTCATTTTGAATAACTAACCTTAGGCAAGTTTGGCAACATTGTATGGCAAAGTGTGGCACTCCTAGGCCTAGAACCAAACAGCCCCTTAGTTCTTCAAAATAACAGCCACAAGTTGGCAAGCCTAAGGGAATCTGTGACGCCCCAAGACCAATGCTCGAGAAGACTTCCAGCTATTCCGGGTTTCGCCGTGTGTTTCTTTTTGCTTGCTTCATTTCATTTGTGCTTGTATCATGTCATCATGCCATCATGTCACTAATTTTTGCTTCTCAACTAAATAAATTGTGCGGATCTTCGATCCATTTAAATCGAGGGAAGAGTGACTTCTCTTTATAACATATCCTCTCAATATTTAGGGAGCTATGATAAATATTCCATTCTTGGAATCACCAAAACACACTTGCATCTTTCTCTTGCCACCAAATCCCTCATAAGTGCACCACCCCCACTAGCTTCTTCTTTTCAAGTCTCACTCGTTTATTGCAAGTAACATTTTCTTGTTCCAGAAAATGTTCAATATCTTCCTATAAATACTAGGTCATGTCAAGACCACCTCCTCTAGTTTTCAGGTCTTTTGTGAGTGCTTGGTTGGCCTACGGATTTATTCAAGTTTGAGTTATTTTTCAAACTTGCATAATTGGTAGTCTCTAGAAATTGCCAAAGCATTTTATTAAATTAGCACAAAATTTCGGGAGTCAAGATATATTTATATATCTCTGGGATTATTCACCAAAACCCCTGACCTATTCCTTCTTGTGACTGTGTTTTTTTCATGGTTGGCATATCAGAACAAATAGGAGACGACCTTTTCTCCTAAGCGCTGCCACCTAGGCCTCCTTCTCCCGAGCCCAGCCGCAGCATGCGGCCTGCTAGGCCCAACCGCCCCACCAGCCCAGCCCACTAGGTCACCCGATCCCCTAGCGCTCTCTCCCTTATCCCCTCGCTCACAACCTTCCCTCGACCCCCTCCTCCCCTGCTTGCGCCGCTAAAGAGGCGCGCGCGCCCGACTGCACCACGCTGGCCGCAGCGCTCGGCCTCCTCCCCCACCTATGGCCTCCTCCTCGTCGCCCTTCGCTGCCAGCCAGCGCCAAGCGTCGCCGTCCTTCTCCTCCTGCCGCGCCCGACCTCCTCCTCTCTACTCCACCGCGGGAGTCATCCCAAGCTCACCACCCCACCGCATCGCGAGGCCACCGGAGCACGCCCCGTGCCCCTTCGGCCTCCTCCCGGAGCGCCAACCTCCTCCGCAACGCTCTGTCTCGCCCCGCTCGACCTCCTTCCCCCCTCCCCGTCGCCAATCCTCCTCGCGCCGGAGCGCCACAGCCATCCCGCCACAGCGACGACCCCACACCCTCCTCCATCGGTGAGCGTCGCAGCCTCCTTGCCGTGGTCGCGTACCCCTCGAGCCAGTGGGTCGTTGCCTGGCGTGCCGACCCTCTATATAAACCTCAAGCACGCAAGGCCACCAGAGAGGCCCAGCTCCGAGGAGACCCCATATCGCCTTCGTCCTTGCCATCTCCGGCCAGATCCGACGCCGCCCCCACCGTCCCTGTCGCGTGTCGTACCCGTCCCTGCGCCGTCGGCCCCCTCTGCATTTGAGCACGCCACCCCGAGTTGACCTCATCCTCCTGCCACTGCACCATGGAGCCCCTTCATCAGCGGCTTGCTCGACCCGCTGCCTCGACCACGCTCGTGCGTGTGCGCAAGGGCTGCCAGGCCTGCAAGGCCCGACAGTGCCTCCCCTTCGGATCCGATGCCTTTCGTGTTGCTTCGTTTCAGATGCGACAAGTTCCTCGCGAGTACAACTACCGTCGCCAAGACCCGAGACCTTCAAGTACCACTACGCCCGATGATGCGACAAGTACCCCTACGGCAAGTACCACGACGGCCCCGAACGAACTCGAACCGTGTACCACTACCGTCGCAAGAACCGAGATCGGCAAGTTCGAAGACCCCAAGTACCACGACACCGACGACATGAACATCTACAAAAACGAGTACCGCTACGCCCGAACGACTACGGACCGAAACGACAAGTTCCTCTACGACCGTGTGCCACTACCGTCGACCCTCGAAGACCACGTGGACGTCAAGTACCTCGACAACCGATGTCGAATGACTACCATCACCATGACCCGAACATCTACGGAAATGTGAACGACTACGAAACGTGTACCACTACCATCGCGTGTACCACTACTTCCCTCGACGACCCTTGAACGACTACTTCCACTACTTGCCTCGACGTCTCGAACCGCTCCAAACAAACGCTTCGAAGGTATGACCCCGAGACGACACCGTGAATGAATGATGTGTATTGTATGCGATGTTCCACTTTTTTGAACCGTGCCCGAATCGTCGCTTGCTTTGCCACTCGTTTTCCTTGCCACCGTCTCGTGGGAACCTGGTTATGGGATCACCCCACCTATCTCTTCCATGTCACGCTCATGTCGACCCTTACTTTTGCATCGGTCTCTCAACAAGTTACCGGAACCGATTTGCCGCTGTGGCACCATTTCGGTTATCACCGCCGTGGCACCCTTTCTTTCCACCACGGTGACGAAATACTCCATATCTTTCTCATGTCCACTTCTAATAAAAATTGCATAAAACTTGAAAATGTCATCCACATCATGATAACAACATTAAAATGTTTAAATTGTTGTTTGCTTTAAAATATGCTAAATATGCACATGGGGATTTTCCGGAATTGTTGTTGTTATTTTCGGCCTCATTTAAATTTGCCTAGGTAGTGTAGTTTGCTTATGCTTCACCTCTTGCCATGTTGAAGAACATTTAAACTTGTTGGGTTCATAACCGAGAGCAAACTAAATAATTAGATGTGGTGTTTCATCAATACGCAACTCGTTGCATATTGAGCTTCACTTAATTTGTGGTTTTGTTTGAGCACTTTTCCATGCCATGCATATTTAAACCAGACATGCATCATACTTGTTTGTGCATCATGCCATGGGTATGATATGTGTGTTTACCATGTTGTTTGCTTCTTTCCGGTTTGCTTCCCTTGTTAGCTTCGGGTTCGTTCCGGAGTTGTGCGGATTTGTTCGACTACTTCATGGACTCGTTCTTCTTCTTTGCGGAATCCCAGGCAAGATGACCATTCCCCGATATCACCTCTATCTTTGACTATGCTAGTTGTCTCGCTCTTTAGATATTCCTTGATGCCTATTCCTATTTGTCAACCTCCTATTGTTGCCATGAAACCTCTAACCTTTGACCCCTTCCCAGCAAACCATTGTTTGGCTATGTTATCCGCTTGCTCAGCCCTCTTATAGCATTGTTAGTTGCAGGTGAAGATGAAGATTGCTCCATGTTGGAACTTGTTGCTGGAATATCAAAATATCTCTTAAATATATTAATACACCTATATATTTGGCAATGGGTGGAAGGCTTAGCCTTTTGCTCGGTGTTCTGTTCCACTCATGCCACCTTAGGAACCGATAAACCGGTGTTATGTTCCTTGATTTTGCGTTCCTAACACGGTTGGGGTTTATGCCCCCCCCCCCGATAATTCGCACTGCTTAAAGCTTTTCCAGCAAGGCCCAAGTTTGGTTTTTAATTTGCAACATAGTAAAAAACTTAATTAATTAATTTCATAGGGGGTCATGTCCCCGGGTTCTTAATTCGACATAACAGGGGGGCCAATGCTGATGGTGTTGGTCCCAAACGGGGGTGCTGCGGGGCCACCATGGGGAAACTCGAGGTTTGGCTCCCGTAGCTTCTCCCATCCGGTCGTGGCTTGAGACGAGATACACGCGGCTACTATTAGGGTGTCGGCACACCGGGAGGTCTTGCTGGATTAGTTTTACCTTTGTCGAAATATCTTGATCACGGGATTCCGAGAATACTCGGGTCTTCCCAATTTGGAGTTGTGACTCCGCAGATCGTGAGCTTGTGATGGGCTAAGTTGGGACACCCCTGCAGGGTTTTGAACTTTCGAAAGCTGTGCCGATGGTTATGTGGCAGATGGGAATTTGTTAATATCCGGTTGTAGATAACTTGACACCATATTCATAAGAATACACTACCTATGTGAGTAACCGTGACAGTCTCTTTCCAAAGGGCTTCAGGAAGTGAACACGGTGGGGTTATGTTTGATCGTGAGTAGCTAGGATCACTTCTTGATCAACTTGGCGACCGTTGGCACTTGTTCTCTTCTTGCTCTAAACTCGTAAGCTAGATGCTTAGTGCTTGCTGCAGACACTTTTATAGCCTTTCCACACCTAAGGCTTCGGTAGTTTTTGATACCCGTGAACGGGATTGCTGAGTCCTCGTGGCTCACAGATTACAACACAGACCAGATGCAGGTACAGTCGTGAACGATGCAGGAGATGGACAAGAACTTCACTCGGAGTTCAATGAAGAGCTTGGCCGTATGTATGTGACGTTTTCGACGATCAGTAGTGGTTCCTACTAGGGGCGATCAGGCCTTGTGGTTGTGGTATCTTTTCTCGTTTGGATTTTGTCCGTAGACGGACCCTGTGTTATTTGGATGAATGTATGCTATTGTATTCATTGTCTGACGTGGCGAGTGTAAGCCAACTATCTTTTACACTTTCATCCTTGAACTTTTACATGAGTTGTGCAAAGATACCATGCTTGCGATCATTCCAGAATGTGCTTATGTCTCGAAGTCATGCCTCGACACGTGGGAGACATAGTCGCATCCTGGGCATTACAAGTTGGTATGAGAGCCTTCTCCGACCTAGGAGCCCCTTGATTGATCGAACCACTGACGGTTGAGTCTAGGCACACACACAAAATGTTTTGAGTCCTATATATATATCAGAGAGTAGGATTTCTTTTACTCCTCATCCCCTTCATCGCTCTGGTGAGGACTTCTGACGTTGTTCTATCTCCTCTACTCTCGAAAATTCACTAATTATTTTTAGGATCACACGGGTATTGTTTGGATTGTTCCGATATCTTTGTTACGAGAACATTGTTCTCGAAGCCTCCTGTAATTTAGGGGTTGTGGCAGTGTCCCAGGGAGTTGAGCTCCGAGGTGTTGTCGTAAAAAATGTATCGTAGCAGTTCTAGAATACCAGAGGCGGCCGACATCGAAAACTCTTCTATGCGGTTAGTGGTGAGATAACCCCGACGTCATCCAGTACTGGTGGGATAGTTCGGGAGTATTGCCACAGCTAGTATAGCGGATGCATTTCGAAGGTCCGAGGTAAACAGTTTCCGAAGGTGCCTGGTTATGTGTTGACGGATGGATACAGCTGGATGTAGGTTTAGATTTGAGTGTGCGGTGCTTCCCCTGTATCCCCAACACCAGATTGCATAACCGGAAATCTTCGGGAATTAATAGGTGGGTTTCAAGTAGCTCGTAGGTAATCTTCCAACGAGTGCATGGTATCAGGTTTGAGGTTCAACATCTAGTGAAGAGGTTTCATGGGCGCTGTTCCAATTGGGAGTTGCATCTTAAAGGATCCTTGGCTATGCTGATCCGGGGATTGCAAGACCCTTTGTAACACGTGCCATGGGGCATTCAACATGAACATGTGGGACAAAATCTCTATTATGTATTTGTTCCATCTGTACCTTGTTGTTTTATTTTATCATTTTGTTCTCCAAGTGGCTTCTCGACAAGTTGATGTACCATTAAGCTACGGAATTCATTCGTCCAATTTTGTTTGGATGTTATTGTGAAGACTATATGTTGCAACATATCTATCCTTTGTTTTCGATTTGATTGTGGTATCCGAGCTGCTTCGATGTCAAGTGTTGATTCCATACCTTTCCTAAGCGGTGTTCTCATATTTCTATGGTAGTGCTAGTCCTTCTTGATCATCGAGATTGTTATGTTAAATTATTTTTCAACCGGCGTGCTTTTCTTCAAGTTAACCTGATCTATTCAATTTGTGCAAGACCAATTCTTGGATTTTCTCAATGGTTTCCGTTTTGTTCGTCTCAAGTTGTGTTTGTTTTTCCCTGCCCTCCCACCCTTTTTCTTCATGGAGCCAGAGTCCTTAATCAAGTATCCATTTTATTCATGTGATGTTTCTTCATTCTTTTCCTTCAATGTCCTTATCCGGTGATTCTCATGAAGATGTGCAGGAAGATTCAAGTTTATCATTCTCTGTTCTCGTTTTTTCTCCGGTGGATTTAATTCCAGTTTTGGTGTTCATTATATTCTTCTTCTTGTTTCACATGTTTTCCCATGTTGGAATTTCTTATCCAAAGTCTCTCTTGTTTATTCAACTCTCTCTGATTCTTATCTGGAGTGTACAAGGTATCTCAGAAGATTCGTGTTTCAATTCTTATTATGTTCAAGCTATTTTGAGGATTGTCATCTTATTCAAGCCATTTAATTCAACCGGTGCAATCTCTCTTTCAAGGAATCTTTTTTCAACAGTGATTTCTTTTGAGTGGGCCCTAACCCACAGGTCTTTTTTCCAGGATCTTACCTGACTCTTCTATTTTTCCGGAGTTATTATGAAATTCTCTTCTAAGTGTGACGTAAGTATGGATTCCATCAGTCATATGCCGTCTCCAAGATCGTTCTCAAATTCTTGTCATCCTTGGTTCATCATTCCTATTCTCAGTTCTGGAGTGTCTCAACAATTTTGGGTGGTGCCTCATCGTCATTCTCAGTTTGAAGACCGAAGAAGAATTTCTCCTAAATCTTGGTCTTTTTACTGCAAGATTCATGGTTCTAGCTTCATGCCATCCTCATTATTGTTCCGATTGTGAGGAATTCTTTTTATACCCATCCGAAGCATTTCATGAATTATTTCCATTGTGATCCTCCGAAGGCTATCATTTCAGAAGATTTATTCGTCCTCAGTTTTCAACTTCGTCCTCCAACTATTCTTAATTGATGCCTCTTCGTTCGTCTCCATATTCTTACGGTGGTTCAGTCAAGATTACTCTTCCGTTGTTATCGTATTAATTCATTTGTTCTTTTCATAATCCTACCGGTGAGTCGTTCAAGATTTTTTTCTCAAGTTTGGCTATATCTCTCTCCAATCCTTTTCAAGAAGAATAAGTAGTATGCCAAATCCATTGGTTGTCATCAATTTAAATTGGTGAAGGATAAGCATGACATAATTCTTATTCGTATTCCTTCAAGGTGATTCAATTCCTTTGTGTGAAGTTCGTTCATGATATCAAATTATTGGTTGTTCATCTTTTCTGTCCAGAGTTCCAAGTTTTCTCATTATCTCATCACGAAGCTCCATCTCAATCATCGCAGGCCTTGAATCATATTCTTTCCATCTTTCACTTCTCATCCTTTTATTACCGAAGTTCTTCATGGTGGTTCATCATGATTTAATTCATCCTCGAAGTGTTCTTCAAGATTCTTGTTGGAGCTCAAGCATTCTTCATCATGCATCCCGAAGTGCAATTCTTTATACCTTATCTTTTGAGGTGGTGTTATGTCATCCTCGACAATTTATTTCATGTTTCATGATTCACAAGTTATCAAGATGAGATATGTTAAACAATCATTTCTCTTTCTTCAGGAGATCCTTTAAACCCCTCATTTTATTTGTTCGAGTTATCTTGGGTTGTATTTCACCTAAAAGCTTTTTCCTAAGGATTTTTGCTAATTATGGTGCTTATAAATGACCCAAGTTCTTCATTTATCCTCTCGGCGAAATAACTCTTTTGTCTCCTTGCTTATCTCAATCCAATCAATTGTTTAAGTTAGTGGCAGAATTTCACCTCAAGTTTTGAGACATTTTCCATAAGCCCACATCAAGCTTATTCTTTTTGTTGTTTATTTTTCCAACAACTTCATTTAATCATTCTTTCTAAGCATGCTTTTCAAATTCAATTGTGGAGAAGTTGTCATTTTCTTCTCCATTCTTTTCTTTCCAACAGTCTAGCAGGTATTCTTTCATTCCGGAGGCATTGTGATATTGCTCTCTTCATCCCATAATCTCGTTTTGTCAAGATAATGTTCTTTCCATTGCTTATCTATTTAACTGGAGTGTTGTGCCCTCCATTCAAGTTCTCTCATCCTATCAAGTTTTGCCTCTCGTTTCAACCGGAGTGTTGTCTGAAATCTTTCTTACCCCTTGTGCTATTCTTTTAATTGTTTTGGAGGAAGTGTGTTGCTGATTTCATCAAGTATCATCCCATCTTCTCAAGTTCATGTTAATTCCTTCCATTTTCAGACGAAGTGCTGTCCAAATTCTGTCATTCTTATTCTTTGGCTATATCGTTGCAGTTGCATATTCTTTTGGTTCATCAGCTCTTGTTTCATGTCTTTCAACCTACAAGGTTCTCGTAATGTTCCATGTTCCTCTTTCATAATGGAGTGTTTTCATCTTCGTTCATCTCCGTTGTATTCTTCTTTCAATTTGGTCAACCTCTCAAGTTCGTGGTTTCACTCGTTTGTCAAAGAAGCAACTTTGTTTTACCTCTACTTCTCCGTTTTTATCCGGTGCCTTCTCTAGGATCTTGGGTAGAGATCCTCTGTTAGTGTGGGAGAGTTGTGATGCCCCAAGACAGATGCTCGAGAAGACTTCCAGCTATTCCGGGTTTCGCCGTGTGTTTCTTTTTTGCTTGATTCATTTTATTTGTGCTTGCATCATGTCATTAATTTTTGCATCTCAACTAAATAAATTGTGTGGATCTTTGATCCATTTAAATCGAGGCAAGAGTGACTTCTCTTTATAACATATCCTCTCAATATTTAGGGAGCTATGATAAATATTCCATTCTTGGAATCACCAAAACACACTTGCATCTTTCTCTCACCAAATCCCTCATAAGTGCACCACCCCCACTAGCTTCTTCTTTTCAAGTCTCACTCGTTTATTGCAAGTGACATTTTCTTGTTCCTGAAAATGTTCAATATCTTCCTATAAATACTAGGTCATGTCAAGACCACCTCCTCTAGTTTTCAGGTCTTTTGTGAGTGCTTGGTTGGCCTACGGATTTATTCAAGTTTGACTTATTTTTCAAACTTGCATAATTAGTAGTCTCTAAAAATTGCCAAAGCATTTTATTAAATTAGCACACAATTTCGGGAGTCAAGATATATTTATATATCCCTGGGATCATTCACCAAAACCCCTGACCTATTCTTTCTTGTGACTGCATTTTTTTATGGTTGGCATATCAGAACAAATAGGAGATAACCTTTTCTCCTAAGCGCTGCCACCTGGGCCTCCTTCTCCTGAGCCCAGCCGCAGCCTGCGGCCTGCTAGGCCCAACCGCCCCACCAGCCCAGCCCACTAGGTCACCCGATCCCCTAGCGCTCTCTCCCTTATCCCCTCGCTCACAGCCTTCCCTCAACCCCCTCCTCCCCTGCTTGCACCGCCAGAGAGGCGCGCGCGCCCGACTACACCGCGCTGGCCGCATCGCTTGACCGCCTCCCCCACCTACGGCCTCCTCCTCGTCGCCCTTCGCCGCCAGCCAGCACCAAGCGTCGCCGTCCTTCTCCTCCTGCCGCGCCCGACCTCCTCCTCTCTACTCCACCGCGGGAGTCATCCCAAGCTCACCGCCCCACCGCATCACGAGGCCACCGGAGCACGCCCCGTGGCCCTTCGGCCTCCTCCCGAAGCGCCAACCTCCTCCGCAACGCTCTGCCTTACCCCGTTCGACTTTCCCCCCTGTTGCCAATCCTCCTCGCGCCGGAGCGCGGCTGCCGTCCCGCCACAGCGACGACCCCGCATTGTAATGCCCAGGATGGGACTATACCTCCTACGTGTCGAGGCACGACTTAAAGGTATAAGCCCATTCTGGAATGATCTCAAGTTCGGTATCTTTGCACGACTCATGTAAAAAATAGGGATGAAATTGCAAAAGGATAGTTGGCTTACACTCGCCACGTCACACAATTCATTACATAGCAAAACATCATCCAAATAACATCACAACTCGACTACGGGTGAAGATCCAAATGAAAGATACCAAAATACATAAAACCACAGGTTCGAATCGCCCCTAGTAGAAACCACTACTGATCATCAAGATAGTGCACATAGTATCGACTACATTCTTCATCGTACTCCCAGTACAGCTTCGTGCCGTCACCTGAGTAGTTCGCCATAGTACCTGCATCTGGTGTGGTGTAGAATCTGTGAGCCACGAAGGACTCAGCAATCCCGTTCCCGGGTAGCAGAACTATCTAAGCCTTAGGTGTGGAACAAGGCTGAAGAAAGATAAAAGGTTGCAGCTGCACTAGCACTAGCTTACGTGTTAAGAGCGAGAAGAGAAGTGGCATGAGCGTCAAATTGATCACAAAGTGATCCTATCTAAGCACGTCAACCATAACCCCAGCGTGTTCACTTCCCGAACCCCTTTTGGAAAATGACCGTCACGGTTACTCACGCTGGTAGTGTGTTCTGAACATGGTGTCAAGTTTTCTACAACCGGATATTAACAAATTCCCATCTGCCACATAACCGCGGGCACGGCTTTCGAAAGTTCAAAACCCAGCAGGGGTGTTCCAACTTGGCCCATTACAAGCCCACGATCCGCGGAGTCGCAACTCCAAGGTGGGAAGGCCCGAGTATTCTCGGAATCCCGTGCTCAAGATATACCGACATAGGTAAAACTAATCCAGCCAGACCTCCCGGCGTGCCGACACCCTGACAATAGCCGCGCGTATCTAGTCTCAGGCCACGACCGGATGAGCTATGGTTACAGCATCCAGATACCCCGAGTTGCCAAGGGGCGGTGCCGCAAGCTGCTCTACGTTGGACCAACACTCATGTGGAGCATTGGCCCGGGGGTTGATTAATAAAAGGGGATAGCTAGTCCCTATGCAAGTTTTAGTTATTAGGCAAATGGAGTACCAATGTCGGGCCTTGCTGGAAAAGGTTTAGCGCTAAGTAGGTTATCGAGGGGGTCCCATAACCCCAACCGTGTGAGGAACGCATAATCAAGGAACATAACACCGATTTATACGGTTCCTAGGGCGGCATGAGTGGAACAAATCACCAAGCAAGAGGCTTAGCCTTCCACCCATTACCAATATATAGATGATTTCATTTAATAGATATATAGTGTGATATCCCAACAAAAGCTTCAACATGAAGCAAGAATCTTCAAATCATCTCCTGCAACTAGCAATGCTATAAGAGGGGCTGAGCGAAGCCTACGTAGCCAATCAAAGGTTTGCATAGGTTGGGTGCTTAATCAGATTCATGGTTACAATAGGAGGCTGACAAACAAACATGGGCATCGAGGCAATAAGCTAAGGAGCGAGACTTCTAGCAATAGGCAAAGATAGTAATGATATCTGGGTCAGGTCATCTTGCCTGTCGAATCATCGATGGGATCGTAAGACGGCTCCTCGTTCTCAACCTCGGTAGTAACCTCGTTCTCGTACTCGGTCTCGGCTTCCGGCTCTACTCAACACAAGAACACCCGAGGCACGAAATCAAACAAGGTGCAATGCACAATCTATAGGATGCATGTATGATGCACTTAGGAAACATTGTAGATGCACTTAGGATGCAATACATCTCAACACAGGAAGCACACCAGAACAACACAAGAATAAGACAATATGCTCAAGCAAGTAGGATGCAAGACAAATCCATTTAGGATGCAAAACATGGCAAGGTAGGAAGCACAGAGAAACAACATAACAACAACAAGTTTAAATGAGGTCGGAAAGTACTTAAGGCAAATCCGGTAAGTCCTCATATGCATAGTTTGAAATTAGTCCAGATCTGAACAAAACATAAGTTAAAGTTGTTAAACAGAAAGTTAACATGCACCATGATAATCTACACGAAATTCTAGTCAAGTTTCAATTAAAGTTTGTTTAATTCGGAGCTATGGTCTAAAAGATATGAGCAAAACAAGATAAGCATGGCAACGGTGCAAAATGCACCCAAACATCTAGCAAACATACTCCAAACATGTTAACAAGATGATATTATGAATAGACATGCAAAATCACACAAGTTTCATATAGGGCACGCTCAAAACAGAGCAACGGAGTAAAAGATACACCCGAAACAAGAAACAATGCAAAGCTGAAATTAACAGCCACATAGCAACTTTGGAGCAAGAAATATATACTCTACAGCACTCAAACATGGTGACAAGAAGCATGGACATGAAGTAGACATATCCTACAGCAAACAACTCCATTGGAGTAACTCCATAGGAGGCATGGATCAATAGCAACAAGCTACAACATTTTGATCATGATAATAAAAACCTGACATCAATATTTTATAGCAACTTGGGAGCAAGAATTAAATATGCTACAGCAACCCAAATGAGCAAGTGAGGGCATGAATGGATTGACAACAACATATACAGCAAGGAATGATCAATGGACACCCCAAAACTATCATGGATTTGCCTAGGATAACAAGCAAACATAGCATCAGGATATGACAGATTCCAGACTTAGTGAAATTTCATTAAGTGTTAAGACAGTAACATTAGCATGGCATGTTTGCAATCATGTTTAAGTCATCTTAAAGCATAACATGGCAAATGGTTTGCACAACAACAAAGAACACATGATGGTGAATCTAAAACATATGAGCATGCGACATGGGGACAAACACATCAATAGCAACGAGCTCCTCAACTAGGCATCTCGTAACAAATTACAAAACCTAACAGCCACATGCACTTTTGCAACAGAGATAAACATGGCAATATGAACTCTAACATGCATGCTATAGCAACCAACATGTAGAGCATCTCATGATGAACATTTTGACATATCATTTGCTTCATTTGGATAAACATGCACCAAGTTATCACATCTCAAACATGGCATGAAAATAACAAGTAGCAGCAGTTCATATCAAGTAGCACTCTTATCATGATGATTAAGACATCTAGATGGACTCAAACAAACATGACACAATGGAACAAAACGTAGTACACATCACCACGATCATTTTAACATATCATTTGCATCATTTGGATAAGCACACATATCATTTACACACATGTTCAAACATGCAATATAATTAACACCTGCCAGGTTCTGATCTGCAAAAAAATGCAATTAAGAGAAAAAGGAAAAAACGCCGGTGGAAAATAATAATAAAAAAACAAAACGGGCCAGCTTCGGGGGGTTACTGGGCTCACCTCACGGGCCGTGGCCCGAGGTGGGGTGGAGGCCGGCGGCTCGGGAGACTGGGCCGGCTTTGGGGCGAAGGAAGAAGGCCCAGCGGAGGCTGGCTTGGGGGCGCGACTGTTGGGGAACGTAGTATTTTAAAATTTTCCTACGATCACGCAAGATCTATCTACCAGATGCATAGCAACGAGAGGGGAGAGTGTGTCTACGTACCCTCGTAGACCGGGAGCGGAAGCGTCAAGTGACGCGGTTGATGTTGTCGAACTTCTTCGCGATCCAACCGATCAAGCACCGAACGTACGGCACCTCCGCGTTCAGCACACGTTCAGCTTGATGACGTCCCACGAGCTCTTGATCCAGTTGAGCTTCACGGGAGAGTTTCGTCAGCACGACGGCGTGGTGACGGATATGATGTGTTCACCGGCGCAGGGCTTCGCCTAAGCTCCGCGACGGTACGACCGAGGTGTGATTCTGTGGAGGGGGGCACCGCACACGGCTAAACAATTCAACTTCTGTGTCTTTGGGTGCCCCCCTGCCCCCGTATATAAAGGAGCAAGGGAGGAGGGGCCGGCCAACTCCTATGGTGCGGCTAGGGAGGGGACTCCTACTAGGAATAGGATTGCAATCCTATTCCTAGTAGGATTCACCGAAAGGAAGAAGGGGGAAAGGAATAGGAGAGGTGGCGCCCCCCCAATCCTAGTCCAACTAGGATTCCTAGGTGGGGGCACCGGCCAGCCCTATGGGCTGCCTCTCTCTCACCATCCCCTCTCGTAGGGGGTTCCGGTAACCCCCTCCGGCATTCCCGATAAATCCGAAACTTTTCCGGTATACTTCCGGTGTCCGAATATAGCCGTCCAATATATCAATCTTTATGTCTCGGACATTCCGAGACTCCTCGTCATGTCCGTGATCTCATCCGGGACTCCGAACTACCTTCGGTACATCAATACTCAAAAACTCATAATACCGATCGTCATCAAACGTTAAGCGTGTGGACCCTACGGGTTCGAGAACTATGTAGACATGACCGAGACTCATCTCTGGTCAATAACCAATAGCGGAACCTGGATGTTCATATTGGCTCCTACATATTCTACGAAGATCTTTTATCGGTCAGAACCGCATAACAACATACGTTGTTCCTTTTGTCAAACGGTATGTTACTTGCCCGAGATTCGATCGTCGGTATCGTTATACCTAGTTCAATCTCGTTTACCGGCAAGTCTCTTTACTCGTTCCGTAACACATCATCTCGTGACTAACTCATTAGTCTTTTGCTTGCAAGGCTTATTGTGATGTGTGTTACCGAGAGGGCCCAGAGATACCTCTCCGACACTCGGAGTGACAAATCCTAATCTTGATCTATGCCAACACCACGAATACTTTCGGAGACACCTGTAGAGCATCTTTATGATCACCCAGTTACATTGTGACGTTTGATAGCACACAAGGTGTTCCTACGGTATTCGGGAGTTGCATAATCTCATAGTCATAGGAACATGTATAAGTCATGAAGAAAACAATAGCAGTTTAAACTAAACGATCATAGTGCTATGCTAACGGATGGGTCTTGTCCATCACATCATTCTCCTAATGATGTGATCCCGTTGATCAAATGACAACTCATGTCTATGGCTAGGAAACATAACCATCTTTGATCAATGAGCTAGTCTAGTAGAGGCATACTAGGGACATACTGTTTTGTCTATGTATTCACACATGTATTAAGTTTCCGGTTAATACAATTCTAGCATGAATAATAAACATTTATCATGATATAAGGAAATAAATAATAACTTTATTATTGCCTCTAGGGCATATTTCCTTCAGTCTCCCACTTGCACTAGAGTCAATAATCTAGCTCACATCGCCATGTGATTTAATACCGATAGTTCACATCGTTATGTGACCAACACCCAAAGGGTTTACTAGAGTCAATAATCTAGTTCACATCGCTATGTGATTAATACCCAAGAGTAATAAGGTGTGATCATGTTTTGCTTGTGAGAGAAGTTTAGTCAACGGGTCTGTCATATACAGATCCCTATGTATTTCGCAAATTTCTATGTCTACAATGCTCTGCATGGAGCTACTCTAGCTAATTGCTCCCACTTTCAATATGCATCCAGATTGATACTTAGAGTTATCTGGATTCAGTGTCAAAGCTTGCATCGGCGTAACCCTTTACGACGAACTCTTTATCATCTCCATAATTGAGAAATATTTCCTTAGTCATCCAATTACTAAGGATAATTTTGACCGCTGTACAGTGATCTACTCCTGGATCACTATTGTACCTCCTTGTCAAACTCTTGGCAAGGTACACAACATGTTTGGTACACAGCATGGCATACTTTATAGAACCTATGGCTGAGGCATAGGGAATGACTTTCATTCTCTCTATTTTTTTCTGCAGTGGTCGGGCATTGAGTCTTACTCAACTTCATACCTTGTAGTACAGGCAAGAACCTTTTCTTTGACTGATCCATTTTGAAATTCTTCAAAATCTTATCAAGGTATGTACTCATCGAAAGTCTTATCAAGCGTCTTGATCTATCTATATAGATCTTGATGCTCAATATGTAAGCAGCTTCACCGAGGTCTTTCATTGAAAAACTTTTATTCAAATATCCTTTTATGCTTTCCAGAAAATTCTACATAATTTCCGATCGATAATATGTCATTTACATATACTTATCAGAAAGGTTGTAGTGCTCCCACTCACTTCTTGTAAATACAGGCTTCTCCAAAAGTCTGTATAAAACCATATGCTTTGATCACCTCATCAAAGCGTATATTCCAACTCCGAGATGCTTGCACCAGTCCATAGATGGATCGCTGGAGCTTGCATACTTTGTTAGCACCTTTTTTTTTATCGACAAAACCTTCTGGTTGCATCATATACAACTCTTCTTTGAGATATCCATTTAGGAATGCTGTTTTGACATCCATTTGCCAGATTTCATAATCATAAAATGCGGCAATTGCTAACATGATTCGGACAGACTTAAGCATCGCTACAGGTGAGAAAGTCTCATCGTAGTCAACTCCTTGAACTTGTCGAAAACCTTTCGCAACAAGTCGAGCTTTGTAAACAGTAATATTACCGTCTGCGTCGGTCTTCCTCTTGAAGATCCATTTATTTTCGATGGCCTGCCGATCATCGGGCAAGTCAACCAAAGTCCATACTTTGTTCTCATACATGGATCCCATCTCAGATTTCATGGCTTCAAGCCATTTTGCGGAATCTGGGCTCATCATCGCTTCCTCATAGTTCGTAGGTTCATCATGGTCTTGTAACATGATTTCCAGAACTGGGTTGCCGTACCACTCTGGTGCGGAACGTACTCTGGTTGATCTACGACGTTCAGTAGAAACTTGATCCGAAGTTTCATGATCATTATCATCAACTTCCTCACTAATTGGTGTAGGAATCACTGGAACAATTTCCTGTGATGTACTACTTTCTAATATGGGAGAAGGTACAATTACCTCATCAAGTTCTACTTTCCTCCCACTCACTTCTTTCGAGAGAAACTCTTTTTCTAGAAAGGATCCGTTCTTAGCAACGAATATTTTGCCTTCGGATCTGTGATAGAAGGTGTACCCAACAGTCTCTTTTGGGTATCCTATGAAGACACATTTTTCCGACTTGGGATCGAGCTTATCAGGTTGAAGTGTTTTTATATAAGCATCGCAGCCCCAAATTTTAAGAAACGACAACTTTGGTTTCTTGCCAAACCATAGTTCATAAGGCGTCGTATCAACGGATTTAGATGGTGCCCTATTTAACGTGAATGCAGCTGTCTCTAAAGCATAACCCCAAAACGATAGTGGTAAATCGGTAAGAGACATCATAGATCGCACCATATCTAATAAAGTACGGTTACGACGTTCGGACACACCATTACGTTGTGGTGTTCCAGGTGGCGTGAGTTGTGAAACTATTCCACATTGTTTCAAATGAAGACCAAACTCGTAACTCAAATATTCTCCTCCACGATCAGATCGTAGGAACTTTATTTTCTTGTTACGATGATTCTCTACTTCACTCTGAAATTCTTTGAACTTTTCAAATGTTTCAGACTTGTGTTTCATTAAGTAGATATACCTATATCTGCTCAAATCATCAGTGAAGGTCAGAAAATAACGATACCCGCCGCGTGCTTCAACATTCATTGGTCCGCATACATCAGTATGTATGATTTTCCAACAAATATGTTGCTCGCTCCATAGTTCCGGAGAACGGAGTTTTAGTCATCTTGCCCATGAGGCATGGTTCGCAAGCACCAAGTGATTCATAATCAAGTGATTCCAAAAGTCCATCTTTATGGAGTTTCTTCATGCGTTTTACACCAATATGACCAAAACGGCAGTGCCACAAATAAGTTGCACTATCATTATTAACCTTGCATCTTTTGGCTTCAATATTATGATTATGTGTATCACACGATCGAGATCCAATAAACTATTTTCATTGGGTGTATGACCATAGAAGGTTTTATTCATGTAAACAGAACAACAATTATTCTCTAACTTACATGAATAACCGTATTGCAATAAACATGATCAAATCACATTCATGCTCAACACAAACACCAAATAACAGTTATTTAGGTTCAACACTAATCCCGAAAGTATAGGGAGTGTGCGATGATGATCATATCAATCTTGGAACTATTTCCAATACACATCGTCACTTCATCCTTTAACTAGTTTCTGTTCATTATGCAACTCCCATTTCGAGTTACTACCTTTTTAGCAACTAAATCAGTATCAAATACCGAGGGGTTGCTATGAACACTAGTAAAATACACATCAATAATCTGTATATCAAATATACCTTTGTTTACTTTGCCATCCTTCTTATCCGCCAAGTATCTAGGGCAGTTCCACTTCCAGTGACCATTTCCTTTGCAGTAGAAGCACTTAGTTTCAGGCTTGAGTTTAGCTTTGGGTTTCTTCGTGGAAGTAGCAACTGACTTGCTATTCTTTTTGAAGTTCCCTTTCTTTCCCTTGCCCTTTTTCTTGAAACTAGTGGTCTTGCTAACCATCAACACTTGATGCTTTTTCATGATTTCTACCTTCGCCTACTTCAGTATCGCGAAGAGCTGGGAATTCCTTTCGTCATCCCTTGCATATTTATAGTTCATCACGAAGTTCTACTAACTTGGTGATAGTGACTAGAGAACTTTTGTCAATTACTATCTTATCTGGAAGATTAACTCCCACTTGATTAAAGTAATTGTATTACCCAGACAATCTGAGCACATGCTCACTGGTTGAGCTATTCTCCTCCATCTTGTAGGCAAAGTACTGTCAGAGGTCTTATACCTCTCGACACGGGCATGAGTATGAAATACTAATTTCAACTCTTGGAACATCTTATATGCTCCGTGGCGTTCAAAACGTTTTTGAAGTCCCGGTTCTAAGCCGTAAAGTATGGTGCACTTAAACTATCAAGTAGTCATCATATCGAGCTTTTGTCAAAAACGTTCATAATGTCAACATCTGCTCCTGCAATAGGTCTGTCACCTAGCGGTGCATCAAGGACATAATTCTTCTGTGCAGCAATGAGGATAATCCTCAGATCACGGAACAATTCCGCATCATTGCTACTAACATCTTTCAACTTGGTTTTCTCTAGGAACATATGAAAAATAAACGGGGAGCAACATCGCGAGCTATTGATCTACAACATAGATATGCTAATACTTCCAGGACTAAGTTCATGATAAATTAAAGTTCAATTAATCATATTACTTAAGAACTCCCACTTAGATAGACATCCCTCTGGTCATCTAAATGATCACGTGATCCAAATCAACTAAACCATGTCCGATCATCACGTGAGATGGAGTAGTTTCAATGGTGAACATCTCATGTTGATCATATCTACTATATGATTCACGCTCGACCTTTCGGTCTCCAGTGTTCCGAGGCCATATCTGTATATGCTAGGCTCGTCAAGTTTAACCCGAGTATTCTGCATGTGCAAAACTGGCTTACACCCGTTGTATTTGAACGTAGAGCTTATCACACCCGATCATCACGTGGTGTCTCGGCACGACGAACTTTCGCAACGGTGCATACTCAGGGAGAACACTTGTACATTGAAATTTAGTAAGGGATCATCTTATAATGCTACCGTCGTTCTAAGCAAAATAAGAAGCATAATAAGATAAAATCACATGCAATCAAAATATGTGACATGATATGGCCATCATCATCTTGTGCTTTTGATCTCCATCTCCAAAGCACCGTCATGATCACCTTCGTCACCGGCTTGACACCTTGATCTCCATCGTAGCATCGTTATCGTCTCGCCAACTATTGCTTCTACGACTATCGCTACCGCTTAGTGATAAACTAAAGCAATTACATGGCGATTGCATTTCATACAATAAAGCGACAACCATATGGCTCCTGCCAGTTGCCGATAACTTTACAAAACATGATCATCTCATACAAAATCGTATAACTCATGTCTTGACCATATCACATCACAACATGCCCTGCAAAAACAAGTTAGACGTCCTCTACTTTGTTTGTTGCAAGTTTTACGTGGCTGCTACGGGCTTAGCAAGAACCGTTCTTACCTACGCATACAAAACCACAACGATGTTTCGTCAAGTATGTGCTGTTTTAAACTTCACAAGGACCGGGCGTAGCCACACTTGATTCAGCTAAAGTGAGAGAGACAGACACCCGCCAGTCACCTTTAAGCAACGAGTGCTCGTAACGGTGAAACCAGTCTCGCATAAGCGTACGCGTAATGTCGGTCCGGGCCGCTTCATCTCACAATACCGCCGAAGCAAAGTATGACATGCTGGTAAGCAGTATGACTAGTATCGTCCACAATCTCATTGTGTTCTACTCGTGCATATCATCTACGCATAGACCTGGCTCTGATACCACTGTTGGGGAACGTAGTATTTTAAAATTTTCCTATGATCACGCAAGATCTATCTACCAGATGCATAGCAACGAGAGGGGAGAGTGTGTCTACGTACCCTCGTAGACCGGGAGCGGAAGCGTCAAGTGACGCGGTTGATGTTGTCGAACTTCTTCGCGATCCAACCGATCAAGCACCGAACGTACGGCACCTCCGCGTTCAGCACACGTTCAGCTTGATGACGTCCCACGAGCTCTTGATCCAGTTGAGCTTCACGGGAGAGTTTCGTCAGCACGACGGCGTGGTGACGGATATGATGTGTTCACCGGCGCAGGGCTTCGCCTAAGCTCCGCGATGGTACGACCGAGGTGTGATTCTGTGGAGGGGGGCACCGCACACGGCTAAACAATTCAACTTCTGTGTCTTTGGGTGCCCCCTGCCCCCGTATATAAAGGAGCAAGGGAGGAGGGGCCGGCCAACTCCTATGGTGCGGCTAGGGAGGGGACTCCTACTAGGAATAGGATTGC
The DNA here is from genome assembly GCA_902687465.1 of Secale cereale. Classification (NCBI taxonomy): domain Eukaryota; kingdom Viridiplantae; phylum Streptophyta; class Magnoliopsida; order Poales; family Poaceae; genus Secale; species Secale cereale. Next base: position 326,434,305 of record LR738713.1, read on the forward strand.
AATCCTATTCCTAGTAGGATTCACCGAAAGGAAGAAGGGGGAAAGGAATAGGAGAGGTGGCGCCCCCCCAATCCTAGTCCAACTAGGATTCCTAGGTGGGGGCGCCGGCCAGCCCTATGGGCTGCCTCTCTCTCACCCTTTAGGCCCACTATGGACCATCCCCTCTCGTAGGGGGTTCCGGTAACCCCCTCCGGCATTCCCGATAAATCCGAAACTTTTCCGGTATACTTCCGGTGTCCGAATATAGCCGTCCAATATATCAATCTTTATGTCTCAGACATTCCGAGACTCCTCGTCATGTCCGTGATCTCATCCGGGACTCCGAACTACCTTCGGTACATCAATACTCAAAAACTCATAATACCGATCGTCATCAAACGTTAAGCGTGCGGACCCTACGGGTTCGAGAACTATGTAGACATGACTGAGACTCATCTCCGGTCAATAACCAATAGCGGAACCTGGATGTTCATATTGGTTCCTACATATTCTACGAAGATCTTTTATCGGTCAGAACCGCATAACAACATACGTTGTTCCTTTTGTCAAACGGTATGTTACTTGCCCGAGATTCGATCGTCGGTATCTTTATACCTAGTTCAATCTCGTTACCGGCAAGTCTCTTTACTCGTTCCGTAACACATCATCTCGTGACTAACTCATTAGTCTTTTGCTTGCAAGGCTTATTATGATGTGTGTTATCGAGAGGGCCCAGAGATACCTCTCCGACACTCGGAGTGACAAATCCTAATCTTGATCTATGCCAACACCACGAATACTTTCGGAGACACCTGTAGAGCATCTTTATGATCACCCAGTTACGTTGTGACGTTTGATAGCACACAAGGTGTTCCTACGGTATTCGGGAGTTGCATAATCTCATAGTCATAGGAACATGTATAAGTCATGAAGAAAGCAATAGCAGTTTAAACTAAACGATCATAGTGCTATGCTAACGGATGGGTCTTGTCCATCACATCATTCTCCTAATGATGTGATCCCGTTGATCAAATGACAACTCATGTCTATGGCTAGGAAACATAACCATCTTTGATCAATGAGCTAGTCTAGTAGAGGCATACTAGGGACATACTGTTTTGTCTATGTATTCACACATGTATTAAGTTTCCGGTTAATACAATTCTAGCATGAATAATAAACATTTATCAAGATATAAGGAAATAAATAATAACTTTATTATTGCCTCTAGGGCATATTTCCTTCAGCGACGGCCAGCTCGTCCCGACGAGCATGAAGGGCGGCGACGGCGGCGGATCCCTCCGGCGAGGGCGCGACTACCGGCGTGGAGGCGGATCCGGCCGGGTCGGTGTCGGATCTGGCCGGGCAGCGGAGATCGAAGCGGGGGGAGGCGGAGCGCTCCGGCTGCGAGGAGCACGGGCGGCGGCGGAGAAGCCCCGCGGCGGCGGGCGGCGAGGCCCCGCGGCGGCGGGCTGTGGCCGGGGCGCCGGGAGCGGAGGCGACGTGCGCTGGCGGCGGGGAGGCGAGACTGGCCGGGGAGGGCCCGATCCGGGACGGCGGCGCGGCGCGGTGAGGGAGGACACGTGATGGATTTTCACTGGCGCGGAGGTCGGCTGGACGTGTCCGGCGACGTACGGACACGTCCGGCGGCTGCGGGAGGAGAAACAAATTAGGGTTTGGGCGAGAAATGGACATGGGGGGACGTTTATATAGGCACAAGGAGCTAGGAGACTCCAAATGAGGAGCGGTTTTCGGCCACGCGATCACAATTCGACGACCGAGATGATGGGACGGGTTGTGCTGGGTTAGTGGGTTGTTGTGGAGGGGGTCTTGGGCCTCAAAGAAGAGGTTCTTTTAGCCCACTAGGTTAACTGTTGGAGTACCAAACGAACTCCAAACGCGACGAAACTTGACAGGCGGCCTACACGTACCAAAACAACATCGCACGACAAGTTTCACGCCATTCCGGAAACGTTACACGGCCACACACGAAAGAAGGACTCGAGGATGCCACGGGCACGTGTGAGAGCGTCGGAACTCGAAACAGACAACGGGAAGAGACGAGTGGTACCGGATGCAACTGACAACACAAATGCAATGCAATGCACATGACAACATGACATGGATGAAATGCACACACGCACACGACAAAACGAAAACCCGAAATGAAAGAAGAGCCCGGAAAGGAATTGATGAAGCCAAAGTTTATATATTGCCATATAGGGAAAGTATTACGTCTGGGGCATTACAAACTCTCCTCTACTACGAAAAGATCTCGTCCCGAGATCTAGGACTGGAAGAAGGAATGGTACTCGGAACGAAGGTGATCTTCTCGTTCCCACGTAGCTTCTCGGTCGGTATGGTGTGACCACTTAACTTTCAAGAACTTGATTGACTTGTTGCGGGTCTTGCGCTCGGTTTCTTCAAAATAGCAATGGGGTGCTCTCGGTAAGACAAGTCTTGTTGAAGATCAATCTCCTCAAATGGAATAGTGCGTTCAGGTGTCTTGAAGCATTTGCGGAGTTGAGACACGTGAAACACATCATGAACATTAGCGAAGTTGGAAGGGAGCTCAAGTTGATAGGCTAGATCGCCTCTTTTGCCAAGGATCTTGAAAGGGCCCACATATCTAGGAGCAAGCTTGCCTTTGATACCAAATCTTTGGGTGCCTTTCATAGGACAAACACGGAGATATACATGATCACCGATGTTGAAGGCCAAATCACGATGCTTGCCGTCATAGTAGCTCTTCTGACGCGACTGAGCGGCCTTTAGATTCTCACATATGACTTTGCACATTTCTTCGGCTTTTGAGATCAAGTCATTGCCAAGAAGTTGACGTTCACCAGTCTCGGACCAGTTGAGAGGAGTATGACACTTTCTGCCATAGAGGATTGCAAACGGAGCTTTGTCGGCACTTGCTTGGAAACTGTTGTTGTAAGAGAACTCAGCAAACGGGAGACAATCTTCCCACTTCATGCCAAAAGAGATGACACAAGCTCTGAGCATGTCTTCTAGGATCTGATTCACTCTTTCGACTTGACCACTAGTTTGAGGGTGAAACACAGTGCTGAAACGGATCTTAGTGCACATGGCAGACTGAAAGGAGTCACAGAACTTGGATGTGAACAAACTTCCACGGTCTGAGGAGATAACTTGAGGAATGCCATGTAAGGACACAATTCTGGAAGTGTACAACTCTGCCAGCTGAGCTGCATTGATGGATTCTTTGACTGGAAGGAAGTGAGCTACTTTGGTTAGCTTGTCAATCACCACAAAGATAGAATCATTCCCCTTCTTGGACTTGGGAAACCCAGTGACGAATCCATTTCATTGTGGTCGAATTTCCACTCGGGAATAGGAAGGGTTTGGAGAAGACCGGCTGGACGTTGATGCTCTGCCTTCACTCTTCTGCAGACATCACATTCATTCACGAATTGGGCAATCTCCCTTTTCATGCGAGTCCACCAGTAAGATTGCTTGAGGTATTGGTACATCTTGGAACTTCCAGGATGAATCGAGAGGAGGGAGTCATGTGCTTCGTTCATTATGAGCTTCCTGAGATCACCCTTGGGAACCGCAAGTCTGTCCTCAAAGAACAAGGTATCTCTCTCATCAACGCGATAGCACTTGTATTTGGGAGTACCCTTTGCAATACCATGTTTCACTTTCTGCACCATAGCATCACTAAGTTGGGCCACACGAATCTGATCTTCCAAGGTAGGAGCAACTTGAAGATTTGCAAGAAAGCCTTGCGGAACAACTTGGAGGTTGAGCTTCCTGAATGCTTCACAAAGCTCAGGCTGAAACGGCTTGATAAGGAGACTGTTGCAATATGCCTTTCTGCTCAAGGCATCTGCAATGACATTTGCCTTGCCAGGTGTGTATTCGATGCTTGGATCGTACTCTTGGATCATTTCGACCCAACGAGTCTGGCGAAGGTTCAGGTTCGGCTGTGTGAAGATGTACTTCAAGCTCTTGTGATCGGTGAAGATGTCGACTTTTCTGCCCAACAGAAGGTGTCTCCATGTGATCAAGGCGTGTACCATAGCTGCTAGCTCGAGATCATGTGTGGGGTAGTTCTTCTCACTTGGCTTCAATTGACGAGAAGTGTATGCCACAATTTTCTTGTCTTGCATAAGCGCACCACCAAGTCCTTGAAGAGAAGCATCACATAATACTTCATAGGGCTTGGACTCATCTGGAGGAGTAAGAACCGGAGCAGAGATGAGCTTTTCTTTGAGAGTTTTGAATGCCACATCACAATCCGGAGACCAGTTGTACTTGACATTCTTCTGCAGCAAGTTGGAGAGAGGCTTGGCAATCTTGGAGAAGTTCTCAACGAACCTTCTGCAATAGCTAGCAAGTCTAAGGAAGCTTCGGAGTTGCTTGACGTTCTGAGGAGGTTCCCAGTTGACAATCGCTTCAACTTTCTCGAGGTTGACCACAATACCGTCAGCGGAGATGATATGGCCCAGATACAAGACCTTATTGAGCCAGAATTCGCACTTGGAGAACTTGGCATAGAACTTATGTTCACGGAGTCTGTCGAGAACCAGACGGAGGTGCTTTTCGTGATCCTCTTCATTCTTGGAGAATACCAAGATGTCATCCAGATACACAAGCACAAATTCATTGGTTTAGGGGTTGAAAATGTAGTGCATCATTCTCGAGAAGGTGGGTGGAGCATTTACGAGGCCAAATGACATGACTGTATACTCATAGGAACCGTAGCTCGTTCTGAAGGCAGTCTTGTGGATACCTTCTTCATGGATGCGGATCTGGTGATAACCCATCCCGAGATCAAGCTTTGAGAACACTTTTGCTCCTTTGAGCTGCTCGAACAATTCATTGATGTTGGGGAGCGGATACTTGTTCTTTATTGTCTTCTTGTTCAATGGCCGGTAATCAACGCAAAGGCGCTTCGTGCCATCCTTCTTCTTCACAAATAAGACACCACAGCCCCAAGGAGAAGTGCTAGGCCTGATCAGACCCATACGCTCTTGCTCATCGAGCTGTTTCTTCAACTCCTTCAACTCTTCAGGGGAGAGCTTGTACGGACGCCGGCATGCTGGCTCAGTACCAGGCTCGAGTTCAATGACAAATTCAACTTGACGATGCGGAGGCATGCCTGGAAGCTCTTCGGGGAAAAAATCTTCATATTCATTGACCACCGGAATTTGAGAGATGGCATTAATCTCGGCCATGTCATTGAGAGAGAATAGCGTGTTTGTGTTATCTCGAGAGGCGAAGTTAATCACGTCTTCGTTAGAATGAGTAAGCTTGACTTCCTTATTTGCACAATCAATGTGAGCATCATGCTGAGAAAGCCAATCCATCCCGAGAATAAGATCAATGTCGGAGTTGCCGAGAGCAATAGGAGAAGCCAGAAATTTATAATTGCCCATCTTGATTGAAACGTTAGGAGCTACAATATGAGGGCTCATCCTCATACCCAGAGAAACCACACGAAAAGGATCTTGCAAAATTTCTGTAGGCAACTCATGCTTGGACAAGAAAGGTTTTGAGATGAAGCAATGCGATGCACCTGAATCGAATAAAACTTTTGCAGGAGCAGAGTTAACTAAGAGGTTACCCAATATCACATCAGAAGAATTCTCCGCTTGAGCTGCATTCATTAGATTCACTCTTGCTACCTTTGGATTATGCTTGACAATAGCAGTACTGACAGGTGGAGGAGGCGGAAGGCTCCTTGGGTTGGGGCACTTGTTAGCATAGTGACCCTTCTGGCCACACTTGTTGCAAACCACTTCTGAGAGAGGACGGTGATAAGGAGCCCTTGACTTGGAAGCTTGAAAATGATTCTTTGACTGATTACTTGGGTTGGGTGGGTGGGAGAAAGCACGGCCACCAGAATTCTTGTTGTTGTTGTTGGGAGCTCGGATCACTGGAGGAGGTGGAAGCCAAAACTTCTATTGCTTTGCGACCACTTGAGAAGATGAGGAGGAGTGAACAGCGTCTCTGATCCTCTTTTTGGAAGCTTCCATATTGAGCTGGGCTGCCTCTTGCTTAAGTGCCATGTTATAGAATTGATCAAACTCATCAGGCTCGAACAAGGTGAGAACTAGTTGGAGTTCATCCTTCAGACCACCACGGAACTGATAGATCTTGCTCTTGGCATCCGGGATGTCTTGCTTGGCATAGCGGACAAGGTTCTGGAACTTGACATTATATTGGTAGACAATCATTGAGCCTTGCTTCAGGTTGCGGAATTGCTCACGCATACCCTCGATGACACTTGTTGGAATGTGGTGAGAGCGAAAGTCCTTGCAGAAGTCATCCCAGGAGATTACACGTCCTTCTCTGGAGTCCTTGTACTGCTGCCACCAATCAGCGGCTTGGTCCTTGAGTTGGAAGGTTGCAAACTTCACATAGTCCTCGGGCCTGACGTTACTGCACTCGAAATGCTTCTTGATATCTGTTATCCAGTCTTCAGCATCTAGAGGTTCCACACAGTAACTGAATGCCTTTGGTTGGTTTGCCAAGAACTGGTTGAGCGTAGCAAAGTGAGGTTGGTTGAACAAATTGCCTTGGCCTTGGTTCCCATGAGCACCCTGATTTGCTTGATTTGCTTGAATGTTCTGCATCATTTGCATAAGCATCTGGGTGTTCTGGTTCGTCGCTTGCATAATTGCTCTCCAGGCCTCAGACGGAGGAGGAGGGGAAGGAGGACGATCAGGAACCTCTTCACCCTTTGGGTTAGCATTGGGAACCTTTTTAGGAGCCATCCTGAATGAGATGACAACTATTAGCCATTGATTGAAAGAATATATATAAGCTGAATCAACGGCTAGAAATTGCAACATAGTCTTCACAAGAACATTCGAACAAGATGAATGAATGTAATCCACAATTTAATAGTAACAACAATCTTCACGAGAAGCCACTTGGGAGAACAAAAGGTAAATAAAAATAACAAGGAGCAGATAGAACAAATACAAGACAGAAGCTTCGTTCGACATATTCGTGTTGAAAGCTTATGGAACGTGTTACAAAAGGGTTTTCCAATCCCCGGATCAGCATAGCCAAGGAAGCTTTAAGATGCAACTCCCGATCGGAACAAATCCCATAAAACTACTTCACTCAATGTGGAACCCCAAACTCCATATCATGCATTCGTTGGAAGAATGCCTATGAACTACAAGATGAACCCACCTATTAATTTCTGAAAGTTTCCAGTTATGCAATCAGGTGTTGGGGATACAGGGGAAGCATCACACACTCAACTCTAATCCTACATCCAGCTGTATCCATCCTTTAACACATAACCAGTTATTTCCGGAAACCGTCTACCTCAGACCTTTGAAACGCATCTACTATACAAGCTACGGCAATACTCCCGAACTATCTCCCAGTACCGGGTGACGTCGGGGTTATCTTGCCACTAACCGCATAGGAGAGTTTTCGATGTCGGCCGTCTTAAGTATTCCAGAACTGATGCGATATATTTGTGACGACAACACCTCGGAGCTCAACTCCCCGGGACACTGCCACAACCCCTAAATCACAGGAGGCATCGAGAACAATGTTCTCTTCACAAAGACATCGGAACAATCCAAACAATACTCGCGAGATTCCTAAAAAACATTTTGTGAAATTTTGAGAGTAGAAGAGATAAAAGTAATCGTTAGGAGTCCTCACCAGAGTGAAAAGAGAAGAGGAGCAAAAGAATTCCTACTCTCCGATATATATATAGGACTCAAAACATTTTAAGTGTGTGCCTAGACTCAACCGTCAACGATTCGATCAATCAGTGGGGGCTTCTAGGTCGGAGAAGGCTCTGAATACCAACTTGTAATGCCCAAGATGGGACTATACCTCCTACGTGTCGAGGCACGACTTAAAGGTATAAGCCCATTCTGGAATGATCTCAAGTTCGGTATCTTTGCACGACTCATGTAAAAAATAGGGATGAAATTGCAAAAGGATAGTTGGCTAACACTCGCCACATCACACAATTCATTACATAGCAAAACATCATCCAAATAACATCACAACCCGACTACGGGTGAAGATCCAAATGAAAGATACCAAAATACATAAAGCCACAGGTTCGAATCACCCCTAGTAGAAACCACTACTGATCATCGGGATAGTGCACATAGTATCGACTACGTTCTTCATCGTACTCCCAGTAGAGCTCCGTGTCGTCACCTGGGTAGTTCGCCATAGTACCTGCATCTAGTGTGGTGTAGAATCTGTGAGCCACGGAGGACTCAGCAATCCCGTTCCCGGGTAGCAGAACTATCTAAGCCTTGGGTGTGGAACAAGGCTGAAGAAAGATAAAAGGTTGCAGCTGCACTAGCACTAGCTTACGTGTTAAGAGCGAGAACAGAAGTGCCATGAGCGTCAAAGTGATCACGAAGTGATCCTATCTAAGCACGTCAATCATAACCCCACCGTGTTCACTTCCCGAACCCCTTTCGGAAAATGACCGTCACGGTTACTCATGCTGGTAGTGTGTTTGGAACATGGTGTCAAGTTTTCTACCACCGGATATTAACAAATTCCCATCTATCACATAACCACGGGCACGGCTTTCGAAAGTTCAAAACCCTGCAGGGGTGTTCCAACTTGGCCCATTACAAGCCCACGATCCGCGGAGTCGCAACTCCAAGGTGGGAAGGCCCGAGTATTCTCGGAATCCCGTGCTCAAGATATACCGACATCGGTAGAACTAATCCAGCAAGACCTCCCGGTGTGCCGACACCCTGAAAATAGCTGCGCGTATCTAGTCTCAAGCCATGACCGGATGAGCTATGGTTACAGCATCCAGATACCCCGAGTTGCCAAGGGGCGGTGCCGCAAGCTGCTCTAGGTTGGACCAACACTCATGTGGATAGCTAGTCCCTATGCAAGTTTTAGTTATTAGGCAAATGGAGTACCAATGTCGGGCCTTGCTGGAAAAGGTTTAGCGCTAAGCGGGTTATCGAGGGGGTCCCATAACCCCAACCGTGTGAGGAACGCATAATCAAGGAACATAACACCGGTTTATACGATTCCTAGGGCGGCATGAGTGGAACAAATCACCAAGCAAGAGGCTTAGCCTTCCACCCATTACCAATATATAGATGATTTCATTTAATAGATATATAGTGTGATATCCCAACAAAAGCTTCAACATGAAGCAAGAATCTTCAAATCTTCTCCTACAACTAGCAATTCTATAAGAGGGGCTGAGCGAAGCCTACGTAGCCAATCAAAGGTTTGCATAGGTTGGGTGGTTAAACAGGTTCATGGTTACAATAGGAGGCTGACAAACAAACATGGGCATCGAGGCAATAAGCTAAGGAGCGAGACTTCTAGCAATAGGCAAAGATAGTAATGATATCTGGGTCAGGTCATCTTGCATGTCGAGTCGTCGATGGGATCGTAAGACGGCTCCTCGTTCTCAACCTCGGTAGTAACCTCGTTCTCGTACTCGGTCTCGGCTTCCGGCTCTACTCAACATAAGAACTCACGAGGCACGAAATAAAACAAGGTGCAATGCACAATCTATAGCATGCATGTATGTTGCACATAGGAAGCTCTGCACATGCACTTAGGATGCATTACATGTCAACATAGGAAGCACACCAGAACAACACAAGAACAAGACAATATGCTCAAGCAAGTAGGATGCAAGACAAATCTATTTAGGATGCAAAACATGGCAAGGTAGGAAGCACAGAGAAACAACATAAGAACAACAAGTTTAAATGAGGCCGGAAACTACTTAAGGCAAATCCGGTAAGTCATCATATGCATAGTTTGCAGTTAGTCCAGATCTGAATAAACCTTAAGTTAAATTTGTTAAACAGCAAGTTAACATGCACCATGATAATCTACACGAAATTCTAGTCAAGTTTCATATAAAGTTTGTTTAATTCAGAGCTACGGTATAAAAGATATGAGCAAAACAACATAAGCATGGCAACGGTGCAAAATACACCCAAACATCTCGCAAACATACTCCAAACATGTTAACAAGATGATATTATGAATCTACATGCAAAATCACACAAGTTTCATATAGGTCACGCTCAAAACGGAGCAACGGACTAAAAGATACACCCGAAACAAGAAACAATGCAAAGCAAAAATTAACAGCCACATAGCAACTTTGGAGCAAGAAATATATACTCTACAGCACTCAAACATGGTGACAAGAAGCATGGACATGAATTAGACATATCCTACAGCAAACAACTCCATTGGAGCAACTCCATAGGAGGCATGGATCAATAGCAACAAGCTCCAACATTTTGATCATGACAATAAAAACCTGACAGCAATATTTTATAGCAACTTGGGAGCAAGAATTAAATATGCTACAGCAACCCAAATGAGCAAGTGAGGGCATGAATTGATTGACAACAACATATACAATAAGGAATGATCAATGGCCACCCCATAACTATTATGGGTTTGCCTAGGACAACAAGCAAACATAGCATCAGGATATGACAGATTCCAGACTTAGTGAAATTTCACTAAGTGTTAAGACAGAACATTAGCATGGCATGTTTGCGAGCATGTTTAAGTCATCTTAAAGCATAACATGGCAAATGGTTTGCACCACAGCAAAGAACACATGATGGGGAATCTAAAACATATGAGCATGCGACATGGGGACAAACACATCAATAGCAACGAGCTCCTCAACTAGGCATCTCGTAACAAATTACAAAACCTAATAGCCACATGCACTTTTGCAACAGAGATAAATATGGCAATATGAACTCTAACATGCATGCTATAGCAACCAACATGTAGAGCATCTCATGATGAACAGTTTGACATATCATTTGCTTCATTTGGATAAACATGCACCGAGTTATCACATCTCAGACATGGCATGAAAATAACGAGTAGCAGTAGTTTATATCAAGTAGCACTCTTGTCATGATGATTAAGACATCTAGATGGACTCAAACAAGAATGACACAATGGAACAAAATGTAGTACACATCACCACGATCATTTTGACATATCATTTGCAACATTTGGATAAGCAAACATTTAGTTACAGATGTTCAAACATGAAATATAATTAACACACGCCAGGGACTTATTTGCAAAAAAATGCAATTAAGAGAAAAAGGAAAAAACGCCGGCGGCAAAAAAAAAACGAAACGGGCCGGCTTTGGGGGGTTACTGGGCTCACCTCACGGGCCGTGGCCAGAGGTGGGGTGGAGGCCGGCGGCTCGGGAGACTAGGCCGGCTTCGGGGCAGAGGAAGAAGGCCCAGCGGAGGCTGGCTCGGGGGCGCGACGGCCAGCTCCTCCCCGAAGAGCACGAAGGGCGGCGACGGCGGCGGATCCCTCCGGCGAGGGCGCGGCTACCGGCGGGGAGGCGGATCTGGCCGGGTCGGCGCGAGATCTGGCCGGGGCAGCGGAGATCGGAGCGGGGGGAGGCGGAGTGCTCCGGTTGCGAGGAGCACGGGCGACGGCGGAGAAGCCCCACGGCGGCCGGCGGCGAGGTCCCGCAGCGGCGGGCGGCGGCCGGGGCGCCGGGAGCGGAGGCGACGTGCGCTGGCGGCGGGGAGGCGAGACGGGCCGGGGAGGGCCCGATCCGGGCCGGCGGCCCGGCGGCGCGGCGGGGTGAGGGAGGACACGTGGCAGATTCTCACTGGCGTGGAGGTCGGCTGGACGTGTCCGTCGACGTACGGACACGTCCGGCGGCTGCGGGAGGAGAAAAAAATTAGGGTTTGGGCGAGAAATGGACATGGGGGGACGTTTATATAGGCACAAGGAGCTAGGAGACTCCAAATAAGGAGCGGTTTTCGGCCACGCGATCACAATTCGACGACCGAGATGATAGGAAGGGTTGTGCTGGGTTAGTGGGCTGTTGTGGAGGGGGTCTTGGGCCTCAAAGAAGAGGTTCTTTTAGCCCACTAGGTTAACCGTTCGAGTACCAAACGAACTCCAAACGCGACGAAACTTGACAGGCGGCCTACACGTACCAAAACAACATCACACGAAAAGTCTCACGCCATTCCGGAAACGTTACACGGCCACACACGAAAGAAGGACTCGGGGATGCCACGGGCACGTGTGAGAGCGTCGGAACTCAAAACGGACAACGGGAAGAGACGAGTGGTACCGGATGCAAGTGACAACACAAATGCAATGCAATGCACATGACAACATGACATGGATGAAATGCACACACGCACACGACAAAACAAAAACCCGAAATGAAAGAAGCGCCCGGAAAGGAATTGATGAAGCCAAAGTTTATATATTGCCATATAGGGAAAGTATTACATCTGGGGCATTACACGCGCCCTCCTCCATCGGCGAGCGTCGCCGTCTCCTTTCCGTGGTCGCGTACCCCTCGAGCCAGTGGGTCGCTGCCTGGCGTGCCGACCCTCTACATCAACCTCAAGCACGCAGGGCCACCCGAGAGGCCCAGCTCCGAGGAGACCTCATATCGCCTTCGTCCTTGCCATCTCCGGCGAGATCTGATGCCGCCCCCACCGTCCCCGTCGCGTGTCGTACCCGTCCCTACGCCGTCGGCCTCCTCTGCATGTGAGCACGCCACCCCGAGTTGACCTCGTCCTCCTGCCGCTGCACCATGGGGCCCCTTCATCAGCGGCTTGCTCGACCCGCTGCCTCGACCACGCTCGTGTGCGTGCGCAAGGGCTGCAAGGCCTGCAAGGCCCGGCAGTGCCACCCCTTCGGATCCGAGGCCTTTCGTGTTGCTTCGTTTCAGATGCATCAAGTTCCTCGCGAGTACAACTACCGTCGCCAAGACCCGAGACCGTCAAGTACCACTACGCCCAATGATGCGACAAGAACCCCTACGGGAAGTACCACGACGGGCCCGAACGAACTCGAACCATGTACCACTACCATAGCAAGAACCGAGATCGACAAGTCCGAAGACCCCAAGTACCACAACACCGACGACATGAACTTCTACAAAAGCGAGTACCGCTACGCCCGAACGACTAAGGACTGAAACGATAAGTTCCTCTACGACCGTGTGCCACTACCGTCGACCCTCGAAGACCACATGGACATCAAGTACCTCGACAACCGATGCCGGACGACTACCGTCACCGTGACCCGAACATCTACGGAAACATGAACGGATACGAAACATGTACCACTACCATCGCGTGTACCACTACTTCCCTCCACGACCCTTGAACGACTACTTCCACTACTTCCCTCGATGTCTCGAACCGATCCAAACGAACGCTTCGAAGATATAACCCTGAGACGACACCGTGAATGAATGATGTGTGTTGTATAAGATGTTCCACTTGTTTGCACCGTGCCCGAATCGTAGCTTGCTTTGCCACTCGTTTCCTTGCGATCGTCTCATGGGAACCCAGTTACGGGATCACCCCACCTATCTCTTGCATGTCACGCTCATGTCGACACTTTCTTTTGCATCGGTCTATCAACGAGTTACCGGAACTGATTTGTTGCCATGGCACCATTTCGGTCATCGCCGCCGTGGCACCCTTTCTTTCCACCACGGTGACAAAATACTCCATATCTTTCTCATGTCCACTTCTAATAAAAATTACATAAAACTTGAAAATGTGACATTAATCATGATAACAACATTAAAATGTTTAAATTGTAGTTTGCTTTAAAATATGCTAAATATGCACATGGGGATTTTCTGGAATTGTTGTTGTTATTTCCGGCCTCATTTAAACTTGCCTAGGTAGTGTAGTTTGCTTTTGCTTCACCTCTTGCCATGTTAAAGAACATTTAAACTTGTTGGGTTCATAACCGAGAGCAAACTAAATAATTAGATGTGGTGTTTTGTCAATACGCAACTCGTTGCATATTGAGCACCACTTAATTTGTGGTTTTGTTTGAGCACTTTGCCATGCCATGCATATTTAAACCGGACATGCATCATACTTGTTTGTGCATCATGCCATGGGTATGATATGTGTGTTTACCATGTTGTTTGCTTCTTTCCGGTTTGCTTCCCTCGTTAGCTTCGGGTTCGTTCCGGAGTTGTGAGGATTTGTTCGGCTACTTCTTGGACACGTTCTTCTTCTTTGCGGAATCCCAAGCAAGATGAGCACTCCCCGATATCACCTCTATCTTTGGCTATGCTAGTTGTCTCGCTCTTTAGATATGCCTCGATGCCTATTCCTGTTTGTCAACCTCCTATTGTTGCCATGAAACCTCTAACCTTTGACACCTTCCCAGCAAACCGTTGTTTGGCTATGTTATCCGCTTGCTTAGCCCTCTTATAGCATTGTTAGTTGTAGGCACTGTTGGGGATATCGCTTATCGGGAACTTATCGGTCAACCCATGATAAGGGGTAAATCGGCCTGTTTATCGGCATATCGGCCGATTTATCGCCATATCGGTTGATTTATCGGCCGATTTATCTTATCAGTCAGACAGCGGTAAGCGATAAATCGGCCGATTTATCGGCATATCGGAAGATATCTTGAACAGTGGTTGCAGGTGAAGATGAAGATTGCTCCATGTTGGAACTTGTTGCTGGAATATCACAATATCTCTTAAATATATTAACACACCTATATACTTGGAAATGGGTGGAAGGCTTGGCCTTTTGCTCGGTGTTTTGTTCCACTCATGCCACCTTAGGAACCGATAAACCGGTGTTATGTTCCTTTGCGTTCCTAACACGGTTGGGGTTTATGGGCCCCCCTTGATAATTCGCACTGCTTAAAACTTTTCCAGTAAGGCCCAACTTTGGTTTTTAATTTGCAACATAATAAAAAACTTAATTAATTAATTGCATAGGGGGTCATGTCCCCGGGTTCTTAATTCTACATAACAGGGGGGCCAGTGCTGATGGTGTTGGTCCCAAACGGGGGTGCTGCGGGGCCACCACGGGAAACTCGAGGTTTGGCTCCCGTAGCATCTCCAATCCGGTCGTGGCCTGAGATGAGATACGCGCAGCTACTATCAGGGTGTCGGCACGCCGGGAGGTCTTGCTGGATTAGTTTTACCTTTGTCGAAATATCTCGAGCACGGGATTTTGATAATACTCTGGTCTTCCCAATTTGGAGTTGCGACTCCGCAGATCGTGAGCTTGTGATGGGCTAAGTTGGGACACCCCTGCAGGGTTTTGAACTTTCGAAAGCCGTGCCGGCGGTTATGTGGCAGATGGGAATTTGTTAATATCCGGTTGTAGATAACTTGACACCATATTCATAAGAATACACTACCTGTGTGAGTAACCGTGACGGTCTCTTTCCGAAGGGCTTCGGGAAGTGAACACGATGGGGTTATGTTTGATCGTGAGTAGCTAGGATCACTTCTTGATCAACTTGGCGACCGTTGGCACTTGTTCTCTTCTCGCTCTAAACTCGTAAGCTAGATGCTTAGTGCTTGCTGCAGACACTTTTATAGCCTTTCCTCGCCTAAGGCTTTGGTAGTTTTGATACCCGTGAACGGGATTGCTGAGTCCTCATGGCTCACAGATTACAACACACACCAGATGCAGGTAGAGTCGTGAACGATGCAGGAGATGGACAAGAACTTCACTGGGAGTTCGATGAAGAGCTTGGTCGTATGTATGTGACGTTTTTGACGATGAGTAGTGGTTCCTACTAGGGGCGATCAGGCCTTGTGGTTGTGGTATCTTTTCTCGTTTGGATTTCGTCCGTAGACGGACCCTGTGTTATTTGGATGAATGTATGCTATTGTATTCATTGTGTGACATCGTGAGTGTAAGCCAACTATCTTTTACACTTTCATCCGTGAACTTTTACATGATTTGTGCAAATATACCATGCTTGCGATCATTCCAGAATGCTCTTATGTCTCTAAGTCATGCCTCGACACGTGGGAGACATAGTCGCATCCTGGGCATTACAGAATCTTGCCACACTTTTTGAGTCTATGTGGCTTGAACCAAACACACACGTAAGTTGGTCAAACTTGCCTAACCTTAGGTGTGGCAACCTTTGGCAAAATTAGTCTCAAACCAAACAGCCCCTAAATTTTCTTTCTCAGTCACTGCGCAACGCTGCTCACTCCAATCCAAGACCAAGTGACCAGAAGCCAGAAGCACCTATGGAGGCAATGATCGCGAGCGGCAGTCGGTTGTGCCAAATCATCCAAGGTGCCGGCCTGCAGCCCCACACCGCGCAGCATTTCCAGACGGTGCTGGCGACCGCCAGCGTCGTAGCCCTCACCGATGCCGACGTCGTAGCCCTCGCCAACACCGGCGTCGTAGCCCTCGTCGACGCCGGCTTCACCTCTCCATGGAAGACATGATGGTCAACTCCATCCGCAAGTTTGTCGCCGTCAAGAAGCGTGTACCGAAAGCTCCAACTAGTCTTGCCAGCCACCACGCTCATGCGCGAGGGAGGGACCCAGCTTCATTGACTTACTGCTCCTGCCTTTGTGTCTATGACAGGTGGGCCCAACAGGTGGTTGGCCCACCTGTCATGCAGCCAAGGGCAGGTGCAGTTAAGGCACCGGAGCTCAGTCCGCAAGGGAGAGGGTGTTGTAGTAATCAAACTTCTCGGTCTTGTACGAGTTGACGCGACACATCAAAGCACTGCACTCGATATAAGTCTTTTTACACATTTCAAATGGACTACTGCATACGGATGTATGTAGACATAGTTTGCTTCGTATGTAGTCACTTGTTGCAATCTCTAAAAAGACTTATATTTGGAAACGGAGGGAGTACAACACATGCATGCATGCCGTGACTTCCCTTTTGATACTTGCATGTGTTGATTTGATGCACCTTGCCAAATTTTGACTATAAATTTAACTAACCAAATTTTCCTGCATGTCACAAAAAATTACGGGGCTGTTTGGATTGTGACTATGTTTGTCTTATGTTGCCACATTATTTTTCCCACACTTGCCTAACTTGAGTTAATCAAATTGTTAGACACACTTTGGCTTGCCTAAGGGAATCTTGCCACACTTTTTGTGTCTATGACATGTGGGGTTCACTACTAATAAAAAAAGTCTTGTCTTAGGTGTGGCTAATAAAAAGACTTATATTTAGGAACGGAGGGAGTAGAAAATATAAATAATAATGCATGTTGGAGCAACCCACGTTTCCGATAATTTTAGCCGTGGGCTTGTTCACAATTTTTACGAGGCGGTGGTTGTTCATTTAATGGAGGGACTTGTACCAGACTTGAACGATACAAAGTGCGACCTGGCACACCGTAACACCACTTGGAACAAGCGGGTAGCTATCTCAAAAAACAATCAACAACTAAAAAAACGGCGACCTGGCACGTAGTACATAATTTTAAGCGATTGTTTTGATGGAGTGAAAAAGGAAAACTACCCCACTACATATATAAACGCCAGAGCCTCCGCGCTTGCTTGCTAGGGTTGCTCTATTCATGCACTCTCATCCTCTCCAGATCTAAACAAGATAGGGGTGGTAACACTGTCTTTCTCCCTTCAAAAAACACTGTCTTTCTATCCTCACCGCTGGTTACAGATCCGGACGAATCCCCCTCCGCCGGTGAAGGGGAGGAGGGGCAGTGTTTAGGCCGTCGTCGACAGCGAGGGAGGAGACCCACTACCGGCCGCACCGTTATCTCTGGTCGAGCGCCGGCGCGGGAGGTCCTCTGATCCCTTCGTCGTTGCCCTAGTGTGGGCGGATCCGGCCTCCCGCCGCCCAGCTATCCACATATGGACGACCATCTGGTATATCTTCCTTCGAAACCGCCTTAGCTCTACTTCCCCAGCTCGCTACGTCGCTGGACTGCTGGTGCACCCACTGTCCCATGCCCCTATACCAAATATTTAGCTATTCTTAATCTAATGCCCCTGGTAAAAATGAAGCCATGCCACTATTATAAGCCATGATAAGTTTAGCGAAATGTTTTTGCCTGTAATTGTTTGAGACTATGACTGTTTCCTCTCTAGCTTTTTGCGTAAATAGGGATATCCATTTCACCTGGTTGCTGTTGTGACATTTTGGTGCACTGCACAAAACTCTTCTTAAAAGAAGTGACTTTTGTGCTTTTTGACTGGAATTTCAGAATGGAACAGTTGGTTCATTTCGGTGGAACTGCACAAAGGGAGATCTTTGTTCCAATCCTCATCATCCATATTGGCACCATAACCTTCCTTTAGGTAAGAATGATATTTAATGCATATGTTCATCTCTATTTTGCGACTGCCATGAGAAAATAATGCTATTTTTACTAGTACACTTGTACTCCCTCACTGATAAAACCAATTATGAAATAGAAGGCCAATCATGTACTTGGTTTCACCAACTAGTGAGGAGAATGAGAAACATAGCATGAAGAGAAAGAAGAAGAAGAATAAACAGTGCCAAGGCGATCTTGCTGAAGCCAGAGGCCTCAGTCGAGGCCATTCAAGGGCTCCGGCAACGACTACCTTACATGTGAGATGAGCCTCCAAGGAGCCCTTCCACTTCTGATGTCTCACTTAATTAATTAGGAGTACTTAAGTACCACTAATTTATTGCTGCCTAATTGTCCTGTCGGAGTTAAACAAATCTTTAGTAGCACCCTATGCTGAATCATGTACGTGTGTATGTTTGTCTATGGAGGTGAATCATGTGGTGGAGTAGGGAGGGAATATTATTAGTGTCATGACATAATAGTGCTATTGTTTTGCATGTCAATTTATTGCCATTAGTTCAATGAGGCAATGTTTTGCTTATTGTCCATCATGAATTTGATGCTACTGTTAGAATAATATGCTAATTGAAAGTGCAGTATATCGACAAGAGGGGGGTGAATAGGCGATTTTTATGAATTGCTTCAAAACATGGTAGTTTCGAAGACAAAAGATAAACTCAATCCTATTAGTATGCAGCGTAAAGTGGACTACACTAGATAAGCCATAGTCATATATTCAATGAAGTGAAAGCACGAAGACTAATAGCAGCTAGGCAGTAGGGATCATGATGGAAGAAGGAATGAAGCCAATCACAACAAGTAGATACTCAGTGAAGTCAATAAGATAAGGCAAGCATGCAATGACTTCACAACATAGAGCAGTAAGTAAAGGGAAGGAAAGGATAGAACCAGTAGCTCGGGGAAGATAGTGATTTGTTAGACCAGTTCCAGTTGCTGTGACAACTGTATGTCTGGTTAGGGAGGCTGAGATTCAACTCAGAAGACCGCGTCTTCACCTTGTTCCCCTTGAGCTAAGGACACCCAGTCCTCGCCCAATCACTCTAGTAAGTCTTCAAGGTAGACTTCCAAACCTTCACAGACTTCGTTCACCGGCAATCCACAATGACTCTTGGATGCTCAGAACGCGACGCCTAACCGGCTAGAGGAAACACAGTCCTCAAGTGTAATAAGTCTTCAGGTCACACAGACAGAAAGACATCAGTGATGCCTAACACTATTTGGCTCTGGGTGTTTTGGCTTTGTCCTCGCAAGGATTTCTCTCTCAAATGCTTCGGAGGTGGGTTGCTCTCAAACGACAAAAGCCGTGCAATTACTCTGAGCAACCACCAATTTATGGTGTAAGGGGTGGGCTATTTATAGCCACTGGGCAACCCGACCTGATTTGTCTGAAGTGACCCTGGGTCACTAAGGAACTGACACGTGTTCCAACGGTCAGATTTCAAACACACACGGCAACTTTACTTGAGCTACAAGTAAAGCTGACTCATCCGGCTCTGGATAAGATTTGCTCTCATTGTCTTCGCTCGAAGACATAGGATTTTGGTTGCGCATCACTTCAGTCACTCTGACTTAGTTCACTTGGACCCCACTTAACAGTACGGTGGTTCCTATGACTCAACAAAGAAGAAAAGGAAACAACGAAACATCTACGTCTTCGCTTTCCATAGTCTTCACACAATGTCTTCTCATGTCATAGTCTTCAATATGATTATCTTCATATACCACCACTGATATCAATGTCTTCATACATTTTTAGGGGTCATCTCCGGTAGGTAAACCGAATCAATGAGGGACTACTACCTGTGTTATCCTGCAATTCTCACAAACACATTAGTCCCTCAACCAGCTTTGTCGTCAATACTCCAAAACCAACTAGGGGTGGCACTAGATGCACTTACAATCTCCCCCTTTTTGGTGATTGATGACAAACTGGTTGAAGTTTTCAATGGGGATAAAGATATGTGAAATTGTACAGGATAAAGGTATTGTCTTCGTAAGTAGCAAAAGGATCCCCTGAAGATGTGCATATAGTTGATTTGCCTTTGAATGCAAATGCACATGGCAGGTTGTACTTGTGGAGATTCTCTTCAACTTATGAAGACAATTCATCATGCACAATTGATATGTCGAAGATAACGACATGCATAATGAAAAATGGACGTCTGCAATAATGACTAAGTGCGGAATATAAGATAGCAGATGCGGAATTTATCATCGCATTACAGAGTAGCATAAAAACGTAGCAGACGACCATCAGTTTAAGTGTTACAACTCAAAGAACCAAATGTAGCAAAACGAGAGTTGTAAACACTAGGCAAATTATAAAGCACCCGCCCCTACGGACCCGCTTGAAGACTATCAACTCATATGCTTCTCCCCCTTTTGTCAGTAAGGACCAAAAAGGTTTGAAGACATAGAGCCTCTACTCATTCCCAGTTGGAGCAGGAGAGGATGCAGGGTCGACGTTTGTGCTTGGCGGTGCAGAAGTAGTTGGTGCAGTGTCGATGCACGCTGAAGTAGGAGGAGGTGAGGTAGCATCATCTTGATCATCGATCACCGTGGCGTCAATTGTTGCAACGGAGGAGGAGTATTCAGAATCTTCAAGAGATGGAGTTCGACGCATAACAGTGTGGTCAAACTTGAATCTCTCTGTGAAGTCATCGTCTTGAAGATCCGCTTCAGCACTCAGCAAGGTCAAACTCTTCCAAGACCTCCGACAGGTTTCATGAGCAACAAAGGCATTCTTGGTGGCAAGATTGCGAATGCGATTGACATCCACCAAGAGGCTTTGCATCTGACGCTTTAGCCAGAGGTGGTGCTTATCCTGTTTCTGATGAAGGGCAACCAGAAGCTCTCGGTTATCTAGGACATGAGATCGCTTCTGAGGCCTTTGAGCGATGGTGTTCTCAGTGGCTTCGGTTTCAGCGTGTCGAGGTAGACGTGTATAGCCAGCCAGAGGATAAATGCGTGAGACTGCTGGAACTCCTTCAATCTGCTGAGTGAAGCTCTGGTGATCAGTGTTGTGAATACTAACATGCTCTTTGGCAGGCTCTTGGTAGATAGCTTCAGCTGACATATCAACCTCAGGCAAGAAGATGTGATGGTTGCGAGCAGAGGGCTGATAGGTGACAACTGAATGCAGCTTGATGAGGCGCATAATCCAAGGGGCATAGAATTTCAGACCAAATAGATCAGACCCAGACATAGCCATTTGCCTAATGAAGAAATCTTGAGCATTGAAGCTGATGTCATTGAAGATATAGAAGACCAAAGTCTTCATAGTGCCTTCAAGCTTGGCTGATGAAGAATGTCCTTTGACGGGCCATAGAGTACGCCTGATGATATGATAGATGGTGCGCGGCAGGTACTCTAGGTCTTCAACAAAGAATTCCTTAGGATATTCAGCATCACTTGGCAGAGGCTTCATCATGCTTAGCATTTGGCTCATGTTGGGCTGGCGCTTCTGAAATATACTCTCCAAGGCTTCAGTGTGCAATTGACAGCCAGGTTCATACAGATCTCCTGGAGTGGGCAGGCCAGTAAGCTCAATGAGATCAAAGGCTTTATCTTCATGATGGACATTGCCTGTCATCCACTCAAGGATCCATGTCTTCAGATCCCTCCTGTAGCCTCGAATGTGGAGGGTTGCATAGAATTGCAGAAGCAGCCCTTCATTCCAATGCTCTTTGTCTGTTACAAGATTGAGCAGGCCAGCATCACGGAAGCAGTCAAGAGCTTCCTCCAGGCAAGGCAGACCAGCAATAGCTTCAGTGTCAAGACGCATATGAGGGAAAATGTGCCCTTGATCATAGAGTACTCTTGAGTAGTAGCTGCGCTGCTGATGGCTCCAGAACCTATCTGATGATATTCTTGGCTTGGAATATGGGTTCTTAGCGCTGTCAAAGAAGGTGTTGTGTGCAGTAAAGCTATTGGCATTGAATGACCCTTGAGAGATTGCGATACCTGGAAACCTTGGCAGTCTTGGCTTAGGCTTCTGAACTTGAGGCCTGTGCTCAACATGATGATCAAACTGAGGACCAGCAGCATGCGGTCTAGTGGGAGGTGGTGGAGTCAGAATGGGCCACCTGACAGTAACAAGCTAATCTTCTTTGTTGTATGCTTGCTCAATGGTATGGGGCCTTGGAGGCGGAACAGGAGCAGAGGCATTATCTTCAAGCTGCAGATTTGCTTCAGGTACAGCATTGGCTTCAGGTGCTGCACTGGCTTCAGGCGCAGTCACTTCAGGCGCCACTGTGTCTTCAGTTGCCACATTAGCTTCAGCCATGACCACGTCATTTGCTTCAGTGTTGGTGGTGGCAGCCTCTGAATTTGTAACCTCCACTTCAGGAGTTGCAGGGTCGAACACGTTCTCCTCGAGAACAGGGGGTGTGGCAGTACGTTCATCTTCCGCTTGGGGTGGTTCTTCTTCGGCTGATGCAGCCGGAATATCTTCAGCCGCTTTGGCTTCAGATTCTGAGGGGTTCACAGTAGGAGCAGCGTCAGGTACATATGGTTGCTCTACTCCTTCTAGAACACTTGGGGCGACGACTTGAGGCCTTGGTCCTTTGCGAAGCCTGCGAAAAGCTGGCGACGCCTGAGGAGATGGAGGTTGTTGGGCCTCAGAGTCTTCATCTTCAAGCACCGAACTTGTGTCTTGAGTGGGCTGAGGTGTGGCTGGTGTATGTTGTGGTGATCAGCCCACGAGTCATCCTGTGCAATTGGTGTCAATGGACGACCAATGCTGATGCGTTCGCTGTTCGTAAGAACAGGCGAAGATTCAACGTTGTACTTGATCTGAGGAAGGACTTCATCATCTTCAACATTGTCATGAGGACCAATGTCTGCAGCTGCGGTGGGGTCAACAGCCGGAATGTCTTCAGCCTCTGTGGGAGCAGGCTCGTGAACAGTCATTCGACGTTCTCTTTGGGCAGATGCAGGGCGAGCAACTGAGATAGGCTCGACAAAGATAGGCTCTTTGGAAGCAGCCTTATCCTTCTTGGTTTTGCGCTTCTTGGTGGGTGGAGCTTCATCAATAGTTTGCTTGCGCTTGCGAGCTTCAGCTTCAGCCACCTTTGTCTTCTTGAGCTTTGAAGCGGTTGGGGTTGCCTTAGGCTTCGTGCCAGTCATGCTAGCAGGGAAGACTATGCGAGGCATTTCCTGCCCTGATTCTTCAGCTTTGGGCACAAGTTGCTTCTTCTTTTTCTTGGCAGCCATTCTTGGGTCAATGCCTGGACGCCAAAGGGCCTTGTGCTTTTCAGCTTCATTGAATGCTTGAATGCATTTGGCAGCCAAGTCCTTGATTCGCTCACGAGAACCTTTAGCTTCATCACGCCTCTCGCGAAAGGCTTCCTTGAGCTCATGCATCATTACCTTGAAGTTTTGAATTTCTTGTACGCTGAGCTTGTCCACATGCTTCTTGAATTGAGCCTTTTCATAGTAGATCTTTTGCTTCAGCTCAACAATTCTCTGAGCCAGAGCCAGCTCAGAAGCAATGGCGCCATGGAAGGAGACGCTGAGGCCAACTGGAAGTTGAAGATCGTCCTTGCTGAGGTTGGGGGTGTCAAACCATTCATCAATGAAGTTATTGAGCACTTCAACGTCAAAGAGCGGCAAATCATTGAAGATTTCAGCATCTTGCTTGCTCTTGATCAGTAGCTCTAGAGCATCGTCACCAAGATCTTCATCACTTGAGAGATCAAGGGCATCATTGGCAGTCTTCAGAACCGCGTCAGGAGTGAGAGCTGGACTGGGGTTTTGCGATGGCTTCCTCTTCAGCTGTCTGCTCTTGGAGATATGAGAGTGTTCCTCAAATTGCACACTTGGTGCAGGTGGAGCAGTGTCCAAAGGCTTCACTCTAGAAGCCATTGGAGGAGTGGTCTTCAAAGCCTTTGATTTCTTCTTCCTAGGCTTCGGCGTTGCAGGCGCTTCTTCAGAATCAGCATCTGTCGCAGGCTGATCCACATCCATCCCTTGAACCCTGATGTGACTGATGAGGCCTTCTAAGTTGTAGAAGGGCCCAACCAGGTTTGGTTCAGCTTCGCGCGTGCCATCAGCGCGGGGCGCAGAGGGGCTAGGATTGAAGTCTAATCCCCAATGCTTCTTGTTCTCTTTGGCCGAGTTCTTTGCGTATTGAAGATTTCGCTTGAACAGGTTGTCGTCGCGACACCAGAGCAGAGAGATAGGATCAACATCAGCAGGCTGAGGCCCTCTGACCATGCAAGGATAGAAGCCTTGAGCAATGGCTTCATCACGAGTCTTGGGGGGGGGGAGATTTTTATAGGTGATATCTCCCCATGGATGCTTGATGGCGTTCTTCTCAGCATACTCTTGGGTCACGAACCTATACTTAAACCACTGTTCAGCCCAGTATCTTCGAATCCATTGGATTCGTGTCTTTCTCTGATTATAATCCTCCTCTGGATCAGTCTTGTATATCTCAATGAGATCAGGAGGCAAATCAATGGAGGTGTTGCCACGACGTTGTCTGCGACCCTTTCTAACTGTCTTGTCAGTTGCCATTTTCTTCAACCTGAATGGCTTCAAAATAGGCAAATGCTTCGGTCTGCTGGTCAGACAGGAACTGTCTTCAGGTGAGTGAATGTGACGCTGCAAAAATTCTGCAAATGAATGCACACTATGAGAACCAAGGGATTCTCCCACGGACATGTACCTGTGACACCATTAGAGATGCGAGGGAAGGGGAAGAGGTCATATGCATTCTCAGAAGTTTTGAAGATTAAAACAGTTTTGAAGACTTTGACCTCATAGCGCGAAGACATTCACTCATGAGAGTTGGTTTCAGATTTGTACGAATCCACGAATAGGTACAAGTGAGGAATCTAACTATGGTTGAAGCATATGTGAATGTACTGTTGGGTATCGTAGCAGAAAATCAAAAAGTTTCCTACGCGTCACCAAGATCTATCTATGGAGTAATCTAGCAACAAGCATAAAGGAGAGTGAGTGCATCTACATACCCTTGTAGATTGCGAGCGGAAGTGTTCAAGAGAACGGGGATGATGGAGTCGTACTCATCGTGATCCAAATCACCGATGATCCTAGCGCCGAACGGACGGCACCTCCGTGTTCAACACACGTACGGAGCGGGGACGTCTCCTCCTTCTTGATCCAGCAAGGGGGAAGGAGAGGTTGATGGAGATCCAGCAGCACGACGGCGTGGTGGTGGAAGTAGCGGGATTCCAGCAGGGCTTCGCCAAGCGCTGCGGGAGGAGGGAGATGTGTCGCGGGAGGGAGAGGGAGGCGCCAGGGCTTGGGGTGCTGCTCCCATGCGCCTCCCCACTATATATAGGGGTGGAGGGGGCTGGTTTCTTGCCCTCCAAGTCCATTGGGGCGTTGGCAAAGGTGGGGGAAAGAAATCCCATCATTTCCTTTCCCCACCGATTGTTATCCCCCCTTTTTAGGGATCTTGATCTTATCCCTTCGGGATATGATCTTATTCCTTCTAAGGGGGGATCTTGGTGCGCCTTGACCAGGGGTGTGGGGCCTTGCCCCCACTACCCACGTTCATGTGGGTCCCCCCATGCAGGTGGGCCCCACTTTGGAACCTTCTAGAACCTTCCCGGTACAATACCGAAAAATCCTGAACATTTTCCGGTGGCCAAAATAGGACTTCCTATATATAAATCTTTACCTCCGGACCATTCCGGAACTCCTCGCGACGTCCGGGATCTCATCCGGGACTCCGAACAACTTTCGGGTTTCCGCATACTTATATCTCTACAACCCTAGCGTCACCGAACCTTAAGTGTGTAGACCCTACGGGTTCGGGAGACACGCAGACATGACCGAGACGACTCTCCGGTCAATAACCAACAGCGGGATCTGGATACCCATGTTGGCTCCCACATGTTCCACGATGATCTCATCGGATGAACCACGATGTCAAGGATTCAATCAATCCCGTATACGATTCCCTTTGTCTATCGGTATAGCACTTGCCCGAGATTCGATCGTCGGTATACCGATACCTTGCTCAATCTCGTTACCGGCAAGTCTCTTTACTCGTTCCGTAACACATTATCCCGTGATCAACTCCTTGATCACATATTGTGCACATTATGATGATGTCCTACCGAGTGGGCCCAGAGATACCTCTCCGTCATACGGAGTGACAAATCCCAGTCTCGATTCGTGCCAACCCAAAAGACACTTTCGGAGATACCTGTAGTGCACCTTTATAGCCACCCAGTTACGTTGTGACGTTTGGTACACCCAAAGCATTCCTACGGTATCCGGGAGTTGCATAATCTCATGGTCTAAGGAAAAGATACTTGACATATAGAAAAGCTTTAGCATACGAACTACACGATCTGTGCTAGGCTTAGGATTGGGTCTTGTCCATCACATCATTCTCCTAATGATGTGATCCCGTTATCAACGACATCCAATGTCCATGGTCAGGAAACCGTAACCATCTATTGATCAACGAGCTAGTCATCTAGAGGCTTACTAGGGACATGGTGTTTGTCTATGTATCCACACATGTATCTGAGTTTCCTATCAATACAATTCTAGCATGGATAATAAACAATTATCATGAACAAGGAAATATAATAATAACCAATTTATTATTGTCTCTAGGGCATATTTCCAACAGTCTCCCACTTGCACTAGAGTCAATAATCTAGTTCACATCGCCATGTGATTAACACTCATAGGTCACATCGCCATGTGACTAACATCCAAAGAGTTCACTAGAGTCAGTAATCTAGTTCACATCAATATGTGATTAACACTCAATGAGTTCTGGGTTTGATCATGTTATGCTTGTGAGAGAGGTTGTAGTCAATGGGTCTGCAACATTCAGATCGCTATGTACTTTGCAAAACTTTATGTCATATCGTAGATGCTGCTACCACGTCCCACTTGGAGCTATTCCAAACTGTTGCTCCATTATACGTATCCGGTATCTCTACTCAAAGTTATCCGGATAGGTGTTAAGCTTGCATCGACGTAACTCTTTACGTCGAACTCTTTATCACCTCCATAACTGAGAAACATTTCCTTATTCCTCCAAGGATAATTTTTGACCACTATCTGGTGATCCACTCCTGGATCACCTTTGTACCCTCTTGCCAGACATGTGGCAAGGCACACATCAGGTGCGGTACTCATCATGGCATACCGTATAGAGCCTATGACAAAAGCATAGGGGACGACCTTCGTCCTTCCTCTTCCTTCTGCCGTGGTCAAGTTTTGAGTCTTACTCAACTTCACACCTTATAACTCAGGTAAGAATTCCTTCTTTAACTGACCTATTTTGAACTCCTTCAAAATCATGTCAAAGGTGTGTGTTCCTTTTGAAAGTATCATCAGACGTCTTGATCTATCTCTATAGATCTTGATGCCCAATATGTAAGCAGCTTTATCCAGGTCTTCCTTTGAAAAACTCCTTTCAAACAACCCTTTACGCTTTCTAGAAATTCAACATCATTTCGGATCAACCATATGTCATTCACATATACTTATCAGAAATGTTGTAGTGCTCCCACTCACTTTATTGCAAATACAAGTTTCTAACAAACTTTGTATACCCAAAAACTTTGATCACTCCATCAAAGTGTATATTCCGACTCCGAGATGCTTGCTCTAGTCCATGGAAGGATCGCTGGAGCTAGCATACCTTTTAGCATCCTTAGGATCGACAAAACCTTTCTGATTGTATCACATACAACCTTTCTTTAAGAAAGCTGGTAAGGAAACTTGTTTTGTCATCCATCTGCCAGATTTCATAAATGCAGCTAATGCTAACATGATTCCGACGGACTTAAGCACCGCTACGGGTGAGAAAATCTCATCGTAGTCAACTCCTTGAACTTGTGGAAAACTCTTCGCCACAAGTCGAGCTTCATAGACGGTGACATTACCGTCCACGTCCGTCTTAGTCTTAAAGATCCATTTGTCTCAATGGCTTGCCGATCATAGGGCAAGTCCACCAAAGTCCATACTTTGTTTTGATACATGGATCCTATCTCGGATTTATCGGTTTCTAACCATTTGTCGGAATATGGACCCACCATCGCTTCTCCATAGTTCGTAGGTTCATTGTTGTCCAACAACATGACATTTAAGACAGGATCACCGTACCACTCAGGAGTAGTACTTATCCTTGTCGACCTACGAGGTTTGATAGCAACTTGATCCGAAACTTCATGATCACTATCATTAGTTTCCTCTTCAACAGTCGTAGGTTCCACAGAAACATCTTTCTGTGTTGCACTACTCTCCGGTTGAAGTGAGGGTTCGAAAACCTTATCAAGTTCTATCTTCCTCCCACTCAATTCTTTCGAGAGAAACTCTTTCTCGAGAAAGGACCCGTTCTTAGTGACAAACATTTTTTTCCTTGGATCTGAGATAGAAGGTATACCCAACCGTTACCAGTGGGTATCCCATGAAGATGTATTTGTCCGCTTTGGGTTCGAGCTTTTCCCGGCTGAAGCCATAAGCCTCGCAGCCCCAAACATTGAGAAACGACAACTACGGTTTCTTGCCAAACCATACGACGTCGTCTCAACGGACTTAGATGGTGCCCTATCTAAAGTGAATGCAGCTGTCTCTAATGCATAACCTCAAAATAATAGCGGTAGATCGGTAAGAGACATCATAGATCGTACCATATCTCATAAGGTTCGATTATGACGTCCAGACACACCATTACGCTGTGGTGTTCCGGGTGGCTTCAACAGCAAAACAATTCCACAATGTCTTAAGTGATTGCCAAACTCACAACTCAGAAAATCTTCCCTTGATCAGATCGTAGGAACATGATCTTCTTGTTATGATGATTCTTAACTTCACTCTGAAATTGCTTGAACTTTTCAAACGTTTCAGACTTTTGCTTCATTAAGTAAATATACCCATATCTACTCAAATCGTCAGTGAAGATGAGAAAATAATGATATCCACCACACGCCTTAATTCTCATTGGATCACACACATCAGCATGTATGATTTCCAACAAGTCACTTGCCCGTTTCATTGTACCTGAGAACGGGGTCTTAGTCATCCTGCCCATGAGGCATGGCTCACATGTGTCAAGCGATTCAAAATCAAGTGACTCCAAACGTCCATCAGCATGGAGTTTCTTCATGCATTTTATGCCAAAATGACCTAAGCGGCAGTGCCACAAGAAAGTGGTACTATCATTATTAACTCTACATCTTTTGGCATTAATATTATCATCATGTGTATTGCTATAATCGAGATTCAATAAACCATTGGGTGCATGACCATAAAGGTATTATTCATGTAAACAGAATAACCATTATTCTCTAACTTAAATGAATAACCGTATTGCAATGAACATGATCTAATCATATTCATGCTCAACGTAGACACCTGATAACATTTATCTAGGTTCAACACTAATCCCGAAAATAGAGGGAGCGTGCGATGGTGATCTTATCATCCTTGGAAACACTTCCAACACATCGTCACCTCGCCCTTAGCTAGTCTCCGTTCAGTCCGTAGCTTTTGCTTCAAGTCACTAATAATAGCAACTGAACCGGTATCCAATACCCAGGTGCTACAAGGAGTACTAGTGAGGTACACATCAATAATATGTATATCAAATATACTTTGTTGAAGTTTCCAGCTATTCTTATCTACCATGTATTTGGGGTAGTTCCGCTACCATGTGACCGTTCCCCTTACAATAGAAGCACTTAGTCTCGAGGTTTGGGTTCAACCATTGGGTTCCTTCATTAGAGCGACAACTGGTTTGCCATTCATGAAGTTTCCCTTCTAGCCCTTGCCCCTTTTTGAAACCAGTGATCTTGTTAAACCATCAACAATTGATGCTCCTTCTTGATTTCTACTTTCGCGGTCTTAAGAACCGCTAATAGCTCCGGGATCATCTCCATCCTTTGCATGTCATAGTTCATCACGAAGTTCTAGTAGCTTGGTGATAGTGTCAAGAGAATTATGTCAACCACTATCTCACCTGGAAGATTAACTCCCACTTGGTTCAAGTGATTTTAGCACCCAGACATTCTGAGCACATGCTCACTAGTTGAGCCATTCTCCTCCATCTTTTTGGCAAAAGAACTTGTCAGAGGTCTCATACCTCTCAACACGGGCATGAGCCTGAAATCCCAATTTCAGCTCTTAGAACATCTCATATGTTCTATGGCGTTCAAAACGTCATTGGAATCCCGATTCTAAGCCGTAAAGTATGGTGCACTAAACTATCAAGTAGTCATCAGGACGTGTCTCTCAGGTGTTCACAACATCCACAGACAACGTTGTAGGGGTTTGCACATCGAGCGGTGCATCAAAGACGTAAGCTTTCTGTGCAGCAGTGAGGACACTCCTCGGACTACGGACCCAGTCCGCATCATTGCTTACAATATCTTTCAACTTAGTCTTTCTCTAGGATCGTATTAAACAGGGAGCTACAACGCAGTTATTGGTCTACAACATAATTTGCGAAGACAACTTAGACTATTGTTCATGACAATGAAGTTCATCTAATGAACTCCCACTCAGATAGACATCTCTCTAGTCATCTAAGTGATACATGATCCGAATCGACTAGGCCGGGTCCGATCATCACGTGAGACGGACTAGTCATCAACGGTGAACATCTTCATGTTGATCGTATCTTCTATACGACTCATGTTCGACCTTTCGGTCTTCCGTGTTCCGAGGCCATGTCTGTACATGCTAGGCTCGTCAAGTCAACCCTAAGTGTATTGCGTGTGTAAATCTGGCTTACACCCGTTGTATGCGAACGTTAGAACCTATCACACCCGATCATCACGTGGTGCTTCGGAACAACGAACCTTAGCAACGGTGCACAGTTAGGGGAAACACAATTCTTGAAATTTTAGTGAGAGATCATCTTATTCACTACCATCGTTCTAAGCAAATAAGATGAAAAACATGATAAACATCACATGCAATCAAATAGTGACATGATATGGCCAATATCATTTTGCTCCTTTTGATCTTCATCTTCGGGGCTCCATGATCATCATTGTCACCGGCATGACACCATGATCTTCATCATCATGATCTCCATCATCGTGTCTTCATGAAGTCGTCTCGCCAAACATTACTTCTACTACTATGGCTAACGTTTAGCAATAAAGTAAAGTAATTACATGGCGTTATTCAGTGACACGCAGGTCATACAATAAATAAGACAACTCCTATGGCTCCTGCCGGTTGTCATTCTCATCGACATGCAAGTCATGATTCCTATTACAAGAACATGATCAATCTCATACATCACACATATATCATTCATCACATCCTTTTGGCCATATCACATCACACGGCACATGCTGCAAGAACAAGTTAGACGTCCTCTAATTGTTGTTGCAAGTTTTTACGTGGCTGCTATAGGTTTCTAGCAAGAACGTTTCTTACCTACGCCAAAACCACAACGTGATATGCCAATTTCTATTTACCCTTCATAAGGACCCTTTTCATCGAATCCGATCCGACTAAAGTGGGAGAGACAGTCACCCGCTAGCCACCTTATGCAACTAGTGCATGTCAGTCGGTGGAACCTGTCTCACGTAAGAGTACGTGTAAGGTCGGTCCGGGCCGCTTCATCCCACGATACCGCCGAATCAAGATAAGACTAGTAACGGCAAGAGAATTGACATGATCTACGCCCACAACTACTTTGTGTTCTACTCGTGCAAGATACTACGCATAGACCTAGCTCTGATACCACTGTTGGGTATCGTAGCAGAAAATCAAAAATTTTCCTACGCGTCACCAAGATCTATCTATGGAGTAATCTAGCAACAAGCATAAAGGAGAGTGAGTGCATCTACATACCCTTGTAGATTGCGAGCGGAAGTGTTCAAGAGAACGGGGATGATGGAGTCGTACTCATCGTGATCCAAATCACCGATGATCCTAGCGCCGAACGGACGGCACCTCCGTGTTCAACACACGTACGGAGCGGGGACGTCTCCTCCTTCTTGATCCAGCAAGGGGGAAGGAGAGGTTGATGGAGATCCAGCAGCACGACGGCGTGGTGGTGGAAGTAGCGGGATTCCAGCAGGGCTTCGCCAAGCGCTGCGGGAGGAGGGAGATGTGTCGCGGGAGGGAGAGGGAGGCGCCAGGGCTTGGGGTGCTGCTCCCATGCGCCTCCCCACTATATATAGGGGTGGAGGGGGCTGGTTTCTTGCCCTCCAAGTCCATTGGGGCGTTGGCAAAGGTGGGGGAAAGAAATCCCATCATTTCCTTTCCCCACCGATTGTTATCCCCCCTTTTTAGGGATCTTGATCTTATCCCTTCGGGATATGATCTTATTCCTTCTAAGGGGGGATCTTGGTGCGCCTTGACCAGGGGTGTGGGGCCTTGCCCCCACTACCCACGTTCATGTGGGTCCCCCCATGCAGGTGGGCCCCACTTCGGAACCTTCTAGAACCTTCCCGGTACAATACCGAAAAATCCCGAACATTTTCCGGTGGCCAAAATAGGACTTCCTATATATAAATCTTTACCTCCGGACCATTCCGGAACTCCTC
This sequence comes from Secale cereale, assembly GCA_902687465.1. Classification (NCBI taxonomy): domain Eukaryota; kingdom Viridiplantae; phylum Streptophyta; class Magnoliopsida; order Poales; family Poaceae; genus Secale; species Secale cereale. The sequence continues at coordinate 326,466,909 of LR738713.1, forward strand.
GCGACGTCCGGGATCTCATCCGGGACTCCGAACAACTTTCGGGTTTCCGCATACTTATATCTCTACAACCCTAGCGTCACCGAACCTTAAGTGTGTAGACCCTACGGGTTCGGGAGACACGCAGACATGACCGAGACGACTCTCCGGTCAATAACCAACAGCGGGATCTGGATACCCATGTTGGCTCCCACATGTTCCACGATGATCTCATCGGATGAACCACGATGTCAAGGATTCAATCAATCCCATATACGATTCCCTTTGTCTATCGGTATAGCACTTGCCCGAGATTCGATCGTCGGTATACCGATACCTTGCTCAATCTCGTTACCGGCAAGTCTCTTTACTCATTTCGTAACACATCATCCCGTGATCAACTCCTTGATCACATATTGTGCACATTATGATGATGTCCTACCGAGTGGGCCCAGAGATACCTCTCCGTCATACGGAGTGACAAAACCCAGTCTCGATTCGTGCCAACCCAAAAGACACTTTCGGAGATACCTGTAGTGCACCTTTATAGCCACCCAGTTACGTTGTGACGTTTGGTACACCCAAAGCATTCCTACGGTATCCGGGAGTTGTACAATCTCATGGTCTAAGGAAAAGATACTTGACATATAGAAAAGCTTCAGCATACGAACTACACGATCTGTGCTAGGCTTAGGATTGGGTCTTGTCCATCACATCATTCTCCTAATGATGTGATCCCGTTATCAACGACATCCAATGTCCATGGTCAGGAAACCGTAACCATCTATTGATCAACGAGCTAGTCATCTAGAGGCTTACTAGGGACATGGTGTTTGTCTATGTATCCACACATGTATCTGAGTTTCCTATCAATACAATTCTAGCATGGATAATAAACAATTATCATGAACAAGGAAATATAATAATAACCAATTTATTATTGCCTCTAGGGCATATTTCCAACATGTACTAGGCAAGATATGAGATGAAGACATGATAGATCTATATATCTAAGTAGGAAGAAACCTCTTGTGGTAAAATAGATGAATCTTTATGGATCAAGAAGATGGTAAAAGGCATGTTTTATTTACCACACGATGAACTGCTTAGACGGAGAGGAGTTGGATGCCCAGTAGTTCGGTCTTCCGTGCCCTAACTTGGCGATGGAGGACAGCTACGGCGACGACGGAGTAGAAGATGTCCGCAGCCGGCGTGAGGACAGCGTCGACGAGGTTGCGGCAGCGAAGTGCTTCGTCGCCGACGTCGTCGAAAGCTAGCGGAGGCGCTAGGGTTGGTCGAGGTGGAGAGGTGGTAGAAGAACTTTTGACCGTGCTGGGACATGCATTTATCGGCATGGGAGACGGCACAGCGCAATTACGCAGGTGCCCCTGACGGTTCACGTACGAGGGACACGTGGTGGTCATGTAACGCATTGGGAGTTATCCCACGATCCCACGTTCACCACGACTGACGGAGTGGTCGTTCCGGCTTCTCCGCGTTTCAGGCATAAAGGATGGAGCATTAAAATCAGATTTAAAATTTGTCTCCATATCTTCTGCTGACAAGGACGCACAGAAGATATTCGACAGTTTCAACAGAATGCATATGATTTGGACAGACAGAGTGTGAGATGAGAAAGCATAGAGAGGTTAGGGTCCGATCACATTCACTTAGTCCAAAAGATTCAAATATGAAGACATAGCTATAAGTGAATGATGTTGAGGACAGAACACAACTCTATATATATATATATATGTCCTATGTGAAGATAAACCAAGTGCGAAGACTTTGCAAATGTAACGCCACGAGAAATACTTCAAACAAGAATTTGGTGGTGGCGTTACCCACCTTATAGGAAGTATTAGACCCAGACACGGCGCACAATTATCGTGGCGCTCCGAAGTCAAATTCCATGTTAATGTATTCACACTTAGAATGTAAGTCTTCATTCATTGAAGATATACTTTACTTCGTGTGTTGCACATCTAAGTCATCAATATGCATAAATGTTAGGATGTGTGCCTGATTACAGAACATTTGAGGATTCTAAGATATTTAGCTCACACCGCAACTTGCAAAACCTTTTCTCATCCAAGGGCTTTGTGAAGATATCTGCCAGTTGCTCTTCAGTGTTGACGTGTATGATATCAATATCTTCCTTCATAAAATGATCTTTGAGAAAGTGATCACGAATTTCAATGTGCTTTGTCTTCGAGTGCTGAACTGGGTTGTTGGCAATCTTGATAGCGCTTTCATTATTAAAGTAGAGTGGCACATGCTTCAGATGGACTCCATAGTCCTTGAGTGCTTGCTTCATCCAGAGAAGCTGAGCGCAGCAAGATCCAGCAGCAATGTATTCAGATTCAACAGTGGAGAGTGATACACAGTTCTGCTTCTTTGAAGACCAACAGATAAGTGATCGTGCCAGAAAGTGACATGTGCCTGATGTAGACTTGCGATCAACTTTGTCACCAGCATAATCAGCTTCTGAATATTTAACTAGATCAAACTCTGAGCCCTTTGGATACCATAATCCTAGTGTTGGGGTGTAAGCCAAATATCGAAGTATTCGCTTCACAGCTAAGTGATGCGACTCCTTTGGTGCCGCTTGATATCGAGCACACATGAAAACACTAAGCATAATATCTGGCCTAGATGCACATAAATAAAGTAAAGAACCAATCATGGAGCGGTATACCTGTTGATCAAACTCTTTACCATTGGCGTCGGGACCCAGATGATGTTTAGGAGGCATTGGCGTCGAGTACCCTTTGCAGTCTTGCATTCCAAACTTTTTCAGGCAATCTTTAAGGTACTTCTCTTGAGATATGAAGATGTCGTTGCTTTGTTGACGAATTTGAAGACCAAGGAAGAACTTCAGCTCACCCATCATGGACATTTGATATTGCTCTTGCATCATGTGACCAAACTCATCACTGTATTTCTTATCCGTGCAGCCGAAGATAATGTCGTCCACATAGATTTGGCAGACAAATAGCTCATCATCATATGTCTTCGTGAAGAGTGTGGGGTCTAGGGATCCAGGTTTGAAGCCTTTGCTCTTCAGGAAGTCTTTGAGAGTGTCATAACACGCACGAGGCGCTTGTTTGAGGCCATACAGTGCCTTGTTGAGCTTGTATACCATATCAGGACGTTTTGGATCTTCAAAGCCAGGTGGTTGTACAACATACACTTCTTCTTCAATCCTTCCATTGAGAAAGGCACTCTTTACATCCATTTGATATAGAAGTATGTTGTGATGATTTGCATAGGCTAGCAGTATACGAATAGCTTCAAGTCTAGCCACAGGAGAAAATGTTTCATCGAAGACAATCCCTTCGACTTGAGTGTATCCTTGAGCAACGAGACGAGCTTTGTTTCTGACCACTTGACCATGCTCATCTTGCTTGTTGCGATAGATCCATTTTGTGCCTATTATGTTGTGCTTGCGAGGATCAAGACGCTTGACAAGTTCCCATACATTGTTCAGCTCAAACTGTTGAAGCTCTTCTTGCATTGCTTGAATCCATTCAGGTTCCATAAAAGCTTCAGCAACTTTCTTGGGTTCAGATATTGAGACAAAAGCAAAGTGCCCACAGAAAATTGCAAGATGTGTTGCTCTTGAGCGAGTAAGTGGACCAGGAGCATTTATGCTATCAATTATCTTCTCAACTTGTACTTCATTTGCAACACGAGGATGAGCTGGATGAAGATTTTGCTCTTGCTGTACATTGTCATCGTCAGGAGTGTTGTCTTCAGGCTGAGCATTATCGTCAGGTTGATTTGGAGCAGAGATGATGAGTTCCTCGTCAGGTTGTGCTTCAGAGGGCATGATCTCACCGGTTCCCATTAGCTTGATAGATTCATTTGGTGAAGCTTCATCTCGCACATTTGGTAGGGACTCTCTTTGTGAACAATTTGTCTCATCAAACCGCACATCCACAGTTTAAATAGTTTTATAGAGAAAGATGTTGAAGACTCTGCAGGAGTGTGAGTCCTTTCCATATCCGAGCATGAAGCCTTCATGTGCTTTGGGTGCAAATTTTGACTTGTGATGAGGATCCTTGATCCAGCACTTAGCTCCAAATACTCTGAAGTAACTTACATTAGGCTTCTTTCCAGTGTGGAGTTCATAGGATGTTTTCTTCAAAAGCTTGTGAAGATAAACACGGTTGATGATATGGCATGCAGTATCAATAGCTTTGGGCCAGAACCTTCTTGGTGTCTTGTATTCATCGAGCATCGTTCGAGCCATCTCAATTAGAGTTCTGTTCTTGCGCTCAACGATCCCATTTTGCTGAGGTGTATACGGGGCTGAGAATTCATGAGTGATTCCCATTTCATCCAGATAAAGATCAAGGCCAGTGTTCTTGAACTCAGTGCCATTGTCACTTCTGATATGCTTGATCTTGATGCCATAGTTGTTCATGGCACGGTTGGCGAAGCGTCTGAAGACATCTTGCACTTCAGTCTTGTAGAGTATTATGTGCACCCATGTGTATCTTGGATAATCATCAACCATGACGAAGCCATAGAGACAGGCTATGGTAGAGAATGTGGAGTAGTGAGTAGGGCCAAATAAGTCCATGTGAAGCAGCTCGAAGGGTTCGGATGTCGTCATGATTGTCTTCGAGGGGTGCTTGGCTCTAGTCATCTTCCCAGCTTCACAGGCACCACATAGATGATCTTTCTTGAACTTGACTTCCTCGATGCCTATGACATGCCTCTTCTTTGCGAGAGTGTGCAAGTTCCTCATGCCAGCATGTCCTAGCCTCCGATGCCGGAGCCAACACTCTGAAGCTTTTGCTAGAAGACATACGTCCATCTGCGGTCCAGCTGAGAAATCTACCATATATAGATCACCTTTTCTTTATCCTTCAAATACTAAAGACTTGTCAGATTCCATTAGTACAAGGCAACGAAATTTACCAAAGATCACAATCATGTTTAAGTCACAAAGCATTGAGACAGACATTAAGTTGAAGCCAAGAGATTCAACAAGCATGACTTTATCCATGTGCTGATCTCTTGAGATTGCAACTCTACCTAGACCCAACACTTTGCTTTTACCAGTATCAGCAAATGTGATGTGACTCTTGTTGGATGGACGTAAGGTTGAGTCCATGAGAAGATTTCGATCACCAGTCATATGATTTGTGCATCCGCTATCCATAATCCATTCTGAAGACTTTGGTGTCACTCCCTACA
>LR738713.1:326472102-326494254 GCA_902687465.1 Secale cereale
AGCATGTCCTAGCCTCCGATGCCGGAGCCAACACTCTGAAGCTTTTGCTAGAAGACATACGTCCATCTGCGGTCCAGCTGAGAAATCTACCATATATAGATCACCTTTTCTTTATCCTTCAAATACTAAAGACTTGTCAGATTCCATTAGTACAAGGCAACGAAATTTACCAAAGATCACAATCATGTTTATGTCACAAAGCATTGAGACAGACATTAAGTTGAAGCCAAGAGATTCAACAAGCATGACTTTATCCATGTGCTGATCTCTTGAGATTGCAACTCTACCTAGACCCAACACTTTGCTTTTACCAGTATCAGCAAATGTGATGTGACTCTTGTTGGATGGACGTAAGGTTGAGTCCATGAGAAGATTTCGATCACCAGTCATATGATTTGTGCATCCGCTATCCATAATCCATTCTGAAGACTTTGGTGTCACTCCCTACAATGCAGTTAGGAAGATAGGCTTCACCAAAAGCCATTATGAAGCATAAACATTTGACATATAAGTGGATTATGAAAGCTTAGACGCAGGTTAGAACTGATAAGATGTTCAGCAAGTGATTCATGAATAGTATGAGCAGTAAGTCATTGGGGCATTTGATCTTGTGCCCTACATGTGTTTTAGGTCCCCAGCAATAGCATCAGAAGCCTTTAATTTTCGGCTGGAGACCTTTCCCTGCAAGAGAATGTTAGTTCTTCTTAACCACCCACATTTTCAGGGGTGGCTTAGAAGCAATGAGTCTAAGAGCAGCATCTGAGATTTTGGGCTTTAGAGCCCTAGTAAATAGTCTTGCAGGAGGAGAATAATACTCATAAGAATAGGCTGAAAAATTCTTTGATTTATGAATATAGCGGTTTGAAGAAACACACTCATATTCATGGATCTGAGTATGGTTTCCCTGCAAAACATCCGCGTTAGGGTGACTCAGGTGAGTCCTTTGTCTGTATGAAGCCTTAGGACCATATGAAGCCTTTGGTATGGGGTTTGTCTTCATCCCAGGAGGTGTCATGATAGTATTTGCTGGAAGCTTCTCAAGACAACCTTTGGGTACCCAGATCTTCTTCATAGGTGGCCCATTCCTGCAGTTAGTACCAATATACCTGGCAAACACTTCACCATTTTGATTCTTAAACAGTTTATAGTTTGCATCAAAGGATTCATCAATGATAATAGGATTTGCACAAGTGAAGCCAGATAAGGTAGATGGATCCACTGAAGGTTCCTTTGCAGCAACCCATGTGGTTTTGGGATACTGCTCAGTCTTCCAGTATGATCCATCAACATTCATTTTCCTGTCAAACCCATCACCCTCTTTTCTAGGGTTTCGGTTCAGTATCTGCTTTTTGAGGACATCACATAGAGTTTGATGCCCTTTGAGGCTTTTGTACATCCCTGTTTCAAGAAAAGTCTTCAACCTAGCATTTTCATCAGCAATAGTAGTGGTATCCTCAGCACAGGGGTTAGTTACCACATCAGCAGTTGAAGATATTGCAACAGTGGCAGCAGTAGAACATTCAGCAAGAGATGTAGCATTATCATGTTCAATGCATTTTAGACATGGTGGTTCAGACTCTTCGTGAGTGGAGCTGATCAGTTGCGCGCGGAGTGACTCATTTTCCTTTTAAAGATCTTCATGAGCCGCTTTCAATTTTTCAAGTTCTCGTTTCCTTTGAATGTAATCGTGGGAAAGCTTTTCATGAGTTTTTGAGAGCGATTCATAAAGACCTTCAAGTTCCTTGTACTTAACATGAAGATTTTTTATGTCTTCAATTAAGGACTGAGAACGGGTCATTTCCGCGTCCAACAGGTCATCGCTTTTGTCTAACAGTTTTTGAATATGTTCCATGGCTTTCTACTGTTCAGTGGCAATTTTAGCAAGTGTTTTGTAGCTAGGTTTTGATTCACAATCAGAGTCATCTTCACTAGATGTTTGAAAGTAAGCATCGCGTGATTTTACCTTGGCACCGCGTGACATGAAGCAGAAGGTGGGAGCAGAGTCGTCGTTCCTCATCATCAATGTTGGGGACGGGGCCATTGTCTTCAGTGTTGAAGATGGACTTGCCCACGTAGGCAATGGCTAAAGCCAGACTTGCAGCACCAGAATCAGACTCCTCCTCCGACTCCACCTCCGCCTCTTCAGAAGCAGACTCTTCCTCAGAATCCATCTCCTTGCCAACAAATGCGCGAGCCTTGCCACATTAATTCTTCTTGTGTGATGAATACTTTGATGAAGAATTAGAAGAAGACTTTGAGTATTTCTTCTTTTTCTTGTCATCAGAATCATATTCCTTGCTCTTCTTCTTCTTCTTCTCATTGTCCCACCGAGGACACTCAGAGATGTAGTGCCCAGGTTTCTTGCACTTATGACATGTTCTCTTCTTGTAGTCATGAGTAGAAGCTTCATCATTTCTTGAGCTGGATCGTGAAGACTTTCTGAAGCCTTTCTTCCTAGTGAATTTCTGGAACTTCTTCACAAGCATGGCAAGCTCCTTTCCAATGTCTTCAGGATCAACAGAACTGCAGTCAGATTCTTCTTCAGATGAAGAAACAGCTTTTGCCTTTAAGGCGCGAAATCGGCCATAGTTGGGACCATAGATGTCACGTTTCTCAGATAGCTGGAACTCATGTGTGTTGAGCCTCTCAAGTATATCAGACGGATCGAGAGTCTTGAAGTCAGGGCGTTCTTGAATCATCAGGGCAAGGATATCAAATGAGCTGTCGAGTGATCTCAGTAGAGTCTTGACGATTTCATGCTTGGTAATATCAGTGGCGCCAAGTGCTTGAAGCTCATTTGTGATGTCAGTGAGACGATCAAATGTGTGCTAGACATTCTCATTGTCATGTCTCTTGAAGCGATTGAAGAGATTGCGAAGGATGCTGATCCTTTGATCTCTCTGGGTAGAGACTCCTTCATTGACCTTTGAGAGCCAGTCCCAAACTTCCTTTGACATGTCCAGAGAACTTACACGACCATACTGTCCTTTGGTCAGATGACCACAGATGATGTTCTTGGCTGTTGAATCCAATTGAACGAGCCTCTTGACATCAGCAGGGGTGATACCTTCACCAGTCTTGGGAACGCCGTTCTTGACGACAAACCAGAGGTCCACGTCAATGGCTTTAAGGTGCATGCGCATCTTGTTCTTCCAGTAGGGATATTCGGTGCCATCGAAGACGGGGCACGCAGCGGAGACTTTGATTATCCCTGCAGTTGACATAGCTAAAACTCCAGGTGGTTAAACTGAATCACATAGAACAAGGGAGTACCTTGCTCTGATACCAATTGAAAGTGTAGTATATCGACTAGAGGGGGGGGTGAATAGACGATTTTTATGAAATGCTTCAAAACATGGTAGTTTCGAAGACAAAAGATAAACTCAATCCTATTAGTATGCAGCAGAAAGTGGACTACACTAGATAAGCCATAGTCATGTATTCAATGAAGTGAAAGCATGAAGACTAATAGCAGCTAGGCAGTAGGGATCATGATGGAAGAAGGAATGAAGCCAATCACAACAAGTAGATTCTCAGTGAAGTCAATCAGATAAGGCAAGCATGCAATGACTTCACAACATAGAGCAATAAGTAAAGGGAAGGAAATGATAGAACCAGTAGCTCGGGGAAGACAGTGATTTGTTAGACCAGTTCCAGTTGCTGTGACAACTGTACGTCTGGTTAGGGAGGCTAAGATTCAACTCAGAAGACTGCGTCTTCACCTTGTTCCCCTTGAGCTAAGGACACCCAGTCCTCGCCCAATCACTCTAGTAAGTCTTCAAGGTAGACTTCCAAACCTTCACAGACTTTGTGCATCGGCAATCCACAATGACTCTTGGATGCTCAGAACGTGACGCCAAACCGGCTGGAGGAAACACAGTCCTCAAGTGTAATAAGTCTTCAGGTCAAACAGACAGAAAGACTTCAGTGATGCCTAACACTCTTTGGCTCTGGGTGTTTTGGCTTTGTCCTCGCAAGGATTTCTCTCTCAAATGCTTCGGAGGTGGGTTGCTCTCAAACGACAAAAGCCATGCAATTACTCTGAGCAGCCACCAATTTATGGTGTAGGGGGTGGGCTATTTATAGCCATTGGGCAACCCGACCTGATTTGTCCGAAGTGACCCTGGGTCACTAAGGAACTGACAGTGTTCCAACGGTCAGATTTCAAACACACACGACAACTTTACTTGAGCTACAAGTAAAGCTGACTCATCCGGCTTGATTTGCTCTCATTGTCTTCGCTCGAAGACATAGGATTTTGGTTGAGCATCACTTCAGTCACTCTGACTTAGTTCACTTGGACCCCACTTAACAGTGGTGGCTCCTATGACTCAACAAAGAAGAAAAGGAAATAACGAAACATCTACGTCTTCGCTTTCCATAGTCTTCACACAATGTCTTCTCATGTCATAGTCTTCAATATGATTATCTTCATATACCACCACTGATATCAATGTCTTCATACATTTTTAGGGGTCATCTCCGGTAGGTAAACCGAATCAATGAGGGACTACTACCTGTGTTATCCTGCAAATCTCACAAACACATTAGTCCCTCAACCAGGTTTGTCGTCAGTACTCCAAAACCAACTAGGGGTGGCACTAGATGCACTTACACTAATGTCTTTCTATCCTTTCTCACTAAGCTAATGAAGGTTTCACCTTGTTCCTACTTGTGCAAACAGGGATCATGTTGTGCCAATCATACATTTTAGTGGAACTACACAAGACAATACAATGAATTGTATCCCAGCCTGTGCTTTAATTCTGCTGGAAGTTCTTGATAATCTTTCGATATAATCTCAGCACTGGTAAACAATTGTGATTTCAACCATACATTTGAAGTGCACAAAAGTATATACTATTGAGTGATTCCAGTGAGTGCTTTATCATCTCTTATGTGACTACATGAATAAGCTTTTTTCCTCAGGTTGGTACAGGCCTAAGGTCTTCATCCATATTAGTTTGTTGTCATCTCTATTTGTATCGTGCTACTATCACGAGAAACTCCTTTATGTTTGCACGTTAAAGTTTTGCAACCTATGATATATGGCAATACTTTGAGTGTTGAGCTAATTGGCACTGATTAAATAAACTAATACCTCTCTTTAACCAAGACTACTATGTTGCTAACTTTACCCATTAAGATAATGAGGGTGCTTCTATTTTTTAGTTTATGTTTCATCAACTAGTCCCACTATTACAGTAATCTCACTCCCTCAATATATGTGCCAACAGGGATGCTCAATTTTGGTGGAACTGCAAAAAAACTTTGGGTGCTTCATTGCCTCGGCAGCTTCCGTCCTTTCCTGTCAGTCGCTAATCTAGGCCTGCTTTCCTTCTTTGCTGTCAGTTGCTTCGCTTATCTCGGCTTCCAGCCAAAGGAAAAAGTAATTGATATGCTACGTCACACAGGTTGGTTCTGGTCTTTATCCTGATTATTATGCTTGTCATGAATTGGTAATTTGGTATTGTGCTACTATTTTCCGATTTTATAAAGGAGTAACTTGGAGCCTGAACTCGCAGGCAAATCATTGCATTGGGTGATTTCAGTAGAACTGCACAAAAAGATCAGATGGACAGATACTTATGTTGCTGGTATGTACTCCAAAGTTCACTCAGACAAGCATCGATGTTGACAAGAAGTGCATATATTCATTCAAGTATCAACCAGCGTCAACCAGTTGTCAAACTCCAAGTATTAGGAGAGTGAACGCTAAAAATATTGCTTGGTGCATTGCCCAGAAAAACACAGTCCAGTCTTTGGTCCCAACTTGTGCCTTTTGGTTATCGGCGGATATGGTAGCGAACTGTATGGCATGGAGTCTAAAGATTCCAGACAAGTTGGTTGATGCGTATATTCATCTGGCACTTAATCAGTCTGCACGCCAGGGATGCTCCATTTCAGTTGAACTGCACAAAAATTTTGGGTGGTTCATTTTCTCAACAGCCACCTTTCTCGTCTGCAATGTAGAATTGTGGTGAGCTACAGGACCAAGATGAGCCAGTAAACTAGTTGGATGAAAGTAGTGGCCAAGTTGCTCAAACCTCCCTCGGCACGAGGCCACTATTTGAGGATAAACCTACAAGCAAAGTTTAGATTGTCTGTGCTGCCTCTTATGTACTCGAAAGTTTACTCGTACAAGCATTAATTTTATTAAGAAGTACCTCCGACTGAACACCATTTACCAATCTGCAATTAAGAATTTTGGCGAGCTACAGGACCAAGATGAGCCAGTAAACTAGTTGGATGAAAGTAGTGGCCAAGTTGCTCAAACCTTCCTCGGCACGAGGCCACTATCGGAGGATAAACCTACAAGCAAAGTTCTGTGCTGCCTCCTATGTACTCGAAAGGTTACTCGTACAAGCATTAATTTTAGCAAGAAGTACCTTCGACTGAACACCATTTACCAGTCTATGCCCTAGGTAATTAAAGTTCATCCAGGGATCATATTGGCTGTGATCTCAATCATTTGGATGCATAAACATACTGAACATGTGTATATCTAAATCTTTTTGTGAATTATCTATGAATATTGTTGTGTGATCTATCAATCATTTGGATCCATAGACATGCTGAACTTGTGTATATATGAATCTTTTGAGTTGTTGATAGTTAATGTTGGCTATGAATATGAACGTGTCCGGTGAACCTGAGTTTGATACGAATGTTTACCTTTTCTGTTGTGCTTGTGTGTGAACTTGTTAGTATGCCTACTGCAGGGTATGTGACGTGTGGGTGTCAACGACACACCTTCTTCTCGAGAAGAATTGCACCTGCTTTGTTAGGGTAGCAACGGCGCATCAGCTCTATTTAATCTTTTTTCTCTGTCTTGCCCACTCCCCCGCTCAACACCTGCCGTAATGTTTTCGGCCTCAAAACAAACATAGTATTGTGTTGTTTTGGGGCTTGATGAAAAATCGAGTGCTGGTTTCTATAGGTTGGCCCGCCCAGCAAATGGGCTGCTGGTCCACCACGGACTGGTAGGCTAAAAATACAAGTTGTATGGTGCACATGCAAGTAAAAAAACGCCATCAAGAGGCATCCATTGAAGAAAAAAATCAATCCTGATGTGCTTCTTCAGTCGTGCCGCCGGGCCCCTCTATAATCCAGTTCGCTCGGGGATCTGGTATCATTTTTTTCCAGAGGGCGAACAAGTATCAGCTAGGCCTAGGTTTTGTATTTTAACATGTGTAGCTCATGACATACGGTGACAGTGGTTTCAACTTAGTTTTTGAGGTCCATACCGGCCTATGGGCTTTTTCATAAAGATCGGCAGCCCAATGTATTTTTTAACCACATTATATATATTTATATTATTACTATTATCGTATATTTTATAGAGACTTATATATACATTATAAAAACATCCCACGTGTTATTAACTTATAAAAGTAAATATTCAACAGAAGTTGGCAAGGAAAATCCTGCTTGTTTTTGACTCACCGGCAAGGAAAATCCTGGTGATTGCGTACAAAAGCTTTCGAAGACTTCAAGGACCAATGTAATAATAACGCTCTCATTTTTATTTTGAGCAATAACTCGCTAATTTGTTAATTATGTATATAAAAAATGTGCCTGTCCGGTTTATTTATGATATTAATTGCTCCTTCTAACATAACATTATATATATAACGAGCCCAGCTAATTCGTGTATTTGAAGGAAGTGCAAATGGGCTGGGCTTTCTTAGATAATATAAATGGGCCGCATTGACGCGAAATTATTTGTTCACCCAGCCCAGCAAATGGACTGTACATTCTAGAAAACATGGGTTAAATATAAGCCACATTTTTGCAGGCTGACATGTGGGCCAATATGTCAAAGCCTACGCACGGCGTTGTCAACTTGGCTGGCATGCACCTTCAATCTCTCGTCTTCTTCCTCCAGCGTCGCCTGGACCACCTGGTCTAGCCTCCGGCCGCTAGCGGCTCTGCTTAGCACGCGTCGCTGCGAAACGCTACCCCACCGCCAGCCAGGCTTTCCCTCCACCCCCCACAACTCCTGTTATTCTCCACCTACTGCAGCCCCACGCCGCACCAGAACTAGTTATAACCCTTCTCCTCCACTCAATCTGCGACTCTACTGCCGTGTCTTCCCACCTCCGAGTCATTCCCGTCCGAGGCCTCGCCGTCGTCCACCGCCTCGTTGCGCTCGATGCGGCATGGTCAACAAACAAGAGTCATCAGAAGAGGACTCTATGTGGAGAGCCTGACGGCTGGGACCCACGAGGTCCATGGTCGCACGCAAGGAAAGTTCCTCCTTATTAAGCTGGAAAAAAATGTTTCCTCCACCTGACAGCTGGGACCCACTGGCTGTATCTTCGCACGGAAGGAAGTGCCTCCTTGTTATGCGAAAAAAATTATTCCTCCCGTTGACAGCTCGGACCCGTCAGATTTGGTGGCTAACTTGTGGGCATACTAAGAGGACGTGTACGCAGGGCTTTGTCAACTTAATCAAGAAACGATTCTAGCAGCTGCACCGTTGGATGTTAATCCAACAGCCGTGCTCCTTCTTCAACCTCTGTTCTTGTTCCTGTCTCCCGTGGGCGGCACCGCGGCTTTGCTGCCACGCACCAGAACCAGTCTAGTTTCCCACACCTATCCATCTGCGACTCCACTGCCCTGTCTTCCCCACCTCCGGGTCACTGGGGTCTCGCTGTCGTCCACCGGCCTTTGGTGCGCTCGGCACAATGTGGTCATCGTGGTCAACAATCGAGAGTCATCGGAAGATGACTGTACGTGAGAGGCTCACACTAGGGATGTGTTAGGGAATGTAGTATTTCAAAATTTTCGTACGATCACGCAAGATCTATCTACTAGATGCATAGCAACGAGAGGGGAGAGTGTGTCTACGTACCCTCGTAGACCGGGAGCGGAAGAGTCTAGTGGCGCGGTTGATGTAGTCGAACTTCTTTGCTATCGAACCGATCAAGCACCGAACGTACGGAGCCTCCGCGTTCAGCACACGTTCAGCTTGATGACGTCCCACGAGCTCTTGATCCAGTAGAACTTCGTGGGAGAGTTTCGTCAGCACGACGACGTGGTGAGGGAGATGATGAAGCTACCGGCGCAGGGCTTCGCCTAAGCACTGCAACGGTATGACCGAGGTGTGATTCTGTGGAGAGGGGCACCGCACACGGTTGGGAGAGATCAACTGATCAACTTGTGTGTCTATGGGGTGCATCTACCCCTGTATATAAAGGAGTGGAGGAGGGGGAGGGCCGACCCTCTTTATGGCGCGCCCTAAGGTGAGTCCTACTCCCACCGGGAGTAGGATTCCCCTTTTCCTAGTAGAACTAGGAGGCCTTCCAAGTAGTAGGAGTAGGAGAGAAGGAAAGGGAAAAGAGAAGAGAAGGAAGGAGGGGGCGCAGCCCCTCCCCCTAGTCCAATTCGGACTACGCCTTGGGGGGCGCAGCCTCCTCTCTTTCTTTCCCCTAAAGCCCAATGAGGCCCATATACTCCCCGGCGAATTCCCGTAACTCTCCGGTACTTCGAAAAATACCCGAATCACTCGGAACCTTTCCGATGTCCGAATATAGTCGTCCAATATATTGATCTTTACGTCTCATCCATTTCGAGACTCCTCGTCATGTCCCCGATCTCATCCGAGACTCCGAACTACCTTCAGTACATCAAAACACATAAACTCATAATACCGATCGTCATCAAACGTTAAGCGTGCGGACCCTACGGGTTCGAGAACTATGTAGACATGACTGAGACTCATCTCCGGTCAATAACCAATAGCGAAACTTGGATGCTCATATTGGCTCCTACATATTCTACGAAGATCTTTGTCGGTCAAACCGTATAACAACATACGTTGTTACCTTTGTCATCGGTATGTTACTTGCCCGAGATTCGATCGTCAGTATCACCATACCTAGTCAATCTCGTTACCGACAAGTCTCTTTACTCGTTCTGTGATACAGCATCTCGTGACTAACTCGTCAGTCATTTGCTTGCAAGGCTTATTAAGATGTGTATTACCGAGAGGGCCCAGAGATACCTCTCCGACACTCGGAGTGACAAATCCTACTCTTGATCTATGCCAACACCACGAACACCTTCAGAGACACCTGTAGAGCATCTTTATAATCACCTAGTTACGTTGTGACGTTTGATAGCACACAAGGTGTTCCTCCGGTATTCGGGAGTTGCATAATCTCATAGTCATAGGAACATGTATAAGTCATGAAGAAAGCAATAGCAGTAAAACTAAACGATCGTAGTGCTAAGCTAACAGATGGGTCTAGTCCATCACATCATTCTCCTAATGATTTTATCTCGTTGATCAAATGACAACTCATGTCTATGGTTAGGAAACATAACCATCTTTGATCAATGAGCTAGTCTAGTAGAGGCATACTAGGGACACTCTGTTTTGTCTATGTATTCACACATGTACTAAGTTTCTGGTTAATAAAATTCTAGCATGAATAATAAACATTTATCATGATATAAGGAAATAAATAATAACTTTATTATTGCCTCTAGGGCATATTTCCTTCAGTCTCCCACTTGCACTAGAGTCAATAATCTAGTTCACATCTCCATGTGATTTAATACCGGTAGTTCACATCGTTATGTGAATAACACCCATTGTTCACATCGCCATGTGACCAACACCCAAAGGGTTTACTAGAGTCAATAATCTACTTCACATCGCTATGTGATTAACACCCAAGAGTAATAAGGTGTGATCATGTCTTGCGTCCGAGAGAAGTTTAGTCAACGGGTCTGTTACATACAGATTCGTATGTATTTCGCAAATTTCTATGTCTACAATGCTCTGCATGGAGCTACTCTAGCTAATTGATCCCACTTCCAATATACATCCAGATTGATACTTAGAGTCATCTAGATTAGTGTAAAGCTTGCATCAGTGTAACTCTTTACGACGAACTCTTTATCACCTCCATAATTGAGAAAACATTTCCTTAGTCATGCAGTAACTAAGGATAATTTTGACCGTTGTCTAGTGATCTACTCCTGGATCACTTTTGTACCTCCTTGCCAAACTCATGGTAAGGTACACAAAACATTTGGTACACAGCATGGGATACTTTATAGAACCTATGGCTGAGGCATAGGGAATGACTTCAATTCTTTCTCTATCTTCTGCCGAGGTCGGGCTTTGAGTCTTAGTCAACTTCATACCTTACAACTCAGGCAAGAACTCCTTCTTTGACTGACCCACTTCAAAAAATTATCAAGGTATGTACTCATCAAGCGTCTCGATCTATCTCTATAGATCTTGAGGCTCAAAATGTAAGCAGCTTTACCGAGGTTTTTCTTTGAAAAACCTCCTTTCAAACACTCCTTTATGCTTTCCGAAAAATTCTACATCATTTCTAATCAACAATATGTCATTCACATATACTTATCAGAAAGGCTGTAGTGCTCCCACTCACTTTCTTGTAAATACAGGCTTCACCGCAAGTCTGTATAAAACTATATGCTTTGATCAACTTATCAAAGCGTATATTCCAACTCTGAGATGCTTGCACCAGTCCATGGATGGATCACTGGAGCTTGCACACTTTTTTAGCACCTTTAGGATTGAGAAAACCTTCTGGTTGCATCATATATAACTCTTCTTTAAGATATCCATTCAGGAATGTAGTTTTGACATCCATTTGCCAGATTTCATAATCATAAAATGCGGCAATTGATAACATGATTCAGACAGACTTAAGCATCGCTATAGGTGAGAAAGTCGCATTGTAGTCAACTCCTTGAAGTTGCCGAAAACCTTTCAAAAAGTCGAGCTTTGTAAACAGTAACATTACTGCCAGCGTCGGTCTTCCTCTTGAAGATCCATTTATTTTCGATGTCTTGTCGATCATCGGGTAAGTCAACCAAAGTCCACACTATGTTCTCATACATGGATCCCATCTCAGATTTCATGGCCTCAAGCCATTTTGTGGAATTTGGGCTCATCATCGCTTCCTCATAGTTCGTAGGTTCATCATGGTCTAGTAACATGACTTCCAGAACCGGGTTGCCGTACCACTCTAGCGCAGAACATACTCTGGTTGATCTACGAAAATCAGTAGTAACTTGATCCGAAGTTTCATGATCATCATCATTAGCTTCCTCACTAATTAGTGTAGGAATCACTGGAACTAGTTTCTGTGATGTACTACTTTCCAATTTGGATGAAGGTACAATTACCTCATCAAGTTCCACTTTCCTCCCACTCACTTCTTTCGAGAGAAACTCTTTCTCTAGAAAGGATCCATTCTTAGCAACGAATATCTTGCCTTCGGATCTGTGATAGAAGGTGTACCCAACAGTCTCCTTTGGGTATCCAATGAAGACACATTTCTCCGACTTGGGTTCGAGCTTATCAGGTTGAAACTTTTTCACATAAGCATCGCAGCCCCAAACTTTAAGAAACGACAACTTTGGTTTTTGGCCAAACCACAGTTCGTAAGGTGTCATCTCAACGGATTTAGATGGTGCCCTTATTAAACGTGAATGCAGCTGTCTCTAATGCATAATCCAAAATGATAGTGGTAAATCGGTAAGAAACATCATAGATCGCACCATATCTAATAAAGTACGGTTACGACGTTCGGACACACCATTACACTGTGGTGTTCCAGGTGGCGTGAGTTGTGAAACTATTCCACGTTTTAAATGAAGACCAAACTCATAACTCAAATATTCACCTCCATGATCAGATCGTAGAAACTTTATTTCTTGTTACGATGATTCTCTACTTCACTCTGAAATTCTTTGAACTTCTCAAATGTTTCAGACTTGTGCTTCATCAAGTAGATATACCCATATCTGCTCAAATCATTAGTGAAGGTCAGAAAATAACGATACCCATCGCGAATTTCAACACTCATCGGTCCACATACATTAGTATGTATGATTTTCATCAAATCTGTTGCTCGCTCCATTGTTCCGGAGAACGTAGTTTTAGTCATCTTGCCCATGAGGCATGGTTCGCAAGCACCAAGTGATTCATAATCAAGTGATTCCAAAATTCCATCACTATGGAGTTTCTTCATGCGTTTTACACCAATATGACCTAAACGGTAGTGCCACAAATAAGTTGCACTATCATTATTAACCTCGCATTTTTGGCTTCAATATTATGAATATGTGTATCACTACGATTGAGATTCAACAAACTATTTTCATTGGGTGCATGACCATCGAAGGCTTTATTCATGTCAACAGAATAATTATTATTCTATGACTTTAAATGAATAACCGTATTGCGACAAACATGATCAAATCATATTTATGCTCAACGCAAATGCCAAATAACATTTATTTAGGTTCTACACTAATCCCGAAAGTATAGGGAGTGTGCGATGATGATCATATGAATCTTGGAACCACTTCCAACACACATTGTCACTTCACCTTTAACTAGTCTCTGTTCATTCTGCGACTCTTGTTTCGAGTTACTAATTTTAGCAACTGAACTTGGTATCAAATACTCAGGGGTTGCTATGAACACTAGTAAAATACACATCAATAATCTGTATATCAAATATACCTTTGTTCACTTTGCCATCCTTCTTATCCGCCAAGTATCTAGGGCAGTTCCACTTCCAGTGACCATTTTATTTGTAGTAGAAGCACTTAGTTTTAGGCTTGAGTTTAGCTTTGGGTTTCTTCACGGGAGTGACAACTTGCTTTTCATTCTTCTTGAAGTTCCCCTTCTATCCCTTTGCCCTTTAGTTGAAACAAGTGGTCTTGTTAACCATCAACACTTGATGCTCTTTCTTGATTTCTACCTTCGCCGATTTCAGCATCGCGAAGAGCTCGGGAATTACTTTCGTCATCCCTTGCATATTATAGTTCATCACGAAGTTCTACTAACTTGGTGATAGTGACTAGAGAACTTTGTCAATTACTATCTTATCTGGAAGATTAACTCCCACTTGATTCAAGTAATTGTAGTACCCAGACAATCCGAGCACATGCTCACTGGTTGAGCTATTCTCCTCCATCTTGTAGGCAAAGTACTGTCAGAGGTCTTATACCTCTTGACACGAGCATGAGTATGAAATACTAATTTCAACTCTTGGAACATCTCATATGCTCTGTGGCGTTCAAAATGTTTTGAAGTCCCAGTTATAAGCCGTAAAGCATGGCGCACTAAACTATTAAGTAGTCATCATACCGAACTTGTCAAACGTTCATAACGTCTACATATGCTCCTGCAATAGGTCTGTCACCTAACTGTGCCTCAAGGACATAATTCTTCTGTGCAGCAATGAGGAAAATCCTCAGATCAAAGAACAAGTCTGCATCATTGCTACTAACATCTTTCAACTTAGTTTTCTCTAGGAACATATAAAAACAAACGGGGAGCTACATCGCGAGCTATTGATCTACAACATAGATATGCTAATACTACCAGGACTAAGTTCACAATAAATTATAGTTCAATTAATCATATTACTAAAGAACTCCCACTTAGATAGACATCCCTCTAGTCATCTAAATGATCACGTGATCCAAATCAACTAAACCATGTTTGATCATCACGTGAGATGGAGTAGTTTTCAATGGTGAACATCTTATGTTGATCATATCTACTATATGATTCACGCTCGACCTTTCAGTCTCTAGTGTTCCGAGGCCATGTCTATACACGCTAGGCTCGTCAAGTTTAACCCGAGTAATCTGCGTGTGCAAAACTGGCTTACACCCGTTGTATGTGAACGTAGAGCTTATCACACCCGATCATCATGTGGTGTCTCAGCATGACGAACTTTCGCAACGGTGCATACTTAGGGAGAAAACTTGTACCTTGAAATTTTTGTAAGGGATAATCTTATAATTCTACCATCGTACTAAGAAAAATAAGAAGCATAATAAGATAAACATCACATGCAATCAAAATATGTGACATGATATGGCCATCATCATCTTGTGCTTTCGATCTCCATCTCCAAGGCACCGTCATGATCACCATCGTCACCGGCGCGACACCTTGATCTCCATCGTAGCATCGTTGTCGTCTAGCCAACTATTGCTTCTACGACTATCGCTACCGCTTAGTGATAAAGTAAAGCAATTACATGGCGATTGTATTTCATACAATAAAGCGACAACCATATGGCTCCTGCCAGTTGCCGATAACTTTACAAAACATGATCATCTCATACAATAACGTATCACTCATCATGTCTTGACCATATCACATCACAACTGTAACATCCCAAATTTTCAATTTGGAATGTTATACATAGATCATATTTGCATTTGCATGTTTTTGCATTTTGTTGTGGAGTTCCTCGAAATTCTAAGCAACTCAAGGACCTACGGAGAGAGTTGGGGATATTACCGTTTTCGTATTTGAGTTCACTCGAATACCGGTACGAGGACAGTGTGATTCTAATTATTTTTCTCTCCTAAAAATATTTCTAAACACAAAATATGAGCGGAGATAATATGACTTCTCCAAAATAACAGAAATATTGGAGGAAAAATATTAAAATCACTTTTGGTATTTTTCTGGATTTATTTGCATAGGAAAAATACGCGTTTTTCAAAATTGCATTTAGGTCCAGGAAAAATGTTCACTTTGTCCTAAATATTATTAGAGGGCGGTGAAAATTTATTTTCGGAATTTTGGAGTCTGTTTGGTATTTCTTTCGTTAGTTTTTCTGTGCAAGGACTCTATTAAGAAAAAAAAAAGGAAACCGACTTGGAGTTTTACTAGCCCAGGACTCTGGGCTTTATAAGCCGCCCGAGCCGGCCCGAAACGCCCAGCCCAGCGCCCCGCCTCGCCCTAGCCGCCAGCCCCGCCGCCTGCAGCCGCCGCCCCGCCGCCACCCGACGCCGCCGCCGCCCGCCTGCAGCAGCACTGCCGCCCCGCGACGCCGCCGCCCCACCCCGCCAGAGTACCCCGCCGCCGGACCGCCGTCGCCGGAGTTCGTCGTCGAGGTATATCGGTTTTTTATCTTTTAGAAACCGATCGGTTTAGTAAGAACACCGTAGATTCGTTTTTTTATTAGATTAGATCGGTTCGGTTTTCGTCGGTTTAGTTATTTAACGGACGTTCGTCCATACGTTCGTTCTAACGAACGGTTTTCGTTAGTTAACCGCAAACAGCGAACGTTCGTTCGTTAGCCTCTTCGTCCATTTTCTTTTTTGGGGTATTTATCCGCGGTTTTTCCGATCGCGATTTCTGCCCTGATCTTGTTTCGCGTTTTTCTTTTTGCTCGAGAGTCGGAATTAGGTGATTCAAAATTCCAGATCTTCGTCTCGATGCCCTCTTTACGTTTAATCAACTTGAACAAAGTTTTGTCTACAGTAAAATTTGACTTTAGGCCAACTAGTAAACCGGAGCTCGTTTCTTTCGCAGTTTGAGTTTCGTTGCTTCTTTCGAGTTGATTCTTTTTGCAAACCGGAGTTCTTAAGTTGAACTTTCTGGTTAGATCTCTTATTTGAGTTTTACCCGTGCATTAGGTAAGTACTTATTGTATGCTTGTTTGTTTGCGATAGAGTACCCGGAGTGCGCCGCTTGCTACTTTGAGTCTCTAGGTTTTGCGGATCATCAGCAAGGCAAGTAACACTTTGATCATACTTTCCAATTACCCAGTTTTCATTGCATTAGTCCAACCCTCACACATTGCATGAGTAGGATTAATTAATTTGTGGGATTGGGAAGTAGTTTGAGGTAGTACCTATTACCTACAACACATTCAAACCTTCGGGAGTTACTTCTATGTTTTGAGTATCTAGTACTTGGATTATCATGTGAATCTCATCATGTTACTTTAAATTAATTTTGTTGGGTTAATGATTATTTTAATTGGGGTTGAGAGGATGTCTATCTTCTCAACGATGTTTCAACTACCATGATAGTTAACTAAAATCTATTCCTTTGAAGTAGGGAAAAATTGGCTTTACGCAAAAACTTAACCGTAGAGCTTTCCACCAGCCATATTGCATATATTATAGTTTTACTTTCATTGCATTCTCTTGTGTTACCTTGCCAGCATATTCCATGTGCTGACCCGTTTTCGGGCTGCAACGTTTCATGTTGCAGACTTTTCAGACGACGAGTAAGATGCCCTTTTTAGGTCGTGGTTCTATACTCAGTGATGCCGCTGGAGTTGATGGACTCACTTATCTTCCAAGCCTTCCGCTGTTATCGTGTTAGATGGCCTTCAGCCATATTATTTGTAATAAATTCATCGTTGGACTATCGATGTAATAAGAGTGTGATTGCTACTCTGTTATAAATCCTTCGAGTACTGTGCGTGTCAGCATTACTGATCCAGGGATGACACTGATGCATAGAGATTGGACTTTTTGAGGTCTGGTCGCTACAAGATGGTATCAGAGCACACGCTGACTGTAGGACACGACCACTAAGACAAGCCCTAGAGCACAATTCACTCTTCTCTTTTCCGACTCCTCATCTTTTCTACTCTTTAGGATGGTGGAAGCAAAGCACAAGTTCATGCAACCGGATGATGATACACCCTTTGGACGATACCTGAAGGAAGTCACCAGATATCTAAACATTGGATTACCAAGTTTCACCGGAACCTACAATGCCACTCTACCTGAGGAGGAGCGTTGGTTGATTCAAGCCCAAGTTCCAGGAAGGACGTTTGCACCTGTCACCTCACTCATATCATTTTCCTTTAATGCGCCTACATGGAGCCTAGGTAGGAGTATGGCAGCCCACATTGCTATGGGAAGGATTGGAGAAGTCTACAAGCAGGAGCTAAAGGACACTATCTACCAGATTTGTGGATGCCAAGATGAGAATTGGGATATGATCAGCACCCGGAAGGATAGGTCCATTGCAGCATTCATCCAGGAGTTGAACCACCACATTCGTCACCAGGAGCACCAGATGTGTGCTGGGATGATAGATTTGAAGAAAGCCCTAAATAGGAATTTGGAGCTAGAAGAAGAACTCAAGTCTACACGCGACGGATATGAGGAGGAGATGAAAATACTTGTGGAAAAGAATGATGATTTGATCCGGAAGTTAGGGATACTCATGGGAGAAGAAGACGAGGAAGAAGAACCCCAGGAGATACCACCGGAAGACTATATCATCATAGATGACACAGATTCGGAAGCTGAGGATAGCAAGGATGAAGACTATGAAGATGAAGCTGGAGCAGATATTATGGAATCCTCTGCCGATCAATATTTTTAGATGACCACCCTGTGACTAGTAGTTTATCTCCATATATTAGTTTTAGAGCACTTTTGTAACGATCGTTAGATTTGTAAGACCTTGTTTGAAATTGATTGGTTTGATATGATTGTGTGTTTGTCTCATGTGCATATGGGTAGTGATTTTCCCTTAGACCTCTTTTCTATTCTAATCTCTTCCCTCTACACCCATCAGATGCCTCCAAGACGTGAATTTGAGTTTCCCCCTGAGCTCACCCAGTTGATCCAGCAGCAGAACACCTGGATGCAACTTCTTGTCCAGAACACTCAGAACAACCAGAACAACAACAACAACCCTCCACCACCACCACCCGTGGACAACCTGACCGGTTTCTTAAGGTTAAAACCACCTGTGTTTGATAGCAGCATTGAACCAATTGTGGCTGATGACTGGCTATGCAAGATTGGAAGGGATTTGACTACCGCCAATTGCTCGGATGCTGAGAAGGTGCGATTTGCCGCACACCAGTTGTCTGGACCAGCCGCAGCATGGTGGGAGAATTACACAGCCACTTACCCCATAGCCAATGTGACTTGGGATCAGTTTCAGCAAGCTTTCCGTACTGCCCAGGTCTCAACTGGAGCCATGAGTATGAAGAAGCAGGAGTTTCGCAATTTGCGCCAAGGGGATCGTACTGTGGCCCAGTACGTGGATGAGTTTAGTACCCTATCTCGTTATGCCCCAGATGATGTGGCCACAGACGCCGCTAAGCAGGAGAGATTCATGGAAGGGCTGAATGATGAGATGAGTGTACAGTTGATGGTGGCAACTTTAAATAACTACCAGGAGTTAGTTGACCGCGCCCTAATGATTAAAAGGAAACATCAACAGATTGAGAGTCGCAAGAGGAAGTATGGGCAAGGGAAGTATAATTCTGGAGCTCAGCAGAAGCCCCGCTTTACCCCTAAAGCGGTAGGATAGTTTCAACATACCCATGGAGGAGGTAGCTCGCACAACCACAATGGCACCAAGAATGGCAATGGGAATGGGAATGGAGCCAACGGAAACCAGAACCGCCCTACACCGTCTACACCCACCAAGAGGGATTTTAGCCATGTCACTTGTTACAAGTGTGGGAAGAATGGACATTATGCCAATGAATGCCCAGAATCTAAGAATGGGAACGGCAATGGAAGCGCCACGAAGAAGCCCAACCCTTTCAACAAAGGACAAGTGAACCACATGACCGTGGAGGAGGTAGAAGAGCAACCAGATGCTGTTGTCGGTAAGTTTTTGGTTAAGACATTTACCGCAATAGTTCTTTTCGATACTGGTGCATCGCATTCCTATATTTCAAGCGGATTCGTAAATAGACATAGGATGTCCACCCGAGTTCTTAAGACCCCCATGTTAGTAAGTTCGCCTGGAGCAGATTATATGGCACACCAAGGATGTTTTCAGACGCCATTGATCATAGGACGCCACACTTTCCCCTCTGACCTAATAGTCCTGGAGTCACAAGGATTGGATGTGATATTAGGTATGGATTGGCTATCGAAGTATGGAGGTAACATTGACTGTGCCAGTAAGTCTATTTTGCTCACCACCCCGGAGGGAAAAAGGATTAAGTATGTATCTAGGCATTCGCCTATAAGGACTCAAGTGCATTCTCTCACGGGAGTTGTTCAGGAGGAAGTGCCAGTAGTAAAGGATTATCCGGATGTGTTTCCAGAGGAGTTACCTGGCATGCCATCGGATAGAGATATAGATTTTTTGATTGAACTTTTGCCAGGCACCGGGCCAATTTCTAAGAGACCATATAGGATGCCCACAAAGGATTTGGAGGAGATAAAGAAACAGATTAAGGAGTTACTGGATAAAGGATTCATACGCCCAAGTTCTTCGCCTTGGGGTTCACCAGTACTTCTAGTGGAGAAGAAGGATGGATCGTTAAGAATGGTTGTTGATTACCGAGGACTGAATGAAGTAACTATCAAGAACAAGTACCCATTACCGATGATCAATGATCTGTTCGATAGATTGCAAGGAGCTAAGATATTTTCCAAGATCGATCTACGACCAGGGTACCACCAATTGAAGATCCGAGAGCAAGATATACCTAAGGCAGCGTTTACCACTATGTATGGGTTGTACGAGTATACCATCATGTCGTTTGGTCTGACGAACGCACCGCATACTTTATGAACCTGATGAACAAAGTGTTTATGGAGTATTTGGATAAGTTCGTCGTAGTGTTCATAGATGATATTTTGATCTTCTCGAAGGATGAAGAGGAGCATGCAGAGCATTTGCGTTTGGTATTGGAGAAGCTCAGAGAACATCAGTTATATGCCAAGTTTAGCAAATGCGAGTTTTGGTTGAAGGAAGTCGGATTTCTCGGACACGTTATATCCGGAGAAGGAATAGCAGTAGATTTGGAGTTATCACTGTGATCCATTGGGAAGCACCAACAACAGTTGGAGAGATCCGGAGTTTTCCTGGACTTGCAGGATACTACCGGAGGTTTATCGAGAATTTCTCGAAGATTGCAAAACCCATGACGGAGTCGTTGAAGAAGGACACCAAGTTCAGTTGGATAGAAGAATGTGAGGCCAGTTTTCAGGAATTAAAGAAACGTTTGGTCTCATCCCCTGTGTTGATTCTGCCAGATCAACATAAGGATTATGAGGTGTACTGCGACGCTTCACGTCAAGGACTTGGAGCAGTTCTGATGCAGGAAGGAAGAGTTGTTTCGTATGCTTCACGGCAACTTCAACCTCATGAGCTGAACTATGCCACCCATGATTTGGAGTTAGCAGCCGTAGTGCATGCACTGAAGACGTGGAGACATTTTCTTATTGGGAACCATTGTGAAGTATATACGGATCACAAGAGTTTGAAGTATATATTCACTCAGAAGGAGCTAAATCTTAGGCAAAGGAGATGGCTGGAACTCATTAAGGATTACGACATGAGATTGCATTATCATCCCGGAAAGGCTAACGTAGTAGCCGATGCGCTAAGCCGTAAGAGCCATGTCAATACCTTAATGAAGGAAGAATTTACAAAGGAGTTAGCCGAGGACCTACGAGAACTACGTATGGAGATAGTTCCGAGAGGCTATGTAGCAACATTAGAAATCCAGTCTACCCTGATGGATAAAATCAGAGAAGTTCAGAAAGCCGACAAGGAGGTTGTCGCTATAAAGGAGAGAATGAGCGAAGGAAAAGCTAAAGGTTTTCATGAGGATGAGCACGACACCCTATGGTTTGAGGATCGAATCTATGTGCCTAATGACCCGGAGATCAGGAAGTTGATTTTACAGGAGGCCCATGATTCACCATACTCGATTCACCCAGGAAATACTAAGATGTATTTGGATTTGAAGGATATTTTCTGGTGGACCGGTATGAAGAAGGATATTGCGGAGTATGTAGCAGTTTGTGATGTGTGTCAGAGAGTAAAGGCAGAACATCAGAAGCCAGCCGGATTGTTACAACCTATGCCAATACCCAAATGGAAGTGGGAGAAGCTTGGCATAGATTTTATCACCGGATTGCCCAGGACCAAAGCAGGATATGATTCAATCTGGGTAGTAGTGGACCGATTGACGAAGGTAGCCCACTTTATCCCTGTGAAAACCACTTATACCAGTGCAAAGTTGGCAAAGATATACATGACCAGAATTGTATGTCTGCATGGAGTTCCGAAGAGCATCGTATCAGATAGAGGAACCCAGTTTACCTCAAAGTTCTGGAAGCAGTTACATGAAACCTTGGGTACCAGGCTAGAGTTTAGCACAGCGTTTCACCCGCAGACAGATGGACAGACGGAGAGAGTCAATCGGATTTTGGAAGATATGCTTAGAGCCTGTGCATTAGATTATGGATCTAGTTGGTATGACAACTTGCCCTATGCAGAGTTCTCATACAACAACAGCTACCAAGCCAGTTTGAAGATGGCCCCTTTCGAGGCATTGTATGGAAGGAGATGTTGAACACCGTTGTCGTGGGATGAAGTTGGAGACA
>LR738713.1:326494264-326513945 GCA_902687465.1 Secale cereale
GATCAGGAAGTTGATTTTACAGGAGGCCCATGATTCACCATACTCGATTCACCCAGGAAATACTAAGATGTATTTGGATTTGAAGGATATTTTCTGGTGGACCGGTATGAAGAAGGATATTGCGGAGTATGTAGCAGTTTGTGATGTGTGTCAGAGAGTAAAGGCAGAACATCAGAAGCCAGCCGGATTGTTACAACCTATGCCAATACCCAAATGGAAGTGGGAGAAGCTTGGCATAGATTTTATCACCGGATTGCCCAGGACCAAAGCAGGATATGATTCAATCTGGGTAGTAGTGGACCGATTGACGAAGGTAGCCCACTTTATCCCTGTGAAAACCACTTATACCAGTGTAAAGTTGGCAAAGATATACATGACCAGAATTGTATGTCTGCATGGAGTTCCGAAGAGCATCGTATCAGATAGAGGAACCCAGTTTACCTCAAAGTTCTGGAAGCAGTTACATGAAACCTTGGGTACCAGGCTAGAGTTTAGCACAGCGTTTCACCCGCAGACAGATGGACAGACGGAGACAGTCAATCGGATTTTGGAAGATATGCTTAGAGCCTGTGCATTAGATTATGGATCTAGTTGGTATGACAACTTGCCCTATGCAGAGTTCTCATACAACAACAGCTACCAAGCCAGTTTGAAGATGGCCCCTTTCGAGGCATTGTATGGAAGGAGATGTTGAACACCGTTGTCGTGGGATGAAGTTGGAGACAGACAGTTGTTTGGACCAGACTTAATCAAAGAGTCTGAGGAGAAGGTAAAGTTGATCCGAGATAGACTGAAAGTAGCTCAGTCCATGCAGAAGAGTTATACAAACTCAAAGCGCAAAGAGATAACCTATGAGATCGGAGACAGAGCATACTTGAGAGTATCGGCTCTGCGAAGAGTTGAACGTTTCGGAGTTAAAGGGAAGTTAGCCCCAAGATTTGTGGGACCTTACCGTGTTTTGGAACGCATGGGAGAGGTTGCCTATAAGTTGGAATTGCCCGAAGGATTGTCAGGAGTGCACGAGGTATTTCACATTTCGCAGCTTAAGAAGTGTCATGCGTAGATGGCCGATATACCGCTTAGAGACACAGTACCCTTGAAAGCAATTCAGTTGGACAGTGATCTGACTTACGAGGAGAAACCGGTTAAGATTCTCAAATTTTCGAGCAGAGTTACTCGCAGTAAGGTTACCAAGTTTTGCAAAGTTCAGTGGAGTCACCACACCGAGGAAGAAGCCACCTGGGAACGAGAAGCTGATCTACGCCAGGACCACCCACACCTGTTCTCTAGCCAAGTCGAATCTCGAGGGCGAGATTCATTCTAAGGGGGGTAGGTTTGTAACATCCAAAATTTTCAATTTGGAATGTTATACATAGATCATATTTGCATTTGCATGTTTTTGCATTTTGTTGTGGTGTTCCTCGAAATTCTAAGCAACTCAAGGACCTACGGAGAGAGTTGGGGATATTACCGTTTTCGTATTTGAGTTCGCTCGAATACCGGTACGAGGATAGTGTGATTCTAATTATTTTTCTCTCCTAAAAATATTTCTAAACACAAAATATGAGCGGAGATAATATGACTTCTCCAAAATAACAGAAATATTGGAGGAAATTATTTAAATTACTTTTGGTATTTTTCTGGATTTATTTGCGGATTTATTTGCATAGGAAAAATACGCGTTTTTCAAAATTGCATTTGGGTCCGGGAAAAATGTTCACTTTGTCCTAAATATTATTAGAGGACGGTGAAAATTTATTTCGGGAATTTTGGAGTCCGTTTGGTAATTCTTTCGTTAGTTTTTCTGCGCCAGGACTATATTTAGAAAAAAAAGGAAACCGACTTGGAGTCTTACTAGCCCAAGACTCTGGGCTTTATAAGCCGCCCGAGCCGGCCCGAAACGCCCAGCCCAGCGCCCCGCCTCGCCCTAGCCGCCAGCCCCGCCGCCCTAGCCGCCGCGCGCCGCCGCCGCATGCCGCGCCGCCGCCGTCGCACGCCTGCCGCGCCGCCGCCGCCGCACGCCGCCCCGCCGCCTAGCGCCGCGCCGCCGCCTGCCGCCGCCGCCCCGCCGCCACCCGCCGCCGCCGCCGCCCGCCTGCTGCCGCGCCGCCGCCCCGCCGCCACCCGCCGCCGCCGCCGCCCGCCTGCTGCCGCGCCGCCGCCCCGCGGCGCCGCCGCGCCGCCGCCCCACCCCGCCGGAGTACCCCGCCGCCGGACCGCCGTCGCCGGAGTTCCTCGTCGAGGTATATCGGTTTTTTAGAAACCGATCGGTTTAGTAAGAAAATTGTAGATTCGTTTTTTTATTAGATTAGATCGGTTTGGTTTTTGTCGGTTTAGTTATTTAGCGCACGTTCGTCCGTACGTTCATTTTAACGAACGGTTTTCGTTAGTTAACCGCACACAGTGAACGTTCGTTCGTTAGCCTGTTCGTCCATTTTCTTTTTCGGGGTATTTATCCGCGGTTTTTCCGATCGCGATTTCTGCCCTGATCTTGTTTCGCGTTTTTCTTTTTGCTCAAGAGTCGGAATTAGGTGATTCAAAATTCCAGATCTTCGTCTCGATGCCCTCTTTACGTTTAATCAACTTGAACAAAGTTTTGTCTACAGTAAAATTTGACTTTAGGCCAACTAGTAAACAGGAGCTCGTTTCTTTCGTAATTTGAGTTTCGTTGCTTCTTTCGAGTTGATTCTTTTTGCAAACCGGAGTTCTTAAGTTGAACTTTCTGGTTAGATCTCTTATTTGAGTTTTACCCGTGCGTTAGTTAAGTACTTATTGTATGCTTGTTTGTTTGCGATAGAGTACCCGGAGTGCGCCGCTTGCTACTTTGAGTCTCTAGGTTTTGCGGATCATCAGCAAGGCAAGTAACACTTTGATCATACTTTCCAATTACCCAGTTTTCATTGCGTTAGTCCAACCCTCACACATTGCATGAGTAGGATTAATTAATTTGTGGGATTGGGAAGTAGTTTGAGGTAGTACCTATTACCTGCAACACATTCAAACCTTTGGGAGTTACTTCTATGTTTGCTGTTAGGACATGCTATGCTCGTAGACGTGGTTTGGGTTTGAGTGAAATCCATGACAAATGTGAGTTTGTTAATTAAGGGTTCAACTTAAGGTGGTAACATTAATACACATCTGGGTGGATTGAGGCATCTGGGTATTCCAGTGATTGTCTGTTTTTCTTTTGGACCGCCACCCATGCTCAAAGGGATCATGAGATTTTTCATACTAGAAACTTCTGTGTGCAACCACATGCCAATATGGGCTCTGGCATAGTTGAGTAAGTTGTGGGAAACCTTTCCAGGATGGGCTAGCAGATGTAGTGGGTTTTGTAGGTGTACCGTCCTATCTATCTGGTTAAGGGGACCTCTTCGGAAAGACTGTGTCTCGGTCATCCGTTTCTCAAACACCATGCAGTGCGAGAAACCAAACGAAGGCGATCGAGTCTTGTGGGGAAAAGTGCACAAACCTCTGCAGAGTGTACAAACTGGTCATGATTAGCCGCGTCCCCGGTTATGGACGTTTTGAGTATCTAGTACTTGGATTATCATGTGAATCTCATCATGTTACTTTAAATTAATTTTGTTGGGTTAATGATTATTTTAATTGGGGTTGAGAGGATGTCTATCTTCTCAACGATGTTTCAACTACCATGATAGTTAACTAAAATCTATTCCTTTGAAGTAGGAAAAAATTGGCTTTACGCAAAAACTTAACCGTAGAGCTTTCCACCAGCCATATTGCATATAGTATAGTTTTACTTTCATTGCATTCTCTTGTGTTACCTTGCGAGCATATTCCATGTGCTGACCCATTTTTGGGCTGCAACGTTTCATGTTGCAGACCTTTCAGACGACGAGTAAGATGCCCTTTTTAGGTCGTGGTTCTATACTCAGTGATGCCGCTGGAGTTGATGGACTCACTTATCTTCCAAGCCTTCCGCTGTTATCGTGTTAGATGGCCTTTAGCCATATTATTTGTAATAAATTCATCGTTGGACTATCGATGTAATAAGTGTGTGATTGCTACTCTGTTATAAATCCTTCGAGTACTATGCGTGTCAGCATTACTGATCCAGGGATGACACTGATGCAGAGAGATTGGACTGTTTGAGGTCTGGTCGCTATGCCCTGCAAAAACAAGTTAGACGTCGTCTACATTGTTGTTGCAAGTTTCACGTGGCTGCTATATGCTTAGCAAGAACCGTTCTTACCTACCCATACAAAACCACAACGATATTTAGTCAAGTATGTGCTGTTTTAACCTTCACAAGGACCGGGCGTAGCCACACTCGATTCAACTAAAGTTGGAGAAACTGACACCCGCCAGCCACCTTTGTGCGAAGCACGTCGGTAGAACCAGTCTCGCGTAAGCATACGCGTAATGTCGGTCCGGGCCGCTTCATCCAACAATACCTCCGAATCAAAGTAGTATGACTAGTATCGTCCACAACTCACTTGTGTTCTACTCGTGCATATCATCTACCCATAGACCTGGCTCATGATGCCATTGTTGGGGAACATAGTATTTCAAAATTTCCTACGATCACGCAAGATCTATCTACTAGATGCATACCAACGAGAGGGGAGAGTGTGTCTACGTACCCTCGTAGACCGGGAACGGAATCATCTAGTTACGCTGTTGATGTAGTTAAACTTCTTCGTGATCCAACCGATCAAGAACCGAACGTACAGAGCCTCCGCGTTCAGCACACGTTCAGCTTGATGAAATCCCACGAGCTCTTGATCCAGTAGAACTTTGCGGGAGAGTTTCGTCAGCATGACGGCGTGGTGACGGAGATGATGAAGCTACGGGCACAGGGCGTCGTCTAAGCACTGCAACGGCATGACCAAGGTGTGATTCCGTGGAGAGGGGCACCGCACACGGTTGGGAGAGATCAACTGATCAACTTGTGTGTCTATGGGGTGCCTCTACCCCTGTATATAAAGGAGTGGAGGAGGGGGAGGGCCGGCCCTCTCTATGGCGCACCCTAGGGGAGTCCTACTCCCACTAGGAGTAGGATTCCCCTTTTCCTAGTAGAACTAGGAGGCCTTCCAAGTAGTAGGAGTAGGAGAGAAGGAAAGGGAAAAGAGAAGAGAAGGAAGGAGCGGGTGCAGCCCCTCCCCCTAGTCCAATTCGGACTAAGCCTTGGGGGGGCGCAACCTCCTCTCTCTCTTTCCCCTAAAGCCCAATAAGGCCCATATACTCCCCAGCGAATTCCCGTAAGTCTCCGGTACTCCGAAAAATACCCGAATCACTCGGAACCTTTCCGATGTCCGAATATAGTCGTCCAATATATCGATCTTTAAGTCTCAACCATTTCGAGACTCCTCGTCATGTCCCTGATCTCATCCTGGACTCCGAACTACCTTCGGTACATCAAAACACATAAACTCATGATACCGATCGTCATCAAACGTTAAGCGTGCGGACCCTACGGGTCGAGAACTATGTAGACATGAACGAGACTCATCTCCGGTCAATAACCAATAGCGGAACCTGGATGCTCATATTGGTTCCTACATATTCTACGAAGATCTTTATCGGTCAAACCGTATAACAACATACGTTGTTCCCTTTGTCATCGGTATATTACTTGCCCGAGATTTGATCGTCGGTATCAGCATACCTAGTTAATCTCGTTATCGGCAAGTCTCTTTACTCATTCTGTAATACATCATCTCGTGACTAACTCATTAGTCATTTGCTTGCAAGGCTTATTATGATGTGTATTACCGATAGGGCCCAGAGATACCTCTCCGACACTTGGAGTGACAAATCCTATTCTTGATCTATGCCAACACCATGAACACCTTCGGAGACACCTGTGGAGCATCTTTATAATCACCCAGTTACATTGTGACGTTTGATAGCACACAAGGTGTTCCTCCGGTATTCGGGAGTTGCATAATCTCATAGTCATAGGAACATGTATAAGTCATGAAGAAAGCAATAGCAGTAAAACTAAACGATCATAGTACTAAGCTAACGGATGGGTCTAGTCCATCACATCATTCTCCTAATGATGTGATCCCGTTGATCAAATGACAACTCATGTCTATGGTTAGGAAACATAACCATCTTTGATCAATGAGCTAGTCTAGTAGAGGCATACTAGGGACACTCTGTTTTGTCTATGTATTCACACTTGTACTAAGTTTCCGGTTAATACAATTCTAGCATGAATAATAAACATTTATCATGATATAAGGAAATAAATAATAACTTTATTATTGCCTCTAGGGCATATTTCCTTCAGGACGCACCACGCCCATGGACGCATGCATGCAACGAAACGCGGCATGGTAAACGTGGTCAAGGAATGACTTCCATCGGAACTGTACTGTACGTGGAGAGGCTGACAGCTGGGTCCACAGCCACAGCAAGGAAGTGCCTCCTTATTACGCGGAAAATAATGATTCCTCCACCTAACAGCAGGGACCCACCGGCCGGGCCACCGTATTTTGCGAAAAAATGTTTCCCCCCTGACTGTTGGGACCCACCGGACGGGTCATCGTATTTCGCGAAAAAAACGTTCCTCCCGCTGTGAGCTCAGACCGACCGGAAGTGCCTCCTTATTACGCAGAAAAAATGAATACTCTCCCTGCTAGTTGGGACCCACCTTGGTAGGAGACTGACTTGTGGGCCTACCAAGTTGACGGGGACGGAGGGCTTTGTCAACTTAGTCAATATGAACGATTCTAGGTCCAGTTACCGTACGATGTTCATCCAACGGCAGTAGTGCTTCTTCAACCTCTGGTCTTCTTGCTCTAGCCGCCCAAACCAGCGCCGGTCGTGCCGCGTGCTCCTGCCTTCCGTGGCCAGCTGTGATGCCACGGAGGCCTCACTGCCCCCTACTACTCCCATCGCTGGCCAGGGCATCGCTCTACTCACCCACACCCCTGTTATTCTGCGGCGACGACAGCCTCACACCGCAGCCGAACTAGTGAACCCTCGTACTCCTCTCCGCGTGGGCATCTAGTGCCGCGTCTTCCCCGACTCCGTGTCGTCCCCTTCCTAGGCCTCGCCGTCGTCCACCGCCTTGGTGCTCTCAGCGCCGCGTGGTCAATGAGGTCAACGACCGACTTCCAGCGGAAGAGTACTGTACGTGGAGAGGTTGACAGCTGGGTCCACGACCACATCTGGGTCCACGGCCACAGCCCAGTTTTTTTGTGATTTTCCAAGTAAGTCGCTTTGTGAGGCCTTTTGGGCTGCAAATCTTTCAAGACGAGGAGAGCTTCATTTGGCTGGCCGAGAAAATGGCCTATCATTCATGAGAAATGGACTGTACATTTTTAAAACACATCAAACTGGCAATTAGTTTGAAATTTCTTTTTTTCATTTCGAGATTTTAAATTGCATTGATTTTTATGCATGGACAATTTGTTGGATTTTACATTGATATACATTTATTTTTAAAATCAGTTTGAATGGGACTTGAAATTTCGGGATTAAAAACAGTTCGGACCGCACCGAAATATGCAAAATTTCGTATAATTTTTTAACCATGGCCACAATATGGGCTGTAATGCTAACAAAAAGAATATGGGAGATGGGTTGTATGATGTTTTCCACAGATTTGAGGCTTTCCTAAAAAAAGGTTGATGCACAAGCATGCCTATTGGATGTCCATCCAACGGCTGTCGTGCTTCTTCAATCTCTGCTCTTCCTGCTCCAGCCTCTCAAACAAGCGTCGGCGGGACTGCCTGCTCCCTCCTCCCCGCGGCCGGCTGTGCTGCCGCGCAGGCCTCACCGCCCCTCCGTACTCCCATCGCTGGCCTAGCCATCCCTCTACTCACCCACACCTGATGTTATTCTCCGACGACGGCAGACGAACCAGTAAACCCTCGTACAATCGTACTCCCCTCTGCGTGGGAAACAACTGCCGATTCTTCCCTGCCTCCGTGTCGTTCCCTTCCTAGGCCTCGCCGTCGTCCACCGCCCTTGCTCTCGATGCTGGCGTGGTCAACATGGTCAAGGAACGACTTCAATCGGAAGAGTACTGTACATGGAGAGGCTGACAGCTGGGTCCACGGCAGCCACAAGGAAGTGCTTCCTTATTACGCGGAAAATAATTATTCCTCCACCTGACAACAGGGACCCACAGGACGGGCCACCGTATTTGGCAAAAAAAAACGTTCCCCCCTAACTACTGGGACCCACCGGACGGGCCACTGTATTTCGTGAAAAAAAAAACGTTCCCACCGCTGTCAGCTCAGATCCACCGAAAGTGCCTCCTTATTATGCACAAAAAAAATGAATACTCCCCCTGCTAGTTGGGACCCACCTTGATGGGTGGCTGACTTGTGGGCCTACTAAGTTGACGGGGACGGAGTGCTTTGTCAACTTAGTCAATATGAATGATTCTAGCTCCAGTGATCGTACGATGTCCATCCAACGGCCGTAGTGCGTCTTCAACCTATGGTGTTCTTGCTCCAGCCACCCAAAGCAGCGCCAGTCATGCCGCATGCTCCTGCCTCCTGTGGCCGACTGTGCTGCCGCGGAGGCCTCACCGCCCCCTACTATTCCCACCGCTGGCCAGGCCTTGTGGCGACAGTAGTCTCACACTGCAGCCGAACCACTAAACCCTTGTACTCCTCTCCGAGCGGGCTTCCACTGCCGCGTCTTCCCCGGCTCCGCGTCGTCCCCTTCCTAGGCCTCGCCGTCGTCCACCGCCCTGGTGCTCTCGGCGCGGCGTGGTCAATGTGGTCAAGGAACGACTTCCGTCGGAAGAGTATTGTACGTGGAGAGGCTGACAGCTGGGTCCACGGCCGCAGCAAGGAAGTGCCTCCTTATTACGCGCAAAATAATTATTCCTCCACCTGACATCGGGGACCCACCGAACGGGCCACCGTATTTCACAAAAAAAAACGTTTCCCCCTGACTACTGGGACCCACCAGCTACATCTTCGCACGCAAGGAAGTGCGTCCGGGCAAACAAAATGATTCGTCCCCCTGACTGTTGGGATCCACCAGCTACATCTTTGCACGCAAGGAAGTTCCTGACAGTAGGGACCCACCTGGTCGAAGCGTACGTAGCGTTGTCATTCTGGTCGCGAACGTGTACGTACATGCTGGTCGATGTAGAGGCGCACACGTGTCGTAGTAGAGGCGCGCACGTAGCATGTACACGTACATACAGCGACCAGTGTGCAAGAAAGAAAATACGGCCACGTACGTACATAAGGGCAGGGTCTCAAACGCTTACTCACGCATATGTATGGCCAGGGCTCGTGTAGATGGCTGGGTCATCGTCGTGTTCATGGGGAGGCAACGGAATGCGTCGTGTTCATCGGGAGGCAACGGAATGCGTGGAAGCCAACCGGCTTGGACGGAACAGCCGATGGAAACGAGGCCTGGCGTACCGCAGAACAGAGGAAACGACCTTGTGTTCGACCGGCCACGTTCAAAACGGGATCCTGTTCATCGGGAGGGGTCTGGCATACCGCCAAATGGCGGAAACGGACCTCCTACGGTCGAAACGGGGGTCCTGTTGATCGGGAGGGGTGTGGCGTACCGCAAAATAGAGGAAACGGACTTGTGTTGTTGCGCTACGGTCGAAACGGGGGTCTTGTTCATCAGGAGGGGTGTGGCGTACCGCAAAACGGCACTCCGCCGGATACTGTTCATCTCCATCGTCGACCCCCTCCAGCCTCCACGGGCTACTATTCATCCACCGTCGACCTCCTCCAGTCTCCACTTGCGACTGTTCAGCCTCCACCGCACGCTACTCCACCGGCTACTATTCAACCAGCCCTCTCCATGGGCTCCTGTTCAACCACCCCTCCATGGGCTACTGTTCATCCATCCCTCCACCGTCTACTGTTCATCCAGCCCTCCACGGGGTGGTCCTGTTCATCCAGCCCTCCCCGGGGTCCTGTTCATGCAGCCCCAAACGGCTCGATCGATCGGGGTCCTGTTCTTCCAGAGGCAACACCACGGGGTCCTGTTCATCCACCCCCAGCGGGAACTGTTCATCCAAACCCCCCAGCAACGCACACTGTTCATGCAGAGGCAGCATCGATCGGCTTCAGTTAGCAACAGTAGTGAAGGAATCTCTCGATCGGGTTCAGTTAACAGCCATCGATCGATCGCTCGGGTTAAGTAACGCGTAGCCTGCAGTGCAATCGCTCGGGTTCAGTTAGAGCCCTACGCCTTGCTCGGTTTCAGTTAGAGCCCAACGCCTCGCACCCACATGTGTGCGTGTATGAGAGAAACGTGCATTGCTTGGCCCCGACCTCCCACCGTAACCGGGAACACCACCATATTTTCCTCGCCCTCACTACTAGCACGGTTTTTTCCGTCATGGATGGCCCAGAGAACGTCATGCAGCTGCATCTCCGGCCCGCCCAGGACGAAAAGCCCATTTCCTGTCATGTTTTTTTGTCATAGAAGTAGGACCCCACCACATCTATGATGATATCGGGTTTTGTCATAATTATCATCATAGAAGTGTCATAAGTATGACAGAAATTTTTTTCGTTCAGCCCAAAATTTCACGGATGTGTCTTTTTTTGTAGTGTGAACCTGGGTAAACACCGTGTCCCCAGCCTCCTGTTACCATCAATCCTCAGACGCATAGTTCGGGACCCCCTACCCGAGATCCACCGGTTTTGACACCGACACGGGGCACCCCCCACATGCTTCTCTGGCCCAACAAGTGTCTTCTGGTCCATAAAAAATCCACAAAAAGTTTTGCTACATTTGGACTCCGTTTGAT
The DNA here is from genome assembly GCA_902687465.1 of Secale cereale. Lineage (NCBI taxonomy): Eukaryota > Viridiplantae > Streptophyta > Magnoliopsida > Poales > Poaceae > Secale > Secale cereale. The sequence goes on from LR738713.1 coordinate 326,504,988, forward strand.
ATTGATTTCCTGCGATGTAAAAAACAAGTAGAAAACAACAACTGACACTTGGCTCTATGTTAATAGGTTAGTACCAAAAAAAGATATAAAATGATTGTAAAATAGCCAAGAATGATAATATAACAGCGTGAAACAATCAAAAGTTATAGATACGTTGTAGACGTATCAGCATGCCCAAGCTTAATTCCTGCTCGTCCTCGAGTAGGTAAATGATAAAAACAGAATTTTTGATGTGGAATGATGCCTATCATGTTCATCTCATCATATTCTTTCTTTTATAGCATGGACAATTGGAATTTTATGTGGTTCAAAGCAATAGTGTAGTTTTGACATGAGGACTTTAATATTCAAGCATATCAACAAACAACCATGTCCTTCAAAATATCAATACTAAATCAAGTTATCCCTAGCCATCATGCTTAATCATTAATCCACTCATGCCACACATCCAAATGTCAATTTCATTCAATGCTCAAGTATGATAATAGTGTTCCGTAGTTGGTGCTTTGTAAGAGAAGATGGAGTCTCAAATAAAAATAAAAATTGCATAAAGTAAAAGATATGCCCTTCGCAGAGGGAAGTAGGGATTTGTAGAGGTGCCAGAGCTCAAAGCTTAAATTGAGAGGGAAAATTATTTTGGGTAGCATACTTTTCCCACCAACGAGACGACATAAGGTTCCCAACACTTTCCACACTAGATGCATCATAGGCGGTTCCCAAACAAAAAATAAAGTTTATTCCTTTTTCCACCAAACTTTCACAAGCCATGGCTAACCGTATCCACAGGTGCCCTCCATACCAACACTTTCCAAGGAGTTTATTATTTGACAACATAAAGTATTTTTTTTAATTTCGGGACTGGGAATCCCTATTACCGCCATACTCTTGTGGAATGACAAGTGAATAAACACTCATCTTGAGAATAACACATCTAGCATGAAAAATATTGGCCACCCCTCGCCGCTTCGCGAGTGGTACGGCCACACAAAAGAGAAAAATATTTTGAAAATTAGAGTTGGCACATACAAATTTTCTTAGAACGGCTTGGAAATACCGCATATAGGTAGGTATGGTGGACTCATTTGGAATAACTTGAGTTTTATGATTTGGGTGCACAAGTAGTATTTCTACTTAATACAAAGTGGAGACTAGCAAGAGATTGAGAAGCGACCAACCAAGGAACGAAAACCATCGTAAGGGAACATTAAACATAACCAAAACCAAATAATGCAACACAAGTAAGATATAATTTCATTGCATGACTATTGACTTTCATGCTTGCATAGGGAATCACGAACCTTAACATCAATATTCTTACTAAGACATAATTATTCATCAACATAGCGCACATACCACTATCATCATATCTCAAAACTATTACAAAGAATCAATTTAATTTTGTCCAATGATCTTCGTGAAAGTTTTTATTATATCCTTCTTGGATATCTATCACTTTGGAACTAATATCATATGTTGCTTTTGATAAGATCAACCAAATATAAGTGAAGATCATGAACATCAAATTTCTTTCTTTCAAATTAATCTAAGTGAAGCAAGAGAGAATTTCTTTAAAAAAAATACTAACTCTCAAATGATTCTAAGTGAAACAAGAGTGCATTTCTTCAAAAATAACAAATCACACCATGCTAAAAAAAATATGTGAAGCACTAGAGCAATTCCATAGCTCATAAAGATTTAAGTGAAGCATAGAGAGCAATTCTAACAAGTAATGGCATAATTTTGGCTCTATCAAATGGGTGTGTACAGCAAGGATATTTATTGAAAATTAAAGAGAAAAACAAGCAAAGACTCATATCATACAAGACGCTCCAAGCAAAACTCATAATATGTGACGAATAAAAATATTGCTTCGAGTAAAATACAGATGGTCATTAGAAGAAAGAGGGGATGCCACTCGGGCATCCCCAAGCTTAGTTGCTTGCTTCTCTTTGGATAATAGCTTGGGATGCCATGGGCATCCCCAAGCTTAGTCTCCTCTTACTCTTTATTCCTTCATCCATTGTAACATCACCCAAAACATAAAAACTTCAATCACACAAAGCTCAACAAAACTTCGTGAAATCCGTTAGTATAAAAAAACAAATCTTTACTCCAAGTACTATAGCAAACCATATTTTTAATTGTATTATATCTACTGTATTCTATCTTTTCTATGGCAAAAACTCATCAAAGGGAACCATAGAATCATCAAAACAAGCACATAACACATTAAAAACAGAATCCATTAAAAATAGAACAGTCTGTAAAGATGCGACTTTTGGCCATACTTTTGCAACTCTAAAAATTCTTAAAAATTAGGATAATGTGGATAATTTGTATATTGATAACCCGAAAAATATTCTAGAGTTTATCACGTTCCATTAATCGTCAGTAATTCTAAGTTTGGACGCAAATGTTTCTGAATTTTTCAACGTGATCACATCAACTATCAACCAAATCATCCCAAAGGCTTTGCTTGGCACAAATATTTATTTAAAGCCCAAAAACACATCTAAACAGAGGTATTATTGGGTATTTTATTGAAAACAGCAAGGAAACCAAAAACCAAAAAGATACAAGTTGGGTTGCCTCCCAACGAGCGCTATCGTTGTATGCCCTTAGCTAGGCATAATTCAAAGATCTCAAGTGTTGTCATCCTTGTTGGATGATCCATATGTTGCCCTCATTATAGATTCATTAGGCAATTTGATCTTTGTTCTTGGGAAGTGTTCCATGCCCTTTCTCAAGGGGAATTGGAATTTAATGTTCCCTTCTTTCATATCAATCACTGCACCAATGGTGCGTAAAAACTGTCTACCAAGTATAATGGGGCAAGACGGATTACAATCAATGTCAAGAACAACAAAGTATATGGGTACATAGTTCCTATTTGCAAGAAAAAGAACATCATTGATCCTCCCCAAAGGCTTTTTAATAGTGGAATCCACCAAATGCAAATTAAGAGAACAATCTTCAATATTGGTAAGACCAAGAACATCACAAAGAGATTTCGGAATCGTGGAAACACTAGCACCCAAATCACATAAAGCATTACACTCATAATTTTTAATCGTGATTTTGATAGTATGTTCCCATTCATCATGCAGCTTTCTAGGAATTGACACTTCTAATTCCAATTTATCTTCTAAAGCTTTCATCATAGCATCAACAATATGTTTAGTGAAAGCTTTATTTTGTTCGTAGGCATGAGGTGAATTTATCATGGATTGAAACAAAGAAATAAAATCAATCAAAGAGAAATTATCAATGATTAAAGTCTTTGTAATCCAAAAGAGTGGGCACATCACTAGCTACAGTTTTGACCTCTTCAAACCCACTTTTATCAATTTTCTCAACAAGATTTTCACCCTCCGAATTATTGGGACACCTTCTAGCTAAAGTTGACTCTTCTTCAATCCCTTTATCATGTAGTTGAACTTTACTAAACAAGGAATCAATAGAAGAAACACCAATCATTTTAAGATGTTTAACATTTGTATGAAAGCAATCACTAGAAAATGCTTTTTCTAAAAATTCTCTTTTAGCTCTAAGCATAGCAGTTCTTTTCATACTTTCATCCATAGAAACATAAAGTGCTTTAATTGATTCCTCAACCTTAGGCACAAAAAATTTCAACTTGAGATTTTCCACATCATGAGAAATTCTATAATACTTCTAGACATATGATCAATCTTACTCAATTTTTCTTCTATAGAAGCATTGAAAACCTTTTGAGTATTGATAAATTCTTTAATATTGTTCTCTGATCAGAGGCATTCCTATTATTATTATAAGAAGAATTACCATAATTATTTGAGAAATTTCCCGGAAAAGGCTTAGGATTAAATTTCCTCTATAAGCATTGTTGTTGAAAGTATTTCTAGAGATAAAATTCACATCTATAGAATCACTATTTTTCTCAATCAAAGTAGACAAAGGCATTCTTACTAGCAATAGGAGCATTCTTACTAGCAACCATTTTCATGAGAGCGTCAACTTTTTCATTCAAAGAATCAATCTGAACTGAATTAACTTTTTTGCTAGTAGGCACCCTTTCGGTATGCCATTGTGAATAGTTCGACATAATATTATCAAGCAATTTAGTGGCTTCACCCAAAGTAATTTACATAAAACTACCACCCGTGGTGGAGTCAAAAATATTTCGAGTAACAAAAGTTAACCCCGCATAAAAAAAATGTATGATCATCCAAAGATTTAACCCACGAGTTGGGCAATTCCTTAGCATCAATTTCATCCTTTCCCAAGATTGTGCAACATGCTCATGTTCAAGTTGCTTGAAATTCATGATCTGGGTTCTAAGGGAAATAATTTTCGTAGGCGGAAAATACTTAGTAATAAAAGCATCTTTGCACTTATCCCAAGAATTGATACTATTTCAAGGCAAAGATGAAAACCAAATTTTAGCGCGGACGCGCAAAGAGAACGGAAATAGTTTCAACTTCACAATATCATTGTCCACATCTTTTTTCTTTTTCATATCGCATAACTTCAGGAAGGTGTTAAGATGGGACACGGAATCCTCATTAGGAGTACAAGAAAATTGATCTTTCATGACAAGATTCAACAAAGCAGCATTGATATCACACGGTTCCGCACTAGGGGCGGGAGGAGCAATAGGAGTGCTAATAAAATCATTGTTGTTGGTATTAGAAAAAACACACAACTTAGTGTTCTCTTGAGTCATTTTGAGCAATTGTAAACAAGAACACAAGTAGGCTATAGATCCGACCGGAAAACGGCAAACGGAAAAGAGGGCGAATAAAACAACATTTTTTTGTGAAGTGGGGGAGATGAAAACAAGAGGAAAATGGAAAATAATGTAAATTGTGAGGAGATGAGATTTGTGATTAAGAACCTGGTAGATGTTTATGATGTCTCCCCAGCAACGGTGCCAGGAATTCCTTTTGATGCTTGCCAGAACTACGTCGGTATTTCTGCAAAGACGAAGGGATGATGCAGCACAGCAACGGTAGGTATTTCCCTCAGTGTGAGACCAAGGTTATCGAACCAGTGGGAGAACCACGCAACACTACCTGAATGACACCTGCGCACAAATAACAAATACTCGTAACCCGACGTATTAAAGGGGTTGTCAATCCTTTTCGGGTAACGGTGCCAAAAGATTGGCAAACGGACGTGAGAAAGTTGTAATAAGTTGATAGATCGAACGGCAAATAAAATAAAGTGCAGCAAGGTATTTTTGTAATTTGGTTTAATGGATCTGAAAATTAAAGAAAATAAAAATAGATCGCGAAGGCAAATATATTAATGAAGAGATCCAGGGGCCGTAGATTTTACTAGTGGCTTCTCTTGAGAAAAATAGCAAACGATGGGTAAACAAATTATTGTTGGGCAATTGATAGACCTTCAAATAATCATGACGATATCTAGGAAATGACCATTATATAGGCATCACGTCCAAGATTAGTAGACTGGCTCCTGCCTGCATCTACTACTATTACTCCGCACACCGACCGCTATCCAGCATGCATCTAGTTTATTAAGTTAATGGAAAAACGGAGTAATGCAATAAGAACGATGACATGATGTAGACAAGATCTATTTATGTATAAGTAGACACCATCTTGTTATCATTGATGGCAATAATACATATGTGTCGATTCCTCTTCTGTCACTGGGATCAAGCACCGTAAGATCGAACCCATCACAAAGCACCTCTTCCCATTGCAAGATAAATAGATCAATTTGGCCAAACAAAACCTAAATATCGACGAAGAAATAAGAGGCTATAAGCAATCATGCATATAAGAGATCAAGGAAGACTCAAATAACTTTCATGGATATAAAAAGATAGATCTGATCATAAACTCAAAGTTCATCGGATCCCAACAAACACACCGGAAAAAGAGTTACATCACATGGATCTCCAAGAATCCATTGTATTGATAATCAAGAGAGAGAGAGAGAGAGAGAGAGAGAGAGGAAGTCATCTAGCTACTAACTACGAACCCATAGGTATACAAAGAACTACTCACGCATCATCGGAGAGGCACCAATGGACATGATGAACCCCTCCGAGATGGTGTCCATATTGGATCTTGTGGTTCTGGAACTTGCGGTGCCAGAAATTGATTTATGTCGACTCCCCTAGGGTTTCTCGAATATTGGGGTATTTATAGAGTGAACAGGCGACGCGGGAGGCCACCGAGGTGGGCACAACCCACCTGGGCGCGCTTGGGGGCCCAGACATGCCCTGGTTGGTTGTGCCCCCCTCGGGGCACCCCCATGTGCTTCTCTGGCCCAAGAGGTGTCTTCTAGTCCATAAAAAATCCACAAAAAGTTTCGCTGCATTTGGACTCTGTTTGATATTGATTTCCTGCGATGTAAAAAACAAGCAGAAAACAGCAACTGGCACTTGGCACTATGTCTATAGGTTAGTACCACAAAATGATATAAAATGATTGTAAAACATCCAAGAATGATAATATAACAGCATGGAACAATAAAAAATTATAGATATGTTGGAGACGTATCAGTCATCATCTTGATTCTCTTGTTGTTGGGGTTGTTGTTGAGGTTGGCGACGTGGAGCTTGTTTTTATTCTGTTGGATCATTAGCTTCACGTTGTAGTTGTTCACATCTCCGGAGGCGGCCTTGTAAACCATTTCCATGTGATGGGTTGTGTGGAGCTTGATGATCTTTATGGTCTTGACGATGATGCAAATGAGATCGTGGAAGAGTTGCATCCGAAGAATAGTCCGAAGATTGATGACTTGAGTGGCACCGCATTAATGATGACGATGTGGTAGAAAAGTGGCTGTCCATCATGTTGCATAGGTCCTCTTTGAGAGATGACATTGACGTGTCGATGTAGTCTCTTGTACGGTCCTCACATTCTCTCATGTCGGTGGCGAGTAGGTCAATGCGGTCGTTTAAAGCTTTTTGTGCGCCGAATAGATGATTCTTGGTAACGTAGTTGTTGGGTTTGTCGCCTTGCGTGAAGAAGAGCGGGTTCGGAGAAGTACCAGGAATATTCATCATCTCAAGAAAAATGTGAGTGGAAGAAAGGAAAAAAACTAGACCAAATGTACCTTACCCGATGTTGAAGATGGATTGATGATCACTCAACAATATCAAGGAAATAACACAATTGGTATCTGATCTTATCAATTCTCGCACCTAAACAAATAAAGCCTTTGGAGGATCTTGGTGATGATGGTGGCTCAAAATTTATGCAATTGTTAGCCAGACTCAATAATGTTGCAAAAGATTCACAAATTCACAAATGTAAAAAGTAGACCAATAGCAATACGTGGCACACGGAAACACACACACACACACATAGATAAATGGGGTCATGCAACCAAGGAATGAGCTCAAAATGTGGAATCCACGGAAAATGCTTTTGTTGCACAACCCTAGAGAGATGCTAGCACAATTGCTCAATAGGAGGATACGAACTTGTGCACTACCTATAAGAGAGAAAAATTAGCGACTTCCTACCCCAAGTATGCTATGTATGTATGATGCTACGCTGTTTTTGACACAAGATGATCGAGTATGACAATTTTTTGTGGTATGATGCTATGGATCTTTCTTACAACCTTCTTTGTTTGATTAAAAGATTTTTGGCTCTTTCTCTCTTTTGAGCTCTTTCGTTAGCCACTTTTGCAAATGCTAGAAACCAAGATAGAAATTGTGTATGCGGGAACATTATTGTGACACATGAGATGTTATGATGATACAAGATATGGATACCAGGATGATATGGTATATATGCAATGGAGACGATGATCACTAATGTGCACAAGTAGCATGGCCAGACAATACTCAACTGGCTAGTCTTGATAGGAAAGTTACGCAAAATGGGCTAGGGGGTTAAGAATGCAATGGCAAGGAAGTACCCAAAGGTTTCGTCGAAGTTACTGACCTTGCTTATGGTTGGTGTCAAGTAGATGAAATGGACGTTGCCGATGTCGAGTCGTCGCCAAGACGAGCGGTGGTGATGTCGAAGTCGAACCGTTCCTAGTTAGTCGAAATACCCTAGGAAATAGAAAACCAACACTCAAATTCTCAAAGCAAATTGCAAATGGTGGTAGTGGAAGGTAATGATGCGGTTGGGTATGTGAACGTGGTTACGGAAGGTATCGGGGTATTGGACTGTGCGGGTGTGGAAGTGGACGGCGGTGGCTGAAATTTTCTGAAGAAAATGCAGTTCGTACAATGGTAGCCGGATGATTTGGGTCATGGTCCGACTGATTCGGTCTGGTCCAGATGATTCGGGAGTGGAGACGGTTGATCCGAGCTGGTCCGGATGATCTGGGACTTGGTTCGGATGATGTGGGCAGGTCAACTTGTTCGGGTTATGGCTCGGGATGAACACGAAAATTGCGGGGAAAAGAGTTTTTGGCAATTTTGGGTGGATTTCGAGGTGGGGAGGGTGGGGAAATGGTAGATCCACTTACTACACAACGAATCCATGGATCAAATTCACGAAAACATCATCAAACCAACAAATCATAGAAAATCCCCATGGCTATTTTTAGGGTATTTTCGAAATTGGGCAATAACACACAAAATCAAGCTAGAAAACGGGGGTAGGGACTCTAAATTTGTGGTAAACCAAGGCTCATGATACCAAGATGATGTAGGGTGGAACCCTAAGGGCCAATCTTTCACGATTTGGAGGGGATTCCCGAAGAACTCGATGAACAGAAGAGAGGAAAACATTGAAATCAATAAGATCCAATCACACATGTGCTAGATCCAAGAACACACAAGAGGACACAATGATCCAAGGATAACAAAGGGGGATACAAGTAGCTAGTTCATCTAGATCCAAGAACACACAAGAGGACACAATGATCTAAGGACAACAAAGGGGGATACATGTAGCTAGTTCATCTCCTAGAAGGAGGTCTTGGATCCATGAAGGATCTTCCAACAAGGGGGTCTTGAGTCCACTTGGGGGGGGG
>LR738713.1:326514009-326538212 GCA_902687465.1 Secale cereale
CGATCCCAAAAGGAGTAGGGGGTAAGTGGACGAGCAAAGCTCTATCTCCAGAATGAGCTATTACAATGCTAAACCTAAAAGAGGGGAGGAGGATGAGTATATATAGTCAAATGGGACGAAACAGTACATGGGCCTCTGCCCAAACATCATGCACGCAGGCAGGGTTTGTATGATCTGGATGTTGGTCTGGATGATCCAGGCTTCGGGGGTCCGAATGATCCGGGTCGGCATTCGGATGATCCGGAGGTGTCGTGGCGGCTGCGGGTGGTCCGGATGTCCGCGACCTGACGTCCGGGCTTGTCCGAATGGTCCAAGTCACGGTCCGGATGATCTGGCTTCAGTGATCAGGCTTCGGGTGCCTTCAGGCACATTACTCGGATCATCCGGGCCGGGGTCCGCCTGCTGGGGCTGGATCGTCCGGGCGGTCGTTCGGATCATCCGGGCAAGTGTTGACTTGTCTGTTTCCTTCATGGCAAATATGTAGTTTGTTTCAGAGAGATCAAATAAAAGAAAATAGGCATCAACTTTACTTACAACCTTATACTTGCACTTAGGATCTTGTCTTAATTTCCAACATAGCTTGGTGGAACCCATTATGACGTGTTCTCCACATGTAGATGTGTGGTACACGTCCAAATAATGACATGAGCGGCCAGGAACCCGCATCGTGAGTCTATTATCCAACCAAGGCCTTTGCAGTCGCACGAGGTTACCTCATTTCACAAAAACCCTGATCGTCCTCGAGGAAGAAACAACACCAAAAGGAACTCAATTGTTTAAACTAGAATAACGAGAAGGTTTTGATTCACTTGTGATTACGCTAGATAGGCGATGATACGTCTCAAACGTATCTATAATATTTTATTGTTTCATGCTATTATATTATCATTTCCATATACTTTTGTAGGAATTTATATTATTTTTATGGACTAACCTATTAATTTACTACTCGGTGTCAGTTCCTATTTTTCTGCTTGTTTTTGGTTTTGCAGGAAATCAATATCTACAGATATCAAAATACGTTGTCGATTTCACACGATTATTTATGGGCAACAAGAAATGTAGGAAGCTTCGATAGAGATCGAGATGAGCCACATGGGGCACATGGACATGTTGCGCGCTCTGGGGGAGTGGCCGCGCCACGTGTCCATGTGGGTCCTATGGGAACCGCCTTGACTTGATTCCACTGCCATAAATTCGTGTAAATACTGATGCCATCTACCGTACCTCCAGAAGAATTTTATCACTGATGCAAGCCTCTGTTCCAAAGAGATCGCATCTGGAGCCCTGTTCCGTAGTTCTTCTAGAGGGGAAGCCATTGCTGGAGGGCTCTTCATCAACCCTGATGCTCCCATGACCATGTGTGGGTAGTTCCTTTAGGGCCTACGGGTCCATAATAGTAGCTAGATGGTTCTCTCTCTGTTGGATATACATTATCACGTTCCCCTTCCTTCTTGCATGATTGGGATCAATATGATGTGTTTGTTGGAGTCCGATGAATTGCAAGTTTATGACCAGATTGTTCCTTGAATATTATTGAATCTTTTGAGGTTACTTTGCTGCATAGTTGAGTAGCTATGTATTCTTTCTAATCTATTTGTCTTCTCTAGCCAAGATTGATATGTAGTTCTTCGGAGGAAGTGGTGCATAGTAGTGGGTTCAATCTTGTGATGCGCTAACCCAGTGACAATAAGGGCCAATACACATATTGTATTGTTTCCACCAAGGATAAAAAGACGGGTTTTAATCTTATTGCTAGATGTCTTTTCATCTACATTATGTCATCTTGCTTATGGTGATAATATGTTTCTTGCAAACTTAATACCTTGAGATGCATGCTTAATAGCGGTTGGATTAGTAGTAGATGCAGTTGGATTAATGGTCTACTGATACGTCTCCAATGTATCTATAATTTATGAAGTATTAATGCCATGTTGACAAAAATTATGTATGGTTTTGGTGTGATTTGCATGGAACTAACCCGGACTGACACTGTTTTCAGCAGAACCACCGTGGTGTTGTTTTTTGTGCAGAAATAAAAGTTCTCGGAATGGTCTGAAACTTTTTGACGATTCTTTTGAACAAAAGAGACCCTTGAAGCTTTGTGGGAGGGCCAGAAGAGCCACGAGGAGGGCATAACCCACCTGGGCGCGCCTGGAGCCCAACCCGTGCCCCGGTGGGTTGTGCGCACCTGGAGGCCCATCTTCGCGTGAAACTGACGCCAAAAATCGTATAAATAGAGGAACCATAAGAAATAACCCTAGATGAGAAGTACCGCCGCCGCAAGCCTCTGTAGTCCATGAAAAACCAATCTAGACCCGTTTCATAAAAAATGCCAGAGGGGAAAATCATCACCAGTGGCCATCTTCATCATCCCGGCGGCCACCATGATGAGGAGGGAGTACTCCACCCTCGGGGCTGAGGGTTTGTGCTAGTAGCTATGTGTTTACTCTCTCTCTCTCTCTCTCTCTCTCTCTCTCTCTCTCTCTCTCTCACTCTCTCATGTTCTTGAGTTGAGATGTGATGATCTTGATGGATCGCGGGCTTTGTTAATATAGTAGGATCATATGGTGATTCTCCCTTTCTATCTTGTTGTGGTTTGAGCTTTCCCTTTGAGATTTCGTTTTGTCGGATTGAATACTTTGATGGATTTGAGAACACTTGATGTATGTCTTGCTATGAATACCCGTGGTGACAATGGGGAATCATATTGATTCACTTGATTTGTGTTTTGGCACTCAACTTGTGGGTTCCCGAAGTGACATTGGGTTAATCTATCCACAGGGGTTGATGCACGTTCTTGTCTTTGTTTCTCCGGTAGAAATTTTGGGGCACTCTTTGAGGTTTTGTAGCGACCACGATCCGAATGGATCGAAGTCTCTATGTTTTAGTGTCATCCCTGGATCGGTAATGCAGACAGACACGGTACTTGAAGGGTTTATAACAAAGTGGCAATCACACACTTATTACATTGAATGTCTCAAAAGAGAACTTATTACAAAAGTCTATGGCTTAAGGCCACCTAACAAAATAGAAGCGGAAGGCTTGGAAGATAAGTGAGTCCATCAACTCTAACGGCATAGCTGAGTGCATGACAAACGACCTAGAACGTCTTACTCCTCGTCTAAAAAATCTGCAACATAACATGTTGCAGCCCGAAACGGGTCAGCACATGGAATATGCTGGCAAGATAACACAGTAGATGCAAGTAACAGAATAAAGGCTACACTATATGCATATTTGGCTGGTGGAGGCTCTAGGGTTAAAGTTTTTGCGTAAAGCCAATTTTCCCCTACAACAAAGGAATAAATTTTAGTTTAAATATCATGGTAGTTGAAACATCATTTAGAAGGTACCTCCAACTCAATCCCAATTAAAGTAATCATTAACCCAACAAATTAATTTTGGAGTGATGAGATCAACCAAAAATTCAAGTACCAAATACTCTAGATTGTCCATAACCAGGGACACGGCTAATCATGATCAGTTTGTACACTCTCCAGAGGTTTGTGCACTTTTCCCCACAAGACTCGATCTCCTCCGTTGGATTTCTCGCACTGCATGGTGTTTGAGAAACGGATGACCGAGACATAATCTTTCAGAAGCATTTACTCTTTACCCCGGGTGGACCCGTACACCTACTTTCCCCTACATCTGCTAGTCCACCACTGAAAGAGCTCACACAACTTACTCATACTATGCCAGAGCCCATAATGGCATTGTGGCTGCACACGGAAGTTTCTAGCATGAATAGGTTTATGATCCCTTTGAGCATGGGTGACATTCCATAGGACAATCACACGGAACCCCGGGATTTCCTAGGACAACACTGGATTCTCCAGGTGCCCTGCAACCAATCCACCCAGATGTGTATTCAAGTAGCCACCTTAAGTTGAACCATTGATTAACAACTCACATCTGTCATGGATTTCACACAAACCCAAACCACGTCTACGAGCATAGAATGATAACCTAAGCATAGCGTAGAGTAACTCCCAAGGATTTGAATTTAATGCATATAATAGGTTCTACCTCAATCTACTTCCCAGTCCCACAAGTTAAGAGATCCTACTCATGCAATGTGTGAGGGTTTGATCTAATGCATAAAAACTGGGTAATAAAGGGGTATGATCAAAGTGTTACTTGCCTTGCTGATGATTCGCAAAACCTAGAGACTCGTAGTAGCACGCTTCACAGTCCGGGTTTTCTATCCCAAGCAAACAATAGCATACATAAGCAATCAAGCAAAGATGCAAAAAACAAAACTCCAAACAAAAAGATCTAACCAGAAAGTTCATATTAAGAACTCCGGTTTGCAAAAAGAATCAAATCAAACGGAACAACGAAACTCAAACTGCGAAAGAAACAAGATCCGTTTACTAGATTGATCTAGGGTCAAATTTTACAGTAGCAAAACCTAGTTCAAGTTGGTTAAACGGAAAGAGGGCGGCGAGACGAAGATCTGGGATTTTGAATCACCTGATTCCGACTCTCGAGCGAAAAGAAAAACGAAAAACAAGATCAGGGCAGAAATCACGATCAAAATAATCGCGGATAAAAACCCCGAAAAAGAAAACTGACGAACAGGCTAACGAACGAACGTCCGCTGTCTGTAACTAACGGGCGGACAACGTTCGTTAAATCGAATGAACATCCGCTAAATAACTAAAGCGAATAGAAAACTGAACCGATCTAAAATAACGGATCTAAGGTTTACTAAAAAAACCGAACGGTTTTTACGGTAAAACCGGCGGCTACCTCGGGACGACGAACTCCGGCGGTGAACCCTGGCGGCGGCGGGCTCCAGCGGCGAACGGCGGCGGTGAGGCGGCGGAACGGCGGCGCGGCGGGGGAACGACGGCGCGGCGGCGACAGCGAGGCGGTGGGGCGCGGCGAGCAGCGGCAGCGGCGGCTCGCACCGGCGGAGGCGGCGGCTAAGGGCGGCAGCGGCGCGCACGCTTTTCGAGGCGGCGACTAGGGTTTGAAGCGGCTGGGGTGGGCTGCGGGGCGGCGGCTCGGGCTTTAAAGGCCTCCCGGGCGGAGTCCTAGCCGGACACGGCCCGGTTAGGTCGGTTCCCTTTTTTTTAACGAGTCCTGACGCACTAAAATGAACGAAAGAAATACTAAACGGACTCTAAAAATTCCAAAATAAATTTTCACCGTCCTCTAATAATATTTAGGACAAAGTGAACATTTTTCCCGGACCTAAATGCAATTTTGAAAAACGCGCATTTTCCTATGCAAATAAAATCGCAAATAAATCCGAATAAAAACCAAAAGTGATTTTAACATTTTCCTCCAATATTTCTTTTATTTTGGAGAAGTCATATTATCTCCGCTCATATATTTTGTTAAGAAATATTTTTAGGGAGAAAAAATAATTAAAACCAACGTGATCCTCGTACCGGTATTCAAGAAAACTCAAATACGAAAACGGTAGAATTCCCAACTCCCTCCGTAGGTCCTTGGGTTGCTTAGAATTTCCGAGGATCACCACGCCCAAAATACAAAGAAATATGCAATGCAGTATGATCTATGTATAACATTCCAAATTGAAAATTTGGGATGTTACAAATCTACCCCCCTTAGAATGAATCTCACCCTCGAGATCCAGCTTGCCTAGAGAATAGGTTTGGTTGGCCCTTGCGTAGATCATCCTCTCGTTCCCAGGTGGCTTCTTCCTCGGTGTGGTGACTCAACTGAACTTTGCAAAACTTGATAATCTTACTGCGGGTGACTCTACTCGAAAACTCGAGAATCTTGACGGGTTTCTCCTCATAAGTCAGATCACTATCCAATTGAATTGCCTCCAGGGGTACTTTGTCTCTTAAAGGAATATCGGCCATCTATGCATGAAACTTCTTAAGCTGAGAAACGTGAAACACATCATGCACTCCTGACAATCCTTCGGGCAACTCCAATTTATAGGCAACCTCTGCCAGGCGTTCCAAAACACGGTAAGGTCCCACAAATCTCGGGGCTAACTTTCCCTTGACTCCGAAACGTTTTACTCCTAGCAGAGGCGACACTCTCAGGTACGCTCTGTCTCCAATTTCATAGGCTACTTCCTTGCGTTTCGAGTCTGCATAACTCTTCTTCCTGGACTGAGCTACCTTCAGTCTATCTCAGATCATCTTAACCTTCTCTTCTGACTCTTTGATCAGGTCTGGTCCAAACAACTGACGGTCTCCAACTTCATCCCACATTAAAGGCGTTCGACATCTCCTCCCGTACAATGCTTCGAATGTGCCATCTTCAAACTGGCCCGGTAACTGTTGTTGTATGAGAACTCAGCGTAGGGCAAATTGTCATCCCAACTAGATCCATAATCTAGCGCACAGGCTCTCAACATGTCCTCCAGAATCTGATTGACTCTCTCGGTCCGTCCATCTGTCTGCGGGTGAAACGCTGTACTAAATTACAGCCTTGTTCCCAAAGTTTGGTGTAACTGATGCCAAAACTTTGAGGTGAACTGTGTCCCTCTATCTGATACAATGGTCCTCGGGACTCCGTGCAGACATACGGTCCTGGTCATGTATATCTTGGCCAACTTCGCACTGGTATACGTGGTTTTCACGGGGATAAAGTGGGTTACCTTGGTCAAACGATCCACTACTACCCAGATTGAGTCATATCCTGATTTGGTCCTGGGCAATCCAGTGATAAAATCCATGCCACGCTTATCCCACTTCCATTCGGGTAACGGCATAGGTTGTAGCAATCCTGTTGGCTTCTGATGCTCCGCCTTCACTATCTGGCATACATCACATACTGCTACATACTCAGCAATATCCTTCTTCATCCCCGTCCACCAGAAACGTTCCTTCAAGTCCAAATACATCTTAGTGTTTCCGGGGTGTATCGAGTATGGCGAATCATGTGCTTCCTGCAGTATCAACTTCCTGATCTCCGGGTTGTTGGGCACATAGATTCGATCCTCAAACCACAAGGTGTCGTGTTCATCTTCACGAAATCCCTTGGCTTTTCCTTCACTCATCCTCTCTTTTATCTCTGCAATCTCTTTGTCCTCCTTCTGGGCTTCGCGTATCCTTCCCAGCAATTTTGGCTGAACCTCCAATGTTGCGACAAAACCTCCAGGAACTATCTCCAAGCGAACTTCCCTGAGATGTTCTGCTAACTCCTGTGGCAATCCCCCTTTTACTAGGGTATTTGGATAACTCTTCCGGCTCAAAGCGTCTGCCACGACGTTGGCCTTTCTGGAGTGATAGTACAGCTTCATATCATAATCCTTTATAAGCTCCAACCATCTCCTTTGTCTGAGGTTCAGCTCCTTCTGAGTGAAAATGCACTTCAAACTCTAGTGATCCGTGTACACATCACAATGATTTCCAATAAGGAAATGTCTCCAGGTTTTGAGCGCGTGCACCACAGCTCCTAACTCCAAATCGTGTGTCGCATAATTCAACTCGTGCGGTCGCAGTTGACGAGATGCATAAGAAACAACTCTTCCATCCTGCATGAGTACTCCTCCAAGTCCTAAGCGTGAAGCTTCGCAGTATACTTGGAAATCCTTGCGTATATCTGGCAAGATCAGCACTGGGGCTGTCATCAAACGTTTTTTCGACTCCTGGAAACTTTCTTCGCACTCTTCAGTCCAATGGAACTTTGTCTCCAACAATGTCGTCATTGGCTTTGCAATCTTGGAGAAATGTTCTATAAATCTCCGGTAATATCCCGCGAGTCCAAGAAAACTGCGAATCTCTCCAACTGAAGTGGGTGCCAGCCACTCAGTGACTGCCTGCACTTTGACAGGGTCCACTGCTATACCTTCTCCTGATATAACATGCCCTAAGAATCCAACTTCCTTCAAGCAAAACTCGCATTTGCTAAACTTGGCATACAACTGATGTTCTCCGAGCTTCTCCAGTACCAAACACAAATGCTCCGCGTGTTCCTCTTCATTCTTCGAGTACACCAAAATATCATCAATGAATACCACGACAAACTTATCCAAGAACTCCATGAACACCTTATTCATCATACTCATGAAATAGGCAGTGGCGTTAGTCAATCCAAATGACATAACCGTATACTCATATAGCCCATACCTTGTGGTGAAGGCTGTCTTAGGTATATCCTTCTCTCGGATCTTCAACTGGTGGTATCCAGATCGTAGATCGATCTTGGAGAATATATTTCGCTCCTTGAAGTTGGTCGAACAGATCATTTATCATCGGCAGTGGGTACTTATTCTTAATAGTCACTTCATTCAGTGCTCGATAATCAACACCATTCTTAAAGATCCATCCTTCTTCTCGACCAAAAGCACTGGAGCTCCCCAAGGTGATGAACTCCAGCGAATAAATCCTTTCTCCAATAACTCCTTAATCTGCTTCTTGATCTCCTCCAGATCATTCGCTGGCATCTGATATGATCTCTTCGATATAGGTCAGGTGCCGGGCAATAGCTCTATCAAAAACTCAATATACCTATCCGGTGGCATGCCTGGTAGCTCCTCTGGAAACACGTCCGGGTAATCCTTTACTACGGGTACTTCCTCCTGAACAACGCCCTGAGAGAATGTACTTGTGTCCTTATAGGCGAATGCCTAGATACATACTTGATCCTTTTTCCGTCCGGGGTGGTAAGCAAAATAGACTTACTGACACAATCGATGTTTCCTCCATACATCGATAGCCAATCCATACCTAGTATCACATCCAATCCTTGCGACTCTAAAACTATTAGGTCTGAGGGGAAAACATGTCGTCCAATGGTCAATGGCATCTAAAAACATCCTTGTTTTGCCATATATTCCGCTCCGGGTGAACTTACTAACATGGGGGTCATAAGGACTCTGGTGGGCAACTTATGTCTATTTACGAATCCCCTTGAAATGTATGAATGCGATGCACTAGTATCGAAAAGAACTACTGCGGTAAATGACTTAACCAAAAACATACCGATCACCACATATGGTTGCTCTTCAACCTCCTCCACGGTCACGTGGTTCACTTGTCCTTTGTTGAATGGGTTGAGCTTCTTCCCAGCGCTTCCATTGCCATTCCCATTCTTAGCTTCAGGGCACTCCGTGGCATAGTGTCCATTCTTCCCGCACTTGAAACAGGTGACGTGGCTTAAATCCCTCTTGGCGGGTGTGGATGGAGTAGAGCGGTTCTGATTATTGTTTGCTCCATCCCCATTCCCATTCTTGGAGCCATTGTGGTTGTGAGAACTTCCTCGAGTGTGGGTGTGGATTCCATGGTTATGGGTGTATCCTCCCAAATTCGGGGTGAATCGGGACTTCTGCTGGGCTCCAGAATTATTCCTTCCTTGTCCATACTTACTCTTGCGGCTTTCAATCTGTTGTTGCTTCCCTTAAATCATAAGAGCCTTATCTACCAACTCCTGGTTGTTGTTGAAGGTTGCCACCATCAACTGTATGCTCATCTCATCATTCATCCCTTCCATAAACCTCTCCTGCTTAGCGGCATCTGTGGCCACATCATTTGGGGCATAACAAGATAGAGTACTAAACTCATCTACGTACTGAGCCACAGTACGATTTCCTTGGCACAAGTTGCGAAACTCCTGCTTCTTCATGCTCATAGCTCTAGTTGAGACATGGGCAGTGCGAAAAGCTTGCTGAAATTGATCCCAAGTGATATTGGCTATAGGCAAAGTGGCTGTGTTATTCTCCCACCATGCTACAGCTGGTCCTGACAACTGATGTGCGGCAAATCGCGCCTTCTCAGCATTCGTGCAATTGGCGGTGGTCAAATCCCTTCCAATCTTGCGCAGCCAGTCATCAGCAACTATTGGTTCAATGCTGCTAGCAAACACCGGTGATTGCAACCTTAGGAAACGTGTCAGGTTGTCCGCGGGTGGTGGTGGAGGGTTGTTGTTGTTGTTCTGGTTGTTCTGAGTGTTCTGGACAAGAAGTTGCATCAAAGTGTTCTGCTACTGGATCAACTGAGTGAGCTCAGGGGGAAACTCAAATCCGGGCTCACGTCTCGGAGGCATCTGATGGGTGTAGAGGGAAGAGATTAGAATAGAAATGAGGTCTAAGGGAAAATTCACTACCCATATGCACATGAGACAAACACAATCATATCACACCAATCAATTTCAAACAAGGGCATACAAAGATCTAACTAACGTTACAAAAGTGCTCTAAATACTACTTTGTGGGGGAAGACTACTAGTCATAGGGTGGTCATCTAGAAATTTTGATCGGCGGAAGATTCCATGATGTCTGCTCTGGCTTCATCTACATAGTCTTCGTCATCACTATCATCGGGGTCTGAATCCGTGTCGTCGATGATGATGTAATCTTCAGAGCGAATCTCCTTGGGTTCTTCTTCCTCTTCTTCTCCTCCTGGTGCTGGATTTCCCGTGAATACTCCTAGCTTCCTCGTCAAATCATCATTCTTATCCACAAGTATCAGCGTCTCCTCCTCTTATCCATCACGTGTAGACTTGAGTTCCTCTTCTAGCTCCAAGTTCCTGGTTAGTGCCTTCTTCAAATCTATCATCCCTGCACACATTTGGTGCTCCTGTCGACGAATGTGCTGGTTTAACTCCTGGATGAATGCTGTAATGGACCTATCCTTCCAGGTGCTGATATGTCCCAACACTAATCTCAACGTCCACAAATCTGGTAGATAGTGTCCTTCAGCTCCTGCTTGTAGACTTCTCCTATCCTTCCCATAGTGATGTGGGCTGCCATACTCTTGCCTAGGCTCCAGGTTGGTGCATCAAAATAAAACTCTATTGGCTTAGTGGATGGTGCGAAGGTTCTCCCGGGAATTTGAACTTGAATGCTCCATCGCTCCTCTTCTGGTAGAGTGGCTGTGTAGGTCCCGGTGAAACTTGGTATTCCTATGTTCAGGTACCTAGTGACCTCTTTCAAGTGTCGTCCAAAAGGTGTGTCTTCATCTGGTTGAGTGAACTTGTTCCTTGGGTCCACCATCCTAAAGAGTAGAAAATGGAGAGGAGTCAGAAATGAGTAGAGAAGAGTGACCTGGGGTTTATCTTAGTGGTCATGTCCTACATTCAGCGTGTGCTCTGATACCATCTTGTAGCGACCACGATCCGAATGGATCGAAGTCTCTGTGTTTCAGTGTCATCCCTGGATCGGTAATGCTGACACACACAGTACTTGAAGGATTTATAATAGAGTGGCAATCACATACTTATTACATCGAATGTCTCAAAAGAGAACTTATTACAAAAGTCTATGGCTTAAGGCCACCTAACAAAATAACAGCGGAAGGCTTGGAAGATAAGTGAGTTCATCAACTCCAACGGCATAGCTGAGTGCATGACTAATGACCTAGAACGTCTTACTCCTCGTCTGAAAAGTCTGCAACGTAACATGTTATAGCCCGAAACGGGTCAGCACATGGAATATGCTGGCAAGATAACACAGTAGATGCAAGTAACAGAATAAATGCTACACTATATGCATATTTGGCTGGTGGAGGCTCTAGGGTTAAAGTTTTTGCGTAAAGCAAATTTTTCCCTACAACAAAGGAATAAATTTTATTTTAACTATCATGGTAGTTGAAACATCATTGAGAAGGTACCTCCAACTCAATCCCAATTAAAGTAATCATTAACCCAACAAATTAATTTTGGAGTGATGAGATCAACCAATAATTCCAGTACCAGATACTCAAGATTGTCCATGACTGGGGACACGGCTAATCATGATCAGTTTGTACACTCTACAGAGGTTTGTGCACTTTTCCCCACAAGACTCGATCTCCTCCGTTGGATTTCTCGCACTGCATGGTGTTTGAGAAACGGATGACCGAGACACAGTCTTTTAGAAGCATTTACTCTTTACCCCGGGTGGGCCCGTACACCTACTTTCCCCTAGATCTGCTAGTCCACCACAGAAAGAGCTCACACAACTTACTCACACTATGCCAGAGCCCATAATGGCATTGTGGCTGCACACAGAAGTTTCTAGCATGAATTGTTTTATGATCCCTTTGAGCATGGGTGGCACTCCATAGGACAATCACATGGAACCCCGAGATTTCCTAGGACAACACTGGATTCTCTAGGTTCCCTGCAACCAACCCACCCAAATGTGTATTCAAGTAGCCACCTTAAGTTGAACCATTAATTAACAACTCACATCTGTCATGGATTTCACTCAAACCCAAACCACGTCTACGAGCATAGCATGATAACCTAAGCATAGCTTAGAGTAACTCCCAAGGGTTTGAATTTAATGCAGGTAATAGGTTCTACCTCAATATACTTCCTAGTCCCACAAGTTAAGAGATCCTACTCATGCAATGTGTGAGGGTTTGATCTAATGCATAAAAACTGGGTAATAAAGGGGTATGATCAAAGTGTTACTTGCCTTGCTGATGATTCGCAAAACCTAGAGACGCGTAGTAGCACGCTTCATAGTCCGGGTATTCTATCGCAAGCAAAAAATAGCATACATAAGCAATCAAGCAAAGATGCACAAACAAAAATCCAAACAAAAAGATCTAACCAGAAAGTTCATATTAAGAACTCCGGTTTGCAAAAAGAATCAAATCAAACGGAACAACGAAACTCAAACTGCCAAAGAAACAAGATCTATTTACTAGATTGATCTAGGGTCAAATTTTACAGTGGAAAAACCTTGTTCAAGTTGGTCAAACGGAAAGAGGGCGTCGAGATGAAGATCTGGGATTTTGAATCACCTGATTCCGACTCTTGAGCGAAAAGAAAAACGAAAAACAAGATCAGGGCAGAAATCACGATCGAAATAATCGCGGATAAAAACCCCGAAAAAAAAACTGACGAACAGGCTAACGAACGAACGTTCGCTGCCTGTAACTAATGAGCGGACAAAGTTCGTTAAAACGAACGTACGGACGAATGTCCACTAAATAACTAAACCGAAAAGAACCGATCTAAAAAAAGGATCTAGGGTTTACTACAAAAACTGAACGGTTTTTACGGTAAAACCGGCGGCTACCTCGGGACGGCGAACTCCGGCGGAGAACTCCGGCGGCGGCAGGCTCCGGCAGTGGAATGGCGGCACGGCGGCGACAGCGACGCGGCGGGGCACGGGCGCGGCGAGCAGCGGCGGCGGCGGCTCGCACCGGCGGCGGCGACTAAGGGCGACGGCGGCGCGCATGCTTTTCGGGGTGGCGGCTCGGGCTTTGAAGGCCGCCCGGGCGCAGTCCTAGTCGGACACGGCTCGGTTAGGTCGTTTCCTTTTTTAAACGAGTCCTGACACACTAAAACGGACGAAAGAAATACTAAACAGACTCCAAAAATTCCGAAATAAATTTTCATCGTCCTCTAATAATATTTAGGTGAAAGTGAACATTTTTCCCGGACGTAAATGCAAATTTGAAAAACACGCATTTTCCTATGCAAATAAAATCGCAAATAAAATCCGAATAAAAACCGAAAGTGATCTTAACATGTTTCCTCCAATATTTCTTATATTTTGGAGAAGTCATATTATCTCAGCTCATATATTTTGTTAAGAAATATTTTTAGGGAGAGAAAATAATTAAAACCAACGTGATCCTTGTACCGGTATTCGAGAAAACTCAAATACAAAAATGGTAGAATTCCCAACTCTCTCTGTAGGTCCTTGAGTTGCTTAGAATTTTGGAGGATCGCCACGCCCAAAATGCAAAGAAATATGTAATGCAATATGATCTATGTATAACATTCCAAATTGAAAATTTGGATGTTACGGGTTCTTTGTGTTGGATTAAGTATTATGAATCTGAAATTGTTTGATGCATATCGTATAATTAACTCACGGATAGTGGCGGTGACACTGGTGTATCTAGGTGACATTAGAATTGGTTGATGTGTATCATACAGTGTTATTTTAGTACGAACTCTTGATAGATCGATCGGAAAGGATAACCTGATGTTATTTTTGTACGAACTATGGATAGATCGATCAGAAAGAATAACTTTGAAGTGGTGTCGTACCCTACAAACAATTTCTTTTTATGTTCTCCGCTAGATAGGAACTTTGGAGTGATTCTTCATTGCACGTCAAGGGATATGGTTATGTGATCCAATTATATTAGCATTGTCGAGAGATTGCACTAGCAAAAGTACGGACCATAGGCCTTGTTTTCAAGCATTGCAATACCGTTTGTGCTCTGTTTTATCACTTGCTACCTTCCTACTTTTTATTGTTCCTATTCCAAAAAAAATATCTGCGATCCATATTACACTTGTATCACCATATCTTTGCCGAACTAGAGAACCTATACAATTTACCATTGTATTTGGTGCGTTGGGGACACAAGAGACTCTTTGTTATTTGGTTGTTGGGTTGTTTGAGAGAGACCATCTTCATCCTACACCTCCCATGGATTGATAAACCTTAGGTCATCCACTTGAGTGAGAATTGCCACTGTCCTACAAAACTCTGTGCTTGGAGGCCCAACATGATTCTACAAGAATAAAGTTGCATAGTAGACATCATCTACTTATCACGGACATAATGCATATATGAGATTATGCCATGAATGATCATAGTCATAAAGATTGTTTCTCTGTCAATTGCCCAACTGTAATTTGTTTACCATGACATTTCATTGTTTTGAAGAGAGAGATGCCACTCATGCACCTATGGCTCCCGGGTCTAATCTTCATCAATACAAATCTTCTACAAAAATTTCTTTTTAATTTGCACTCTTTTATTTTGTCATTTCACTATACTATATATCTATCTATCTATCTATCTGGTTTTTACCTTGCAATTAGCAAGATAAGGGGCTTGACAACCCCCTTGACGTGTTGGGTGCAAGTTTTTATTTTGTTTGTGTGTAAGTACTGTTTATCTAGCTTGAAGCTCCTATTGGTTCAATAATCCTTGGTTGTTGACTGAGGGAAAGCTTTGCTGCTATCTACATCACCCTTCATCTTTGGGAAAACCCAATGACTCCTGCGGGAGTAGAAGCTCCCCACTTTCTTCACCTAAATACATAGCATAGGTGTAACGACGACAATGGTTATTACGTGATATAGCCTGCAAGTGCACATGGTTTAGATGTAGCATTTTATAAGTAACAGTGTCGGTCTCAAAAAGAGCACAAGAAATGGACTTTGTCTCTTGTAGATACTAGATGATACCCCAAACTTTGTTACATGACTATTTTGGAACATATTTCAATGTGATTTGTTATAAGAAACGTGAATATTTAAAGCAATAAGATAAAAAGCTAAAACCAAAAATACATATAATTTGTTATGTTTGATTACTATATAGTTGTAAAATATTTATTAAATATAAATAACATAATAGAATGAAAACTTTCATGTATGTTTGCATGTTGAGATGGGACTTTTTCCATGCATATCATGATGAAGTGGCGTGCTTGCATGTTGAGAGACATATGGTTGTGGGGGTGGGCCTTTTCTCATACATGTTGTGTGATGATGTTGCATGCTTTTTGTGATGGCCTGGCTTATTAGGGATGATAGACTACTCATATCAATAAGGAATTCCTTCTTTTCGGGGAGCCCATTCTGACAGAACTCCAAAGTTAAGTGTGCTAAGCTTGGAGTAGTTTCAGGATGGGTGACCGGCTGGAAGTTTCTCCCGGGTGCGCACGAGTGAGGACAAAGTGCGCAGAAAAGACTAGTATTGATATGTGAGGCCAGTCTAGATCCCGCCAGGAGTAATGACCACAAGTGGGTGTGTCCGGGGCGTTACAAGTTGGTATTCGAGCCGACCCTCATAGTTACACGGGTGTTTGCGGACAGGTGCGTGGTCATGTTGTTCATGACATTTGTGACCCGTCGTGGCACACGGCATGGCACATGTATCAGACTGGACGCACAAACGTTTGTGCCAAGAGGGAACGTTCCTGTGGCCTGACGAGGACGTTGGTTCCTCTGAGTGGGGGTGTATGTGATGGCCTGGCTTATTAGGGATGATAGACTACTCATATCAATAAGTAATTCGTTCTTTTCCGGGAGCCCATTCTGACAGAACTCCAAACTTAAGCGTGCTCAGCTTGGAGTAGTTTCAGGATGGGTGACTGACCGAGAAGTTTCTCCCGGGTGCGCACGAGTGAGGACAAAGTGCGCAGAAAAGACTAGTATTGATATGTGAGGCTAGTCTAGATCCCGCCAGGAGTAACGACCACCAGCGGGTGTGTCCGGGGCGTTACACTTGCATCTTGAGAGAAATAGTTAGTGGGGGCTAGCTATTTAGATATACAAGATTTATAAGATGTATCTACAAGTTAGTTAAGGTCTAAAGCAAAGTGGATGCAAAAGGTTGGTAGTTGTAAGGATGAAAGGTGACTGAAAGTACGCAAGAAAGGTAAATAAGTAACAAAGAGGGGGTGCAATGCTACATCTTGATACATCTCGAATGCATATACTTTTCCAAACACTTGAGCTTTTATTTTGGACTCTAATTTGCATGATTTGAATGAAACTAACCTGGACTGACGTTGTTTTCAGCAGAACTACCATGGTGTTTATTTTTTGTAGAAATAAATTTTCTTAGATTGGGCTGAAAATTTACAGAGTATTTTGATGGAATATATAATAATTATTGGCGAAAAGACCTGCTAGAGGAGGTCACCACGGGGCCACAAGCTTAGGTGGCGCGCCACCTGAGCTTGTGCGTCCCACGAGCCCCCATCTCCCTACCTCCAATTCCATAAATACCATCTCGCGAAGAAAAAATATCAAAGAGAAAGAATCATCGCGTTTTACTATATAGATCCACCGCCACCTCCTGTTCTTCATCGGGAGGGCCGATCTGGAGTCTGTTCAGGGTTCCGGAGAGGGGGATTCATCATCGTCCTGGGCGAGCCGGAGACGCACTTGCATGACATTATTTGGGTCGTCGATGGCGGAAAAAATTGTGGTAGAAGAGAGGGCGGGGAAATTTTTGGGGACTTCCCGATTATGGTGGGTGGTCGGGGTCGAGCGATGCAGTGTGGTTTGTGCATTTCTGTCATACACGCACGTGGTGCGAGCCGTGTTTGCTAGCTATAACCGAACCTGAGCGAGGCGTTCGCTTACTGAACCCGAGCGATCGATCCTTCGCTGCCTAATTGAGCCCGAGCGATTGCTTCACTGCCTAACTGAACCTGATCGATCCTTCTCGCTACTTACTAAAGCCGAAGGCCCCCGTGTATGTCCGAGAGGTAGCCGGTTGGGTTGACTCTCGATGAATAGCGCATGTTGCTGCCTCGCGCACGAGATACACGTAGACACGAGTTGAGACGCATCGATCGATCAAGTCGGTTGGTTTACTGTGGATGAACAGTTCCCGGTGGGGGTTGGATGAATAGAACCCT
Source organism: Secale cereale (assembly GCA_902687465.1). Classification (NCBI taxonomy): domain Eukaryota; kingdom Viridiplantae; phylum Streptophyta; class Magnoliopsida; order Poales; family Poaceae; genus Secale; species Secale cereale. The sequence goes on from LR738713.1 coordinate 326,531,286, forward strand.
GTGCTTGTCGATGGATGAACAGGACCCCGAGGAGGCCACCACAACCCAACCGGTTGGGGGTGGATGAACAGGACCCCGTGGTGGGCTTGATGAATAGTAGCCGGTGCAGGCTGGAGGAGGTCGACAGTGGATGAACTGTAGCCCGTGGCGGCTGGAGCGAAGCAGTAGATGGTGATGAACAGTAGCCCGTGGAGTCCCCTTTAGCAGTACGCACACCCCTCCCGATGAACAAGATCCCGTTTTGACCGTTGGCGCTCCAACAGAAGTCCGTTTCCTCCGTTTTGCGGTACGTCACACCCCTGCCGATTAACAGGACCCCATTTCGACTATTGGAGGTCAAAGATAACTCCGTCTTGTCCATTTTGTGGTATGACAGCCCCGACTCGATGAACATGACCCTGTTTCGATCGTAGGCTATCGAATAGAAGGCCGTTTCCTCCGCTCTACGGTTGGCTACCATTGAATAAGATGCATTTCGACCTAGTCGATTGCCTCCCGATGAACACATCGTTGTTTCTTCGTTCCGACCCCACCCGTATGTACGTACATGTGGCTGATGTATGTATCGTTGTTGCTGTACGCATTCAAGAGCCCGCATGTATCTACGTACATGGCCATATTTTTTGTCGTGTGGCTGTAGGTATGCGTACACGATTTAGATAGGACTGTCTGAACTGCTACGTCGGGGGCTCTACTACGACACATGCTGCTACTTACTCGGGCATGGTTCATCCTTGTAGAGAAACCGATCAACAAGTATGTATGTGCACGTTTGTGACCAGACAGATAGCTGTACGTACGCTTCGACCTGGTAGGTCTCAGCTGTCAACGGGATAAGGACACACATCCTTGGGTGCCAAGATAGAGCAGGTGGGTCCCAGATGTCATTGGGAGGAATCATATTATTTTTCTCATAATAAGGAGGTTCTTCATTACGTTCGAAGATATAACTGGTGGGTCCCAACTGTCAGGGGGATCAACATTTCTCTTTCAGTTAATAAGGAGGAATTATCCTTGCATGCGACCAAGGACCTCATGGATCCCAGCTGTCAGCCTCTCCATAGTCCTCTTCTGATGACTCTCTTTTGTTGACCAAGCCGCGCCGAGCGCAGCAAGGCAGGGGACAATGGCGAGGTCCCTGATACGTCTCCAACGTATCTATAAATTTTGATTGTTCCATGCTATTATATTATCCTTCTAGAATGTTTCATCGGCTTTATTATACACTTTTATATGATTTTTGGGACAAACCTATTAACATAGAGCCGAGTGCCAATTTCTATTATTTCCTTGTTTTTGAGTTTTACAGAAAAGGAATATCAAACGGAGTCCAATTGACGTGCCAATTTTTGATGATTTTTTCTGGACCAAAAGAAGCCCCCGAAGTAAAAGAGTTGGGCCAGAAGAGCCATGGGCTGCCCACGAGGGTGGGGGCGTGCCCTGGGCAGGTGGTGGCGCCGCCCTATCTCGTGGACGGGCCGGAGGGCCCCCTGACTTGTGCCCTACGCCAAAAAATCCTATAAATACTGAAACCTTCGGAAATTAACCTAGATCGGGAGTTCCGCCGCCGAAAGCCTCTGTAGCCACCGAAAACCAATCGACACCCGTTCTGGCACCCTGCCGGAGGGGGGAATCCCTCTCCGGTGGCTATCTTCATCATCCCAGCGCTCTCCATGACGAGGAGGGACTAGTCCACCCTCGGGGCTGAGCGTATGTACCAGTAGCTATGTGTTTGATCTCTCTCTCTCTCGTGTTCTTGAGATGGCACGATCTTGATGTATCGCGAGCTTTGCTATTCTAGTTGGATCTTATGATGCTTCTCCCCCTCTACTCTCTTGTAATGGATTGAGTTTTCCATTTGAAGTTATCTTATCGGATTGAGTCTTTAAGGATTGGAGAACACTTGATGTATGTCTTGCGTGGGAAACCTGTGGTGACAATGGGGTATTCTATTGATTCACTTGATGAATGTTTTGGTGATCAACTTGCGGGTTCCGTGACCTTGGGAATCTATGCATAGGGGTTGGCGCATGTTTTCATCTTGACTCTCTGGTAGAAACTTTGGGGAACTCTTTGAAGTTCTATGTGTTGGTTGAATAGATGTTTCTGAGATTGTGTGATGCATATCGTATAATCATGCCCATGGATACTTGAGGTGACAATGGAGTATCTAGGTGACATTAGGGTTTTGGTTGATTTGTATCTTTAGGTGTTATTCTAGTACGAACTCTGTGATAGATTTAACGTTACTACAGACTCTTGAATAGATCGATCAGAAAGAATAACTTTGAGGTGGTTTCTTACCCTACCATAATCTCTTCGTTTGTTCTCCGCTATTAGTGACTTTGGAGTGACTCTTTGTTGCATGTTGAGGGCTAGTAATATGATCCAATTATGTTATCCTTGTTGAGAGAACTTGCACTGGTGAAAGTATGAACCCCAGGCCTTGTTTCCTATAATTGCACTGGTGAAAGTAATCGAATCTTTTTGTTTCTTGTTATATCACTAGTTTAGTTTATAAAAGAAAACTATAAAAAATGGAATTAAGGTTACCTCATATGCTTCATCTTTTTAATATCTTTCGTGAAAATGATGGAAAGGAAAATCGTGCTCAAGTACTAGAAGAAGAATTACATAGAATGCTTGGCATAAACTATGTGCATGATGAGCATGATTGCAATGTTGTTATTATGAATTATTTGAATACCCATGATGCTAATGATATGCAAAGCCACCAGCTTGGGGATGCTATGTTTGATGAAGATGATATGTTTAGTCCCCCAAGTTTTGATGAGAAAATTTATTATGATGAAAGCATGCCTCCTATTTATGATGATTATATTGATGAAAGTGGATTTGGAGATGTCATGACTTTATTTAGTGATGAATCCACTATTTCGGAAGAGGTTCCAATTGATTATGAGAAAAAAGTTGCTATCTATGATGATTATTGTGATGACACGTATGCTATAAAGAATAAAGATAACCATGAACCTTGTCATCATGATTTTAGTTTTCAATTGGATTATGCTTCACATGATAGTTATTTTGTTGAGTTTGCTCCCACTACTATGAATGAGAAGAATTTTGCTTATGTGGAGAGTAGTAAAATTTCTATGCAAGTAGATCATGAAAATAATGCTTTATGTGCTGGTTATATTGTTGAATTCATTCATGATGCTACTGAAAATTATTATGAGAGAGGACCATATGCTTGTAGGAATTGCAATAATATCAAGTTTCCTCTCTATGTGCTTAAAGTTTTGAAGTTATGCTTGTTTTGCCTTCCTATGATAGTTGATTATGGTCCCCATAAGTTGTTTGCTCACAAAATCCCTATGCATAGGAAGTGGGTTAGACATAAATGTGCTAGCCATATTCTTCATGATGCTCCCCTTATATTTCAATTCTTATCTTTTACGTGAGCGTCATTGAAATCATCATGCCTAGCTAGGGGCGTTAAACGATAACGCTTGTTGGGAGGCAACCCAACTTTATTTTAGTTTCCTTGTTTTTGCTTCTGTTTAGGAATAAATATTGCATCTCGCTTCTATTTTGATGTGGTTTTGTGTTTTAATTAGTGTTTCTGCCAAGTAGAACCTTCGGGAAGACTTGTGTGAAGTTTATATGATCTTGCTGTGAAAAACAGAATCATTAGCGCTCGCTAGAATGGTCATCAGATTTTACTGGAGCGTGCTATTTAGTTGATTCTTTTTGCAGTTGATTAATAGGCAAACTCATCACGTTTACCAATTTATTTTGAATTTTTTGGAGTTACAGAAGTATGCGAAACCTGCAGATTACTACAGACTGTATTGTTTCTGACAGATTCTGTTTTTCGTGTGTTGTTTGCTTATTTCAATGCATCTATGAGTAATATTGGGAGGTATGAACCATACAGAAGTTGGAATGCAGTAGGTTTAACACCAATATGAACAAAGAATGAATTCATTGCAGTACCTTTGAGTAGTGGTTTGCTTTCTTATACTAACGGAGCTCGCGAGATTTTTGTCTAAGTTTTGTGTTGTGAAGTTTTCAAGTTTTGAGTATTGCTTTGATGGACTATGGAACAAAGAGTAGCAAGGGCCTAAGATTGGGGATGCCCAAGGCTCCCCAAGTAAAATACAAGGACAACCAAAAGCCTAAGCTTGGGGATGCCCCGTTAAGGCATCCCCTCTTTTGTCTTCATCCATCGGTAACTATACTTGGAGCTATATTTTTATTCACCAAATGATATGTGTTTTTCTTGGAGCATCTTGTATAATTTGAGTATTTGCTTGTTATTTTGCCACAATTATCCTTGCTGGACACACCTATTTGAGAGAGTTAAATATGGCCTAGGAATTGTTAGAACACTCTATGTGCTTCACTTATATCTTTTGAGTTGAATAGTTTTGCTCTAGTGCTTCACTTATATCTTTTAGAGCACGTTGGTGATAATATTTTGAAGAAATTGTTGAACTCTCATGATTCACTTATAACTTTTTGAGAGTTATTAAAACAGCATGGTAATGTGTTTAGGCTATAAAACTAGTCTTCACATGATAGACATCCAATATCAATGTAGTAAAAAACTTTCACACTAAATGCATTGAATATGATGAGAAGTTGGATGCTTGATAAATGTTTTGAGATATGAGGATAGTGATATTAGATTCGTGCTACTGGAGTAATTATGAAATTGAGAAATACTTGTGTTAAGGTTAGTGATTCCCGTAGCATGCACGTATGGTGAACCGCTATATGACGAAGTTAGAGCATGAGGTATTTGTAAAGTGTCAACCTTTGTGTGGAGGTCGGGGGCGCGCGATGGTTAACTCCTACCAACCTCCCCCCTAGGAGCGTGTGTTGATTGCTTTGTTTTGATGACTCGTAGATTTTTGCAATAAGTATATGAGTTCTTATGACTAATGTTGAGTCCATGGATTATACGCACTCTCACCCTTCCACCATTGCTAGCCTCTCTTGTACCGTGCAACTTTCGCCGGTAGCATACACCCACTATATATCCTTCCTCGAAACAGCCACCATATTATTCCTCAACACAGCCACCATACCTACCTATCATGGCATTTCCATAGCCATTTCGAGATCTATTGCCATGCAACTTTCCACCGTTCCGTTCATATGACACACATCATATTGTCATATTGCCATGCATGATCATGTAGTTGACATTGTATTTGTGGCAAAGCCACCATGCATAATTTTTCATACATGTCACTCTTGATTCATTGCACATCCCGGTACACCGCCGGAGGCATTCATATAGAGTCATACTTGTTCTAGTATCGAGTTGTAATTCAACGAAAGTGTGATGTTCTTCATTATTAGAGCATTGTTCCGTGTGAGGAAACAAAAAAACAAAAATAGATAAAGGCCAAATAAAAAAGGAGATGGCCCAAAAAAATAGAGAGGGGCTAATAAAAGATGAAGAGGAAAGCCCCTCCAAAAAAATGAGAGAAAAGAGAGAAGGGACAATGCTACTATCTTTTTCCACACTTGTGCTTCAAAGTAGCACCATGTTCTTCATGATAGAGAGTCTCATGTTTAGTCACTTTCATATACTAGTCAGAATTTTCATTATGGAATTTGGCTTGTATATTCCAACGATGGGCTTCCTATAATGCCCTTGGTCTTCGTGAGCAAGCAAGTTGGATGCACACCCACTAGTTTCTTTTGTAGAGCTTTCATACATATTTAGCTCTAGTGCATCCGTTGCTTGGCAATCCCTACTAACTCACATTGATATCTATTGATGGGCATCTCTATATCCCGTTGATGCGCCTAGTCGATGTGAGACTATCTTCCTCCTTTTTGTCTTCTCCAAAACCACCTCTCTATTCCTCCCATAGTGCTATGTCCATGGCTCACGCTCATGTATTGCGTGAAAGTTGAAAGGTTTGAAAGAATAGAGTATGAAAACAAGTGCTTGGCTGAAATCGGGGTTGTGCATGATATGAATATTTTGTGTGATGAAGAGGGAGCATAGCCAGACTATATGATTTTGTAGGGATAACTTTCTTTAGCCATAGTATTTTGAGAAGACATGATTGCTTTGTTAGTATGCTTGAAGTATTATTATTTCTTATGTCAATATAGACTTTTGTCTTGAATCTTTCAGATCTGTACATTCATGCCACAATAAAGAGAACTACATTAAAAATTATGTTGGTTAGCATTCCACGTCAAAAATTCTGTTTTTATCATTTACCTACTCGAGGACGAGCAGGAATTAAGCTTGGGGATGCTGATACGTCTCCAATGTATCTATAATTTTTGATTGTTCCATTCTGTTATATTACCCTTCTAGGATGTTTCATGGGCTTTACTATACACTTTTATATGATTTTTGGGACTAACCTATTAACCTAGAGCCCAGTGCGAGTTTTTGTTTTTTCCTTGTTTTTGAGTTCTACAGAAAAGGAATATCAAACGGAGTCCAATTGATGTGCCAATTTTTGATGATTTTTTCTGGACCAAAAGAAGCCCCCGAAGTAAAAGAGTTGGGCAAGGAGAGCCACGGGCTGCCCACGAGGGGGGGGGGGCATGCCCTGGGCAAGTGGTGGTGCCGCCCTATCTCGTGGACGGCCCGGAGGGCCCCCTGACTTGTGCCCTACGCCAAAAAATCCTATAAATACTGAAACCTTCGGAAATTAACATAGATCATGAGTTCCGCCGCCGAAAGCCTCTGTAGCCACCGAAAACCAATCTACACCTGTTCTGGCATCCTGCAGGAGGGGGGAATCCCTCTCCGGTGGCTATCTTCATCATCTCGGCGCTCTTCATGACGAGGAGGGAGTAGTCCACCCTCGGAGCTGAGGGTATGTACCAGTAGCTATGTGTTTGATCTCTCTCTCTCTCTCGTGTTCTTGAGATGGCACAATCTTGATGTATGGCAGCTTTGCTATTCTAGTTGGATCTTAT
>LR738713.1:326538222-326574121 GCA_902687465.1 Secale cereale
GACTAACCTATTAACCTAGAGCCCAGTGCGAGTTTTTGTTTTTTCCTTGTTTTTGAGTTCTACAGAAAAGGAATATCAAACGGAGTCCAATTGATGTGCCAATTTTTGATGATTTTTTCTGGACCAAAAGAAGCCCCCGAAGTAAAAGAGTTGGGCAAGGAGAGCCACGGGCTGCCCACGAGGGGGGGGGGCATGCCCTGGGCAAGTGGTGGTGCCGCCCTATCTCGTGGACGGCCCGGAGGGCCCCCTGACTTGTGCCCTACGCCAAAAAATCCTATAAATACTGAAACCTTCGGAAATTAACATAGATCATGAGTTCCGCCGCCGAAAGCCTCTGTAGCCACCGAAAACCAATCTACACCTGTTCTGGCATCCTGCCGGAGGGGGGAATCCCTCTCCGGTGGCTATCTTCATCATCTCGGCGCTCTTCATGACGAGGAGGGAGTAGTCCACCCTCGGAGCTGAGGGTATGTACCAGTAGCTATGTGTTTGATCTCTCTCTCTCTCTCGTGTTCTTGAGATGGCACAATCTTGATGTATGGCAGCTTTGCTATTCTAGTTGGATCTTATGATGCTTATCCCCCTCTACTCTCTTGTAATGGATTGAGTTTTCCATTTGAAGTTATCTTATCGGATTGAGTCTTTAAGGATTTGAGAACACTTGATGTATGTCTTGCGTGGGATACCTATGGTGACAATGGGGTATTCTATTGATTCACTTGATGTATGTTTTGGTGATCAACTTGCGGGTTCCGTGACCTTGGGAATCTATGCATAGGGGTTGGCACACATTTTCATCTTGACTCTCCGGTAGAAACTTTGGGGCACTCTTTGAAGTTCTATGTGTTGGTTGAATAGATGTTTCTGAGATTGTTTGATGCATATCGTATAATCATGCCCACAGATACTTGAGGTGACAATGGAGTATCTAGGTGACATTAGGGTTTTGGTTGATTTGTATCTTAAGGTGTTACTCTAGTACGAACTCTATGATAGATTATACGTTACTACGGACTCTTGAATAGATCGATCAGAAAGAATAACTTTGAGGTGGTTTCGTACGCTACCATAATCTCTTCGTTTGTTCTCCGCTATTAGTGACTTTGAAGTGACTCTTTGTTGCATGTTGAGGGCTAGTAATATGATTCAATTATGTTATCCTTGTTGAGAGAACTTGCACTGGTGAAAGTATGAACCCTAGGCCTTATTTCCTATCATTGCAATACCGTTTATGCTCACGTTTACCACTTTCTACCTTACTGTTTTTATGTTTTCTTATTACAAAAACCTATATCTACCATCCATTGTAACATCCCAAAAATTTTAATTTTGGAATGTTATAATAAATAGATAGATTTGATTGCTGTTTGATGTGCTGAGTGAAATTGAGAGAAATTTAAACTTTTGAAAGTTAAATGAGAGGGAATAAAATGACTTTCCCAAAACTTTCACTTTGCTTTTTTATCTCTGAGGGAATTCAAATTCTTTTCAAAACAAAACCCTAGAGTGAAGATAATATGACTTCTTCCATTTATAGTAAATGATAAAGGGCTTTGGAAGGATTTTGAATTTCAATCCTCAAATTTTTTTTCAATTCAGAAACTTTAAGCAACTCAATGATTTTCCCGAGAGAAGATAAAATGACTTCTTCAAATTATAGGAAATATGAGTTGGAAGTTTTTCTGAAATTTTCTGGAACTCAATTTCAAATATTGAGTTATTTGGTTTTTATTCAAATTATTTTTCTCCGAAAAGAAATTACATGGAAAATAGGGTAACATGATTCCCTATAGCAGAAAATTGGAGAAAATTTAATTTGAGGTCATTTTGGTATTTTAAATATGATTTTATTGGTTTTTATTGCAGCAGTTGGACCTTTTTATTTATTAGGATTTCTGTGGATTTTATTTGGCAGTAGAAAAATGTTCATGTTGTAGAGCTTATTTTTCTGCAAATTTTGATATATTATATGCCCATAGGATATTTTTACTTATTTTATTATTATACGTTTTCTAGGTCTGTTAAAAAGAAAAATGTTTAAAATAAATTAGGATCTTCTCTGGACCGAACCGGCCCAGCCAACTGGGCCAGGCCAGCCGGCCCCGCAGATCGCCTCGCCCCGTCGCCCTCCTCCCGCGCGGTGTCCGACGCCCGCACGCCGGCCGACCTCGGCGTCCGCGCACGCCACGGCACCGCCTCCCTTGCCCCCTACTCCAAGAAACCCCTCCCCCTCCTCCTATAAAGCCCGAGGGCCCCGCCCCGACGACGCCCCTCCTCTCGCATCTCGCCGCAGCGCCGCCGCCGCCGCTGCTCTGCCTTGCCGCCGCCGCTGCTCCTAGCCACCGCACGCGCCGCGCCCCGCAGCCGCTTCGTCGCCCGCAAGCCGCCGCCTCCTCGCCCGCTGCTTCGCCGCCCGCAAGCCGCCGCAGCCCCGCGCCGGAGCTCGCCGCCGTCGCCGGAGCTCCAGCTCCGATCTGCTCCGGGTCCGATCCAACCGCCGAACCGCGCCCGAAACGCCGGTTTTCCTCGAACCGGACAAAACGGTAATAAATCGTCCGGTTACTATTTAGGTTTTCTGTTAAAAACCCTAGGTTCAGATTTGTTTTTTTAGGTTAGTTATTTAGAGACCGTTCGCTGTTTAGGGTTCAGTAGTGAACGTTCGTCCTGTAGTTTTTTTCCTTTTCTTTTCTTTTTCTGTTTAGTTTTTCTGGCCAGGGACCCGTCTGTAATTATTTATTTTATAGAATAGTCCCTACACTTCAAACAGCCATATCTTTTTACCGGTTAGTCCAAATCCAATGAAACGAACACCCACGTCTTCGTTACGAAGCCCTCTTTCCAGTAATACAACTTAAACATGTTTTTGAAAGTTTTAAAAATTTGAATTCAACTAGTTTTAGATTCAAACTGGTGTTGATCATAACTTGAGTTTCGTAGCTCCGTTTGAGTTGATTCTTTTTGCAAATCGAAGCTCTTGACCTAAACAATCTGATAAGGCCAAATTCACATAATTTTGGTACTGTTGGAAATTGTTTTATGTTCCAAGAGTCATTCGTGTGTTTTTTGAAGTTTTCCGAAGTGTTTATTCGTTTTGTCCGATCTTTCTGAGTGATTGCTTATGTGTGGTTACTATTGCTTGCTTACGATAGATTGACCGGAGTGTGACGAGTAGATCTATCCAGAGTCTTGAGTGAGAATCGTCTTCATCAACATTGCAGGCAAGTAACACTTTGATCATGCTTTCCAATTACCCATTTTTCATTGCATTAGTCCAACCCTCACACATTGCATGAGTAGGATTAATTAACTTGTGGGATTGGGAAGTAGATTGAGGTAGTACCTATTACCTGCATTACATTCAAACCTTTGGGAGTTACTTCTACGTTTGCTGTTAGGACATGCTATGCTCATAGACATGGATTGGGTGAGTGAAATCCATGACAGATGTGAGTTTGTTAATTAATGGTTCAACTTAAGGTGGCAACATTAATACACACCTGGGTGGATTGAGGCATCTGGGTATTCCAATGATTGCCTGTTTTTTTTTGGACCGCCACCCAGGCTCAAAGGGATCATGAGATTTTTCATACTAGAAACTTCTGTGTGCAGCCACATGCCAATATGGGCTCTGGCATAGTTGAGTAAGTTGTGGGAAACCTTTCCATGATGGGCTAGCAGATGTAGTGGGTTTTGTAGGAGTACCGGCCTATCTATCTGGTTAAGGGGACCTCTTCGTAAAGACTGTGTCTTGGTCATCCGTTTCTCAAACACCATGTAGTGCGAGAAACCAAACGGAGGCGATCGAGTCTTGTGGGGAAAAGTGCACAAACATCTGCAGAATGTACAAACTATTCATGAGTAGCCGTGTCCCCGGTTATGGACCTCTTTGAGTATCTAGAAGTGGATTATTTGCTGATCTCATCACTCTCTAATTTAATATTGTTGGGTTTAATGATTATTTTAATTGGGGTTGAGAGGATGTCTATCTTCTCAAAGATGTTTCAACTACCATGATAGTTAATTAAAATCTATTCCTTTGCAGTAGGGAAAAATTGGCTTTACGCAAAAACTTTAACCTTACAGCCTCCACAAGCCAAATATGCATGTAGTTGTAGGCCTTATTCATCATTATCATTACAGTGTGAATTTTCCAGTACATTCAATGTACTGACCCTCTGTGGCTGCAACGTCTCATGTTGCAGGATTATCTTACGACGAGTAAGTGATACGTTAGGGTTACGATTTCTACACTCAACTTTGCCGTTGGTGTTGATGGGAATCAACGACCTTGTTGCTTCCGCTATGATCGATTGAGGTAATAGTATCTACGTTACTTAATACATGTGATTTACCTCTGTTATAAATCCTGTTTGTACTGTGTGTGTCAGCATACCGATCCAGGGATGACACAGAACACAGAGACTTCGGTCCATTCAGATCGTGGTCCCTACAAGATGGTATCAGAGCACATGTTGACTGTAGGACCTGACCCTAGAAACTGGCCAGACCATAGGAAAGGATTTCTCTAAAACTATCATTTTTCCAAAAAATATTCTTATCTCTCTTCTTTTCTGAGCTTTGTCAAATCTTCCCTTTGACCTTTAATAGTTAGACAATACCCTTTACCATGTGGACCACTTCAGAGTAAAGAGGATTTTACCATACATTGGAAGTGTTGAAGCTACAACAATGGATACTCCGAAGATTTGAAGAGTTGACAACTTTGGAGAGATGATGACCTTTAGAAGACCAAACCCCTGCTTTGTACTTACGTTAGATGCGACGATTGTGAGCCGTCATTTGTTTGACATTTCCTGACGGCCACAAACTAAAACCCGTCTTTTCAAAATCATTGTTTGTATTGAGTGTCCCTCTCTATCTCTTCTGAATCTCACCCCAAAACCCTTGGACCCAATAGAGGATGACTGAAGATAGACTTGAAGTTTCGGGACCAATGACCCAACCGGAGGCAGAGTTATGGATACAAAACATGGAGGACCACTTCAGGAAGAATTTAGTCGAAAGGAAGTATGAAGTTCAATACGTTCTCCGGTACTTTACAAAAAGTGCTGCAACATGGTGGAAGATGCATCAAGCCCTACAAGGATCTAATGGAGCAGGAAGTTGGAAGGAATTCAAGAAGACCCTGTTAAGATCCCGTCTCATCCAAGAGCGTGGTGACAACCCGAAGAAGAAACGTTGTACCTGCAGGATTTGTGGAGAAATAGGACACACCCAGGAGGAGCACAAGGATGAATGCCCTAATTGTGAAGGAAGTCACCTAGCTGAAGAATGCCCAACTAGGCAGATTACTTGTTTCTTGTGTGAAGGGACTACCCACTACCCTGCTCAGTGTCACATTTACCCCATGGTGCAATGAACTATCCAACGGAAGAAAGAAGCAATGAAAGAAGTCCTCGAGGAAACCCTAAGGGAATCCGCGATGGAGGGAGATATTGACGACCCTGATGGAGAAGGCCTAAACAGATATTACTCCCGTGCTTGCTACTCATGTGGAGAGAAAGGACATCTTTCACAGCAATGCACGAGGGAAAGTCAAGAGTATCTGGGAGACTTCCCGACAGAAGAAGTGGAGTTTGAGCCACGAAAGGTAGAAGAATTGATAGGAACAAGGAAGTCGAGGAAGAGAAACAGCATGTGTCCCCAGAACAACCCAATTTCTGCGGAAAAGGACCTGAGTGACATCACATGTTATCGGTGCTAGGATTTAGGTCATTATGCTATCAAATGCCCAACTAGGAAACGGAGAACCCAGTGAATCAGGATAGTCACCATGAAGTCCCTAGATTTGTCTTATGACATTAGTTTACACTACAAGGAGGTAGAGCATTTTGCTAGAGAATGTTCAGAGCAGAGGAAAATGGAGTAGAGTAGTTGAGATTGTAATATTAGGATGAAGTACGTAGCTAAATATGGAATACCCTTTACAATGTTAAGTTGAGTATGGAAATAACATTGTAATTGTTCGTGAAGCAAGAGAAATTGATATCTTTGAAATCCAAGAAGGAAAAGTTGTGAGTTGTTGGATGAATGTTAGTGCCTTTCTTGCTATCTCACCCAGACCAAAACCTAGAACCAATGGAGAAGCTGACCCCAAACCTTTCTCGGACAAAAGACCCCGTTTTACCCAAGGATGTCCGTATGTTTTCCTAAGAACCCCTTTTGTCTTATGCCCACAGATGACAACCCTTTACGAGTCCTTTCTCAAAGGCCCGGAAACCATCATGACCCTGACTAGCGACCAGGATTATCAAGATCCTGAAGGACATGATGAAGCATATTCAAGTGGAAGGAGATGCAGTTTACAAGGGTTATCCCTTCATGGAGAATGGAGTTGAACTTTGGTACGTGGAGGTACACCTCCACCGTGTGAAAGGAGTTTGCCCAAAGACTATGGGTCAATACTTTTTCATCTCCCGAGTACCGCGAACAGCATTCTTCGACTCTGTTCATGAAGCTGCTATGGAGGCCATACGTCAGATTGGAGAAATACTTGAAGCAAGACTTCGTTTTACTCAGGGATGCCTGAGTATGATGCATGCAGAGATGGTGGAGATGAAACACACGACCAATAGGACGAAGCAAAAGATTGATGATTTTAAGAATCACATTGCACAATTCCAGTGGGATTGAAGCACCCTTAGCTAGGACAAAGGAATAAAGATGGGAGGAATGTTGACCATACCCCACTATGTGGATGGCAACATTTGTAGTGAAGCACCTTTGTAACTGGAGTAGTGAATACTGGTTCAAGTAGTAATACAAGATTTGATATGAGGAGAATATGGATTATGGATGAACCAGTGCATTTTGTTTAGTTGAACCATACTGAGTGAACCCTGGACCCATAGGAAAAGAAAGTGTTGCTCCAAGGAGTAGAGTTTGTACAAACAAGTTGGAGTTTATTTTGATATGAGGCTTACCCCAAGAGTATGAAGTAAACAAGTGCAATTGGATTTAAAGAGGGGGTAATGCTGAAGTGTGGAGCAATAGTGACTCCAAGGATGAGTTAAGGATATACAAGTTCTGAAGTGGACCCACAAGCCGAGGACCTAAAGGAGGCTACGTAATTGTAAGGGAACCACGAGACTTGCTAATAGTTATGTGTATCTGCTGTAGTAAAGCAGTGCATTTTGCTATAGATTGTACCAAGAAGAAGGAGTTTTGTGCTAAGTATTGGAGTTGAAGCCTGCAATGGAAACGCAGTGAACTGTAGTAAGTTGAGAATCGGTGAAGTTAGTAGCCTAGTATTGATTTTGGATTTTTATGAGTTGTTACTCTATAGTGAAGGGTGAAGACATGATGCATGGAAGGAGATTTTTTGAAAACTAGTGCTATTCATTTTAAGTGTGGTAGAATCCAACACTGTTACCCAAATACACTAGCTAGTGGTTAGTTACGTCAGACTTGGAGTGGATTGCCTAAGGATGAGTCTGAGAAATTACATCGTAGTTTTACCCAAAAGAAGTAAAGGATACTTGGATGGATTTAAGAAAGCCAATGAAGTTGGATGTTGGAAGTATGAGCATTTGCAACTGTCACACCCCAAAAATATTTATTTGGAATTTTGAAAACTTTTCAAAATTTTAGCTAAGATTTAAAAATTTTCTTGGAGGGTTCTGTTTGAAGGGTGGACTTATTTGATTTAATTGTTTTGGAGGTTTTCAAAACTTTTTCTCTCTAAAGAATCTTTGGTTTTTAGCTATTTATTTTCAAAGGCAAAGGTCCTTTCCACCTCTTCCAGCACCATAAAACCTCTCCAAATATTTTTCTGCCACTCCAAGATTTACCTCTCAAGTCATGCACACCTTCTGTGATATTATTCAACTCCTCCCCACTCCACAAAAATATTCTTTCTATATATTTTGAATTCCAAAAGTGGAATTTGAATTAATCATAGTTTCTTGACATTTACAAAGGAACTATATTTTCTATGACTCTTCTGCCTCCACCAACATTATCCCTACATATATATGGTACCCTTAACCCATTTCTTCAAAAATCTTTGGTCCCACAGTTCAAAAATTTCAAACCAAATTCAATTCAAATTTGGTCCAGAAATCATATTTCTGCCCCAAACCATTTCCAAACTTCACCAAAATTCTTGGCCTCCTGGCAAACTCATTTTTGAGTAACTACACACCACCACACAAAACCCCATGATCAAACAAGTTGCTTAAAACCCCAAAGCAATTCATCAAACAGTTGGCATGCACTGTTCATAACTGTATTGAAATTCAGTTAACTGAATTTCTTTCGGCCGACAGGGACAGCGATGCCGTGCATCCATCATCTTCCTCCCCCGCACGGCGATGTCGCCTGTGTTCAATGCCGTAGCTCCCCCTGGCCCAGCGCCCAGCCACTCCACTCCGGTGAGATGGCACCGGGCCGGTGCAGCCTCCCCGAGCTCGTCCACGGCCGGGCCGAGCGGAACGCCACGGCCATAGGCCGCCATTCACTGCCCAGCAGCGCCCCTACCTACCTCTCCGCCCACGCGTCACTCTCCCTCACACCTCCGCGCAAAGGACACACCGGCCACGCCGCACGGGGCCCGTTTGGCAGTCGCCGGAGCCGGCCGCTCCGTCGCGCCCGTGCGGACAGCACATCGCAAACGTGTCAAGCAGGCACGAGCTCGTCCACGCGGAAGCTTCGGACGAGCACCACGGGCCTCTTGAATGCCCCATCGCCCAGACCACCGGCCAGAACCAACCCCGGCGGCCATATTAACTCCGGCGATCTTCACCCGCTTCGGCTATCTTCGAACCGCCTATAAAAAGGGTCCCCGAGCCCCTCTAGCGCGAGCACTCGCCTCCACCACCACCCACACTCCCTCCTGACCACCCACCAGGCCCCGAGGGGGTCATCTT
This sequence comes from Secale cereale, assembly GCA_902687465.1. Lineage (NCBI taxonomy): Eukaryota > Viridiplantae > Streptophyta > Magnoliopsida > Poales > Poaceae > Secale > Secale cereale. The sequence goes on from LR738713.1 coordinate 326,547,111, forward strand.
CTCCCTCTCCGGCCACCGCTCCGCCGCCTCTGTCCTCGAACCGAACCGAGCACCTACACCACCAGAGCAGCCCAAACTCCGTCGATCCTCCCCTTTTCCACCACCATGCCGAATCCCTAGGTCAATTTCCCTTCCCGAGCCCTCTCCGACGAGCCACCACTTCACCCGAATCACCGTCCGCCGGCGACGAGCTCACCGCCGTTCAGGTGACCGCCGGTGGCCACCTCCACCACCCCTGGATGCGGAAGGCCACGCTGGTCATGTTGCGACCAGCGCCGGGCCCTGAGACCCCGGCGATCGTCGCCGGCGATCGCCGCCGCTTCTCTGTACTCGCGCGAGAGCGCGTTCAAATTTTTAAACCTGACGGGTGGCCCCCACCCGTCAGCTCTCTCTCTCTCTCTGTTTCCGTTTTAAGTGGAAGCGCACTCTGCGTTTTACGTCTTCTGCACTGGAAGACGCACTCGTATCCGAAACGTTTTCTTTTAAAACAACTCAGGGACTTCTGTTTTACAGAAAAACCCCTGGTTTTGAAAAGCTAATAACTTTTAAAATATAAATCCAAATGAGTTGATTCTTTTTGCTAAAATTTTCTTTTCTGCTCTAGTTTATTTTAAGATTTATTTAAAAATATTTTGAGAACTTTTTCTGTTCTGTGTTGATTTTCTTATTCGAATTCAAATTTGAATTTTTCAGAAAAAGAAGAAGGAACTTTTGCTGGGATTTCTGAAGGGTTTTCTCCTGATTACTTTGGACAAGGCAAGCATTATTGAACTTGAGATATGATGTTGCTTCCTTGCATGGTTACATAGTATGGTAGTGCATCACATACGTTGCATGTTATATCACATGTGCATGCATGGTCATGTCATGTTTGTTTTACCTTGGCTTGCATGTCACACTAGCTTGGCTGGCATACAAGTGGTTACGTGAGGGCAGAGATGCTGCTGCTGGTTGGGACATGCTAGTAGGCATGGTCCTTTGTTGACACAGTGGTGTCGTGTGGTACTGATAAAGAACACTGGTGTTATTTTGACAATACCTCCTGAGTCTGCCTAGATCGAGTCTTGCTCTATACACCTAGCTGTACACCGTGCTGCCACGGGTCCTTCCGAAAGGAGGGCACGGCCTAGTAGGTTGATAACCCCTGTACGGGTGCACGCCACACAGATACTACGATGAAGGTTGTAGCCTGTCATCGGGTCAGGGGCATGGGTGTTTCCGGTTGTAGCCGAGAGGGGGGCACCCCTTGTAATCCGCGCGTTTAATAGTGATCCCATGCTTTTCGGAGGTTGTAGCCTCCCTGACTTAAGGTTTCTGGAGCGATGCTCTGGGTGAGTCCTGGCATCCGGTCGGTGCGTATGCGTCAGGCGTGTTTTCAACCCAAAGTCCGTATTGGGTATTAGTCAGTGCACGGTACTGTCTAAGGAAAGCCCATACGCGTGGGTAAAGAGTACACCCTCTGCAGAGTTATATCTATTCGAATAGCCGCGTCCACGGTCAAGGACTTAGTTGGGTGGGTCAAGTATTCGGTCCCGGTGTCAGTCTCTGGAGGAAAATATTATACTTGAGCATGTTATGTTTGCATGATGCTTTTGTCACAGTCAGTACTTATCAAGAATTTATTTATGATGAATATTATGCTTATGGACTAACCCTATGATTCTATTGTTACCTTCAAGAGTGTCTCAGGGGCTGGCTAGGCTACCCCGGACGCTCGTTTTTATTTTAAAGTCCTTTTGTGGCGTCCCTCGAGTGTCAGGCGGTTTATCACGCCACTACTCTTGTGGATACCCAACTGGCATTTCTCTTAAAGTCCTTTTGTGGCGTCCCTCGAGTGTCAGGCGGTTTATCACGCCACTACTCTTGTGGATACCCAACTGGCATTTCTCTTAAAGTCCTTTTGTGGCGTCCCTCGAGTGTCAGGCGGTTTATCACGCCACTACTCTTGTGGATACCCAACTGGCATTTCTCTTAAAGTCCTTTTTGTGGCGTCCCTCGAGTGTCAGGCGGTTTATCACGCCACTACTCTTGTGGACACCCGACTGGCATTTCTCTTCAAGTCCTACCGTGATGTCACTTGGCATCCGACCGGCATTCTTTTTATCTTTTTATATTATTATGACTAATATTTATTTTTGTATTAACCATGTTTCACCATGCCAAGTCTTGATAATTGTTGCATGCATGTAGTTTATCCTCCATGGCATATGCTTTCAGTATATCTTATGTTCTTAATGTTTGCGAGTACATTCAAAGTACTCACTGGCTTGTCCCTGGCTATTTACTTGGCCAGACTTGGAGGAGGACGAGCTTTTGGAGGAGAATTGCGCTAGCGAGGCCGACGCTTAGAAGGTTCCCAGTCAGCACACCTGTGCCTTGGAGTCTATCACGTGTACCATCCGTCAAGCTTCCGCCACACCAATAAATTAGTCAAGCCTCACACTGACGCTTGACCCTATGCTCGTATATCAGTGTTGAGTTCCACTACCCACTGTCATATTCCGCCCGCCTAGTGCGTTGAGATGTTGTAATAAATTATTGAGTCACCCTGACTCAACCCTGTGTAATATTATTGTACTGGTTATCTATATCAAGGTTGTCCACTGGCTGTGCTTGGGAGCTAGTGTGACTTAAGGCTATTCTGTGATTTATTTCCCAGAAGTGGGCCTAACAGCAACCCGATGATGAGACCAAGTGTTGCTAGTGGTGAGATGAGCCATAACCCACAAGCCCCAGGACCTGTCAAGAAAGCAAGCTCACCCTTGCTGAAGGAAAACCCCTGGTAGAAGTTATGATTTTGTCAACAAACGATCTTATAGGTGGTTACGTTAAACCCGAGGGTTGTGAAGAAACGATAGAAGTTTTGTTCAGCTTGCAGAATCCATGGAATTATCCGAACTTAGTTCGTTGACAAGAGAAATTCTGCAACGCTTGTGAGGATGACCTAGTGTTAGCTTACGGTATTCACTAAACCTTATACAAGGTAATGATTTGGGTGCGGGATGGATTGATCACCATACCGACATACTCTTATTATTCTCCTCTGTTATACGGGATGATAAATCTTAGTGACTTACCTATAGTAGAGAGACGACGATGTCAAAACTTTGTTTAAACCTTAGAAAGGTATAGAAACTTTTCCCTTGTACACGGCATGTTGTTGCCAACCGTAGGATAAACAGTGAGGATGAAGCCCAGACCAGTTTTCTGCAGGGACCCAACAAATTGTTTGATGACCCCCATGAGATATCTAGATTTGTTTAGTATTGGCGCCAGAACTGTCAGCTAAGGAGAACTAGTCTCAAAGGAACCTTGCCAAGATGAAAGGACCCAATAATTGAGGGCAAAGGTTATGCCACTACCAAAAGAGCCCCAGAGAAGGAAATACCCTGAAGATTAGAGAAGACCGATACTGTCAACCCAAAGGATGGAGTATCTGAGTTTTGATGGAACCGTATCCACGTTCCTAAGTGGGGTAGCACACCAGGCCACACCAATTAGCGATTTGTTAGGAGACCCCCAAACCCTAACCTATTTCTTGCTAGCCTCTACGAATCTCGACGACGAGATTCATTTTAAGTGTGGTAGGTTTGTAACATCCCAAAAATTTTAATTTTGGAATGTTATAATAAATAGATAGATTTGATTGCTGTTTGATGTGCTGAGTGAAATTGAGAGAAATTTGAAACTTTTGAAAGTTAAATGAGAGGGAATAAAATGACTTTCCCAAAACTTTCACTTTGCTTTTTGATCTCCGAGGGAATTCAAATTCTTTTCAAAACAAAACCCTAGAGTGAAGATAATATGACTTCTTCCATTTATAGTAAATGATAAAGGGCTTTGGAAGGATTTTGAATTTCAATCCTCGAATTTTTTTTCAATTCAGAAACTTTAAGCAACTCAATGATTTTCCCAAGAGAAGATAAAATGACTTCTTCAAATTATAGGAAATATGAGTTGGAAGTTTTTCTGAAATTTTCTCGAACTCAATTTCAAATATTGAGTTATTTGGTTTTTATTCAAATTATTTTTCTCCGAAAAGAAATTACATGGAAAATAGGGTAACATGATTCCCTACAGCAGAAAATTGGAGAAAATTTAATTTGAGGTCATTTTGGTATTTTAAATATGATTTTTATTGGTTTTTATTGTAGCAGTAGGACCTTTTTATTTATTAGAATTTTTGTGGATTTTATTTGGCAGTAGAAAAATGTTCATGTTGTAGGGCTTATTTTTCTACAAATTTTGATATATTATATGCCCATAGAATATTTCTAGTTATTTTGTTATTATTCGTTTTCTAGGTCTGTTAAAAAGAAAAATGTTTTTAAAAAAATAGGATCTTCTCTGGACCGAACCGGCCCAGCCAACTGGGCCAGGCCAGCCGGCCCAGCAGATCGCCTCGCCCCGTCGCGCTCCTCCCGCGCGGTGTCCGATGCCCGCACGCCGGCCGACTTAGGCGTCCGCGCACGCCACGGCACCGCTTCCCTTGCCCCCTACTCCAAGAAACCCCTCCCTTCCTCTTATAAAGCCTGAGGGCCCCGCCCCGACGCCGCCCCTCCTCTCGCATCTCGCTGCAGCGCCGCCGCCACCGCAAATCGCCGCCGCCGCTGCTCTGCCCTGCCGCCTCCGCTGCTCCTCGCCACCGCACGCGCCGCGCCCCGCCACCGCTTCGTCGCCCGCACGCCGCCGCCTCCTCGCCCGCTGCTTCCCCGCTCGGAAGCCGCCGCAGCCCCGCGCCGGAGCTCGCCGCCGTCACCGGAGCTCCAGCTCCAATCCGCTCCGGGTCCGATCCAACCGCCGAACCGCGCCCGAACCGCCGGTTTTCCTCGAACCGGACAAAACGGTAATAAACCGTCCGGTTACTATTTAGGTTTTCTGTTAAAAACCCTAGGTTTAGATTTGTTTTTTTAGGTTAGTTATTTAGAGACCGTTCGCTGTTTAGGGTTCAGTAGTGAACGTTCGTCCTGTAGTTTTTTTCTTTTCTTTTCTTTTTCTGTTTAGTTTTTCTGGCCAGGGACCCGTCTGTAATTATTTCTTTTACAAAATAGTCCCTACACTTCAAACAGCCATATCTTTTTACCGGTTAGTCCAAATCCAACGAAACCAACACCCACGTCTTCGTTACGAAGCCCTCTTTCCAGTAATACAACTTAAACATGTTTTTGGAAGTTTTAAAAATTTGAATTCAACTAGTTTTAGATTCAAACTGGTTTTGATCATAACTTGAGTTACGTAGCTCTGTTTGAGTTGATTCTTTTTGCAAATCGAAGCTCTTGACCTAAACTTTCTGATAAGGCCAAATTCACATATTTTTGGTACTATTGGAAATTGTTTTATGTTCCAAGAGTCATTCGTGTGTTTTTCGAAGTTTTCCGAAGTGTTTATTCGTTCTGTCCGATATTTCTGAGTGATTGCTTATGTGTGGTTACTATTGCTTGCTTATGATAGATTGACCGGAGTGTGACGAGTAGATCTATCCAGAGTCTTGAGTGTGAATCGTCTTCATCAACATTGCAGGCAAGTAACACTTTGATCATGCTTTCCAATTACCCAGTTTTCATTGCATTAGTCCAACCGTCACACATTGCATGAGTAGGATTAATTAACTTGTGGGATTGGGAAGTAGATTGAGGTAGTACCTATTACCTGCATTACATTCAAACCTTTGGGAGTTACTTCTACGTTTGCTGTTAGGACATGCTATGCTCGTAGACGTGGATTGGGTGAGTGAAATCCATGACAGATGTGAGTTTGTTAATTAATGGTTCAACTTAAGGTGGCAACATTAATACACATCTGGGTGGATTGAGGCATCTGGGTATTCAAGTGATTGCCTATTTTTCTTTTGGACCACCACCCAGGCTCAAAGGGATCATGAGATTTTTCATAATAGAAACTTCCGTGTGCAGCCACATGCCAATATGGGCTCTGGCATAGTTGAGTAAGTTGTGGGAAACCTTTCCATGATGGGCTAGCATATGTAGCGGGTTTTGTAGGAGTACCGGCCTATCTATCTGGTTAAGGCGACCTCTTCGGTAAGACTGTGTCTCGGTCATCCGTTTCTCAAACACCATGCAGTGTGAGAAACCAAACGGAGGCGATCGAGCCTGTGGGGAAAAGTGCACAAACCTCTGCAGAGTGTACAAACTATTCATGAGTAGCCGTGTCCCCGGTTATGGACCTCTTTGAGTATCTAGAAGTGGATTATTTGCTGATCTCATCACTCTCTAATTTCATATTGTTGGGTTTAATGATTATTTTAATTGAGGTTGAGAGGATGTCTATCTTCTCAACGATGTTTCAACTACCATGATAGTTAATTAAAATATATTCCTTTGCAGTAGGGAAAAATTGGCTTTACGCAAAAACTTTAACCTTACAACCTCCACCAGCCAAATATGCATGTAGTTGTAGGCCTTATTCATCATTATCATTACAGTGTGAATTTGCCAGTACAGTCAATGTACTGACCCTCTGTGGCTGCAACGTCTCATGTTGCAGGATTATCTTACAACGAGTAAGTGATACGTTAGGGTTACGATTTCTACACTCAACTTTGCCGTTGGTGTTGATGGGAATCCACGACCTTGTTGCTTCCGCTATGATCGATTGAGGTAATAGTATCTACGTTACTTAATACATGTGATTTACCTCTGTTATAAATCCTGTTCGTACTGTGTGTGTCAGCATACCGATCCAGGGATGACACAGAACACAGAGACTTTGGTCCATTCGGATCGGGGTCGCTACATCCATATTGCACTTGTATCACCATCTCTTCGCTGAACTAGTGCACTTATACAATTCACCATTGTATTGGGTGTGTTGGGGACACACGAGACTCTTTGTCATTTGGTTGCAGGGTTGCTTGAGAGAGACCATCTTCATCCTATGCCTCCCATGGATTGATAAACCTTAGGTCATCCACTTGAGGGAAATTTGCTACTGTCCTACAAACCTCTGCACTTGGAGGCCCAACAACGTCTACAAGAAGAAGGTTGTGTAGTAGACATCAGTCCTGGACGGGAATGATCCTGAGTCGGGGGAGATGCGGCAATGGAGTCGCAGCCGGAGAGGAGTACGAGTACGAGGGTTGACTGGTTCAGTGCGGTCTAGGGTTGTAGTCGGTGGAGAATAACAGGAGGGTTGGAGGGGTATCCTCGCCGGTGGTGGAGTAGCGCTTCGCAGCGAGGCATGTGAAGCAGCGCTGCTGGCCGCCGGAGGCGGGAGCAGGAAGTCCCGCTGACACTGGAGGAAAAATACGAGAGATTGAAGACGCATGCCAGCGGTTGGATGTACATCCAAGGACTACAAATGTCCGAATCATTTTGTTGACAAATTTGACAATGCATTCCGTAGGCGACCTAATGGCCCACATGTCAGGCTCCTTACTGGTGGGTCCTAGCTATCAGGGGGAGGCATAATTGTTTCCCCATAACAAGGAGGCACTACCTTTGCGAAGATGTAGATGAATTTTTTTTTCGCGTAATAAGGAGCCAGTTGCATGCGTGCGTCCATGAACTGGTGAGTCCCCACTATCAGCCTCTGCACGTATCGTCCTCTTCCTATGACTCTCGTTTGTTGACCACATTGACCATGCAGCGCCAAGCGCACCAAGGCGATGGACGACAGCGAGGCCCCAGGCTCGAACGAGCCGTAGATGGGAAGACATGGCAGTGGAGTCGCATAGAGAGAGGAGTACGAGGGTCAACTAGTTCTGGTGCGGCGTCTGGCTGCAGTCAGTGGAGAATAACTGGAGGTGTGGAGCGGTGGAGGGATAGCCTGGCCGGCGGTGGGGTAGCGCTTCGCAGCGTTGCGTGTTAAGCATAGCCGCTAGCCGCTGGACGCCGGAGGAGGTAGTGCCGGCAGCGCTGGACGAACAAGACGAGATTGAAGAGGCATGTCGATCGTTTGATATAAATCCAATGGTTGTGGATGTCAGAATGATTTGTTGACTAAGTTGACAACACCTGCCGTAGGCTTCGACCTATTGGCCGACATGTCACCCTGCAAAAATGTGGCACATATTTAACCCATGTTTTCTAGAATTTACAGTCAATTTGCTGGGCTGGGTGAACAAATAATGTAGTGTCAATTCGGCCCATTTCATTTGTTCTAAGAAATCATAGCCCATTTGCACTTTCTTAAAATACATGAATTTGCTAGGCTATAGTAAAGATAATGTTAGGTTAGACGAAGTAATTAGTATAAAAAATGAGCCAGAGCTGGACATTATATTATACAGAAAAATAGCAAATTAGTGAGTTATTGCTCAAAATAAAAATAAGCGTGTTACATTGGTCCTTAAATCTTCGCAAGCTTTTGTGCGCAATCACCAAGATTTTTGTTGCCTTAGAAAAAAAATCAACCATGATTTCCCTTGCCAACTTCTGTTAAACATTTATTTTTCGTAAGTTCATAAGACGTGGGATGTTATTAGGATGTATTTATAAGTTTCTATTAAATATACAATAATATATATAATGTGGTTATAAGGAAAATATAAATTGTACCCGACATTCTTATTCTTATATATGAAAAAAACAGAGGTCTGCATGTTGTGAAAAAACATTTGGGCTGCCGATGTTTAAGAAAAAAAAAACCTAGGCTAGGAGGCCCATACGCCGGTATATACAGGATGGGCCTCATAAAACAAGTTCAAACCACTGTGTCAGTATGTCATGGGCTGCGCACTCTGAAAAATATACCTGCTATATCCCCGATACCCCTAAAAAAACTCACCGATGACAGTCTTCGTTGTAAATTTATTTCATTTATTGACTACTAGGTTGACAAACCCGTGGGCCTAAAGCACAGTATGCAATTAGGAAGAAGCATTTTTTTTCAAATGAGTCACTTGCTTGCGTACGGCCATGGACCTACTGGGTCCCGACTGTCAGCCTCTCGACATACAGTCCTCTCCAGATTCCTCTCGTTTGTTGAGCATGTTGACAACGGAAACGGCGGCACCGCGGCGAGCGCACAAAGCCGGAGGACAACGTCGTGGAAACGAATGGGAACGAACCGGAGTCGGGTAAGATGCCTTAGAGAAGTGAAGAAGTGCACCTTCCTTATTTCGAACATACCTGCAGTAGCCCAGTTGCTACAGCCGTATCACCTAAAAGCAGTATTGTCTGTATTCGATTCCAACTGGTGCAGTTGAAAAATATATAATTTTTTGCCTCGGTTATTCCTGACATGTGGGTCCAGCCATGTCATCTACACACACCGCCTCCACCACTTGCCATAATTTGTCCCTAGTTTACCCAGTTTTTTGCACACTAAACATTGTCTTGGCATTTTGAAAATAGCATATATTATTGCGAAAGTACACTTCTACACCGAGGAGCAAATGCTCCCGGAATGAACAGTAAAATTTTAAAAATAGAAAAAATTGTCAAAAAATTGTGAATTTCTTTTGTGACATACTTTCACAAATGTTTGTTGTGCATGCAAAATTTCATCGCGAAATCACATTGCTGGAAGGCGTGCCAGAAAAAAACAAAATCCGAGCTCCAAAATGCTTTTGTAAGTAACATTTTCAGAGCATCGATTTTGTTTTTCTTACCACACGTTCCACCAATGTGAATTTGCGATGAAATTTTGCATGCACTTCAAACATTTGTGAAAGTATGCCACACAAAAATTTCAGAACTTTTTGAATTATTTTTTAACTTATTTGATGTTACTGCTCACACCAGGAGCATTTGCTCCTGGGTGTAGAAACATCATGTCCATATTTTTGACTGTGCATCATATGAAGATGTGTTATGCATGAATGTGGATCAGCATGATGTTAACTTGTTTTTAGTTCCATTTTGGACCATGACTAAAATTTCCAACATTTTATTATCCATGTTTGAAAAGTGTGTGCTGATTTAAATGCTCTCCCTCTGACACATGCAATTTCTTATCTCAAACTTGCTGTTTCTTCTCTGAAAATCACTTGGACATGCAACCATCGCCGATGGTGATTTGGATGTCTCCCTTCTTCAATTCCCCAGCAGCGCTAGGGGAAAGAAGATGAAACTTCCATCTTGTACTGGTGGTTGGGGAATGGAGCGAACTGGATTTAACAGGGGGCATGAGGCACGACGCGAGGCAGCGTCGCCGGCCCTTGAGCGACAGCAGGTAGTCCGGCCCCATTGGTGGTTTGGGCACGTCATAATCCCATAGTGTACATTCTAACAATACAACAATATACATTCTAATAAGTTCACACACAAGTACAACAAAAAAGGTCAACACTCAGATCCAACTCAGGTTCACATGATAGGTCCATATTCATAGCCGGCATCCAAATGATTCATACATCACAAGCTAGTATTCATAGCTAGCATTCAAGATTCAGATATACACAAGTACAACATGTTTACGCATCCAAATGATTGAGACAACACAGCCAATATCATCCATCGACACACTTTAATTACCTAGGGTACAGACTAGTAAGTGGTGTTCACTCGGTGGAACTTCTTGCTAAAATTAATGCTGGTCTGAGCAAACTTTCGAGTACGTAAGAGGCAGCATAGACCATCTGAACTTTGCTTGCAGGTTTCTCCTCATGATAGTGGCCTCGACGCCGTGAACGGTTTGAGCAACTTGGCCACTTCTTTCATCCAACTAGTACTGGCTTATCTTTGTCCTGTAGCAGGCCAAAATTCTACATTGCAGACAAGAAACGAGGCGGTCGACAAATTGAACCACCCAAATTTTTTGTGCAGTTCAACTGAAATGGAGCATCTGAAGCATGCAGTGTGGTTAAGTGCCATATGAATATATGTGTGTACCAACTTGTCTGGAATCTTTAGACTCCATGGAATACAGTTCGCTACCAGCATACGTGCCGATAATAGCGCAAGTTGGGACCATAGACTGGGCTGCGTTTTCTGGGCCATGCACTAAGAAATATTATTGGCGCTCACTCTGGCACTTCTTCTTGTTAACATCGATCCTTGTCTGAGTGAACTTTGGAGTACAACATAGCAGCAAGATAATTATCTATACATCTTTTCTTTTTGTGTAGTTGCACTGAAATCAGTCAATGTAATGATTTACATGCAAGTTCAGGCTCTAAGTTACTCCTTTATGAAATTGGCCAACAGTAGCACAATACCAAATTACCTATAGACATGACAAGCACAATAATCAGGATGAAGACCGGTACCAACCTATGTGACGAAGCATATAAGTTAGTACTTCCTTTGACTGGAAGCCGAGATAAACGACTGTCAGGAAAGGAAGGAAGCAGCTGAGGCAATGGACCACCCAAAGTTTTTGTGCAGTTCCACTGAAATCGAGCATCCCTGTTGGCACATATATTGAGAAAGTGAGATTACTGTAATAGTAGTTGATGAAACATACACTAACAAATAGAAGCATCCTCATTATCTTAAAGGGTAAAGGTAGCAACATAGTTTCCTTGATTAAAAAGAGGTGTTTGTTTATTTTATCAGTGCCAATTAGCCCAACACTCGCATTGCCATGTATCATAGGCTGGAAAGATGTAACGTGCAAAGATAAAGTACTTTCTCATGACAATTGCAAAACAGTAGCACAATACAAATAGAGATGACAACACACTAATCTGGATAAAGACCTTAGGCATGTACCTGTCTGAGCAAGGAAACTTATTCAAGTAGTCCCAAAAGAGAAGGTAAAGCAGTGACTTGAATGATTCAATAGTATATATTTTTGTGCACTTCCAATGTACAGTTGACATAAATCTTGTTTACGAGTTGTGAGATTATATCGTGATGTTATCAAGACACCACCAAGATCCCCTCCCTGCTCCCACACATGGTCCAACTGCACACACACACACACACATGTACATGATTCGGCATGGGGTGCTTGTTTAACTCCGATAGGACAATTAGGCAGCAATTAATTAGTGCTGCTTAAGTACTCCTAATTGATTAAATGACCTTGTAGGAGAGGCATTGGAAGTCGAAGTACTCCTGGAGGATAGTCACAAATGTGATGCAGACATTGCCGGAGGCATTCAGTGGCCTCGACTGAGGCCTCGGCTTCATGTAGATCACCTTGGCACAGTTGATCGTGTAGTGCTGGCTCACACATGCATCCAGAATCCAGTTAATTAGTATGATGTCTCATCAAGCCAAGTACTACACCGCTACGTACTACAAGTGCATTTCTTCAAGTAAATTAATACTAGTAGCAACACAACAATACAATACCACTAGCAAGATCTCAGGATAACATAGGATAGTACCAGCTTGAGATCCTTCTTCTTCTTCTTCTTCTTCTTCATCTTCTTCTTCTTGTTGTTGTTCTTCTTCTTCTTCCGTCTTTGTCTTCCTTTTCTTGCTCTGTTTCTCTTTCTCCTCACCAATCAGTGAAACCAAGTACATGAGTGGCCTTCAGTTTCGGTTTTGGTTGTAAGTGAGTACAAGTCTACTAGTAAACAATAGCATTATTTTCTCATGGCAGTTGCAAAATATTTCTCATGGAAGTTGCAAAATGGAGGTGAATACATGCATTAAATATCATTCTTACTTAAGGGAAGGTTAGGGTGCCAATATGGACGACGAGGATTGGAACAGATATCTCCCTTTGTGTAGTTCCACCGAAATCAACTAACAGTTTTGGTGTGACATTCCAGTTAAACTGCACAAAAATCACTTCTTTTAAGAGGTGTCATAATTTCGTAATGCCAACGAGGTGAAATTGAGATATCCCTATTTGGACAAAAAGGTACAAAGGAAACAGTCAAGAGTCTCAAACAATTACTGGCAAAAACAATTGGTTAAACTAGTCATGACTTATAATAGTGGCATGGCATCATTTTACCAGTGGCATTAGATTAAGAACAACTAAATAGTTGCTATAAGGGCATGGGACAGTGTGTATCTAGGTTGGTCTCTTTTCTGTTCACATTAGCCACCTATTAGTATGTGTTGATAGGAAATCTAGTCCTGGTCATACAAGTGTGTACAACGTTTCCCCATTGTTCCCGTTTTTGACCAAGAGACCTGTTGGATGGCCAGTCTGTACTACTTGCACCCCTCCCTTTCCTGTTTGTACCAGGTCCTATGTATAGTACATACTACATCTTATCCCCCTTCCTTTCCTGTTTAAACAAAGTAAGAAGATCCGACTCCATGAAGTAGCTTTACCTCTAACAATAGAAACAATAGGTGGCGTTGGGCAATTCGATCGATCCTAGATAGGTGGGGGGATCAGAGGTAGAAAATGATGCACATGCAGCGATGTAACGAGCTGGGGAAGTGGAGCTAGGCTGGTTTCGAAGGAATATATACCTGAAGGTCGTCGGGGTGTGGCTAGGTGGGGGTGTGAGGCCGGAACTTCCCACACTACGGAAGTGACAAAGGGATCGGAGGACCTCCCGCGCTGGTGCTCGGCCGGAGATAACGGTGCGGCCGGTAGTGGGTCTTCTCCCTCGCCATCAACGACAGCCTAAACGCCCCCCCTCCTTCCCTTCCCCGGCGGAGGGGATGCCTCTGAATTTGTAACCAACTGTGAGGATAGAAAGGTTGTGTGAAACACCACGATCTTGTTTAGATCTGGAGAGGATGAGAGTTTGTGAATAGAGCAACCCTAGCAAGCAAGTACGTATAGTGGAGTAGTTTTATTTCTTCACTCCATCAATACAATCATCTAAGACGTCAAAAAACAATCGTTTTAAATTGTGCACGTGCTAGATCGCCATTTTTTGAGTTGTTGATTGTTTTTTTGAGATAGCTACCTGCTTATTCCAAGCGGTGTGTGGATTGACGAGCTGCTCCACTCGTTAAGCTCGTGCTCGTTAAGGCTGGTCTCGTTAAGCTCGGTAAGACTAACGAGCAAAAAAATTGCCCAGCTTGGTTCGTTTGAATCTCGTTTAGCTCATGAGCGCTCGTTAATAGATCCTGATGATGTGTTATAGTCTACATGACGAGTGTGTCGATGTGATTTTCAAGAAAGAAGATGGTGACTACAAATGGAAATGCACTAGTTTGTTGCCTCCTATGTAGATTAGATTGAATAGATAGGCTTAGGTGCTACAACAACTTTGTCATGTAAGATGATATATGTGTTGTGTTCTTACTAACGAGCTTAGCCCGCTACTCGTGAAACTCGTTAGCTCATTCGTTAACCTCGTTAAGCGTAACAAGCTCAAATTGATGATTGGATTTGTTCGTTAAGAAGCGAGCCACGAGCATAACGAGCCAAACTATTTAGCGCTCATTAAAGCTCGCCAGCTAACAGCTTTCGGTCCAGCCCCGCCGGTCTTCCAGGTTTCACTTTGTATTGTTCACATGTGGTACTCGACCCTCAATTAAGTGAACAACCAATGCCTCATAAAATTTGTGAACAAGCCCACGACCCAAATTATTGGAAACGTGGGCTGCGCCAACATGCAACATTATTTATATTTTCTATATGTGGGAGTATACTTTCAATGGAGTACTACTATTGCCAGCTCCTCCTCTGTTGCTCAAAATGTTGGTTGAGGTTTTGGTTGCCCATGATCCAAACACACCCCAAGCATCTGGACCCGCGTTCCGTCTACCAAGTCACATCGAAGTGCTATAGTCGAGACTCAGCAGTCACCCTATTGTGGCCGTCATGATCTGTCATATCACAAAACCCACACCTTTACCAGCAATGGTAAAGTGGCCTAGTAAATTGGACGGACGAGGCAACCATTATTTCGCTAGAACGCTCATTGAATCCATTTCTACCCTATCTTGAAGAAAACCACATAGCTAGTCACTTCTGCCATTTTTCTTCTGTACCGACGAAGGAAAGGTGGACGAATTAGTGATGCTACTCTATTTTCATTCCAAGAATATTCTTTTTGCAAAGCACCGAATGATTCTCACTGCCTATTATTCTCTTGTTTTCATTGCGATTGTGGTTTCCTTCCGATTGATTTTTGTTTGTCAGTTTACTGATGGATCCTGGAGCACTAGGCAAAGAGTCCCGACGGACAATCCACTAGAGACAGAGATCTCCAGGAAGCAAGCACCGTCCAATGAGTTGGCGATGTTGGCGGGCCAATCCATGGAGATGAAAAACTCCAAATAACAAGCACTGGCCAAAGAGTTGAGTACGTTGGCGGAGGAACTCCTGAACAAAGAAAGCTGGAAGAACAGCAAGGGCCCCATCGTGCCTACCCTGGAAACTCTAATGGCCACCTATGAGAGGCTCAAGGCTGGGTTCGAGGAGATAGTCGTCGTTGAGAAGCAGTATTTCCCCGGCGAGGCGATGGCCCCCTTCGAGGATATGGGTTCCCCCAGTGAGCTGCACAAGGTAAAAAAATGGTTTACCATAGTTGTGGTTTTTGATTATTTGCAATGTGCTTGCTAATATCTTAGGGTTGTGTGTGGACATCCTTGATGGTTTTGATGTTGCGGTCCCTCCTGTGGACATTGCCCCAAAGATCGATCCCCGTGCCACTGTCCTTCCTATGGACATTGCCCCAGAGATCGATGACAAGAGATAGTTGGTTGCGGTAGTCTTTCAATGTAGTTTGCGGTGTTCAATTACCAGAACGATGCATGTTATTACACCGTTTTAGGTCTAGTGCACTGTATTGTGTGGGTGGTACTTGCTACTTTTGTTTGATAGTGAATCATGCGAACCCTCTCCGAGTTATGGAAACGGATGTATCCTCACCAGCTTTTGATGTAATATATGGCATGCTTAAGTGTAAGTTTAAACTGTTTACATATAAGCATGGCTTTATTGATGAAAAAAGTTGTTTGAAGATTCTTGGTGTCAAACCTCTACTAATTCCGTGCTATGTTTGTAGGCTAGATAATGTACAAGCTATAATACTTGCAAACACTCACCAAAGAGAAACATTGGGGCTGATAGGTTGACGTGAATGTGTAGTTGATGTCGCACTTTCCGAGTGGCTATAGAGAGTGTGTGTACGTGTGCTAGTGATAGGTTGTACGAGTGTGTACATGGCCCGCCTCACATTATCACTAGTATATTTCTTGGAGCCCTTGCGTGTCAGCAGACCGATCTCTTCTCCCTCCCTGTCTCCTTTTTCTCAACCGACTCTCGGCGGGCGATTTGATTTTGACTATCATCGATTTATTCAGTTGCAACGCGTGTCCCCTTTGGTGAAAGGATGCGACGCAAATGCGACATGCGTGCTTTAAGTGTGCCGCCTTTTCCTTTTGAACTTGCAAAGTGTAACATTTTCTACTATTTTCTTTCGCTTGTTCGTGCGATCGATCGATAGAAATCCAGAACAAAACTAGCAAGATGCCTGTGCATTGCACGGAACATCAAGATGCATTTATATGAGTAGTTTATCCTGTGGGAGATAAGGATGAACGAGGGAAGGCCTTATCTACAAATGTGGATAGGAGTGTGAGTATCTTTTTGCAAAATTGTCATAGTTTCCTTCCTATCCACCAGATATAGCTCGGACGGCCTATATTGCAGGATGACAGGCACACCATCATCACCAACTCTGATTTTTATAAGAGTAGAGATGACAAGGGCGGGGCTTTCCCGCTCATTAGGCGGGCTTGTTTGGCCTAGTGGGTTTGAGTGATATGACATGCTACAGTGCCATGCAGTCTTCGCGTGTGGTAGCAGTATTGTTGGTACAATAGTTTTCTTGAAGAAGCGGATTCAACGAAGTCATGATGGTTCCTTCGTCTGATCAACATACAATGGGAAAGGTTGGGCCTGTGATTTGATGGCTCATTGGTCATTATTACCGTGGTGCTACGACCGGGGTGAGTCTCCCCTGCGGTTCTGTGTGATGCACTATAATTTTGGTGCATGGCAAGTGGACCAGGATGGTCGACGTCCCACATGTTGGCGAATGAAGTATTATTTTCGATATCGAGAACGAGCAAGGAAACCGGGTGGTATGGTGCCGCTGCTCTTTTATACTATTCATTTTTTATTTTTGATGAAAGCTATTGTCTCCACTCTTACGACGGAGGAGTGTGAAACACACCAGCCCAGTGAACATGGCTTGTGCACTACTCCCTCTGTGTGTGAAAGTCTGTACATATAGATTTGGGCCATTTGCATTTCTGTCCCTAACTCGAACCACCTACTCAGATTTACCCCTAGTTTTGAAGTGTGCTCAAATTTGCCCCTCCGTCGTTATGTGCCATTACAGAAATGCCCTTCCATGCCGTTTCCATTTGGTCAAAGGGCTTTAACTATTTTCTGGATGTTAGTCGAACAATTTTCCCCTGAATCCATGTGGCACTTACATGCGGGGCCCAGTCTATAAAAAAGGAAAACTAGGCCAACTCAACCCTCCCGTGGGTCAGTCACTTACCAGTGGGACCTACCAGGAAAAAACAAAAAAAACTCCCACGTGTCGAGGCACGACTTGAAGGCATAATATCATACTAGAATGATCTCAAGAATGGTATATTTGCACAACTCATGTAAAAGAGGGATGAAATTGCAAAAGAGTAGTTGGCTTACACTCGCCACGTCACACAATGCATTACATAAACAATTTGCCCCTGAATCCATGTTGGACACGTAGTATCACCCACGTTCTTCGTCGAACTCCCAGTACAACTCTGAACCACCAGCTGTGTAGTTCTCAACGGTACCTGCATCTGGTGTTGTGTAGAATCTGTGAGCCACGGAGGACTCAGCAATCCCGTTCTCGGGTAGCAAAACTATCAAAACCTTGGGTGTGGAACAAGGCTGAAGAACAAGGTTGCAGTTGCACAAGCACTAGCTTACGTGTTTACAGCGAGAAGAGAGGTGCCAATGATCGACAAAGTGATCACGAAGTGATCCTATCTAAGCACGTCAAACATAATCCCACCGTGTTCACTTCCCGAACCCCTTCGGAAAGCGACCGTCACGGTTACTCACGCTGGTAGTGTATTACGAACATAGTGTCAAGTTTTCTACAACCGGATATTAGCAAATTCCCATCCGCCACATAACCGCGGGCACGGCTTTCGAAAGATCAAAACCCTGCAGGGGTGTCCCAACTTAGCCCATCACAAGCTCACGATCTGTGGAGTCCCAACTCCAAGGTGGGAAGACCCGAGTGTTCTCGGAATCCCGTGCTCAACATATTCCGACTAAGGTAAAACTGATCCAGCAAGACCTCCTGGCGTGCCGACACCCTGATAGTAGCCGCGCGTATCTCGTCTCAGGCCACGACCGGATGGGTGATGCTACAGGTTTTTACCAGCCCTCGAGTTCCCCCAAGGTGGCCCTGCAGGACCCCCAGTTTGGACAAACACTCATGTGGAGCACTGGCCCGGGTTGTTAATTAAGAAAAGGGTTTATAACTCCCTATGCAAGTTTTAGTTGTTAGGCAAATGTAAAACCAAAGTTGGGCCTTGCTGGAAAAGCTTTAGCGCTAAGTGGGTTATCAAGGGGGGCCCATAAACCCCAACTGTGTTAGGAACGCAAAATCAAGGAACATAACACCGGTTTAAACGGTTCCTAGGGAGGCATGAGTGGAACAAAACACCAAGCAAAGGCTTAGCCTTCCACCCATTGCCAAGTATATAGCTGATTTAGTTTAACAGATTATATAGTGTGATATCCCGACAATAACTTCATCGTGAAGCAGGAACTTCAAATCTTCTCCTGCAACTAACAATGCTATAAGAGGGGCTGAGCGAAGCTTACGTAGCCAATCAAAGGTTTGCTAGGTTGAGTGGTTAGAGAGGTTCATGGCAACAATAGGAGGATGACAAACAGACATAGGCATCGAGGCAATAAGCTAAAGAGCGAGACATCTAGCATAGGCAAAGATAGTAATGATATCTGGGTCAGATCATCTTGCCTGTTGAATCCTTGGAGGGAACGTAACCTTGCTCCTCACACTCAACCTCGGTAGAAACCTCGTATTCCGAATCTTCACCAGGCTCTAACCAAACACAACAATGCAACAACGAAACAAAATCAATCAACATGCAGTGCTCAATCACATGATGCATGCACATGAAGCATATGAACATGGAAAGAAATGACGCATGGCCTAGGGTCACAAGAGTGCAATAACATCACAACCAAACAAGATCAACCACGAACATGAAACAAGTAAGGAACAAATTAAGAAGTTTATGTAGTATATTCTGACAAGCAACCAACAAGTTTTTAGGAGTTGGTTAACATGGCAAGGGTGCATCTAACATAACAGCAACATGCTAGCATATTTAAATGGGCTGGAAACAAATACAACAATATCCAGGAACTCCCATATTCATTTATTTGCATTTGGGACAGATTTGAAAACCTTCCTTGAAAGAGTTGTCAAACATGCTAAACAACAGTACCAAAATATTCTACACATTTTTCTACCCCAAATGCATATAAAGTTTGTTAAATTTGGAGTTGTAGATATTTAGTTATGATTTTTGCAAGTTTAAGCATATTTAAAACAAATTTAAATTCAAACAGCATTTTAAATATTTTTAAACATGGCAGCAAGTGACATAATCATATTCTACACAAAATTCTAAGCACTTTTCATATATAACTCAAATTCATCTGGAACATAAATATGCAGATATTAATTAAATAAGAAAAACAGAAAAGAAAAAGAAAAACAGAAAAAGAAACAAAACTGGAAAGGCGCCATGGTCTAAAACGACCCAGGCTCAGCTAGCCACGCCCACTGACAAGGGGGCCCGGCGAGGCTGAGCTGGCGAGGCGGGTGCGCGCGGGGGCTCGAATGGAGATGAGAGGCTGGTAGGTGGGGCCCTGCTGTCAGCCTCACACAAAAATGAAAAAAGGGGCGAATTACCACTGCGCCCGCTGGGGATCGAACCCACGCCCTACTGCTGAACTGACGGTGACAAACCACTGCGCTACTGAATCGATCTCGACAGATAGAAGGTAGCTTCTCTGAAGAATATACAGCAGAAGCAGAATAGGGGAGGCACTGGTCCTCCTCGGAGCTGCTCGTCGGAGCCGCTCCGGCGACCAATTGCCACGGCGGAGGGGTGCGAGAGACTCCTCGAGGAGTTCCGCATCCAACCAGACTACTAGCAGCGCCTACGGGGCACTACATCATCGGTGACGAGCAACTACAACACGGCGGCGATGGGACGACGACGAGGCGGAGCAAGGCCCTAGGCGGCACGGCGATAGCACAGAGAGGTCCTACGCAACTAGACGAAGCGAACGGGCAGCACGACAAGACCTAGAGGGGTCGGAACACTCACCGGCGACGAGGTCCGACGGCGATGCGCTCGGGCGCTCGGAGAAATAGGGCCTAGAGCATGCACAGAAAGGGGAAAAGAGCACGAGGAGAGAGAGGAGCTCACCATGAGCACAGCGGTGTGCTCGGCTGGCCCAGGCGTGGGCGGAGTCGATGACGGCACGCCTCGAACACCTACGGCCACCATAGAGGAAGAACAGGAAGAAGAGCTCGACGGAGAGGCGCTCGGGTCCGCGTTGTTGACGTAGAGGAAGAAGACGATGTCGAGGAAGCAGGTAGACAACTTTGGCGAGGCCGAAGACGACGCGGAGCTCGTCGGCGACGAGAGGCTGCTCTCAGATGCAATCGGGCGTGGATGGGGGCGGCGAATCTGGAGGATCTCATCTCTCCAGACGGCGATATGGGAAAGAGGAGACCTAGGGAGGAAGAGAGGACACGTTTTGGGTTTAAAAGAGGGGCTCGGTGCATGGCCTCGACGTTCGTGAGCTGACGGCGCGATGGTGAGCGCGACGCGGCTCTGCTTTTCTGATGGAGGAAGACGGAGGTGCTGGGCTAAGCCACAGATAGGTGGGGCCACGCACTCGAATTGCCCACGGCGCGACTGCGAGCGCTGAGGCTGGGCCTGCGTTGGAGTTGGGCTGCGTGCGGTGGAGAGAAGCTGGGCCTGGGGGGAGAGAGAGAAGGAGGAGGCCTAGGTTGCACTGTGATGGCTGCTGCTTCTCCTTTTTCTTTTATTTCTTCAGGCAGAAAAAAAAGAAAAGCACAGAAAAAATAGGAAGAGTTAGGGGAAAAGAAAAATACCCCTGAGCTCAGTGAATTATGCCCTATTTGATTAAAATGACTTGGACATTTTTAGAGGCAGAAAAATAAAAGGAGTTTGAATATGGATCAAACTCTTGATATTTTAAAACCCAACCAAATCATATTCAAATGAGGTGATATTTGGTGGAGAGGATGCTCACATGGTGCAAGATTGAAAGGAGGAGAAAGAACCATAATGGCACTTGGCTAGGTGGCTTGCATAATAGGGCAAAGAAGAGGCCAGAAAGAAAAGAAGGAGAAGAATAAGAAGAAGAAGAAGAAGAAGAAGAAGAAGAAGAAGAAGAAGAAGAAGAAGAAGAAGAAGAAGATGAAGAAGGGAGAAGAGGGGTAGGGTTTAGCTAGCTTAGCTTGAACCCACACACAACAACATCACAAGGTCTCATACATGCACAAAATAAAATAAACTATGATGGCATGATGATATGATGATGAGCAATGCAAGGATGCAAAAAATAATAAAAGGTATGGCAATGCAAATAAAATAAATGACAAGAAGCCCCAAGGAAAATGACAAGGATCAAAGAGGAAGTTTTATTGCCATTATTGGAAAGTGTTACATATGGGGCATTACAAACTCTCCTACACTACAAAAAGATCTCGTCCTGAGATCTAGGATTGGAAGAAGGAAGGATACTCGGAACGAAGGTGATCTTCTCGTTCCCACATAGCTTCTCGGTCGGTATGGTGTGACCACTTAACTTTCAAGAACTTGATTGACTTATTGCGGGTTTTGTGCTTAGTTTCCTCAAGAATAGCAACAGGGTGCTCACATAAGATAAGTCTTGTTGAAGATCAATCTCCTCGAACGGAATGGTGCATTCAGGTGTCTTGAAGCACTTGCGGAGTTGAGACACGTGAAACACATCATGGACATTTGCAAAGTTGGAGGGGAGCTCAAGTTGATAGGCTAGATTGCCTCTTTTGCCAAGAATCTTGAAAGGGCCCACGTATCTAGGAGCAAGCTTTCCTTTGATACCGAATCTTTGGGTTCCTTTCATAGGAGAAATATGGAGATAGACATGATCCCCAATGTCGAAAGCCAAATCACGATACTTGCCGTCATAGTAACACTTTTGACGCGATTGAACGGCTTTGAGATTCTCCTGTATGACTTTGCACATTTCTTCAGCTTCTGAGATCAAGTCATTGCCAAGAAGTTGACGTTCACCAGTCTCGGACCAGTTGAGAGGGGTACAACACTTTCTGCCATAGAGGATTTCAAAAGGAGCTTTGCCGGCACTTGCTTGGAAACTGTTGTTGTAAGTGAACTCGGTAAATGGAAGACAATCTTCCCACTTCATGCCAAAAGAGATGACACAAGCTCTGAGCATGTCTTCAAGGATCTGGTTCACTCTTTCGACTTGACCACTAGTCTGAGGGTGAAACGCAGTGTTGAAACGGATCTTAGTGCCCATGGCTGACTCAAAGGAGTCCCATAACTTGGATGTGAACAAACTTCCACGGTCAGAGGAGATGACTTGAGGAATGCCATGCAACGAAACGATTCTGGAAGTGTACAACTCTGCCAACTGAGCGGCGTTGATGGATTCTTTGGCGGGAAGGAAGTGAGCTACTTTGGTTAGCTTGTCAATGACTACAAAGATAGCATCATTCCCTTTCTTGGACTTAGGAAACCCAGTGATGAAATCCATTTCAATGTGGTCGAATTTCCACTCGGGAATAGGTAGAGGTTGGAGGAGACCGGCTGGACGTTGAAGCTCTGCCTTCACTCTTCTGCAGACATCACATTCATTCACGAATTGGGCAATCTCCCTTTTCATGCGAGTCCACAAGTGAGATTGCTTGAGGTCTTGGTACATCTTGGAACTTCCAGGATGAATCGAGAGGAGGGAGTCATGTGCTTCGTTCATTATGAGCTTCCTGAGATCACCCTTGGGAACCACAATTCTGTCCTCAAAGAACAAGGTGTCTTTCTCATCAACACGATAGCACTTGTATTTGGGAGTACCCTTAGCAATACCATGTTTCACTTTCTGTACCATAGCATCGCTTAGTTGGGCCTCACGGATATGATCTTCCAAGGTAGGAGCAACTTGAAGATTTGCAAGAAAGCCTTGCGGAACAACTTGGAGGTTGAGCTTCCTGATTGATTCACAAAGCTCAGGGTGGAATGGCTTGAGAAGGAGACTGTTGCAATATGCCTTTCTGCTCAAGGCATCTGCAATGACATTGGCCTTGCCAGGTGTGTATTCAATGCTTGGATCATACTCTTGGATCATCTCAACCCAACAAGTCTGGCGAAGGTTCAGGTTAGGCTGTGTGAAGATGTACTTCAAGCTCTTGTGATCGGTGAAGATGTCCACTTTTCTGCCTAACAGAAGGTGTCCCCAGGTGATCAATGAATGTACCACTGCTGCTAGCTCGAGATCATGTGTGGGGTAGTTCTTCTCATTTGGTTTCAACTGACGAGAAGTGTATGCCACGATCTTCTTGTCTTGCATGAGAACACCACCAAGTCCTTGTAAAGAAGCATCACAAAAGACTTCATATGGCTTGGACTCATCCGGAGGAGTAAGAACCGGAGCAGAAATGAGCTTCTCTTTGAGTGTTTTGAATGCCACATCACAATCAGGAGTCCAGTTGTACTTGGCATTCTTCTGCAGCAGGTTTGAGAGAGGCTTGGCAATCTTGGAGAAGTTCTCAACGAACCTTCTGCAATAGCTAGCAAGACCAAGGAAGCTTCGGAGTTGCTTGACGTTCTGTGGGGGTTCCCAGTTGACAATAGCTTCAACTTTCTCGGGGTTGACAGAAATACCCTCATCAGAGATGATATGGCCAAGATATCAGACCTTATCCAGCTATAATTCACATTTGGAGAATTTCACATAGAACTTGTGTTCACGGAGTCTGTCCAAGACCAAACGGAGGTGCTTGGCATGGTCTTCTTCATTCTTGGAGAATACCAAGATGTCATCCAGATAGACGAGAACAAATTCATTGGTGTACGGGTTGAATATGAAGGGCATCATCCTCGAGAAAGTGGGTGGAGCATTTGCGAGGCCAAAATACATGACCGCGTATTCATAAGAGCCAAAACTCGTTCTGAATGCGGTCTTGGGAATATCTTCTTCACGGATACGGATCTGGAGATAACCCATCCGGAGATCGATCTTTGAGAACACCTTTGCTCCTTTGAGCTGCTCGAACAATTCATTGATATTGGGGAGCGGATACTTGTTCTTTATTGTCTTCTTGTTCAATGGGCGGTAATCAATGCAAAGGCACTCCGTGCCATCCTTCTTCTTGACAAATAGAACACCACAGCCCCAAGGAGAAGTGCTAGGCCTGATTAGACCCATACACTCTTGCTCATCGAGTTGTTTCTTCAGCTCCTTCAACTCATCAGGGGAGAGCTTGTACGGACGCCGACATGCTGGCTTGGTACCGGGCTCGAGTTCAATGACGAATTCAACTTGATGATGCGGAGGCATGCCTGGAAGCTCTTCAGGGAAAACATCTTCATACTCATTGACCACCGGAATCTGAGAGATGGCATTAATCTCGCCCTTGTCATTGAGAGAGAATAGCCTGATTGTGTTACCTCGAGAGGCAAAGATAATCACCTCTTCGTCAGGATGAGTAAGCTTGACTTCCTTATTTGCACAATCAATGTTTGCATCATGCTTGGAAAGCCAATCCATCCCAAGAATAAGATCAATGTCGGAGTTACCAAGAATAACCGGAGAAACCAAAAAACTATAATCACCCATATGAATAGATATATCCGGAGCAAATACACTAGAATGCATTCGTCTCCCCGGAGAAATAACTGATAACTCCCGTGGCAAACTTTTGATGTCAACATTGTGCTTGGATGCAAAAGGTTGAGACATGAAAGAACATGATGCACCGGAATCAAACAACAGTTTTGCAAGAATAGAGTTAACTGGAAGGTTACCAAGTATCACATATGAAGAATTCTCTGCTTGAGCTGCATTCATCAGATTCACTCTTGCTTGCTTTGGATTGTGATTGACAATAGCAGTGCTGACATGTGGAGGAGGCGGAAGGCGCCTTGGGTTGGGGCACTTGTTAGCATAGTGACCCTTCTGAGTGCACTTGTTGCAAAGCACTTCTGAGATAGGACGGTGATAAGGACCAATTGACTTCGAAGCTTGAAAGTGACTCTTGGACTGATTGCTTGGGTTCGGTGGGTGGGAGAAACCACGGCCACCAGAGTGCTTGTTATTCTTGTTGGGAGGGCGGAGCACTGGAGGAGGTGGAAGCCAAAACTTCTGCTGCTTTGCGACCACTTGGGAAGAAGAGGAGGAGTTGACAGCATCTCTGATCCTCTTTTTGGAAGCTTCAACCTTGAGTTGGGCTGTCTCTTGCTTAAGGGCCATGTTATAGAATTGATCAAATTCATCCAACTCAAACAAGGTGAGAGCTAGTTGGAGTTCATCCTTCAGACCACCACGGAACTGATAAATCTTGCTCTTGGAATCTGGGATGTCTTGCTTGCCATAGCAAGCGACATTCTGGAACTTGATATTGTATTGAAGACGGACATGGTGCCTTGCTTCAGGTTGCGGAATTGCTCACGCATGCCTTCGGTGACACTAGTTGGAATGTGGTGAGAGCGGAAATCCTTGCTGAAGTCAGTCCATGAGATTTTACGTCCACCTCTGGAATCTTTGTACTGTTACCACCAATCAGCGGCTTGGTCCTTGAGTTGGAAGGCGGCATACTTGACATAATCCTCAGGTCTCACGTTACTGCATTCAAAGTGCTTCTTGATGTCTGTTATCCAGTCTTCAGCATCTAGCGGATCCACACAGTAACTGAAAGACTTCGGTTGGTTTGCCAGGAACTGGTTGAGCGAAGCAAAGTGAGGTTGATTGAACAGATTGCCTTGGCCTTGGTTCCCATGACCACCTTGATTTGCTTGGTTGGCTTGAATGTTCTGCATCATTTGCATAAGCATCTGAGTGTTCTGATTTGTCGCTTGCATAATTTCTCTCCAGGCCTCAGACGGAGGAGGAGGGGAAGGAGGACGATCAGGAACTTCTTCACCCTCTGGGTTAGCATTGGGAACCTTCTTAGGAGCCATCCTAAATGAGATGACAACTATTAGCCATTGATTGAAAGAATAAGATGAATCAACGGCTAGAGTTGCAACATAAGTCTTCACAAGAACATCCGAACAAAATGAACGAATGTAATCCATAGTTCAATGGGACAACAATCTTCTCCAGAAGCCACTTGGGAGAACAAAAGGTAAAATAAAAACAACAAGGAGCAGATAGAACAAATACAAGATAGAAGCTTTGTCCCACATGTTCGTGCTGAAAGCTCATGGAACATGTTAGAAAAGGGTTTTGCAATCCCCGGATCAGCATAGCCAAGGACCCTTTAAGATGCAACTCCCGATCGGAAGAAACGCCCATAAAACCACTTCACTCAATGTAGAACCCCAAACTCCATATCATGCATTCGTTGGAAGAATGCCTACGAACTACTAGATGAACCCACCTATTAATTTCTGAAAGTTTCCAGTTATGCAATCAGGTGTTGGGGATACAGGGGAAGCACCGCGCACTCAACTCTAATCCTACATCCAGTTGTATCCATCCTTCAACACATAACCAATTATTTCAGGAAACCGTTTACCTCAGACCTTCGAAACGCATCTGCTATACAAGCTATCGCAATACTCCCGAACTACCTCCCCAGTACTGGGTGATGTTGGGGTTATCTTGCCACCAACCACATAGAACAATTTTCGATGTCGGTCGTCTTAAGTATTCCATAACTGCTGCGATAGATTTGTGACGACAACACCTCGGAGCTCAACTCCCCGGAAAACTGCCACAACCCCTAATGACAGGAGGCATCGAGAATAATGTTCTCTTCACAAAGACATCGGAACAATCCAAACAATACTCGCGTGATCCAAAAAAAAATTAGTGAATTTTTGAGAGTAGAAGAGATAAAGTAATCGTCAGGAGTCCTCACCAGAGTGATAAAGGAATGAGGAGTAAAAAGAAATCCTACACTCCGATATATATAT
>LR738713.1:326574131-326628174 GCA_902687465.1 Secale cereale
TATATATATAGGACTCAAAACATTTTCATGTGTCAACGATTCGATCAATCAGTGGGGGCTCCTAGGTCGGAGAAGGCTCTGATTAACAACTTATAATGCCCAGTATGAGATTATACCTCCCACGTGTCGAGGCACGACTTAAAGGCATAACATCATACTAGAATGATCTCAAGAATGCTATCTTTGCACAACTCATGTAAAAGAGGGATGAAATTGCAAAAGAGTAGTTGGCTTACACTCGCCACGTCACACAATGCATTACATAAACATTCATCATCCAAATAACATCACAGTCCGACTACGGACAAAGATCCAAATGAAAGATACCATAAATAAATAACACAAGGTCCCGATCATCCTAGTAAGATCCCTACTGATCCTCTGGATAAGACACGTAGTATCGCCCACGTTCTTCGTCAAACTCCCAGTAGAACTCTGAACTACCAGTTGTGTAGTTCTCAACGGTACCTGCATCTGGTGTTGTGTAGAATCTGTGAGCCACAGAGGACTCAGCAATCCCGTTCCCGGGTAGCAAAACTATCAAAACCTTGGGTGTGGAACAAGGTTGAAGAACAAGGTTGCAGCTGCACTACCACTAGCTTACGTGTTTAGAGCGAGAAGAGAGGTGCGAACGATCGACAAAGTGATCACGAAGTGATCCTATCTAAGCACTTCAAACATAACCCCACCGTGTTCACTTCCCGAACCCCTTCGAAAAGCGACTGTCACGGTTACTCACGCTGGTAGTGTATTATGAACATAGTGTCAAGTTTTCTACAACCGGATATTAGCAAATTCCCATCTGCCACGTAACCGCGAGCAAGGCTTTCGAAAGATCAAAACCCTGCAGGGGTGTCCCAACTTAGCCCATCACAAGCTCACGATCTGCGGAGTCGCAACTCCAAGGTGGGAAGACCCGAGTGTTCTCGGAATCCCATGCTCAAGATATTCCGACTAAGGTAAAACTGATCCAACAAGACCTCCCGGCATGCCGACACCCTGATAGTAGCCGCGCGTATCTCGTCTCAGGCCACGACCGGATGGGTGATGCTACAGGTTTTTACCAGCCCTCAGGTTCCCCTAAGGTGGCCCTGCAGGACCCCTAGTTTGGACCAACACTCATGTGGAGCACTGGCCCGGGTTTTTAATTAAGAAAAGGATTTATAACTCCCTATGCAAGTTTTAGTTGTTAGGCAAATGTAAAACCAAAGTTGGGCCTTGCTGGAAAAGCTTTAGCGCTAAGCGGGTTATCAAGGGGGGCCCATAAACCCCAACCGTGTTAGGGACGCAAAATCAAGGAACATAACACCGGTTTAAACGGTTCCTAGGGAGGCATGAGTGGAACAAAACACCAAGAAAATGCTTAGCCTTCCACCCATTGCCAAGTATATATATGATTTAGTTTAACAGATTATATAGTGTGATATCCCAACAATAACTTTATCGTGAAGCAGGAATCTTCAAATCTTCTCCTGCAACTAACAATGCTATAAGAGGGGCTGAGCGAAGCTTACGTAGACAATCAAAGGTTTGCTAGGTTGGGTGGTTAGAGAGGTTCATGACAACAATAGGAGGCTGACAAACAGACATAGCCATCGAGGCAATAAGCTAAAGATCGAGACATCTAGCATAGGCAAAGATAGTAATGATATCTGGGTCAGGTCATCTTGCTTGTTGAATCCTTGGAGGGAACGTAACCTTGCTCCTCACACTCAACCTCGGTAGGAACCTCGTACTCCGTATATTCACCAGGCTCTAACCAAACACAACAATGCAACAACGGAACAAAATCAATCAACATGCAGTGCTCAATCACATGATGCATGCAGATGAAGCATATGAACATGGAAAGAAATGATGCATGGCCTAGGGTCACAAGAGTGCAATAACATCACAACCAAACAAGATCAACCACAAACATGAAACAAGTAAGGAACAAATTAACAAGTTTATGTAGTATATTCTTACAAGCAACCAACAAGTTTTTAGGAGTTGGTTAACATGGCAAGGGTGCATCTAACATAACAGCAACATGCTAGCATATTTAAATGGGCTGGAAACAAATACAACAATATCCAGAAACTCCCATATTCATTTATTTGCATTTGGGACAGATTTGAAAAACTTCCGTGAAAGAGGTGTCAAACATGCTAAACAACAGCACCAAAATATTCCTTTTTTCTCCCCCAAATGCACATAAAGTTTGTTAAATTTGGAGTTGTAGTTATTTAGTTATGATTTTTGCAAGTTTAAGCATATTTAAAACAAATTTAAATTCAAACAGCATTTAAATGTTTTTAAACGTGACAGCAAGTGACATAATCATATTCTACACAAAATTCTAAGCACTTTTCATATATAACTCAAATTCATCGGGAACATAAATATGCAGATATTAATTAAATAAGAAACACAGAAAAGAAAAAGGAAAACAGAAAAGGTGCCAGGGTCTAAAACGACCCAGGCTCAGGTAGCCACGCCCACTGGCAAGGGGGCCCGACGAGGCTGAGCTGGCGAGGCGGGTGCGCGCAGGGGCTGGAATGGAGATGAGAGGCTGGCAGGTGGGGCCCTGCTGTCAGCCTTACACAAAAATGAAAAAAGGGGCGAATTACCACTGCGCCCGCGGGGGATCGAACCCATGCCCTACTGCTGAACTGACAGAGACAAACCACTGCGCTACTGAATCGATCTCGATAGATAGAAGGTAGCATCTCTGAAGAATATACAGCAGAAGCAGAACAGGGGAGGCACTGGCCCTCGTCGGAGCTGCTCGTCGGAGCCGCTCCAGCGACCAATTGGCATGGCAGAGGGGTGCGAGAGACTCCTTGAGGAGTTCCGCATCCAACCAGGCTACTAGCAGCGCCTACGGGGCACTACATCACCGGCGGCGAGCAACTATAGCACGGCGGCGACGGGATGACGGCGAGGCGAAGCAAGGCCCTAGGCGGCACAGCGATAGAACAAAGAGGTCCTACGCAACTAGACGAAGCGAACGGGCACCACGGCAAGACCTAGAGGGGTCGGAACACTCGCCGGCGACGAGGTCCGACGGCGATGCGCTCAGGCGCTTGAAGAAATAGGGCCTAGAGCATGCGCAGAAAGGGAAAAAGAGCACGGGGAGAGAGAGGAGCTCACCATGAGCACGGCGGTGTGCTCGGCTGGCCCAGGCGTGGACGGAGTCGACGACGGCGCGCCTCGAACACCTACGGTCACCATAGAGGAAGACGAGGAAGAAGAGCTCGACGATTAGGTGCTCGGGTCTGCGTTGTTGACATAGAGGAAGAAGACGACGTCGAGGAAGCAGGTAGACAACTTTGGCGAGGCGGAAGACGACGCGGAGCTTGCCGGCGATGAGAGGCTTCTCTCAGATGCGCTCGGGCGTCGATGGGGGCGGCGGATCTGGAGGATCTCAGCTCTCCAGATGCCGAGAGGGGAAAGAGGAGGCCTAGGGAGGAAGAGAGGACACGTTTTGGGTTTAAAAGAGGGGCTCGGCGCACGGCCTCGACGTCCGTGAGCTGACGGCGCGACGATGAGCGCGGCGCGGCTCTGCTTTTCTAACGGAGGAAGACGGAGGCGCTGGGCTGAGCCACAGACAGGTGAGGCCACGCACTCGGATTGCCCACTGCGCGGCTGCGAGCGCTGAGGCTGGGCATGCGTTGGAGTTGGGCTACGCGCGGTGGAGAGAAGCTGGGCCTGGGGGAGAGAGAGAGAAGGAGGAGGCCCAGGTTGCACTGTGCTGGCTGCTGCTTCTCCTTTTTCTTTTATGTCTTCAGGCAGAAAGAAAAAGAAAAGCACAGAATAAAATAGGAAGAGTTAGGGGAAAAGAAAAATACCCCTAAGCTCAGTGAATTATGCCCTATTTGAATAAAATGACTTGGACATTTTTAGAGGCAGAAAAATAAAAGGAGTTTGAATATGGATCAAACTCTTGGTATTTTAAAACCCAACCAAATCATATTCAAATGAGGTGATATTTGGTGGAGAGGATGCTCACATGGTGCAAGATTTAAAGGAGGAGAAAGAACCACAATGGCACTTGGCTAGGTGGCTTGCTTAATAGGGCAAAGAAGAGGCCAGAAAGAAAAGAAGGAGAAGAATTAGAAGAAGAAGAAGAAGGAGGAGAAGAAGAAGAAGAAGAAGAAGAAGAAGAAGAAGAAGAAGAAGGGAGAAGAGGGGTAGGGTTTAGCTAGCTTAGCTTGAACCCACACACAACAACATCACAAGGTCTCACACATGCACAAAATAAAATAAACAATGATGCCATGATGATATGATCTTGAGCAATGCAAGGATGCAAAAAATAATAAAAGGTATGGCAATGCAAATAAAATAAATGACAAGAACCCCCAAGGATAATGACAAGGATCAAAGAGGAAGTTTTATTGCCATTATTGGAAAGTGTTACATATGGGGCATTACAGTCAACACCCCCGGTCCACGCGTTCCCGACCGTGAGTGCCTGCGCTCGTCGGCGGCTCGCCGTAGGGGAGGAGGATGACCGTGGGACGAGGTGCTTCCTGCGCGAGGCGCGCAAGCTGCGGTAGATGCGCCAAGCTCACTAGCAGCGGTAGGGTGTAGATGGGGGCGTGCACGACCGAGCCAACCGAGGTTGGTCATGGCGTCCGGATTCTGTCAGGGGGCTCCGGGCATGGAATCGGGCGGGAGAAGATGGGAGTAGGGGCGCCTGCTTTCCTCGACGACGAAACAGGGGTCAGGTAGGTCAAGAATGGCTTGGAGCGGCCGAATTTAGGACGGAAAGAGGGATGGCCATGGAGGAGTTCGACGTCCCGGGCATCGTCTATGGGCAGCCCCAGGCGAGGTCCACTACGCAGGCCAAAGGAGAGGTGCCCGCCAAAGCTCATGGACATGCTCATGCTGCTCAATTTGGACTCCCGTCGTGGTGGCTAGCAACGGTGTCATCAGCAGAAGCTCTCACGCGCTCTCAGGATTTAGTTCTAATGATATATAGCTCCGGCGATAGCTGCTGGCGGGGGCTCCACCCCCTCCACCGGACCACCCAGATCCTACCACTGTGGTCCTCATGCGCAGGCACGCTGGCCCTCGTTGGTGACAGCCACCGGCCGAGCCACCAAGCCTCGCCATGTTAGGGAGAGAGAGATTCTGAGAGAGGGAGAGAGTTTTTTATATTGGTGGGGTCCATGTGTAAGTCAGAGAGGGGATGGGAGAAAGACAGTTCTTTTTCTCGAGTTAGGTCCCACCTGTAAGTGGCATGTGCATAGAGGGGCAAAAATGTCCATTAAACGTCAGGAAAACGGTCAAAGCCCTTTGACCAGACGAAAACGGCACGGAAGGACATTTCTATAATGGCACATAACGGCATAGGGGTAAATTTGAGCATGCTTTGAAATTAGGGGCAAATCTGAGTAGTGGGTTCGAGTTAGGGACACAGATGTAAAAGACCCTATAGATTTACACATTGACCAAGAGGAACCTCCATGGCATAATTTACGCCCGAAGCCGCCATTGGCACGTACTACATAATAATATCACCGTGCATTGCACGTAACATTTAGCAGTATGAGTAGTAAAAGAAAAATACCAACATGCTACAAAGGTGCATACTATTTGTTCCTGTCTACTTCAATTATTGTGCTACATTTTACTTAGGCTCGTACATCCCTCGTTACATGTCTGCCTCGTAGTTCCAGTCCCACGTGTTCTTCATGGATGGCAGAATCCATAACGGTGGGCAACGAGAATCCATATCATCGCAGCTCTTTAGTGTGGCTCCCCACGATGGAGACTCATCCAAAGTGAATCGTGATGTGTACTACGCAATCTTCTTCTTGTAGACTCGTGTTGGGCCTCCAAGCGCAGAGTTTTGTAGGACAGTAGCAAATTTCCCTCAAGTGGATGACCTAAGGTTTATCAATCCATGGGGGGCGTAGGATGAAGATGGTCTCTCTCAAACAACCCTGCAACCAAATAATAAAAAGTCTCTTGTGTCCCCAACACACCCAACACAATGGTAAATTGTATAGGTGCACTAGTTCGGCGAAGAGATGGTGATACAAGTGTAATATTGATGGTAGATATAGATTTTTGTAATATGAAAATATAAAAACAGCAAGGTAACTAATGATAAAAGTGAGCACAAACGGTATTGCAATGCTTGGAAACAAGGCCTAGGGTTCATACATTCACTAGTGTAAGTTCTCTAAACAATGATAACATAATTGGATCATATAACAATCCCACAACATGCAACAAAGAGTCACTCCAAAGTTCCTATCACGGAGAACATAAGATGAAATTGCTTGTAGGGTATGAAACCACCTCAAAGTTATTCTGTCTGATCGATCTATTAGGGTATTCCTATAAGTGCCACAAACAACCCTAGAGTTCGTACTAAAATAACACCACATGACACACATCAATCAACCTTAATGTCACCTAGATACTCCAATGTCACCACAAGTATCCGTGGGTCAATTATACCTTATGCATCACACAATTTCAGATTCATAATATTTAATCCAACACAAAGAACTTCAAGAGCATCCCGAGATTTCTATCGGAGAAAGGAATATGAAAATGTCTATCAACCCCTATGCATAGAATACACCAATATCACCACGGGAATCTGCAAGTTGATATCCAAAACATACATCAAGTGGATCAACAAAACACCCCATTGTCACCACAGATATCCCATCGCAAGACATACATCAAGTGCTCTCACATCCAAAGATTCCATCTGACATAACGAAACCTCAAAGGAAAAGACTCAATTCATCACAAGGTATAGAGGGGGAGAAACACCATATGATTCAACTATAGTAACAAAGCTCGCGGTACATCAAGATCATGCGAAATCAAGAACACGAGAGAGAGAGAGAGAGATAAAACACATAGCTACTGGCACATACCCTCAGCCCCAAGGGTGAACTACTCCCTCCTTGTCATGAAGACCGCTAGGATGATGAAGATGGCCACCGGTGATGGTTTCCCCTTTCGACAGGGTGCCAAAATGGGCTTCCGATTGGTTTTTCGTGGCTACAGAGGCTTGTGGCGGCGGAACTCCCGATCTAGGTTTCTCTCTGGGGGGGGGTTCTGGATTTATAGGAATTTTTGGCGTCGGTTTCACGTCAGGGGGGTCCACGGGGCAGCGGCAAGATAGGGGGGGCGTGACCTCCACCCTTGTCGTTTCTCAAGACTCTTCTGGTCCAACTCTTGTGCTTCGAGGGCTTCTTTTGGTCCATAAAAAATCACCGTAAATTTTTAGCCCATTTCGAGAACTTTTATTTCTGCACAAAAAACGGCACCACGGCAGTTATGTTGAAAACAATGTTATTCCGGGTTAGTTCTAATAAAATCATACCAAAAACATACAAAATTGTTGTAGACATGGCATGGATACTTCATAAATTATAGATACGTTGGAGACGTATCAAAGCGGCATAGATCAGGAATAGGGGCGTTCAAGATATGAATCTGTCAGTGCGCAATGAAAACACACCCATTCTTCATGAACGGCAGGCTCACGGCATCGTGCACAGAAGGTGGCATCCTTTTCACTATGGGGTAGATGTCCCCAATGAAAACCGAGTACTCTCCAAGTGTGTTCATCTGCACCCAGGTAGCATCACGGGGGTCGAACATGCAGCCTTCCATCTGGTAGACCTGGCATCTCAAACCTGGATAGATGGTGACATGCATGATTAAGGTCCATGCAGGATAAAAGTTGTGCACCGAGTATAATAAGGTGACGTCAGCAGAGGACACAGATTAAAATAAATTACTTTATATTGCTTATTTCTATGATAGGGAAGGGAAGTAGTCTATAAATTAGAGCGAGCTGCGGCACGTGCTACAACAAACAATTTGTCATGCATGATACTACGACCATCATACGGCTCACTACCTAGTACATACTCCCTCCTTTTGGGTTTAGGCTGGTCGTAGTGGGGAGTATTATATACTAGTATATGTGTATGATACTACCTCCTTAAGGCTGGCCGTAGTGGTGGTATCTTAGGTAGTATCATGCACTTGGGAATAGCAAACATGCTGACGTGGCAGAGAATTAAAGAAGAGAGAGAAGGTTAGAGTAACATATATAGGTAGATACGGTATCATTTCAAATGCAATGCTACTCTGTGTCATGCATGGCAATAAATAAGATCATCTATAATACTATTCTTTGATAATATGCACTATAAAGGTAGTATCATACACTAGTATCAATATTTTTGAGGAAAATGAGTGCATTTATTGTGTTCTTTTTTAGTTATTGGAGTATATGACAATCCCAATCAAAATAAGGAAAGAACTACTCCTGGTCCTAGAGTGTAAAGAGACATGCACTGAAATGTTATAAGATATATACTATAGCTCCTGGCTCTACTACTATTAGATCGGAGATAATCAATTACCTGGGTACATGATGAGGGTCCGATCATGATAGATTGTGGCACCTTGTTACCCTTCAATGGTAACATGGGTAACGAATGCTAAGATACTACGTCCCAACTCGCTGTCGTCTGCTACAATTTTCCAAGTTAGACCAAATGCCCCATGCACATCAATAACACCATGACTGTTAGGGTGGCCTGACGGGTGAGGCCAGAGTAGATTCCTCGGCAACCGCATGTCATTAAGGTGGGCGGCACGGACGAATGGCTGGCCGTGCTATCATTTCAATGTGGCGTAGTCACGTGCACCGGGAAGCGGTGCTCCCTCGACTGTCGCGTAGCTTCAAAGTCGACACCAGTGAGGTATCACCTATGATCTTGTCGGGCATTAATGTGGCACTGACGCTCTGGGGCGGTGCTTACCGTTTCAGGCGGAATGGGGAAATCGGCAATGGATGGGGTTTGGGTGGACCATGGTGGTCAAACGCGGGCATGGTGTTGGTATTGATTTTGTACCCTTTCATTCGTACTAGTACTTCGCAAAGGTACATTCATTTGCTAGTTTTCTCTAAATCCTTGCATGCAACGCTTTAATGCACATTGAAATTTGAACATGTGATCGGGAGCTCTAAATTTAACACTTATAAAATGGGGAAACTAAACATATACTAGTAAACTGGAAGAGAGCGAGTATACCGTAGGATGTGTCCAATACAAAACAAGCCCCCTGGTTTGTCACCGCGAAGATGCGGTTAAAAAGGAGCACAGAGTCTTCGTACTCGCATGACAACAAATCGGCTGCAGATAGCATGGTCCACCTTTGACCGCCACATTCAGGATTGTTCGTGAGACTAATCACTATGTCAAACACCTCGATGAGACTGCATTTTTTATTGGCGCACGATCTTATCGGGGCTTCCAGGATTGTTATCTTCTTCAATCTCGTCGTGGTTCCATCATACCAATTCAGGCGATGGACCATTGCATGGCCGTTCCCAATGGTGGATAAAGGTTCGACGGGGACAATGTCACCGTTGTGGATGTTGTGCAAATTGATGCTGGCACCCTCTCATACATATGCAAGCCAATCTCCATTGGGACCTAGACAAGCCTGAAAATAGTGGGTAGCGGGGGAATTATGAAATGTAATACATAAGTAGCCTTTAGAATACATGTACGTGATCAAAGTCATCTCACTTACCTACTCATTGAACAAAATCTGATTGCCCCCCAACGTCGGCATCTCAAGGGGCGTCAACTTGCAACTACGGCCACGCCGCCCTGTAGAGACCCCCCAATAACATCCTCGTTCTCGAGGGTGCATGGCAGACCAACTAGAATGGCCTTCTCCCATGCATATTTATGCACCTTCTTAAAATATTTGGTGCAAGTACCACTGAGTCTTTCGGATGTGAGGAAGTCGGAGCAACTTACGATTTCTCCCAAAGGATCGCCGTCCAAGGTCACCCAACCTCGACGAAGACGAGAAGCACCACCACCTTGCAAATCCATGGAAATGGCGACAAACTACCTTGTCCCTTGGGGAACTTTGTAGACGAGAGAAGATGGTAACTGCAGGGCTTCGTCCCTTCGGAAAGGATGTTCTGCGGGCGCACACTAGTGTATATTTGAGATTAGGGAGTCGGCAGGCGGTTCATTGTGTGGCACGTGCGCGTCCATCCACTACCTCTGTAGCAACCCGGTCCTAATGGATCGAAGTCTCTGTGCTTAAGTGTCATCCCTGGATCAGTAGGCTGACACACACAGTACTCAAGGATTTATAACAGAGTTTCAATCACACACTTATTACATCGAGGTCCTCATAAAGAGTATTTATTACAAAAATATGGCTGAAGGCCAACTAAATAAGATACCACGGAAGCTTCGAAGATAAATGAGTCCATCCAACCCCACGGCAAAAACTGAGTGCATGACAACGACCTATCGCACCTTAATCTTCGTCTGAAAACTCTGCAACATGCGACGTTGCAGTCGTGTAGGTCAGCACATGTAATATGCTGACGAAGTCGCACTGTAGCAATAATGAGAAGGTTCCTCCAACATGCATATTTGGCTGGTGGAGTCTCTAAGTTTAATTTTGCATAAAGCTAATTTTTTTCCTACAACAAAGGAATAAATTTTATTTACTACTAAGTTAAATTACCAACATTGAGAAGGTTCCTCCATCTCAATCCCAAAAATCAGCAAGTCATTAGTAACCCAACCATTTAAGTTAATAGAGTGATGAGATCAACGAATAATTCATATACCAAGATACTCAAAATATACATAACTGGGGAGACGGCTAATCATGATTAATTTGTACACTCTGCAGAGATTTGCGCACTTTTCCCCACAAGACTCGGCAGCATCCATGATCAGAATATCGAGACACAACCTTTCTGAAGCATTAACTCTTTACTCTGGGTAGACCGGTACACCTACTTTCCCCTACATCTGCTAGTCCACCACTGAAAGAGGTCACACAACCCACTCAACAATGCCAGAGCCTATAATGGCTTGTGGCTGCACACGGAAGTTTCTAGGCATGAATAATTATATGATCCCTTTGAGTCTGGGTGGCATTCCGTATGATTATCACACGGGTCCTCCTGGATCTCCTAGACAACACTGGATTCTCCAAGTGCCCGCAACCAATCCACCCAGATGTGTATTAATGTTGCCACCTTAAACTTTCCCTTACTTATTAATACTCTCATATCTTTCACGAATCTCACCTATCAATCCCCATCTACGAGCATTGCTAAGCAATAGGTAACAAAGGTATATTCCTGGGGTGATCACAGTCATAGGTTCCAACCACATGATCTACATAGCAATCCCACATGTACCAAAGTCCTACTCATGCAAATCTTTGAGGGTGAAACCAATGCAAGTAAAACTGGGTATTGATAAAGTATGATCAAAGTGTAACTTGCCTTGCTGATGATCATTAAACCCTAGAGACTTGTAGTAGCAAGCATCACACTCCGGAAAATCTATCGTAAACAAACAATAGCATACATAAGCACTCATGCAAAAGATTCGAAGAAAAGATCTCGGAAAACTCAAAAACAAGCAAATAGCTCTTGTAAACAGAAAACAATTTTTAACAACACAAAAATTGTGTGATTAGATCTTAACAGAAATTTTAGGTCAAGAGCTTCGATTTGCAAAAAGATTCAACTAAAACAGAGTTGCGAAATTCAAGATACGATCAAAAGAAGTTCAAATTCAAAACTGTTTGAATTCAAAATTTAAAACTTTCAAAAATATATTTGAGTTGGTTTTCAGGACAAATGAGATCATACTGAAGATTTTGGCGTTGGTTTCATCGAATTTGGACAAACGAGCAAAAAGTTGTGATCGTTTGAAAAACAGGGACTTATCTGTAAAGAAGAGTAATCACATCTAGGTCTCTGGCTGAAAACAGAAAAACCTAACGAACGAACTTTCGCTACAGCACTAAAGAAAATGAAAATGTTCGCTGCAATACCCTAACTAGTGAACTTTCACATAATAGAAAAAAAATGAAAAGCGATATGGATCGTTCGATCCAGATCCGATAGTTGTCGGTGGCGGCGGGGTCAACGGCGAGGCAGAGATCGGCGGCGGCGGCTGCTTCGGCGGGCACCGGTGGCTTTGGCTTCGCGGACGAAGAGGTGGCGCGACGCGGCGGTGGCCTACAACGGCGGCTACGAGCTGCGCCTTGCGACGGTGGCGGTTGTGATGGGAGAGGGAGAGGAGGGGGCTGCGGTATTTAAAGGGCGGAGGAGGAGGCGGCTTGCAGGAGGGGGCAAGGGAGTCCTGCGGTGGCTCGGCACGGAGGCCGAGGGCGGCACGGCGGCGGTGGTGTCCAGAGTCCCGAGCTCGGAGATGGTGCGGGCGGTGGCTTGGGCCGGCTGGGCCGCGGCTGGACGAGCTGGGCCGGCCCGGTCTCGTCGGTCCGATTTTTTTATATATAAAATATTTTTCCAGAAATACAAAAAAATCAGAAAAATATAATAAATATGTTTTTTAAATCGCGGAAAAATTCACACATAACTAGGGCCTTATTAATGACCTTGTGAACATTTTTCTGGGCCCAAATGCCTAAAATAAAAATAAACATTTTAGTACTAATAAAACTTGCATAAAACAAATATTTTTGCAAATAAAAATCCAATAAATATATTTTGACTCAAAATTCAATTTCCAACATTTTTTTCTCTGTTTTTGAAGAAGTCATGTTATCTTCTCTCTTCATTTTATTTATTTTGAAAATATTGGAATTGAAAATTTGCAAAAAATTATTTGATCCAAACCCCACTTGGAAAGAAATAAAAATATGGGTCTTTTGGGAAACTTCCAACTCTCTCATTTGGTCCTTGAGTTGCTTAAAGTCTCTTGGATCAATTTCCAACATAACACAAATTGAAAAATGCACAAATTAGGAATATATATGAATGATCTAAATAATAACATCCAAATTGAAAATTGGGATGTTACAAAACCTACCCCCCTTAAGGTGAATCTCGCCCTCGAGATTCGGGTTGGCTAGCAAAAAGGTGTGGGTAGTCCTGTCGAGTGTCGTCCTCTCGTTCCCAGGTGGCCTTGTCCTCTATATGGTGATTCCATTGAACTTTTCAAAACTTGATGACCTTGCTACGGGTAACTCGGTTGGCAAACTCGAGAATCTAAAGAGGCTTCTCCTCATAAGTCAGGTCACTCTCTACCTGAATTGCTTCCAGGGGCACTATATCTCGTAGGGGAATATTGACCATCTCTGCATGGCACTTCTTTAACTCGGAAACATGGAACAAATTGTAAACTCCGGACAAAGCTTCGGGTAATTCGAACTGATAGGCAACTTCTCCTCCACGTTCCAAAACTCTGTACGGTCCCACAAATCATGGTGCCAATTTACCCTTAACTCCAAAACTTTAACTCCTCGAAGTGGGCACACATGAAGATATGCTCTATCTCCAACTTCGTAGGTTACCTCCTTGCATTTAGTATCGGCATGTCGGGACCCCGATCCTAAGTCACACTGATCTAGCATGTAACACATCACATCACTTTGCGGCCTCACGCATGGTATCCCCACGGGTGCCACCTTACCTGGCCCGGGACCGTTTGCGCATTTCGGCTCACGTATATGATAGTGTCGCTAGCATCCATATGACAAAGAAGTCGGGCCGACATGACTAGTTGTAAACCAAAAGTTGCGCTCAATTACAGGGACATGCAGACATGACCCAGCAACGAACGTGTCGGTCATCAATGTATGAACCCAAGTCATAGCAAGCTACAAGGACTTAAAGGAACGACGCGTGATATTTCCCTGAAGGGACAGACACGGGAGCGGAGAAGGACACATGCCGGCCAGCCTAAGTGTTCCGGAGTAGTAGCAAGCTACCAAGGCTCGGTGGAAGCACTAGGAGGAATTTCCCCATAAGATAGGCTACCAAGGGTAAACAACTAGGTGTTGGATCCCACACATACCAAGCATTTCAATAACATACACACAATATGCTCGATATGTGCAAATACAACATGGCATCACAACAAAACTCTATGAATCAAAGTATTTATTCATTAGGCTCCGAGGATCCAGATATTACAAGCATGGGTCTCATGACCCAACATACAGAGCATACAAGCAACGGAAGCATGACATGTCTGAGTACAAACAACTACAAATGAAAAAGGCCGAGAAGCCTGACTATCTACAAGACCCTCCCAAGGGTACAAGATCGTAGCTGAGGTAACAAGCTAAACATCGAAGTCCACGCGGAACCAGTAGTGAGACTGAAGTCTCTCTACAAAAACATAAATTAAGCAAACGTGAGTACAAATGTACTCAGCAAGACTTATATCAGAACTAACTACATATGCACTAGTATCAACCAAGGGGTGGTGGAGTTTAACTGCAGCAAGCCAGCTTTGACTCAATGGCTATCATGTACTACGACTGCTGGTAACTCTTTTGAGGTGGCGCACACGAGTCCACATATTCACTAAATCAATACACCACTATGGATCCGCTCTCGTCTCCCTACGAGAAGGCCATCCATAGCACTCACGCTTATCTTGTGCATTTTAGAGTATCCACTTTCACTTGTCTATGAACTATACAGGCAACCCAAAAGTCCTTTACCATGGACGCGGCTATTCGAATAGATGATGTTAACCCTATAGGGGTGTACTTCTTCATACGCTCTCGCCACTTACCACCATGTACACATCGTGTATCTCGACAACCTTCAATCAGAAGCCGGGCGAGGGAGTTGGCCACGACCTGACTAACCATGCAAGTCTCTAGTCCAGGTTTATCGCCTATTCGGGTTCCATCCGCAAGGAGATCCGGCCGGGGTTTTGCTCACGGCCCCAAACGATGTGAATAGGGTTCCCAAGCCCACCTCGCCGGATGGATCTACGCTTGGTACACAGTGCCACAGTGCCTAGTCTGTCCCAAGCCCACCTGTACCGGGTGCCACTTGGTAGACTACTAACACTACCTACAAACACCATAAACTAGTTCCAACTCCTGGATAGAGATCAGGTTGATTAATAAGTTGAGAGGGGCACTTAAGCATTCCAATGTGTGGTAGTTACTGTTCATGGATCAAAAACACAGAACTCAGTTCCTGAGGACGGTTTCAATAAGACAACCCACCATGTTCTCCTACATGGCCTCTCACCGCTACCTTTACCAAATCATGTTCACACACTTAGCTCTCAATAGTAGGACATGTTCACAACTTTCCGATTCATCCCCGATGAATCAGACCTGACACAACTCTAAGAAATAGCAGGCATGACAAACAAGCATGAATGAGTTGGCACATCAGGGCTCAAACAACTCCTACTCATGCTAGTGGGTTTCATCTATTTACTGTGGCAATGACAGGTCATGCAGAGGAAAGGGCTTCAACTACCGCAGCATGTAACAGTTGGAACATTGTTGTCCTAATGCAGTAAAAGAGAGCCGGAGCGAGAGAGTGGGATTCTATCAGAATGAACAAGGGGGTTTGCTTGCCTCGCACTTCTAAAGATAGTATAGCTCTTCATCGGTGTCATCGAACTCATCGTCGGAACATACGTCTACTGAGGGGGAACAACCACCGGCAACAGAGAAAGATCACAATCAATGCAATGCAGCAATATGATGCATGATCATGACATGCAAAATGAGTGTGTTTGAGCTAATGCAACTAGCAACAAGTTAAATGAACTTGGTTTGAACTCAAGGTTCAAATACAAACTCCATATGAGACATTTAAAATGCCATTTATTCAAATTGTCATATAAAATGGCTTTAAGTTGTTCAAACATGCATGAAAATGCCATAAACAGATTCCCCATATTTTTCTGATAAATTTTCATATATAAATTATTTCATTCTGAGGTACGGTTGATTTTATATGATTTTTAGAAGTTTAGGAAGTTTTTTGAAATTCATAAATCATTTATGATTTACTAAATATCCAGAAAACATTTATGATGTCAACACTGCATCATGCTTTCGTCATCCAATCAGTAGGGCTGAACCAGGTCAAACCTGACCAATGGGACCCACGGGTCAGTGACACATCTAGCTAACCCTATTAATTAGTGCTAATTTCATCCTAACTAGTCAGCGGGGGTGGCCCACATGTCAGTCTCTCAGGGCCTAATTAAGTTTAGGTTTAAAATAAACTAATTTAACAGGGACTGGCCCCACCTGTCATTGACCCAGGGGGTCATTAGCACTAACTGAACAACGTTGTCGTCGGAGTTAGGCCGCCGGCGAGGTGCCACGGCGGCAGGGTGCTTCGGAAAAGCTCCACACGGCACGGTTTGATGTGCATTTTGCTCCTACGTGCTCCTAGAGGCGAGCCGCAACGACTAGTGGTGGTGGCCGAGCTCAAGATGGCCAGGAATGGCGCCAGCGATGAGCGCAGCGGCGGCCAAAGCTCGGGTGTGAGCGGGAACGCAGTTGCGGTGGCCGTGGCGATGTGCTCTTGGTACCTACGGGCTCTACGCGATGCGGTGAGCTCGGTGGACATACGCCCGGGACCATTTGGTCACCGGAGCATCGTCGGTGGTGAGCAGAGGCGGCGGCGAGTTTCGGTCGCGGTGGGGAATGGAGCTAGGGGACGAGCGCGAGCACGAGAAGAAAAGGGGAAAAGAAGGGGAGCTCACGGCGGTTGCGCTGAGATGCGCGGCCGGCT
Source organism: Secale cereale (assembly GCA_902687465.1). Taxonomy (NCBI): domain Eukaryota; kingdom Viridiplantae; phylum Streptophyta; class Magnoliopsida; order Poales; family Poaceae; genus Secale; species Secale cereale. The sequence continues at coordinate 326,590,702 of LR738713.1, forward strand.
CGGGGAAGGGTCAGAGCAAGCGGGGCGGCGACAGCAATCTCCTACGTCCCAGGAAGGAGACGCTGGCGTGTGGGCGTTGCAGCACTCCCGGTGTTGTGTGGGTCCACTAGGACGGCGTGGACGATGCGGTGGAGCCCCTAGGCAGCTCAAAGAGGCGAGGGAGAGGCTGTGGCCGCGGTGGTGGCGAGCGACGGCTCCAGCTCACTTGGTGGAGAGAGGGAGAGAGCCAGGGGGGTCCACGGGTGTGCATGGCATCTCCAGCCAGCCTCCAGCGTCGGCGGAATCAGGAGGTGGCTCGGGTGCGTGCCGGCGCGGGGCGACCACGCGTGTGGCGTCCTTCTGGCGTTAGGTTAGTGGTGACTGGCAGTGGTGGTGGGCTGGGCGTGCTACAGTGCTGGGCCAGCTGGGCTACTAGGTAAGGTTTCTTTCCCTTTTTCTATTTTCTTCTGTTTTCTTTTATTAATATCTTTTGCCACTGTTTTGAATTTAAACAATGCCAAAAACTCATCTGAATATTTTCATTTTGCTAGATGGACTTTTCCAGAAGCTCATAAAACATTTCAGGGGTATTTGAAATTATATTTTGATTATCTGAATATAGTTCCAATTCAAATAGCTAATGATTTAAATTCAAAGTCCCAAAAATAAATCCCTAAACTGTTCTTAAATTTTGGTTTGATAAATATGTCTTGCCAAAATTCTCAAACATTGCATAAGAACATCTTGGAAATAAAGAATGAAATTTCCAGGGTTCCTTGCCCTTCTTTTGTTTAAATTTTTTAGGCTTCAAATTCCTCAATTCAGATTTCTTGAAATCAAACATGATGCATGATGCACTCAAGTGCAACTAATTACAAGAAGTAAGCTAGGGTTGTGACACGGCATAACTCTTCTGTTTAGACTGGGCTATCTTGAGTCTGTCATGGATCAACTTGACTTTCTCCTCTGAATCTCTGATTAAATGGGTCCAAATAATTTGCGGTCTCCAACTTCATCCCGCATCAATGGTGTCCTGCACCTCCTTCCGTAAAAAGCCTCGAAAGGGGCCATCTGCAGACTGGTTTGATATTTGTTGTTGTAAAAGAACTCCGCGTAAGGTAAATTATCATTCTGCCTTTTATTTCTGCAATTCTTTTGTTCGACTCTTGGGCTTCTCGAATCTTTACCAACAAAGTGGACTGAATTTCCAATGTGGCAACATAACCTCTCGAAACTATCTCCAACTGTAGGTCTTCGAGATCATCTGCTAACTTCTGGGGCAAACCTCCGGTTATGAGAGTATTAACATAACTCTTGCGGCTCAAAGCATATGCCACAACATTGGCTTTCCCTGGGTGATAATGCAATCTCATGTCGTAATCCTTTATGAGCTCCAACCATCTCCTTTGCCTGAAGTTTAACTCTTTCGGCGTGAAGATGTACTTCAAACTCTTGTGATCCGCGTAAACATCGCAATAGTTTCCAATAAGAAAGTGCCTCCAGGTCTGCAGTGCGTGCACTACGGCTGCTAACTCCAAATCATGCGTGGCATAATTCAACTCATGTGGCCAAAGCTGGCGTGAGGCATATGAACAACTCTTCCTTCTTGCATGAGAACGCCTCCAAGTCCCCGACGAGAAGCGTCGCAATATACCTGAAAATCCTTGCGTACATTCGGAAGAATCAGCACTGGGCTGTAACCAAACGTTTCTTCAACTCCTGAAAAGTGGCCTCACATTCCTCGATCCAATTGTACTTGGTTTCCTTCTTCAACAACTCTGTCATGGGTTTCGCAATCTTGGAGAAATTCTTGATAAACCTCCTGTAATATCCTGTGATCCCAAGAAAACTTTGAATCTCTCCGACAGAGGAGGGTGCTTTCCACTCGGTGACGGCCTCAATCGTGGAGAGGTCTACTGCTATAGCTTCTCCTGATATAACATGTCCGAGGAATCCAACTTCCTTCAACAAAAACTCTTACTTGCTGAACTTGGCATGTAACTGATGTTCCCTGAGCTTCTCGAGAACCAAGCGCAAATGTTCCTTGTGTTCTTCTTAATTCTTCGAGTAAATCAATATGTTATCAATGAATACCACCACAAACTTATCCAAGAACTCCATGAACACCTTATTCATCATACTCATAAAGTAGGCAGGGGCGTTAGTAAACCAAAAGACATGAACGTATACTCATAAAGCCCGTACCTCGTGGTAAAAGCTATCTTATGTATGTCCTTTTCTCAGATCTTCAACTGATGATATCCGGCTCATAAATCAATCTTAGATAATACGTTGTCTCCTTGGAGTTGGTCCAACAAATCATTGATCATCGGCAGAGGGTACTTGTTCCTGATCTATCAGCGTCCTGGGAATGGTGGTACCCAGACTTGTCTGCCTGCGGCCCGTGACGTGGCTCCATCGATGACCTAGTACGGCCCAGCTTGAGCTACCACAGCTCAAGACCCTCGCGAGGGGCCGAGCCTCGCGACGCGGATGACGGCAAGACCTCCCTGGGGGCAGCCTCTCTAGGCTGGCTCCCGAGGAGCTGAGATATCCATGGAAGGCGCACCTCGCGAGGTTCACATGATGTGAGCCATGACGACCAAGGCCACGCGGGCGCCAGCGGGTGCAGTGTACCAGTTTCCCCTTGGTGCTAAGGGGGTAAGGGCAGGCGCGAAGTCTTGAGGAACCAAGCAAAGGTTTCCATATCGGTGCAACAAGACCAAGGACCGCCAGGACCGCAGAATGGAGGTCATCGTGGAGACCAGTGCAGCGTCACCACCAGAGCCTTTGGCAGGCGAAGACCACTTTTGTCAGGATAACTTGTACTAGTTGTTCCCCTTCAAATTTGGCCATTGTGGGATCCCTTCCCGATATTTGGGAAGAGGACCAATGCCACTATAAATAGGACCTCGCCACCACCATGGGGAGGAGAGATCCAGTCCACCCTTCATACATCACAAGCTCATCCGAGCCCAAGAACACCTCTCCTCCGGAGGTTGTTCATCCCTTGTACTAGTTCATCTTCAGTGTCGGGGATATACCCCGTGGTATGACCCAGCCAAAGTTATGACCTGACTTGGACTTGGTGCTTCACCGGTAACCCGCGGGAGGACTGGCGACTCACGGATCTGGCGGGTCACTGGTCCACCGACTCACTAACCTGGTGACCCATTGGTTACCTGGTGGGTGTTTTAGATGGATAACAAGGCCCAAGGCCCAGAAGGCCGGCTCATGCTATGGCGGGCCGGCTTACGACAGTGGCATAAGGAATATTCCCTTGCGAAGGAAGTAAGACTAGGACTCCACTTGTAATAGAGTAATCCTAATCCTACTAGGACTAGTCATGTAACCCGACCCTTCAACATATATAAGGAGGTGCAGGGCACCCCCGAAGGAGACATAAAATAATCTCTAGGGCTAGAGACAATAAGGAGAGCCTGCTTATGCGGTGACTCCATGAGGATCATAATGAGACCTAGCCACAAACAACATGTAGGGTTATTACTGGACGGTGTTTCCTGGGGCCCGAAGCTGTCTAAATCCTGGTCCTGTGTTGCGTCTCTCGATTCTGATCAACCCCTCTCAAGCTACTACATAGATGCGTTGGCCTCACGACTAAGTCCTCACACTAGGACATCTGACGTGATAATTCCACGACAGTTGGCGGCCATCGTGGGGCCTGCGCATGATGATATTGAGTTCTTGGAGGGATCTTTCCTAGGGATCGAGAAGTTTGCAATTTCTTCCAGATGAAAAAGAGCCTGATTTGCAGCAGCTATGAGTTCATCGGTCGAGATTGAAAAAGTGGCGACATATATTGAGTTCAAGAGAAATTTAGGTTTTGTGTTTATGTGGCCGAGGCAAGCACCGTGGCGAGTCACCGAGTCCGTGATGGGAGTTTTTCGGTGGTGGCGGTTTCGGCGATCTCGTCAATCAGAAGTTGCACCGAGACGGACAGGGGATCTCCGTTGTAGTCGTTGTGTCAAATTCATCAAGATGCGTTCGCTGCTCCACACCTCCCACATAAACTGCTGATGCGTCAAGTCTCGATGCAAATAATATGATTGTACAAGTTTGCGGAGCGCCCAAGGATTGTGCATGTGCGTAGGTCAGAGGGAGTACTACAACAAGTTTATCATCATGTCAAGACAAAAGGAAGGAGTGCTTCGCGTTCAGATCGGCTACCGTATCCGAATTCTACTCAATGTTTGTGCAAGTCCACCAAGACAAAAACCAATCGTATGGCTGCCTAATTATGTGATGGTGCATGCTGCCAAAGCAGCTCACGTAAAATTCGGGAGGAGAGTAGTCGTGTACTGCAGGAACACGCACCTCTAGCAGTAGTACTTGCACGTTTTCCAAAGCTCAATGAGATACCAAAGCTGGTTTGCCCTCGCCAGATTCTGAGCCGCCGCTCGCCCTTCGCGCCGGCTTACCTCACAGGCCGTCCTCTGATGCGGTCGTAATCTTGCACGACCTGGGCCCGTCAGAGTCGCCGCTCCAAGTTGCCGTGACCTGCCGGCCACGCTTACTAAGTCGATGTGGTCCGCTTTGAGCCAGACTCGCCTCTGAGCGTTGCGGTCTACCTGTCTCTAGACGTCGCTTGCTCGCCGCTGCTGCTGCTGGGTGATGCTGATACATCTGCGTAGGCCGCTTCGGCTTCACCACTACGCTGGGATGTTGCCGGTTTCACTCCGTCATAAGTCGCCAGCGTGACCTTATCGCCGCCTGTCTGAAGTGAGCCTTGCCTCCAACCGCTGCGAGCCACCGATCACTGGCCCGCCGCCGTACTTTTCATCCATGGTTATAACTCGTGTCCGCGGCCTAGTTCTCCAGCTTCGTTGAGCCGCCGTCGTCTGTCTCCTGAGCCATCCGCTGAGTAAGCCATGGCTGCTCTGACCTGCCGTGATAAGCCGCATGCGAGCTGCTGTCGAGGTCACCTCCACCACTGAGTTGCCGTCCTCGTTACCTTGCTTCGCCTCCGACTAGCAGGGGGGCTTCATCAAGCCGCCGTGGAGAGCCGCCCCGCTATCACAGATGGGGTGGAGTGGCTGTATTCTGCAGTAATCGTTGGACAAGGAAAGGAAACACAGCCGATCGTCACAATATTCTATTTGCAATGGATAGGCCATACCATTACGAGGTTATCTATGGATGCTACATCTGGATCATATACGTCCGGACAAATCGGAACAATTACTCTCTTTTGCGATATTGTTATGCAGGACAATTATTCATCTCAAGAGCGATGGTCATGTTACGCTCGCGCCACCATTATCATGCAACCGTGCCATGATGCTCGACGAATATATGTGCAAACCACGACCTCTGTGGCCCTACTTATATCAATAAGTCAAGGCTGGTTCGCCCATCCGCGAAGCTTACCGCGCCTGCGATTGACTCGCCAGTCCGCATCGGCTTACAATGCCGTGGCCGACTCATCCATCTGTGCTGCCTCTGAAGCTGCGGTTATCTTTGCCGTCCCTCTGTCGCGGCCCAATATACATCAACACACCAGGCCACACCTATTTGCATGAGCTCTTTATTGAGTATAAAGCATGTCACTGCTTGGGTAGCCCGACTTTCTTCTGACAACTCAGGAGCGAATTATCATGTTTTATCAACTACCGTCTACACTAGATGGCTCAATGGGCAGGCGCACAAGTCACCGCCACCATAGTTTGGTTAACTTCGAACACCCAGTTGGAAGGAACCATTGGCCGAGTTGCTGACACGGCTCATACAGGACAATCTATAACCCGTTGCAAGCACCTCAGCCTTCTGTGGATTCACATCGCGCTATCAACACCAGTGATATACACCTTATGCTATGGTCAAATATGGAGAATCTCAAACCAACTCCTCGTAGTCATCTTGAGACTCGAGGGCTACAATGATATGACTAGGCAGCCCTGGCCAGTATCAGTGAATTCAAAAACTCCGGGTCACTGGAGGGAAAAATAACCTGGCCTCGGAAACTACAGCTATATATGGATGAAAGTTTAAAGGCCGTCAGAAAGTTTCCGGCTCAAAGTGGAGGTTCCGGTTCAAGGGAAATCTATCTCCTACAAAGCACTGAAGCTCTTAATATCCGGTTCACGATCCGGCTCAAGGGAAATCTATCTCCCACAAAGCTCTGAAGCTCTCAATATCCGGTTTACAATTCCAACTCAAGAAGAATATCATCTCTCGCAAGTTTGAGTTCTCAGTAAAATTACAGGGGGCAAAGAGAGTTGGATGCACAGCACAACTCAAACATAGGTACCAGACGAGTACAATTCGTAAGTATGTCACTTTGGGGCTTCCTGTTCAAACATAGGCGTATTCGACCAAAGAGAACATAGCGTTACTACCCTTTTGACACGGTTATCTTGTACAAACATAGGCGTATTCGACCAAAGAGGACATAACCTTTCCGGTTCATCCTACCTGTATACCAGCTGCTTCAACTCCATCAGGTCATCCTGATTGACCCGCCGAATTCTTAGCAATCAATCTGTTATGGCGTATTCGACCAAAGATTTGAGCTTGCTAAGGTTAAAGCGCCGGCTGTCACGTCAGAGCATGGCTTACAGATAGTCAGGATAGATCCAGGCTGCTAAAGCCGCCTTCATTGAAACTTGGTTAAACCTTCCTGTTTGCTTGATGCTACTCTGACCTCGTGTACTCTCGATAGTCATATAGGAACTTATCCAGGTTCAAAAATCGATTGGGTCCCCTGAGAGCCGGCTAAAGAATGCAAGGATACTTGAGTGGCTCATGCTAGTTTCATTGAAGTATTCTGTCATCATACACATACATCATCATACATTGCATCATACACATACATCATCATACATTGCATCATACACATACATCATCATACATTGCATCATCATTACATCAGAGATATACTGGTTTATATTGCAGGAACCGTTTTTCAAACCAGATTATATTATTCAAATATTTAATAGCCAACCTGGCTGGATTTCAAAGTCGCTTTTGCGCAATGGATATTATCTTATCAATGGATATGTTTTATTCTACAATGGAAGGAATAGTCCCGAGTCGCTGCAGGCTTACGACCCGGTACTTGAGGGCTACATTATTCAGATTGATATTACATCAAATATCCGAGTCCCATGTCACTGCCAGCATGCACCATGGCACTTGGGGGCTAATGCAAGATTACTTTTTATTGGCCTTATTGAAGACCTGACTCATCACATTGTAATGAGCCAGCCCTTGGGGGCTTCCAATTGCTCTTGTCAAAAATTCAAGGAACACAAGCCTTAATATATTATATTGAAAGGATCTACTGCTCAGTTGGTAGAGTACAAGGCTCTTAACCTTATGGACGCGGGTTCGAGCCCCATGGTGGGGGTTACATCATATCATGTTGTTTTTGGTGAAGTCCCGGCTCAGTATTATCTTACTAAGCCGGCCCTTGGGGGCTACACGTTGTTGTTCAAGTCTACATGATCATATTTGCAAAGTCCCTGCTCATTATTGCATAATGACCCGGCCCTTGGGGGCTACACTGGTTATAGTTTTTATGAGCATAAGGCAATTACAAGTCCCAGGTTGCTGCAAGCATGACAACCCCGCACTTGGTGGCTACATATGTGGAATATTCAGTTTTTATTAATGATTCAGATGAGCAGTATGGATTTATTCAAGGATGCGAAATTCATATTGAAGCAAGTCTTAAGTTGTTTCTACGTTACCTTCGTAAGACTTGCGGGCTACAGGAAATATGCATATAAAGGAGGAACGTCTTGAAATTCTTAGTTTTGAGGAAATCAGGAAGATTAATTGTGTGACCCGGCGTTGGCAACAATCATGACCCGGTGTGTATAATAGTCATGACCCGGAATCATTAGTTTTTTATAACCCAGAGATTTTGGAAATTATAATTCGGCAAGTTCTACATCTTTAAGCCGGCTGAAAATCAGGAAACCAATGTCAGCAAATTGATTATGAAGTTGGCATGTTCAGAAGAATTGTCCGGATTTTTTTGGCAAAATTTGAACATATCTGCTAAAGGAGATTTGTTGTGAGATCATGGACACTCTTCTAGGAGGAAATGAGAAGTACTTAAAGATGATCAGGTGCCGTCTTACAAGAATTTTTAACCCGAAGCACAACCTGTCAAATTTGTTCTGGTGTTTGTTTTGCAGGATTAGTTTAACATGGATAATCCCAAGCTAAACTGGGGGCTAATGTCGGGGATATACCCCGCGGTATGACCCGTCCAAATTTATGACCCGGCTGGGACTTGGTGCTTCACCGGTAACCCGCCGGAGGACTGGCGACTCATGGATCTGGCGGGTCACTGGTCTGCTGACTCACTAGCCTGGTGACCCGTTGGTAACCCGGTGGGTGTTTTAGATGGATAACAAGGCCCAAGGCCCAGAAGGCCGGCTCATTCTATGGTGGGCCGGCTTACGGCAGTTGCATAACGAATATTCCCTTACGAAGGAAGCAAGACTAGGACTCCACTTGTAATAGAGTAATCCTAATCCTACTAGGACTAGTCATGTAACCCGACCCTTCAACATATATAAGAAGGGGCAGGGCATCCCAGAAGGAGACATAAAATAATCTCTAGGGTTAGACACAATAAGGAGAGCCGGCTTATGCGGTGACTCCATGAGGATCATAATGAGAACTAGCCACAAACAGCATGTAGGGTCATTACCGAACGGTGTTTCACGGGGCCCGAAGCTGTCTAAATCCTTGTCTTGTGTTGCGTCTCTCGATTCTGATCAACCCCTCTCAAGCTACTACATAGATGCATTGGCCTCACGACTAAGTCCTCAGACTAGGACATCTGACGTCACAATTCCATGACACTCAGACGCACGAGGCAATCCACCACACACACCGGAGTAGGGTATTACACCACAAGGTGGCCCGCACCAGTATAATCCTCTATGTCCCTTGTTCTTTGAGTTTGTCGAGCTAGGTTGTGGAATCGTAGGGCGAGCACGCTGGGAAGAGAGTGTTCTACGTGCACACCCCAGAGTTCGAACCTCTCAAGGGTTTGCGGAACCCGAAATCCGACATTTGTCACGCCAGGTAGGGGTGCGCCGAAGTTCCACTTCTCCGTCCATCTCGCTCTCCATCAGCCAGGCTCCCATGGTGGGCGCCACCTCACCAACCGGCTCGGTGGGCGCGCGTGGTGGCGTTGCGGGCCACCGAGACTTCACTCCCGCCTTGCGACAGGTGCGGTGGCCACCCAGGTTTAGGCCAGAAATGCCACCTCGCTACGACGGAGCGGCAGACCCGGCTGTTTTCCTCCAGGCCTATGTGGTGGCCGTTTCGGCGGCCGGCGGCGACAACAAGGTCATGGCCAGCTGGCTCCCCATCTCTCACCGACGTACCACGCGCCTGGTTGCTCAGCCTACAAGAGTTGTCTATGGCCTCCTGGGAGGAGCTGCGCGATATCTTCACCGAGTGCTTCGCGGCACCGGTGCCCCACACCGTCGCGGCCCTCGTCGGCGGCTCTTAGGCGCCGCCCCCGGATTGCCACGTCAAGCAGTTCTTCCGCCAAGTGGGCACCACCTGAGCCTCGCAGGGAGTCCCTCCAGGCTGGGCAGCTCCAAAGGCCGACCTCACCTTTGACCCCAGAGACCACCCGGCGATCACCGCAGGTGCAAGCACGCTCCCGATGCTCTGCACCCCCACCATCTGCAATATGGCGATAACCAAGACCCTCATCCATGGCGGGGCTGGGCTCAACGTGCTCTCCGCGGAAGCATTCGGCCTGCTCCATGTGTCGCTCGATCGACTCTGCCCTACGAGGCCGTTCTCTGGGATTGTCGACTACTCCACCAGCCCCGTGGGGCAGATCGGGCTTGCCGTCACCTTCGGCACATGCAACAACTACCGCACCGAGCTTATTGACTTCGACATTGCCCACATTGGCCTCCCGTATAATGCCATTCTCAGGTACCCAGCCCTGGCCAAGTTCATGGCGGCGACTTACCCAACCTACAACCTCATGAAGATGCCGGGGAGCAATGACGTCCTCACCGTGGCCGAAGATACCAAGCAGGCCCTAGGGGCCCTCAAGCTCGCGTTCAGGGCCGCGGCGGCAGCATGCCCGACCGACAAAGCAGCTCCGGAGATCGTGGGGGCTGCGGCAGCAAAAAAGAAACAACTTTTCTCTCAAGACCGAGCCAAGACGAAGCAAGTGCTGGTTGACGAGGACGGGGCATCGGGAGCCACCTTCACCATAGGCGCCGACCTTCCCCCAGATCAAGAAAAGGCGCTGGTCGGTTTCTTGCGCACGAACAAGGAGGTGTTTCGTGGGAACCCAAGGACCCGGCGAGAGTCCCAAGGGGGTGATTGAGCATCACCTTAATGTATGCCCCAATGTACGCCTAGTAAAGCAAAAGGCCCGGTGGCAGTCCATAGAGAAGCAGTTCTTCATCATACAAGAGACTCGTAAACTACAAGAAGCTGGAGTGATCCGCAAGGTGCAGTATCCGGAATGGCTAGCAAACCTAGTACTTGTGCCCAAGAAAGGTGGGGAGGAGCGCATGGTGTCGACTGCTACTTCTCGAGCTTATGTTGTATTCCCTCGAAGAGGAAAGGGTGATGCAGCACAATAGCGTAAGTACTTCCCTCAGTTTTTGAGAACCAAGGTATCAATCCAGTAGGAGACCACGCGCGAGTCCCTCACACGTACACAAAAAAATAAGAACTTCGCAGCCAACGCGATAAGGGGTTGTCTATCCCTTTACAGTCACTTACGAAAGTGAGATCTAATAGATACGATGGTTTGATATTTTTGGTATTTTTGGATATAAGAACAGAAAGTAAAAACAGTAAAGTAAAGTAGATTGTAGATTGATATGTCGAGAAGACAAAAAGGAGGAAGATAGTCTCACATCAACTAGGCGTATCAATGGGCTATGGAGATGCCCATCAATAGATATCAATGTGAGTGAGTAGGGATTGTCATGCAACGGATGCACTAGAGCTAAAAAGTATGAAAGCTCCACAAAAGAAACTAAGTGGGTGTGCATCCAACTTTCTTGCTCATAAAGACCTAGGGCATTTGAGGAAGCCCATCATTGGAATATACAAGCCAAGTTCTATAATGAAAATTCCTACTAGTATATGAAAGTGACTAAACATGAGACTCTTTATCATGAAGAACATGGTGCTACTTTGAAGCACAAGTGTGGAAAAAGGTAGTAGCATTGTCCCTTTCCTTTTCTTTTATTTTCTTTTTCTATTTTTCTATTTTTTTATTTTTCCTTTTTTGGGCCTTTCTTTTTCTTGGCCTTTCCTTCTTTTATTTTTTATTTTTGGGACAATGCTCTAATAATGATGATCATCACACTTATATTGATTTACAACTCGATATTACAACTCGATACTAGAACAAAGTATGACTCTATATGAATGCCTCCGGCGGTGTACCGGGATGTGCAATGAATCAAGAGTGACATGTATGAAAAATTATGCATGGTGGCTTTGCCACAAATACGATGTCAACTACATGATCATGCATGGCAATATGACAATATGAAGCGTGTCATATGAACGAAACGGTGGAAAGTTGCATGGAAATATATCTCGGAATGGCTATGAAAATGCCATGATAGGTAGGTATGGTGGCTGTTTTGAGGAAGGTATATTGTGGGTGTATGGTACCGGCGAAAGTTGCGCGGTACAAGAGAAGCTAGCAATGGTGGAAAGGTGAGAGTGCATATAATCCATGGACTCAACATTAGTCATAAAGAACTCATATACTTATTGCAAAAATTTACAAGTCATCAAAACAAAGCAATCAACGCATGCTCCTAGGGGGGAGGTTGGTAGGAGTTAACCATCGCACGCCCCCGACCTCCACACAAAGGATGACACTCTACAAATACCTCATGCTCTAACTTCGTCACATAGCGGTTCACCATACGTGCATGCTACAGGAATCACGAACTTTAACACAAATATTTCTCAATTTCATGATAACTCCACTAGCATGACTCCAATATCATTATCCTCATATCTCAAAACAATCATCAAGCATCAAACTTCTCATCATATTCAATGCACTTTGTATGAAAGTTTTTACTACATTTATCTTGGATGCCTATCATATCAGGACTAGTTTTATAGCCAAAGCACATTACCATGCTGTTCTAAAAGACTCTCAAAAGTATATAAGTGAAGCAAGAGAGATCAACAATTTCTACAAAATAAAATCACCACCGTGCTCTAAAAGATATAAGTAAAGCATTAAAGCAAAATTATTTAGCTCAAAAGATATAAGTGAAGCATATAGAGTGTTCTAACAATTTCTAGGCCATATTTATCTCTCTCAAAAAGGTGTGTCCAACAAGGATGATTGTGGCAAACTAACAAGCAAAGATTCAAATTATACACGACGCTCCAAGTAAAACACATATCATGTGGTGAATAAAAATATAGTCCCGAGTATAGTTACCGATAGATGAAGACGAAAGAGGGGATGCCTTGGCGACTGCGCGACTTGACAAGTCCATGCATGCACAAAAGACCATCATTACCTACAATTATGTAGGTCGGCGGTTGGCCTTCTCCTGGCTATAAATAAGGCGGCAGGCGGAGTCCTTCCTGCCCATCTTCTCCCTCCGTTCCTCTCGGTTCTTGTTCTTCCTTGCCCCTCGCCTGTTTGAGACACCCATGGCGCCGATTCGGCGATTTTCTGTCACTGAGAAGGGGAAGACTCCTCGCGAGGAGCCAGAAGTGCTCCCACCGAAGAAAAGACCATTCCGTCCTCACGGCGCTGCCATGAGGCCAGAAGTGACGAGGCCTTGGCACGAGCAGCCTCCCCCTAGCTACCCGCTGCCCCTGTATGCCAGGGCAGCAGGCCACGAAGGGGAAGCTAGCGCCCAGCACCGTCGGTGACGTGGCCACACCGATCGCGCCGTCATGATGCACGCCACTACCCCGCGAACGCACGCTGGAGGCTCCTCGCGCGAGTTCGTGGTGTGGGCGGCGACACCTCCTAAGTTTTGGATACGCTTCCTGCCATTCTTCCCTGCGGAGATGCCGCCGAGGGGGCCACTCGAGCTATGGTTGCAGCATGCCGAGTGCCGGGCCCCGGCGACGAGGGCTGAGGTTTAGGTCGTCTCCCCGGGTAAGGTCTCCATGACCCGTGGATGGGGCGAGGTCGCCCGCGTCTGCTGTGCGGAAGGCGCCCTCGCCATCCACTTAGAGTATGATGGCGCCTCCGTGCTGTTCTTCAAGGCGTTCGACGAGGAGGGACGCCATCTGGAGTGCTGCCCTGGAGGGGATCATTGGGACGACGCAGCGGCTGGCGCCATGCCAGCCACCCACCCTGCCGCCAGCTCGTCCAGTAGCAGGGATAGCCTCCAGGAATCCAGCAGCTCTCCTGAGTCCGACGAGTCTCTGGAGACGAGCGACGACAGCTACGCGCCCCCAAGCTCACGGCGCGCCCGAAGTGCGTCGGGCTCGCGAGCACGTCGCCGGTGGTGATCTGCGTGAGGTCGGAGGTGGGCCATCGGGGCCCAATGTTGATGGTGGCGTCGACGATGGTGGACGTAGTTAGGACCTCCTGAAATCACTTTGTGGCATTCCCTGTGAGGATTCAAGGACAACCCCATGAGGGTATGTAAAGAACTTGTAATGCTTTTGCTCATATCTTATTATCCTTGCTGGTAGACCCTGTTTGCAAGCCTCATTTCGGCAATATCGTCCCCTTTTTACCCTTCTGGTAGAATAGTGCTCTACACTGGCAGGCCCCAGTCTCAAGGCAAGCTGCAGCCGTCGTTGGTATGCCAGGTCGTGATGCCGTGGTCAAGGCCAGGAGGTGAGTGGCCCGAGGTCCGGTAAGAGCTCCTGAGGCATGATGCTCAAGAGGTCCCCCTTGGCGTGCAAGCGGCTTCCGAAGGCTAAATAGCGAGGTGGCATTGCCGATGCGTGACTACTGAATCTCGTTCTTCGAGTGAGGATGGGGCACTAAAAGGTTTCATGACTTATCTTGACGAGCATGAGGTGATTCCTTAAGCGGCGTGCCTAGCTCGCTTCCGATGTCGTGTGGCTGAGATTTCGCGATTTCCTCCCTACTGGCCCTAGAGTTCTGCGTCAGCAGAGCCCGGCCCCGCGCGTACCTCGGCCGCCGATGGATCGTCCGAATCACCAGGACGAGACCAAGGGGTGAGGGGCTACGTGACTAGTTAGGCTCCTGAGTTGCGATGCTCAGGACTCCCTCTTAACGTACGAACGGCCTTCGGGGAGGGAATGCTGGACTTAGGCCTTGATGTTCTGCGTTGGCACGGCCCGGCCCCGCTGAGGGAGTCCTATATTCAGGGGTCCTCAGGCATCCGGGTCGTTGAAGCTAGGCCGTATTGATGGGCCGTGTAAAGAAGAAGCAGAAGATCCTCCCCCGTATTCGGTCAGGAGTCTTATGTACATAGAAAGGCAAGTGTAGAGTCCGGATGTATCAGTTACTTCCTCCCCAAGTCACCCTTGTAACCCTAGGCCCCCTCTGGCATGTATATAAGCTAAGGGGTTTAGTCTGTAGAGGGGATCATCGTCATCACAATATCCTCATGGGCTAGACTTAGGGTTTAGCCATTAGGATCTCGAGGTAGATCAACTCTTGTATTCGTATCCATTCATATTAATATAGCAGGAAGTAGGGTTTGACCTCGATCGAGAGGGCCTGAACCTGGGTAAACATCGTGTCCCTAGCCTCCTGTTACCATCGAGCCTCTGAACGCATAGCTTGGGCCCCCCTACCCGAGATCTGCAGGTTCTGAAACCGACAATGGTGCTTTCATTAAGAGCTCCGATGTGCGCTCGCGATGAGCGATCGATGGCTTGCCTCATCATCAATGATGGGATCACCCTCGAAAATCACTTGGCTATCGGCCAGGTTCTCCATCTCGGCAGATTCGCTGTATGCACCCACATGGCCCCTGCGACCATCAAGCATCACCTTTATGCCGATTCCAACCACTCCGATGACGCGACCTCTGCATAACTCTCACCCATAAACGGGCTGCTAGATTGCATCGCCTCCCTGGGGCTTTCATCGCCAGGAGATCAGATCGGACTTAAATCTGGCCATGATGAGATTGATCCTTCCTCGATCACTCATTTGGTGGCAGTAGTTGAGGACGGAGCCATAGAGACTTCTCCACTTGAAACGGAAACTACAATAGTTCAGATCTCCGAACCCTTCGAGCCGAACACGCCCCTGTCGGGAGGCACTTTATGTTCGTTGAGCTCTGGGACTAACACCGGATCCGAAAGACGATTAGATCCTGTCGAACCCAGATTGTCACCATCGGAGGTTGTCAAAACCCCGAATACCACGTTGGGTCGGGATTCAAAATTACCAACACCCACCCACCCTCGGAAAAAATTCCCCAAGTAAATTCGGACTCCCGGACATAGATGATCTCGTGAACATACAGCAGCAGCCCAAGGAAACGGTCAACCACTTCTGGGCTAGATTCCTACTTGTTAAAAACAAGATCAAGGACTGCTGCGACGACAAAGCAGTCTCCCTATTTTACCACAATTGCACGGACGAGGGAGTCTTGAATGCCCTCAACCGACGTCGTGTTCTGAGTTTCACAGAATTATCGCGGTTAGTACGGAAGTACTGCGCAATAGAAAATACTTAGAAAGCCCAGAATACACCTATAGAACAGTCCATATCCGGTCAATACATTATCAAGGTTAAACGGACATACCCTAGCAGGTCATCCGATAACATGCGTATTGGCAAGAAGAACAAACCTTTTTTAAAGTACAGGTCCGTACTCGACGAACTACTCGATACACCTTGCCAAATACATGCAACCCCGCACAATGTCCCTAACCATTGCCTTAGAGCATGTTGGGTACTCCAGCAGGTAGCAAAGAGCGGTACGGCAACTCTTGCCACCACCATACCAAGGGAGGGGGACGTCGATGTTTTCACCATCTTCGAGACGTTCTCCTCAAACAACCGCCGCAAGAGAGCAAATCACGAACTTGCCGAGGTTTACCAAACTAGCTCTGCAAGCCCATGGAGCAACACGACAATTAGTTTTTCTGCCGATGATGCACATCGAGTCCTGCCGATCCAATCATCAGCAGCTCTTGTACTAGATCCAATAGTGGACGGCTTCCGCCTCACTAAAGTACTTATGGACAGAGGAAGCGGACTAAACCTCATATATGAGGAAATGCTTGAAAAAATGCAGGTCGAGAAATCCCGCATTGAGAACACCAACACAACCTTTAGAGGAATTATACCAAGCCGCGAAGCCCGGTGTTCGGGAAGCATTAAGCTCGACGTAGTATTCGGGACACCCGATAACTACAGATCGGAGGAACTACTCTTCCACATTGTTCCCTTTCATAGCGGATACCACGCCCTTCTAGGACGGAACGCTTTCTCACGCTTTCAAGCTATACCCCATTATGGGTACATGAAGCTTAAAATGTCAAGGCCCAATGGAGTGATCACATTAACAAGTGATCCGGATAGAGCACCCCGCACCGAAAACAAGACATCATCTCTAGCCTTAGAGGCATTATCCGAAGCCCTCGCGGCCGAAGAATTAACTACCCTACGATCAAAGGTAGATGAGGACGACGTGATCCTCGCCAAAAGATTAAAGTCTACCTCCTTCAAGCCATCAGATGAAATCATCAAATTCCAAGTGCACCCAACGGACCCTAATAAGACAACATCCATCGGGGCACAGCTGGATCCGGTGGTGGATAGCGCGCTACGCGCCTTCCTTTGGGAAAATTGGGATATATTCGCCTAGCACCCTTCAGATATGCCAGGAATCCCATGCAGGCTGGCCGAACACAACCTCAATATTATCAAAGGGTTCAAACCGGCCAAGCAGTCACCGTGACAGTTTTCTGAACCTAAAAGACAAGCAATGGAAGAAGAGCTAGCCAAGCTATTAGAAGTCGGTTCATCATAGAAATTAAACACCCGAATTGGCTAGCCAACCTGGTCATGGTACCGAAGAAGGATAAATCCTGGCGCCTCTGCGTCGACTTCACAGACCTGAATAAGGCCTGCCCAAAGGATCCCTTTCCTTTGCCTTGCATTGTTCAAATTATCGATGCAATGGCAGGACACGACTCGCTGTGCTTCCTTGATGCTTATTCCGGATACCATCAGATAAAGATGAAGGAATCCGATCAGGACACAACGACATTTATCACCCTATACGACACTTTTTGTTTCAACACTATGCGCTTTGGACTTAAAAACGCTGGCGCCACATATCAACGCATGATTCAAACATGCTTAAAAAAGCAAATTCGAAAAACAGTGGAGGCATATATTGACGACGCAGTCGTAAAGACCAAACACGTCGAGACTTTCGTGGAGGATCTTCGCCTTACTTTGCCAACCTCCGAGAATATGACATAAGGCGCAATCCGGAAAAATGTGTATTCGGTGTTCCAGCCGGAAAGCTATTAGGGTTCATCGTATCCCATAGAGGAATCGAAGCTAACCCAGCCAAAATCCAGGCCATGTCAGAACTCAAAATACCAACCGATCTCAGGCAAGTGCAAAAACTAGCAGGCTGCGTAGCAGCCTTAAGCCGCTTCATCTCCAGATTAGGAGAAAAAGCATTGACACTTTACAAATTGCTATGACACACTGACAATTTCGAATGGACAAATGCGGCCATAGCTGGATTGGAAGAAATAAAAGCTCTACTAGCGAGCAACCCAATCCTAGCCGCCCTCGGTGTTGGCGAACCAATGCTGCTGTATATATCAGCCACTCACCAGGTAGTGAGTGTCGTGCTCGTTGTCGAACGAGCCGAAGAGGGACATAAATTCCCTATTCAAAAACATGTATACTATGTATCCGAGGTTCTAACAACGTGCAAATAATGGTACCCCCACTATCAGAAAATTGCCTATGCC
This sequence comes from Secale cereale, assembly GCA_902687465.1. Lineage (NCBI taxonomy): Eukaryota > Viridiplantae > Streptophyta > Magnoliopsida > Poales > Poaceae > Secale > Secale cereale. The sequence continues at coordinate 326,608,585 of LR738713.1, forward strand.
ATCTTCATGTCATCTCGGAAACTCCGACACTAATTTCAAGAGTGTTCGATCACAGTGGCATCTGAGGTACCACTCAACGATATTATCAACAATAAAGACGCCACGGGACGCATAGCCAACTGGGCCATCGAGCTCTTACCATTTGAAATATCCTATAAGCCACGCCGGACTATTAAATCCCAAGTGTTGGCTGACTTTGTCGCAGAATGGACCGAAGCTGAACTCCCTAAAGAGTACGGCTCATACTCCCACTGGACAATGTACTTCGACGGTTCTAAAATGCTAGCGGACTGGGGGCCGGCGTAATATTCATATCTCCTACTGGGGCTAAAGTCCGGTACGTTCTTCAAATTATGTACACAGACTCGAACAATGCGGCCGAATATGAGGCCCTATTACACGGTCTTCGCCTTACTGTATCCATGGGCATACAACGCCTCGAGGTACGCGGAGACTCAAAGCTCGCTATCTCCCAAATTAACGGAGACTTCGACACGAAGGATTCAAAAATGGCAGCTTATTGCAACGCTATATTGAATATATCGGCTCGATTTGAGGGGTTGGAATTCCATCATGTAGCCCTTGATAATAACCAGGCCGCTGACGTACTCTAAGCGTGACCCTGTCCCACCTAACACATTTGTGGAAAGGCTATTTAAGCCATCAGTAACACGGCAGGACGCGAGCAGCGATACAAATTCAGATTCGAACACACCCCCAGCCGAACTCAATCACGACGTCATCGGAGACACAAACATGGAGATAACTCCTTCAACTCACGAAATCATGTCTGTTATAGCCCCCTGGACAGAGCCCTTCCTAGCTTATCTTAAAAAGCAGGAACTCCCCGATGATCAAAGTGAGGCCGCCGCATAGTCCGGCGTTCTAAAGCATACAAAGTTCACGAAGGTGAACTATATAAGAAAAGCACAACTAGTATTCTACAAAGGTGCATTTCTGAAGAGGAGGGAAGGCAAATTCTCACTGAAATACACGCTAGAATGGGCGGCCACCACGCCACGGCACGAGCGCTCGTAGGCAAAGCTTTTCGGGTTGGCTTTTACTGGCCCACTGCCCGAGCAGATGCCCAAACCTTAGTCCAACATTGCGTCGGCTGCCAGCTCTTTGCAAATCAAAGTCACATGCCTCCCACCGCTCTGAGAACAATCCCCATTACTTGGCCTTTTGCGGTCTGGGGGAATGATATGGTCGGACCTCCTAAAGGGGGAAGCCATAAAAAGAAACACTTACTGGTGATGGTAGATAAATTCACTAAATGGATTGAAGCCAAACCGGTAAAAACAGCCGAGGCAGCTCCTGTGATAGATTTTATATCCAGCGTTGTACACCATTATGGTGTCCCGCATAGTATTATCCCAGATAATGGCTCCAACTTCACAGCTGACGAGGTAAAAATTTGTGCACAAAGTTAGGTATTAAACTTGACTATGCTTCTGTATACCTTCCTCAAACAAATGGTCAAGTCGAAAGAGGCAATGGTCTGATAATGAGCGGCATTAAACCCTGACTAGTGTGCTCCCTACGGGAGTCTGATAAACACTGGGTCAAAGAGCTTGACTCCGTACTCTGGGGGCTGAACCACACCCAATCATACGACCGAATATACACCTTTCATGGTGTACAGTGCAGAGGCTGTTCTGCTCTGCGACATTATTCATGACTCACCTCGAGTGCGCATCTACGAGGAGAGAGAAGCCAAGCTAGATCGGTAGGATGACCTAGATGGAGAAGAGGAGTGCGATACAGCGCAAGCGCGTTCCGCATTTTATCAACAACATGCCAGGCGATACCAGAGCAGAGAAGTGCGGGCCAAGACATACAACGTCGGTGAACTCATTTTATGCCTCCCGGAGAAGAAAAAGGACAAGCTCAAACCAAAATGGGAGGGCCCCTTCATTATCGACGAAGTACTCTCTGGTGGGGCCTATCGCCTTTGCAATGCACATGATAACCGCCTTGAGCTGAACTCGTGGAATGTTGCCAGGCTCCGACGATTTTATGGATAGTTCGGTAGCAATTTTTTCCTCCTTGCAAGTTAGGTCATGTCTTTTACTTTTCATCTTTTCTCTTTTCCTTTTTACATTTTTCTCTCATCGGCAAGTATTCGGCCCGCCCGAACTGCCACAGGATAAGTACATCTTCGTATGTCTCTACCCCAAATATACTTGGGGGCTTCTTTAACGAAGCCCATTATAAATAAAGCTTATTGCTTAAAATGTCGTGTGTTTTTACAGTTCTTCCTTGCCATGATATGTAACGATATGACTTAAGTTCTGGCCAACCTGGGTTGCCTGGCTCCTATGCTTACCCCTCTGTTCCCAACTGTTCGGCTAGGGTGTAAACGGAGCACCTCTGCGATTGTTACAACCGAGTAGTCCAGATATGTACCTCAGACTGGGTGAAGCCGAAAGCTAGCGCTCTTAAGAGAATAATTGTTCGGCGGATACACGACATATCACATTCTAAAGCATATTTTAAACTACCATAGGATATGGCATCCTACAATCCTTTTCATAGGATTAAAAGCCTAGGCCCGCATTTGTATGCACGCCGACCCAGGGAAAGGAACCCCTAACAGAACTATTCTCTCTCGAAGATGTTTCTTACGTTAAACAGTAATATAACATTACTCCCCGAACACAGTTTGTCTATTCAAGCAATTATGACCAGATTGCCTCGTTTCTAAACATATCACGTGTTCACCACAGATATAGTATTCGGAAGCACTCCAGCCTTTGGGTTTATGGATGTTAAAGCAGATGCTCGTCCATGACAACCTTTTTTATAGATTCGTTCGGAGATAAGTTTGATGGTTAAAGTACATTAGTACATAGAATCAAACGACTACTCATTTTCTATTCCCTCTATCAGGTTGTCTAGCTTACAGTCCTATTGGGAAATCTTGGCAGCTATCTCTACTTGGTCATATACCAAATGTGGAGGAATTTCTTGTCCATCGGGCCCTCGAGGTCCCACACGGGCCATATGACTTGGATCAAGACAAGTGTAGCGCGTCTTCACCCTGGCCCAGGCTTCTCGAGCACCCATGTTGCCAGGCCATAGAGCTCTGGCCATGCTCTTCATGGCCTTCCGAGCCCGTTCATGGACCCTGGAAAGCTCTTGCAGCACGTCACCCTCAAAACCGGACACTCCGCCTTCAGGCTACCAAGTCAACAAACCTGCAGGAAATGTTTTATAAGAAACTTTCTCAATAAGAGACTATAAGGAGAGCTAGGTATAAGAGACATACTAAACATGCCGCTTTTTAGCCTTCGGTTTTCTTCCAAGGCGCTTGAGAGTTGGGCCTTTATGCCCTTTAGCTCCTGTTCGAGCCTAATATCTCTATCCTGCGCTTGGTTCCTTTTCCCTATAGCTTGCGTCAGCACACGCTTGCCAGCGGCTGTTTCCCCTTCGGCAAATTTTTTGTTTGCTAAAGCATCTCTTAGCTCCCTCTCCAATTGGTTGGTCGATCCTGTTGTTGTATTACAAATTAGTACCTACATAATAGTAATCAGCAGAACTATCATAGCTTCCAGACACAATTATTCTTACCACCAGCATCCTTTTCGGATTCCTTCGAATTTTTTAATTCGGCGAGCTGGGTCCGGCACTCTTCAAGTTCCTTGGATAAAGAGTTATTCTTTTCTCGAAGCACCTATAAAAACACAATGATCCTCAAATCAGTTGTACCAACTGCTTTAAGTCTCGGGGGCTACTGGCATGAGAACACTCAAAATGAACACTTACCCGCATATCTTTGGAAAGCTGATGAGTGGCTCCGGCGAGTCCATCTTGAGCGGCTCGGATATAGGCATCTACAGAGCTGAGGGCGTTAAACGCCTCCTCAGAAAAAGCGGGGTCACGCATGGCTGCTTTCCGCCACCGGTGAAACATCGCAGCCTGTACTTCGGAATTGGTAGCTGACACTTCGTCCGAATCCTCCTAGAGAGGGCAATCCGGCACCGAATTAGCATTTACCCCTGACGGGCCTGATTCCGGATTGGCTGGAGCATGGCCTGCATTGCCTCCGGAGACAATCTAGTGTGTACTCCTCCTAAAAGGAAAAAACAAAGCGGAAAGTTATAATACCAATTTCACCACCCAACACATGTTAAAACAAACATACCTCTTTGAAGTTCCGCTGGTGTTCACGGTCCTCTTTCTCTTCAAGGCCTCGCCCGACGCGGGCGCTACCCTCTGAGTTCACGGTCTACGCGCAGCTCGGCGTGAGGAGCGTCGTCCCTATTTAAGTATGATAGAATACAGTGGGTAAGGTGCATTGGGAATCTTCTCTTTTGATGAGATATGTCTTGAAATACTTACACGGGAGGAAGGAATGAGGCCTGGGTAATCGGCTACTATAGCCACTAGGGGACCCTCACGGCAGGCTTGGTAGAAGACTCCATCTTCTAGCTCTATACCTACGTCCGGATCTTCATCGTATCTGGGGCCCGCATTTTGAAACCGGTCCTCTAGCTGTGGGGCAGGACTGTTAATCCCCTCGATCACCTTCCTCGACTCCTATTAGGAGAAACCGAGTTCAGTTCGGACAATATATCATAACGAGGAAAAAAATGGGCGGTCATGAGAGAAACTCACCCAGTTAGGAGGATTGTACATTGAAAAACCCTCCTGGCACGTCAAACGAATGAAGTCTTGTTTCTCTCCCTTATAGAGACCTTCTAGGACAGTGGCTAGAGCGGTAGGGTCATCTAGACCTAGGAGTAAGCAGCGCGAGGCATCATCTTGGCCATTATAGTGCCACATTGGAAATCCTCTGGCTTGAAGTGGCTGCATGCATCGCTTTATTGAAATAGCCATCACTTCGATTATAGATAACCCTGAATTGGCGAGCAATTTGATCTTGCCAGCCAGTATGCTAACCTCCGCTCTCTCTTCTTCCAAGGGATTGCGGGGACACCAGTTGTAAAGCTTCTTTGGTGGAGAACTGGAGTACTTCGGGAGTCTGCGCCGAACTCGATCTGACAGAGCGACATCCTCAATGCAGAACCACTCTAAAGGCCGCTCCTCGGATGATTTCTTCGGAGTACCGGGCAGATAGCCTGTCCCGGCTATGCGCCATGCTTCGGTGCCCCCAACTTTAAATATGGATCCTTTATTCGATCGAGGGACAAGGCAGAAGTACTTTCTCCACACTCAAAGTGAGGCTCGCAACCCAAAAATAGTTTGCATAAAGCGACAGAACCTGCAATATGCAGGATGGACCCCGGCGTAAGATCGTGCAGTTGAAGATCGTAGAACTCGAGGAGTCCCCTAAGAAAGGGGTGGACGGGGAACCCTACACCTCTTAAAAGGAAGGGGACAAAACATACCCGCTCTCCATCGGAGGGGTTGCGAAAACTCTCTGCCAGGCATGGTTGTCGATAGACATTAGTCCAGCCCATACGGGGACTAGATCCTCTGGGGGGAGATATCCCTATGCTTGAAATGTCCTCAGATGCGCATGGGACACAGAACAACTTTTCCAATCTCCTGCACGAGGTCCATGAGGGCACGAGGAAGAGCTTGGGGCGCTAGCCATGTTTGAAGATTTTCTGCATGCACTAGGGTTTCTTCCGTGTGGAATGGGATGGAGAGGCAACTGGGATCTATCTTCTTATATAGGCGCCTGCTCTACACCGTCAAGGGGGTATTTGTAAAACTTCCGAGACGGTTCACATTTGTTGGACATGTGGAAGCCAAGGCGACGATGGCAAGGAATTGACGAAGTACAATATTTAAAGAAGCCGGACTATTGTCCAGGAGGACTCACCTTGCAAGACCAAAGACCTGAAGTCGGACAAAATCTCGTCCTTGAAGGAAAGTACGGGGGCTACTAAGGGAGTCTTGTATTCAGGGGTCCTCACGCATCCGGGTCGTTGAAGTTGGGCCGTATTGATGGGCCGTGTAAAGAAGAAGCAGAAGATCCTCCCCCGTATTTGGTCAGGACTCTAATGTAGATAGAAAGGCAAGTGTGGAGTCCGGATGTATCAATTACTTCCTCCCCAAGTCACACTTGTAAACCTAGGTCCCCTCTGGCGTGTATATAAGCCGAGGGATTAAGTCTGTAGAGGGGATCATTGTCATCACAATATCCTCATAAACTAGACTTAGGGTTTAGCCATTACAATCTCGAGGTAGATCAACTCTTGTATTCATATCCATCCATATTAATATAGAAGGAAGTAGGGTTTTACCTCGACCAAGAGGGCCTGAACCTGGGTAAACATCGTGTTCCTAGCTTCATGTTACCATCGATCCTATGAACGCATATCTTGGGCCCCATACCCGAGATCTGCCGGTTCTGACACCGACACCCATGCATACCTCAGCTACTACTGGCTTGACCGGATCACTAGGAAAAGACCAGAGAGTGAGGGGCTACGGGACCAGTTAGGCCCTTGGGTCGCGATGCCCAAGGGTTCCCCTTGACGTATGAACAGGCCTAAGCTCTCTAAGCCGGCCTCCCCTTCCCCCATCCTTCTTGATGCTCTACATCCTCGGGTCCCGGCCCTCGAGCGAAGCTGAGGAGCCGTTGTTATGCCAGGTTGTGATGCCGTGGTCAAGGCCACGGGGTGAGGGCTGGAGAGTCGGTAAGAGCACCTGAGACGCGATGCTTAGAGGCCCCCTCCCTTTAACACGCAAGCGAATTATGTGAGGAGAGGAGACCAGCGGGATCGCCTGTCGCCGTGCTCCTGAGACTCCTGTGGGTTAGCCTGTAGCAGCACAACCTAGGACCACACCTACCACCGGGCTTCTGATAATTCCGCAGGAAGACGAAGGCACCGAGGAACTGGTGAGGTGACACTTGCTTAGCGGGCCGCGAGTCAGAGCTCGGTCCCTCGGGTTTGTCAGCGTTGCAGGGACGGACCCGAGCACAAGAGCCGTGCCAACGTATGCAACCCCCGTTGCGATATGTGCAGAAGTCCATTAGGTAGCGATGGAGACCAGAAGAGGTGATGAGTGAGTAGTCGATGCTCATAGGGCAAACTGCAGAAGGAAACGAACTAAACCAAGTGACGCCAAATGAGATGCATGCCACAAGGACGGACCCGTGTGGCCTGGGGATGATGCAGCCCGAGGGACGCCCCTAACAAAATAAGCTAAAGATGCAGAAGGATACACGCCGTAGGGACAGACCCGTGCGACCTGGGAATGATGCAGCCCGAAGGGCGCTCCCAGCTGAACAAAAACCAGAAAATGTCACCTGGAGCAGTTGCTGAAGTAGTGTTGATGTAGTTGAAGGCGCTTGATGCGGACGTTGTCCCTCACACGCCGCCTGGCTCCGGTGCCCCGTGAGGCTCCGGGGGTTCCCAGATCTCACGGAGAACCGAGGCCACCTCCGCTAGGATATCCTGATGTCTGGCCTCGCGAGTCGCCAGGACCTCCCGCATGTGGCGCTGGTGCAGGGTCGCTTGGTTCAGTAAGCTAAAAGGCATGCAGACGTAGCTGTGAGGGGGACCCTCGCATCGGCCCACCTGGGAAGGCCAGTAGAGCTCCTGAGATGTGATCCTGTTGAGTGCAGGGATGCTGACGCAGACGCGCAGCCCGTCGCCTGAGCCTGGGGCAACAACTACACTCCGAGGCGTCGGGCGGTGCTCGCCCTGCGTTGCCCTTGGCACCGGTAGGTCTTAAATGGTGGCTAATGAACTCCTGAGCGCTTGGTGCCTCACGCCTTGAGGCCTCTGGAGGGAAACGTGCGGTGAAGCACTCCTCCACATGGTGCCCGAGCACCTCCCTCGTGACATTGGCTAAGTCAGAGGCCCTCCAGAGGAGAGCCCCGAGCCCAGCCTGAGGGGGGCACCGGGCACGCCTTCCTATGCGAGGGAGGGAGGCGGCCCCTCCCTAGGTGCAGGTCTTGAGGTGCTGCCACCAGGTGCTGCAACCTCATGAGGCTCCAGGGGAGCATCTGCTTCTTCTTCTTGGGGATGGCCTCAGGAGGGTAGATGATGTTGTCGTTGTCTGGGTCCTCGACTGCTGCTGCCTGGTAAGCGCGCTCAAGCGAGCACACTACATCCTTCTCTTCACAAGCGATGGTCATGACGTCGCCGCTCCCCGGCATCTTGAGGACGTTGTAGCCGCGGTGACTCACTGCCATGAACTTGGCTAGGGCTGGGTACCTGAGGATGGCGTTGTAAGGGAGATGGACGTGGGCGACATCAAAGTCGATGAGCTCAGTGTGGTAGTTGTCGCGTTTGCCGAAGGTGACAGACAGGCAGACCTGCCCTATGGGGGTGGTGGAGCCGCCAGTCACTCCAGAGAAGGGCTTGGTAGGCAGTAACTGATCATACGGTACTTGGAGGCTGTCGAATGTCTCAACGGACATGACATTGAGCCATGCACCGCCGACGATGAGAGTCTTGGTAACTTGGACGTTGCTGATGACGGGCGAACAAAGCATCGGGAGGGCGCCGGCCATAGTCGCGCACTTGAGCTGGTCTGCTGAACTGAAGGTGATGGGGCACTTGGACCACCTGAGCGGGCGCGTAGCCTCGAGCTTGGGGAGAGTTGCGTTCACTTCCCTGGCGAACTTCTTGAAGAGGCGCCGAGAGGCTGGGGCCTGCGCTCCGCCCAACATGCAGGCGATGGCGTGAGGCTCCTCGAAGCCCCCAGCCCCCTCATCCTGGTGGTCATTCCTCCTTGGTGGCGGCACAGGTGGAAGGCCACCCTTGCCCTGGGGTCGGACCTGACGAGGCTGGTCGGACCTCATGAGGCTGGTCCCTCCAGGCGCCCTCACGAGTCTGATCCCTCCATGCATCCTCACGAGGCTGATCGCGCCAACGGTCCTCCCGAGGTTGGTCACGCCACTCTTGACGGGGGCCGCCATAATGCCCAGTATGAGATTATACCTCCTATGTGTCGAGGCACGACCTAAAGGCATAAGCTCATACTAGAATGATCTCAAGTATGGTATCTTTGCACGACTCATGTAAAAGAGGGGTGAAATTGCAAAAGAGATAGTTGGCTTACACTCGCCACGTCACACAATACCTTAAATAAGCAATCATCATCCAAATAACATCACAGTCCGACTACGGACGAAGATCCAAATGAAAGATACCAAATAAATAAACAACACAAGGTCTCGATCGCCCCTAGTAGGAACGACTACTGATCGTTGAAAAACGTCACACACATAGGGCCAAACTCTTCATCGAGCTCCCAAAGAAGTTCTGAACCAACTCCTGCATTGATCTCAGCGGTACCTGCATCTGGTGTTGTATTATATGTGAGCCACGAGGACTCACCAATCCCATAACCATGGGTATCAAGACTAGCAAAGCTTTATGGGTATGGAGAAGGGTAGTGGTGAGGTTGCAGCAGTGGCTAAGCATAATATGGTGCCTATCTTACGAGTACAAGAATAAGATGAGCATCTACGCAAACGGTCGCAAACTAGTAGTGATCGCTAAAGATCCTGAACTACCTACGAGTCAAACATAACCCCACCGTGTTCTCCTCTCAAAGTGAAAAGAGACAAGCATGGTTACTCAAACAGTTGTGTGTTTTATCTCGGATCATCTGTCAAGTTTTCTACAACCGGACATTAACAAATTCCAATCTGCCACATAACCGCGGGCACGGCTTTCGAAAGATCATAACCCTGCAGGGGTGTCCTAACTTAGCCCATCACAAGCTCTCACGATCAGCTGAAGTAATAATAATTATTACCCCTTATCTTAGGGAAATCCGATGAGGCTCGGCATCCCAGTGCACAAGACATTTCGACAATGGTAAAACAAGTCCAGCAAGACCTCCAGGCGTGCCGACACCCTGATAGTAGCCGCGCGTATCTCGTCTCAGGTCATGTCCGGATGGGACAAGCTACGAGTAAAACCAGCCATCGGGTTTCCCCAAGGTGGCCCCGCAGGTTGCCCGTTTGGGACCAACACCATCAGCACTGGCCCCCCCTGCTATGTAGAAAAGAATTCCGAGGGCGCGACCCCCTATGCAATATTAGTTATTTCATTAATTTTTTATTATGAGGCAAATTAAAACCAATATTGGGCCTTGCTGGAGGAGTTTTATTCAAAGACGAAGTGTCCAGGGGTCCCCATATACCCAACCGTGTAAGGAACGCAAAATCAAGGAACATAATGCCGGTTTACCGGCGCCTAAGGTGGCATTAGTGGAACAAAACACCGAGTAAAAGGCCAAGCCTTCCACCCATGCCCAGTATATAGGTGTGTTAATAATAATAATAATAGATATTGTGATATTTCAACAACAAGTTCCGACATGGAACGATCTTCATCTTCACCTGCAACTAACAACGCTATAAGAGGGGCTGAGCAAGCGGGTAACATAGCCAAACAACGGGTTGCTAGGAAGGTGTCAAAGGTTAGAGATTTCATGGCAACAAGGAGAGGGGCTGACAATAAAGATGGGTAGCGTGACATGTAACGATAGCATCGAGACACTAAGCATGGCAATGATAGTAAAGGTATCCAAGGGGATGGCCATCTTCCCTGGGATTCCACAAGGAAGAAGAACAAGTCCATGAAGTAGTCGAACAAAACCTCACAACTCCGAAACGAACCCGGAGCTAACGAGAGAAGCAAACCGAAAAGAAGCAAACAACGCGGTAAACACACAAGCATAAACATGGCATACGATGCACATCCAAGTATGATGCATGCCCGGTTTAAATATGCATGGCATGGCAAGGTGCACAAACAATACTACAAGTTAAGTGGGTTGCATATTGACAAAACACCACATTATTTATTTAGTTTACTCCCGTTTATTTACAAGACAAAGTTAAATGTTTGTTAACATGGCAAGAGGTGAAGCATAATAAAACTACACTATTTAGGCATTTTAAATGAGGCCGGAAATAACAACAACAATTCCGGTAAAACCCCGTATGCATGTTTAGCAATTTTAACCAAACAACAATTCAAACATTTTAATGTTGTTAACATGATGCGGATGACATTTGCAAGTTTTTATGCATTTCTTTATTAAAAGTTAACAAGAGCAAGATTTGAAGCATTTGACACCGTGGTGGAAAGAAAAAGGGGCCACTGCGGTGATAACCGAAAATGGTGCCGCAACAACGTTTCGGTACCGGTAACTCGTTGAGAGACCGGTGCAAAAGAAAGGGTCGACGTGAGCGTGTCATTCAAAGACAGTGGGGTGCTCCCGGTTACCTGGTTCCCACTTGACAACGGTAGGGCAAACGAGGGTCACAACGGACACGATGCAAACATTCTATTCATCTCATACAACACATGCAGTCCACGGGTCATCGTCTCGGGGTTATACCTTCGGAACATTCGTTTCGGGGGGATCGAGATCGTCGAGGGAAGTAGTGGTACTCCCGGGTCATCGTCGAAGTTGTCGTTCACGTTGGCAAAAGGAAGTAGTCGTACACGTTCGTCGAGGAAGTAGTCGTTCACGTTCGAAGAGGTACAAGTGGTCTTCGGCAACGGTAGTGGTACTCGTTTTGTAGATGTACTTAGCGGTTCCGAGTGCTCCGGCCATCGTGGTACTTGGCACAATGGTCCTCGTGGTACTTGTGGTCTCGGGTCTTGGCGACGGTAGTTGTACACTGCGAGGAACTTGACGCATCATCTTGTAGTCGTACACGTTCCAAAGATGTACATGTCGTCGGGCGTAGTTGAACTTGGCTCATCACTGGACTTGGCGAACTTGATAAACTGAAGGAGCATCGAGGGACTTGCTAGTCCCTCCTCGGGAGGTCACTCGAGGCGCATGGAGGCGGCTCGAGCTGGTGGTTGTTGGCGTAGGCAGAAACGGGGCCGCTGGGACTGGAACCAGGCACGAAAAACAAGGACGGCCGGCGTCGAGCTCCTTCATTGGGATTCATGGCAGCATACGAACTCCTCGGGGTTCCCAGCAGGCAGGACGGCTCCGGTGGCCACCGCGGAGGCCGGGCGCGACTCCCTGGCAAGGCGGCGGTGATCCGGACCGGCAACGGAGGTGCGGGGCAGCACCGGCGGGAGGCGGAGTAGACGGAAGAAGGCGGCGGCGCGTTGGAGATGGGGAGGCAGCAGGCTCGTCTTTGGGGCGGCTGTGCCCGGTGGACGTGCGAGCGATGGAAAGGGAGAGATCGGGAGGAGGGAGGCCGAGGGGATCGAGTGGGGCGAAGGTTCGCGCTCGGCAGGGACGAGCGGGGAAGGGGTTGCGCGAAGGGGAGGTCCGGCTCCGGCGAGCAGGGGGCCGCAGACGAGGCGAAGCAGGGCCGGCGGGAAGGGGAAGTGGGCTCGCGCGGCAAGCAAGAGGAAGAAGGAACGTGTGGTGATGTGAGGAGGACGAGGGAGCGAGGGATCGAGGCCTCGTGCGATGGGTGGCGGCGCGCTGAGGGACGAGAGGGATCGAGCAGAGGGCTCGAGGAGTGGCTAGGGTTAGATAGGTTAGGTTGGCTGCGGGGGACAAGGTTGGGCCGGCCAGATTGGCTCGGCCTTGGGCCAGCTGTGGCAGCAAGGAGGCCGAGCTAGCTGGGCTGCCCTCTCTCTCTCTCTCTCAAATAAATAAAAACAGAAAAAGAGAAAGAAAAGAAGGGGACGTTAGGGAAGGAGTTTGCACATGGGATTATTTTTCTCGGGCTCATAAAAATGAGCGTAATCTGAGAAAAATAGAAGTGGCAGGATTGCAAGATTAAATTCAAACTCATTTGAATTAAATTCAAATAGTTTGAACTAGGACTAGGTTTCAGAAGTGTCCAAAAATGTTCGAATTTTTGGAGGAACCTCAATAAAAGGGAAAGGAAAACTTGGCAAGGTTTGAGGCAAGGAAATGAGAAAGAGAAGGCATGGAATAAAATGCAAGTGTGTCATAGTGAATTCCAAACAAATGGAATAATTTAATATATCTCACTAATAATATTGAGAGGCTTTTATATGTTATAAAGAGAGTCACCATAGTGAGTATCCCTCCATTTAAATGGATCGAGGATCCATACGGTTCATTTAGTTGAGTTTTAAAATTAAGAGACTTGATGGCATGATGACATGATGCAATGCAAAATAAATAAAACAAGCACAAATGAAACACACGGGAAAACCCGGAACATCTGGAATCTTCTGGAGCGACGGTCTTGGGGCGTCACAAATCTCCCACACTAATAGAGGATCTCGACCCGAGATCCTGGAGATGGCACCGGATAAAACGGAAGAGGAAGAGGTAAAACAAAGTTGCTTCTCCGACAAACGAGTGAAACCACGAACTTGAGAGGTTGACCAAGTTGAAATAAGAATACAACGGAGATGAACGAAGATGAAAACACTCTGTTAGAAAAAGAGGAACAAGGTACATTACGAGAACCTTGTAGGTTGAAAGACATGAAACAAGAGCTTACGAACAAAAAGAATATGAAACCGCAATGGTATAGCCCATGAATAAGAATGACATAAGTCAAACAGCACTCCGCCTGAAAATGGAAGGAATTAACATGAGCTTGAGAAGATTGGATGATCCTTGATGAAATCAACAACACACTGCCTCCGAAACTATTGAAAGAATGACGCAAAGGGTAAGAATGGCTTCAGACAGCACTCCGGTTAAGAGAGTCAAAACTTGATAAGATGAGAGAACTAGAATGGAGGACACAACACTCCTGTTAACTGGACCAGAGAAGAAGGAACTTGATCTTGATAAAAACGAGATGATGGTCAAAGGGAGCAATATCACAATGCCTCCGGAATGAAAGAATAGAGAATCCTTACGAAGAAGGGTTGAATGGGGTTGATGGAAAATCAACAACGAAATGAATAAGCTTGATGTGGGCTTATGGAAAACATCTCAAAATTATGAGGTGACAACCGGCCACTAACGGAAACGATTGCTTTGATTGAAGGCACCAAAGAGATTAAAAAAAATTATATCACCAGAAGGATAGATGAAGAAGTTGGGTCATTTATATGCACCATAAATAGCAACAATTCTCAGGGAAAACTTTAGGTGAATTATAACCCAAGATTACTCCAACATAGAGATTGAAGGGTCGAAACATCTCCTCAAGAAAGAGAAATAATGGTTTTACATATCTCATTCTTGATAGCTTGTTAATCATGAAACATGAAAGAAATTGTCAATAATGACATAACACCATCTCAAAAGATAAGGTAGAATGAATTGCACTTCGGAGTGCATGATGAAGAATGCTTGAGCTCCTTCAGCAAGAATCTTGAAGAACACTTCGAGGATGAATTAAATCATGATGAACCACCATGTAGAACTCCGGTAACAAAAGGATGAGAAGTGAAGGACGAAAAGAATAAGATTGAAGCCTGCGGAGATTTAGAATGAGCTTTGAAAATGATATAATAGAAATAACTTGGAACTCCGGAAATCAAGATGGATAACTTAGAACTGAGAATATATGATATGATGAACAAGCTCCGGAAAAAAAAGGTTAATCACTTCGGGGAAAAGAATAAGATTTATTGTATGCTTATCCTTCATCAAATTAAATTGATGACCAGCAACGGATTGGCATACTACTTATTCTTGTTGCAAAGAATTAAAGAGAGATCTCGCACAAACTTGGGAAAGTATTCAACGAAGCACCAGTAGGGTTAGGAAAAGAACAAATGAATTTATACGATACTACGGAAGAGTAATCTTGGACGAACCACCGTAAGAATTGAGACCGGGTGATGAAAGATAATAATCCACCGGGAAGAATAAGCACTTGAGGAAATAGATATGAGAGAACGAAGAGATCGCGGACTGATTAAAGAATACTTGAACAAAGCATCGGAAGAATATGGAGACGAACGAAGAGGCATCAATAGGAATAGTTGGAGGACGAAGTTGCAAACTGAGAACGAAGAAATCTTCTGAAATGATGACCTTCGGAGGAACACAATAGAATTAATTCATGAAATACTCCGGAAGAATGAAAAGAAGAAAGGTTGAACCAATGATGAAAAGAATTAAAAGCGATCTTGAAGAAGGCATATGACTGATGGAATCCATACTTACGTCACATTTGAAAAGAACTTGAGTATAACTCCGAAAAGGAAATTAGAAGAGTCAGGTAAGATCCTGAAAAAGACCCGTGGGTTATGGGCCCACTCAAAAGAAATCACCGTTGAAAAAGATAGCTTAAGAGATATTGCATCGGTTGAATTAAATGGCTTGAATAAGATGACGATCCTCAAAATAGTTGAATGAATTAAGAATTGAAACACTAATCTTCCGAGCTATCTTCAGCACTCTGGAGAAGAATTATAGAGTTGAATAAGCAAGAGAGACTTTGGATAAGAAATTCCCACATTGGAAAACATGTGAAACAAGAGGCATAGATATGATCAATATGGAAGCTTGGATTTAGTCCACCGGAGAAGAATATTGGAATTAAGAATGATGAACTTGAAACTCTTCAGCATCTTCACGATAAATCACCGAATAAGAACATTGAAGGAAATGAATGAAGAAACATCACATGAATAAAATGGATACTTGATTAAGAATTCTGGCTCCATAAGAAAAGGGTGGGAGGGTGGGGAAAACAAGACAACTTGGGATGAATGAAATAGACACCGTTGAGAAAACATTGAGAGTTGATCTTGCAAATGATGAAGAGATTGGATTAACTTGAAGAGAAGCACGCTGGTTGAAAAGAATTTAACATAGCAATCTCGATGATCTATAAGGATTAGCACTCCCATAGGAATATGAGACACCGCTTAGGAAAGGTATGGAATCAACACTTGACATCGAAGCAACTCGGATACCAGAATCAAATCAAAACAACAGATAGATATGTTGCACCATAATCTTCACAATATCATTCGAACGAAGAATTGAACGAATGAATTCCGTAGGTACATCAACTTGTCGAGAAGCCACTTGGGAGAACAAAAGGTAAATAAAAACCACAAGGAGCAGATAGAACAAATACAAGATAGAAGTTTCGTTCGACATATTCCTGCTGAAAGCTCATGGAACATGTTACAAAAGGGTTTTGCAATCCCCGGATCAGCATAGCCAAGGACCCTTTAAGATGCAACTCCCGATTGGAACAACGCCCATAAAAACCACTTCACTCAATGTAGAACCCCGAACTCCATATCATGCATTCGTTGGAAGAATCCCTACGAGCTACTAGATGAACCCACCTATTAATTTCCGAAAGTTTCCAGTTATGCAATCAGGTGTTGGGGATACAGGGGAAGCATCGCGCACTCAACTCTAATCCTACATCCAGCTGTATCCATCCTTCAACACATAACCAGTTATTTCCGGAAACCGTTTACCTCGGACCTTCGAAACGCATCTGCTATACAAGCTATGGCAATACTCCCGAACTACCTCCCGAGTACTGGGTGATGTCGGGGTTATCTTGCCACTAACCGCATAGAAGAGTTTATGATGTCTGTCGTCTTAACTATTCTAGAACCGCTGCAATACGTTTGTGACGACAACACCTCGGAGCTCAACTCCCCGGGACACTGCCACAACCCCTAATGACAGGAGGCATCGAGAACAATGTTCTCGTCACAAAGACATCAGAACAATCCAAACAATACTCGTGTGATCCTAAAAAAAATTGTCAAATTTTGAGAGTAGAAGAGACAAGTAATCGTCAGGAGTCCTCACCAGAGTGAAAAGGGATGAGTTGTAAAAGAAATCCTACTCTTCGATATATATATATATCACTCAAAGCATTTTCATGTGTGTGCCTAGACTCAACCGTCAATGATTCGGTCAATCAGTGGGGGCTCCTAGGTCGGAGAAGGCTCTGAATACCAACTTATAATGCCCAGTATGAGATTATACCTGCTACGTGTCGAGGCACGACTTAAAGGCATAAGATCATACTAGAATGATCTCAAGTATGGTACCTTTGCACGACTCATGTAAAAGAGGGGTGAAATTGCAAAAGAGATAGTTGGCTTACACTCACCACGTCACACAATACATTACATAAGCAATCATCATCCAAATAACATCACAATCCGACTACGGACGAAGATCCAAATGAAAGATACCAAATAAATAAACAACACAAGGTCCCGATCGCCCCTAGTAGGAACCACTACTGATCGTCGAAAAACGTCACACACATACGGCCAAACTCTTCGGGAGGTCACCTGAGGCGCATGGAGGCGGCTCGAGCTGGTGGTTGTTGGCGTAGGCAGAAACGGGGCCGCTGGGACTGGAACCAGGCGCGAAAAACAAGGACGGCCGGCGTCGAGCTCCTTCGTTGGGATTCATGGCAGCATACGAACACCTCGGGGTTCCCAGCAGGCAGGACGGCTCCGGTGGCCACCGCGGAGGTCGGGCGCGACTCCGTGGCGAGGCGGCGGTGATCCGGATCGGCGACGGAGGTGCGGGGCAGCACCGGCGGGAGGCGGAGTAGACGGAAGAAGGCGGCGGTGTGTTGGAGATGGGGAGGCAGCAGGCTCGCCGGCGTCCTCGAGGAGGCACGGGGTCGTCCTCGGGGCGGCTGTGCCCGGTGGCAGTGTGAGCGATGGAGAGGGAGAGATCGGGAGGAGGGAGGCCGAGGGGATCGAGCGGGGCGAAGGTTCGCGCTCGGCAGGGACGAGCGGGGAAGGGGTTGCAATAAGGGGAGGTTCGGCTCCGGCGAGCAGGGGGGCGCAGCCGAGGCGAAGTAGGGCCGTCCGGAAGGGGAAGTGGGCTCGCGCGGCGAGACAGAGGAAGAAGGAGCGCGGGGTGATATGAGGAGGACGAGGAAGGATCGAGGCCTCGTGCGATGGGTGGCGGCGCGCTGAGGGACGAGAGGGATCGAGCAGAGGGCTCGAGGAGTGGCTAGGGTTAGATAGGTTAGGTGGGCCACGGGGGACAAGGTTGGGCCGGCCAGATTGGCTGGGCCTTGGTTCAGTTGTGGCAGCAAGGAGGCCCAGCTAGCTGGGCTGCCCTCTCTCTCTCTCTCAAATAAATAAAAACAGAAAAAGAGAAAGAAAAGAAGGGGAGGTTAGGGATGGAGTTTGCACATGGGATTATTTTTCTCGGGCTCATAAAAATGAGCGTAATCTGAGAAAAATAGAAGTGGCAAGATTGCAAGATTAAATTCAAACTCATTTGAATTAAATTCAAATAGTTGGAACTAGGACTAGGTTTCAGAAGTGTCCAAAAATGTTCGAATTTTTGGAGGAACCTCGATAAAAGGGAAAGGAAAACTTGGCAAGGTTTGAGGCAAGGAAATGAGAAAGAGAAGGCATGGGAAAAAAATGCAAGTGTGTCATAGTGAATTCCAAACAAATGGAATAATTTAATATAGCTCACTAATAATATTGAGAGGCTTTTATATGTTATAAAGAGAAGTGACCATAGTGACTATCCCTCAATTTAAATGGATCGAGGATCCATACGGTTCATTTAGTTGAGTTTTAAAATTAAAAGACTTGATGGCATGATGACATGAGGCAATGCAAAATAAATAACGCAAGGACAAATGAAACATACGGGAAAACCCGGAACATCTCGAATCTTCTGGAGCGCCGGTCTTGGGGCGTCACAGCCGCGGTTGTCCCAGCGTCCCCCGGTCCGACCTCCCCCACGACCATATCCATGTTTGGTGCGATTGGGGCGTTGGCCGACGCATCCTTCGCAGCGGGCCCTGAGTTCCTGACAGTCGTGGGTGTTGTGGTGTGCACGTTGTGGAAGGCGCAAAACGCCCGGCTGCTCTTGGATGACTCTGGGTAGTCGTGGCCGCGCTTCATCTTCGGCTCAGCCACGAGCACTGCCGCTCCTTTGAACTGTACGTCCTTGCTCTTGGCCTTCTTGTCTTCAGGTTCAGCAGCGGGGAGCTTCACGAGGGAGAGGCGCCCCTCCTCGTCTCTGGCGCACTTGGTCGCGAGGTTGAACAGCTCCAGGGACGTGCACAGATTTTCGAGGATGGCGAGCTCCTCCTTCATCTTGACATCGCGGACACCATGTGAGAATGCTGAAATGATGGCCTTGTCCGTGACCTTGGGGATCTTGACGCGGACGATGTTGAAGCGCTGGATGAACTTCTATAGGGTTTCTCCTGGTTGTTGCTTGATACGTCGCAGGACACCCGTGGCCGGGGGGCGGTCTCGGGTGCCCTGGAAGTTGGCGATGAACCACTCGCGCATCTCGCTCCAGGTGCAGATCGATCCCGCGGGCAGGTTCAGGAGCCACGAGCGCGCACCATCTTTGAGGGCCATGGGGAACCAGTTCGCCATGATATTCTTGTTGCCGCCGGACGCTTCGATGCTCAGCTCGTAGAGCTGCAGGAAGTCCACAGGGTCGGGGGTGCCGTCGTAGCGTGGAGGCAGGTCGGGCTTGAACTTCCCTGGCCAGTTGACGTTGCGCAGCTCGGGGGCGAGGGCCTTGCAGCCTGCTGTCGACATCGGAGCTTTTCGGGGAGGCGGAACTTGGCCTTGGTCCTCGCGCGCCACCGCGGCGAGGGGCGTGTGGTCTCGACGCGGTGGTGGAGGGAGCGCTGGCGCTCCTCCGCGGGGCCGCTGGATCTCTTGGCAGCTTCCTTCTTCGTGCACTGGCGCCGCGCGTGGGTGGTCACGCCGCGGGGCCATGTGCCTTGGGTATTGGACGATGCCTTGACGCGGAGGTAGAAGAGGAGCTTCATGGGCCACGTCGTCCGCACGG
>LR738713.1:326628211-326644164 GCA_902687465.1 Secale cereale
GGGGGGGGGACGAGGTTGCGAGAGGGACGGCGCTGGAGAGCCCCCAGCGGCGCTGACGATCTCGGCGATGTGATCGAGCCATTCTTCGTAGAAGTCATCAATGGGTCGTTAGCCTAGGAGCTCGCGTGCCATGAGAAACGTAGCCTGCGCGTCCGCGGGTCCACGACAAGCATGGGAGGACGAGACCACTGGGGTTAGTGACGGGGTCGCGGTGCGTCCGTCTCGCCGCACGGAGGGGTGCAGGGATGAGGCCTGCTGTTCATGCCGCGTCGGGCCGGTCGCGGCGTTGGCAGCAAACGATGTAGAACGGCGGGGCGGTCCGCCGGCAGGAGCTGTCTGAGCGACGCGGATGGTGAGGGCAGCCCGCCGCTCAACACGGGCTCTAGGAGCGTCGGCCATGGAACCGGTGGGACGACGGAGCACGGATCTACGGAAGGGAAGTTTCGGCACACCCCTACCCGGCGCACCAAATGTTGGATCTTGGGTTCCGGTAAAACCCTTGTGGTTTGAACTCTGGGGTGTGCACGAAAATCTCTCCTTCCGCCCTAGCTCGTCTACTTGCCGATCCCTAGACCTAGCTCGTCAGATCCGAGGAACAAGAGGCACAAGGTTTATACTGGTTCAAGCCACCGTTGTGGTGTAATACCCTAATCTAGTGTGGTGTGGTGGATTGCCTTGTAGGCTGAGGAAGAACTAGTACATGGGGATCCTGATGAGAGGTGTTCTTGTGCTCGAGTGAGATTGTGGGTGTCTAGGTGGTCGCAATGATCCAATCCCCTAGGTTGGGTTCGCTCAAGATGAGATGATCTCTCCGATCAGATCAGATCCGATCCTCCCCTTGTATGGTAGTGGCTAGTCCTATTTATAGAGGCCCGGGACCTCTTACCGAATATTGAGCGGGAAGGGATCCCACAACGGCCAAATTTGAAGGGGGACAACTAGTACAAGCTATCCTGAGAAAAGGCGGTATTCGCCTGCCAAAGGCTCTGGTGGTGACGCTACCGTGGGCTCCGCGATGACCTCCTGCTGGTCTTGGTATTGTTGCACCGATATGGAAACATTTGCCTAACGCCTCGGGACTCCTCGCCTGCGCCTGCCCCTTTAGTATCGAAGGGGAAACTGGCACCCAGTGTCCGCTGGCGCCCGCCTGGCCTTGGTCGTCACTGCTCACGTCACGAGGGCCTCGCGAGGTGCCCCTTGCCTTGATATCTCTGCTCCTTAGGAACCAGGCTAGTGAGGCCGCCCCAGGGGAGGTCTTGTGTCGTCCACCTCGTGAGGCTCGGCCCCTTGCGAGGGTCTTGAGTGGTTGCTGACGAGGTTGGGCCGTAGCAGGCCGCCTGATGAGCCTCGCCCTAGGCCGCAGGCAGGCAAGTCTGGGTACCCCCGTTCCCAGAAAGCCGACAGCGCTGGTGAGAAGACTAGACTAGGTGCCGGACATGGATGTCCATTTCCTTTCTGTATCTAGTTGCGATATTTTAATGAATGTGGAGTTCTGGTGTTTCTCGATTGCTTAGTTGAGTTTTCCCTCTTCTACTTTGCTCGCCCCTTTTTCTTGTGTCAGGGAGGACGACAGTTGCTTGGTGTTCTCCCTCGCACGGCTCGCGCGGGGGCTAGGCATGTGTGTCCATGTCCGCGCGCTGGGCCCGCCCACGCCGCGGGCACACCTCGCTAAAGCCCTGTCACCCCAAAGCTTAGTCTTCCTTGATCTTCGCTAGGCACCCTCAAATGAGCTCGTGATTGGTGCACCCCCTCAAGTCCGTGCCCCCCGAGTACCGCGACGCGCTGCATTAAGCCATGATTAGCGCACGCCTGAGGGCTCGCGCAAGGAGGAACAGGGTACCCGGCAGATTCCCTAATAAATTTTGCAGCTTTATGATGCCCCCCAAGGAGAGCGGCTCCCGAGTCGACAGCAAGGAGGCCTCCCCAGATACCAGAAGTCGCATCCTCACGAGGCAAGAGGCCACCCTCAAGCGTGTCAAGCTAAGTTATCCCTCTACACTCACGAGGAGCATGAATATCATAACATAGCACAAGAGCATAAAACATAGCATAGTGGCATAGGCGTCATAGTTCATTACACGCCCCAGGGGGGCTATCTACCTTTTTTTCAAAATGCAGGAAGAAAGGAAAAGCTAAACAAAAGCTGGCCGTGCAGCCGTAGCAGCTCGCGAGATCCGGCTCCAAGGTCCCCCCGGACTCAGCTCAGTCTGAGCCCTCCTCGCACTTCACCGCCGCATGGCGATCGGACAAACCATCGCCGTCCTTGAAGCGACCCCGGCGGTGGGGTGGTAGGTCGTAGCCGCCACTGCTGGTGATGTCGCTGGCAGAGGAGCCGCCGCCGCTGGATGAGCCACGGTCGTCGCCAAGGGCAGGTCGCCCCGCAGCCTTGTCACGACCATCGTCAAGGCCGAGCCCGTCGTCGCCGCTGCTGTCTTCAGGGCACCACCTTCTGTGGCGACCGTCTATCCCAAACACCCTCACGAAGAGGGTCACAGCGCCATCATACTTGAAGTTGAGGGTGCATCGCCTGCCCAACCCGCGTGCGCGGGCGAACGTCTGCCAACCATGGGCCAGGCCGACGTTGTCCGTAGCAGAGACATCCACTGCGACCCACGAGGCCTTGCTGCAGCAACCAGAGGCCGTGAAGACCCTCGGCAGGCAGCTCGCGGGCGTAAGAGTGCGGCAGTTGGAGCCAGGCGCCGGCCGGACTCTTCGACCACACGACAAACTCTGGGAGCACGTCTAACGAATGGAAGCCTGGCCGGGGAGGCCGGGCAACCATGGTGCACCTTTCTACGGTAGGGGGGCTACCGCGACGAGGGCGGCCTCTGCCGCGAGAAGAGGTGCCGTCACGACCGCCTAGGGCGGCGTCGGCCCCAGAAGGAGTGCGCCCATGACCCTGAAGCACTACTGCAGGGGTAGCGACATGATTACGGGGGCGCCCCCCCCCCTCTTGAGCGGCGGTAAGTCAGATCCCTCCCGGCGAGCTTTCCCCTTCTCCGCGGCGGAGAACCTCTTCGTTGGCGCCATGGAGGTTGCAGCGAAAAGGCAAAGAAGGGAGGAAGGAGAAAGGGGCAGGCGGCAAGAAGAAGGAGATGAGCAATGGGGATTTCGCCCACACATCATTTATAGCCAGGAGGAGGTCAACCGCCGGCCTCCATGATCACACGTAATGATGGTTTTTCTATGCATGCAGCATGGTCTCGTCAAATCGGGCAGTTTCCGAGGAAGCGTGGGGAAGCGGAGGCGCCCACGTCCAATCAGTCGCCACGCGTCGACCAAGGCCGCATACAATTAGGGCCCGCAGCGCTTCACACTTGCCCCTTGGCTTCGCCTTGAAGCCAAGTTTGAGCATGCCTTGTGCTAGGGGGCTACTATCGGCGTCCTGGGAACGGGGGTACCCAGACTTTCCTGCCTGCGGCCCGTGACGTGGCTCCATCGACGACCTAGTATGGCCCAGCTTCAGCTACCACAGCTCAAGACCCTCGCGAGGGGCCGAGCCTCGCGAGGTGGATGATGGCAAGACCTCCCTGGGGGCAGCTTCTCTAGGCTGGCTCCCGAGGAGCGGAGGTGTCTATGGAAGGCGCACCTCACGATGTTCACATGACGTGAGCCATGACGACCAAGGCCAGGCAAGAGCCAGCTGGTGTAGTGTACCAATTTCCCCTTTGGTGCTAATGGGGTAAGTGCAGGAGCAGAGTCCCGAGAAATCAAGCAAATGTTTCCATATCAGTGCAACAAGACCAAGGACCACCAGTACGGCAGAATGGAGGTCATCGTGGAACCAAGTGCGGTGTCACCACCACAGCCTTTGGCAGGCGAAGACCACTTTTGTCAGGATAACTTGTACTAGCTATTCCCCTTCAGATTTGGCCGTTGTGGGATCCCTTCCCGATATTTGGGAAGAGGACCAAGCCCACTATAAATAGGACCTAGCCACCACCATGGGGAGGAGAGATCCATTCCACCCTTCATACATCACAAGCTCATCCGAGCCCAAGAACACCTCTCTTTGCCTTTGATGTACTTGATGACATAGTGAAAGGACTCTATGAACTCACTCCACTTAGTGCGACGCTTGTTCAACTTAGTTTGACCCTTGAGATACTTGAGCGTCTCATGGTCCGTGTGAAGAATGAATTCATGAGGTCGAAGATAGTGTTCCCAAACACGCAAAACTCTCACTAAGGCAGAGAGCTCTTTATCATAGATTGGGTAGTTAAGTTGTGCTCCAGATATTTTTTTCACTAAAATACACAATCAGGCGCTTTTCTTGCATTAACACGCCTCCTATGCCGGTAGCACTAGTGTCACAATGTATCTCGGACAGTTTGTCAAAGTTTGGTAGGGAAAGAAGTGGTGCGTGGGTAAGCAAGTTTTTTAGCTCCTTGAACGCGGTGTCTTCTGAAGGACCCCAAACAAAGGGTACGTTCTTCTTGCTTTGAGTGTGTAGAGGCATAGCAGTTGTGCTAAAGTCCTTCACAAAGCGTCTATATAATCCGGCAAGACCTAGGAAGCTACGCACATGATTCAAGTTCGTTGGTGTTGGCCAAGTTTTAATAGCTCCAATTTTATCCTCGTCTACATGCACACCTTTGGATGACACAACAAATCCTAAGAACACAAGTTTGTCTACACCGAATTTGCAATTTTCCATATTTGCATAAAGTTTCTCCTCGCGGAGGGTTTGCAAGACGGTGCGATGATGATTCACATGATCTATGAGAGATTTGCTAAAAACGAGGATGTCATCAAAGTAGACTATTTGAATTGAAATTTTAAAACTTTCAAAAATAAATTTGAGTTGGTTTCTAGATAGATGAGATCATACTGAAGATTTTGGCGTTGGTTTCATCGAATTTGGACAAACGAGCAACAAGTTGTGATCGTTTGAAGAACATGGACTAATCTGTAAGAAAAGTAATCGCATCTGGGTCCCTGGTTGAAAATAGAAAAACCTAACGAACGAACGTTCGCTGCAGAACTAAAGAAAATGAAAATGTTCGCTACAAATCCCAAACTAGTGAACGTTCATAGAATAGAAAAAACGAAAAGTGATTTGGATGGTTAGATCCAGATCCGATGGTCGGTGGCGGCGGCGGGGTCGACGGTGAGGCGAAGATCAGCGGCGGCGGCTGCTCCGACAGGCTTCACCTTCGTGGGCGAAGTGGTGGCGCGAGGCGGCGGCGGGCTACGGCGGCGGCTGCAAGCGGTGGCGGTGGCGACTTGCAGCGGCGGCGGTTGTGAGGGGAGAGGGAGAGGAGGGGGCGATGATATTTAAAGATGGAGGAGGAGGCGGCTTGCGGGAGGGGGCAAGGGAGTCCGGTGGCGGCTCGGTCGCGGATGGTCGAGCTCGGCCGGCCCGGTCTGGTCGGTCCGAAACATTTAAAAAAATATTTTTCTAGAAATACGAAAAAATCAGAAAAACGTAATAATATATTTTTATAAATCGTAGAAAAATTGACACATAACTAGGGCCTTATTAATGACCTTGTGAACATTTTTCTGGGCCTAAATGCCTAAGATAAAAACAAACATTTTTGTACTAATAAAATTTCATAAAACAAATATTTTTGCAAATAAAAATCGAATAAATATATTTTGACTCAAAATTCAATTTCCAACATTTTTTTCTCTATTTTTGAAGAAGTCATGTTATCTTCTCTCTTTATTTTATTTATTTTGAAAATATTGGAATTGAAAATTGGCAAAAAATTATTTGATCCAAACCCCACTGGGAATGAAATAAGAATGTGGGTCTTTTGGGAAACATCCAACTCTCTCATTTGGTCCTTGAGTTGCTTAAAGTCTCTTGGATCAATTTTCAATAAAACACAAATTCAAAAATGCAGAAATTATGAATGCATATGAATGATGTAAATAATAACATCGAAATTGAGAATTGGGATGTTACAACCTCGGAATTAAAGTACGCACGACGTTTACAACGACTGGAGTAGCTTGTTTTCTGGGCGCACGAACCAACATGGACTAGCGAACCTCGTCGTCCTTTTTCAAGCACGACTTCGCCTACTACGCGAGTGACATGCCTACATGCAAATCTTGCCTGGCCGAACCGTGCGAGCCGAAGAGGTAAGCTGTCGAACTATAGCCTGCATGTTGTAGCCATGTCATCCGCACGCAACCTAAGGCCAATTCATACTAAGATGGTGTACGTACATGGAGGAGAAGAAGGTGCGGTAGAAGGCAAATAGATGGGAGGAGGACATACGCGTGCATGTAGGCATACTGTACAAGGAAGAAAAAGGAGGCGATCTAGCTGGCTTAATCAATGCGAGTGAAGGAGGTGAAGCGGAAGTGGAGGGGTATTCCTAGAAAGAACGGGCTAAGACCAGAACACATGGGGTATTCTGTAATTTTTGGCAAAAAGTTATACGCATACTAAATTGGATCAGATGGAGTACTGGGCGGTCGCAATGGGAGTATCATAGGTTGGCAATTTTGATGACGTGGCATTGAATTAAATGAAGAAAGAGAGGGCCGTGTGTCATATCATGACACTGTATCATATTATACGATACTAATATATGATATTGTACTATGCTTAGGGAGGTAGTAGTATCATACATTAGTATCATATGCATGATGCTAGTATATGCTACTCCCCATTACGACCAGCCTAAATACTGTACTATGCATTGTTTGGCATGAAAGTTCCTTGGCGATCATGCTATAGCAGGTGTACTCTACAACCTGCTTCTATTCTCCTTCCTCTTCCACCGCCCGGGCATGTCCGCAGGAATCGACCGGTCTATTAGTGGTACAAAAAGATGCATGCATGACCACTAATTTCATTCATTCATCTTAAAAGTAGTTTAAATTGAGGAGTACTACTATTACACAGTATCTCAAATCCATACAAACCATGCAATAGGAGTTCTAACTAGTACTACGCACATAACCTAAGCTAGACCACACTACTCATCGCCAAAGATGGGTAGGCGGCCGCATGCTGCAACTTGATACGCCTCCATCGTATCTACTTTTCCAAACACTTTTGCCCTTGTTTTGGACTCTAATTTGCATTATTTAAATCGAACTAACCCGGACTGACACTGTTTTCAGCAGAATTGCCTTGGTGTTATTTTTGTGCAGAAATAAAAGTTCTCGGAATGACCTGAAATTCAACGGAGATTATTTTCAAAATATATAAAAATATTGACGAAAAGATCTACTGGAGGGGGCCCACACCCTAGCCACAAGGGGGGCGCCACCCGTCCTTGTGCCCCCCCTGGTCGTCCACCGACCTCAACTCCAACTCCATATAATCTTATTCGTGGAGAAAAAAATAAGAGAGAAGGATTCATCGCGTTTTACGATACGGAGCCACCGCCACCTCTTGTTCTTCCTTGGGAGACCTGATCTGGAGTCTGTCTGAGGCTCCGAAGAGTGGAGATCGTCGCCGTCGTCATCATCAACCTTCCTCCATCAACAATTCCATGATGCTCACCGCCGTGCGTGAGTAATTTTGTCGTAGGCTTGCTGGACGGTGATGGGTTGGATGAGATTTTAACATGTAATCGAGTTAGTTTTGTTAGGGTTTTATCCCTAGTATCCACTATGTTCTGAGATTGATGTTGCTGTGATTTTGCTATGCTTAATGCTTGTCACTAGGGCCCGAGTGCCATGATTTTAGATCTGAACATCTTATGTTTTCGTGAATATATTTGTGTTCTTGATCCTATCTTGTAAGTCAATAGTCACCTACTATGCGTTATGATCCAGCAACCCCGCAGTGACAATAGCCGGTACACTTCCCGGTGATGACCATAGTTTGAGGAGTTCATGTATTCAATAAGTGCTAATGCTTTGGTCCGGTACTCTATTAAAAGGAGCCCTTAATATCCCTTAGTTTCCATTAGGACCCCGCTGCCACGGGAGGGTAGGGCAAAAGATGCCATGCAAGTTATTTTCCTTAAGCACGTATGACTATATATGAAATACATGCCTACATTACATTGATGAATTGGAGCTAGTTCTGTGTCACCCTACGTTATAACTAGTACATGATGAATATTATCCGACACCTATCATTACCTATCCATTGCCTACGAGTTTGTTCCATATTGATACTTGCTTCATTACTTTCGTTAATGTTGCTGTCGCCATCACTACAAAACTGCTACTGTTACTTTTGCCATCGTTACCGTTACTTCCATACTACTTTGCTACTCAATACTTTGATGCATATATTAAGTTTTACAGGTGTGGTTGAATTGACAACTCAGGTGCTAATACCTGAGAATATTTTTGGCTCACCTTGTGTCGAATCAATAAATTTGGGTTGAATACTATAGCCTCCAAAACTGTTGTGATCCCCTATACTTGTGGGTTATCAAGACCGTTTTCTAGTGCCGTTGCCGGGGAGCAGAGCTCTATTCTCTGAGTTACTTGGGACTTATATCTTTTGATCACTATGAAGAATTTGAAGGATGATAGAACCAAGATCGTTCCCTCTAGAACGAGGGGAGGCCAGGAACTGCCATCTAGCTCTACACTTGATTCTCCTTCTGTTTTAAGTAAACTTGCAACACCTACACCTGCTATAGATTCTGACATGCCGCATGTTATTGATGATGCTACTTCTATTATGAATGATGCTTATGATGCTATTACTGTGCTTGATAAAACTGTGCCATTGGGCAAATTACTTGATGTACATCTTACTAGAGCTAGAACTACAAATTATGCTGAAGATGATGATATTTCCAAAACAGATGAAATTATTGAAACTTAAGACTTTGAAACTCCTTTTAAATCTAGCTCTCCTAAATATGAATTGCCTGTTATGCCTAAGGTATATGTTATGGAAGGAGAGGTACTACAGACTTTCTTTCTTGTAAGGATAGGAATGATCTTAAGAAATTACTATGCAAGTGGAAAGAAAAGTCTTTGAATGCTAGAATGCAATAAGATCCTGAATTTGCTACTTCACATATCCGTGTTACTGATAAGGATTATGAATTCTTTGTTGATCCTGAGTTAATTACTTTAGTTGAATCTTATCCTTTTCATGGTTATGAATCTGAAACTGTTGTGGCACATCTTACTGAACTAAATGATATAGCTGCCCTATTTTCTCTTGAGGAAAAAAATCGCTATTATTACATTCTTAAGTTGTTTCACTTTTCATTAAAGGGTGATGCTAAGTTATGGTTTAATTCACTTGCTCCGGGTTGTGTGCGTAGTTCCCAGGATATGATTTACTATTTCTCTGCAAAATATTTTCCTGCTCATAAGAAACAAGCTGCCTTATAGGAAATATTTAATTTTGTGCAAATTGAAGAAGAGAGTCTCCCGCAAGCTTGGGGGAGGCTGCTACTTCTTGAGCTTGCGTTGTATTCCCTCGAAGAGGAAAGGTTGATGCAACACAGTAGCTTAAGTATTTCCCTCAGTTTTGAGAACCAAGGTATCAATCCAGTAGGAGACCACGCGTGAGTCCCTCGCACCTGCACAAACAAATAAGAACTTTGCATCCAATGCGATAAGGGGTTGTCAATCCCTTTACGGTCACTTACGAAAGTGAGATCTGATAGATATGATAGTTTGATATTCTTGGTATTTTTGGATATAAGAATAGGAAGTAAAAACGGTAAAGTAAAGTAGATTGTAGATTGATATGTTGAGAATAGACCCGGGGGCCATAGATTTCACTAGTGGCTTCTCCATTGATAGCAGAATTCTACGGTGAGTGAACGGATTACTGTCGAGCAATTGATAGAAAAGCGAATAATTATGAGAATATCTAGGCTTGATCATTATATGTAGGCATCACGTCCGTGACAAGTAGACCAAAACGATTTTGCATCTCATACTATTACTCCACACATCGACCGCTATCGAGCATGCATCTAGAGTATTAAGTTCATAAGAACAGAGTAACGCCTTAAGCAAGATGACATGATGTAGAGCGATAAACTCAAGCAATATGATATAAACCCCATCTTTTTAACCATGATGGCAACAATACAATACGTGCCTTGCTGCCCCTACTGTCACTGGGAAAGGACACCGCAAGATTGAACCCAAAGCCAAGCACTTCTCCCATTGCAAGAACTATAGATCTAGTAGGCCAAACCAAACCATAATTCGAAGAGACTTGCAAGGATATTATAATCGTACATAAAAGAATTCAGAAAAGAACCAAATATTCCGCATAGATAATCTTGATCATAAACCCACAATTCATCGGATCTCGACAAACACATCGCAAAAAGAGATTACAGCGAATAGATCTCCTCGAAGACCGAGGATAACTTGGTATTGAGATCCAAAGAGAGAGAAGAAGCCATCTAGGTACTAACTATGGACCCGAAGGTTTGTGGTAAACTACTCACAACTCATGGTGAGGCGATGGTGTTGATGTAGAAGCACTACGTGGTAGATCCCCCCTCCGGCAGAGCTCCGGAACAGGCCCCAAGATGGGATTTCACGGGGACAGAAGGTTGCGGTGGTGGAATTAGGGTTTTCTCTCCGTTTCTAATGTTTTCAGGGTACATGGGTATATATAGGAGGAAGGAGGGCATTGGGGGACCAACGTGGGGCCCACGAGGCAGGGGGTGCACCCTGTAGGGCCCCCCCACCCTAATGGACGCCATGTGTGCCCTATTCCGTGGTTCTCAAGTCTCCCGTGAAGATATCGCTCCAAAAATATCTCTCCCTGAGGTTTCATTCCATTTGGACTCCGTTGATATTCCTTTTCTGTAAAACCCTGAAATAGGAAAAAACAACAATCTGGACTGGGCCTTTGGGTTAATAGGTTAGTCCCAAAAATAATATAAAAGTGTATAAGAAAGCCCATTAAACATCCAAAACATCATAAATAATAGCATGGAACAATCAAAAATTATAGATACGTTGGAGACGTATCAAGCATCCCCAAGCTTTATTCCTGCTCGTCCTCGAGTAGGTAAATATAAAAACAATTTTTTTGATGTGGAATGCTAACCAACATAATTTTCAATGTAATTCTCTTTATTGTGGCATGAATGTGTAGATCTGAAAGACTCAAGACAAAAGTCTATATTGACATAATAAATAATGATACTTCAAGCATACTAACAAAGCAATCATGTCTTCTCAAAATACCATGGCTAAAGAAAGTTATCCCTACAAAATCATATAGTCTGGCTATGCTCCCTCTTCATCACACAAAATATTCATATCATGTACAACCCCGGTTTCAGCCAAGCACTTCTTTTCATACTCTATTCCTTCAAACCTTTCAACTTTCACGCAATACATGAGCGTGAGCCATGGATATAGCACTATGGGTGGAACAGAATGGTGGTTGTGGAGAAGACAAAAAGGAGGGAGATAGTCTCACATCGACTAGGCGTATCAACGGGCTATGGAGATGCCCATCAATAAATATCAATGTGAGTGAGTTGGGATTGCCATGCAACGGATGCACTAGAGCTAAAAATGAATGAAAGCTCAAGAAAAGAAACTAAGTGGGTGTGCATCCAACTTGCTTGCTCATGAAGACCTAGGGCATTTGAGGAAGCCCATCGTTGGAATATACAAGCCAAGTTCTATGATGAAAATTCCCACTAGTATATGAAAGTGACTAAACATGAGACTCTCTATCATGAAGAACATGGTGCTACTTTGAAGCACAAGTGTGGAAGAGGATAGTAGCATTGCCCCTTCTCTCTTGTCTCTCTTTTTTTGGAGGGGCTTTCTCTTTTTTTTAGCTCCTCTCTATCTATATATTTTTGGCGCCATCCTCTTTTTTTTGGCCTTTCCTCACATGGGACAATGCTCTAATAATGATGATCATCACACTTTTATTGATTTACAACTCGATATTACAACTCGATACTAGAACAAAGTATGACTCTATATGAATGCCTCCGGCGGTGTACCGGGAAGTGCAATGAATCAAGAGTGACATGTATGAAAAATTATGCATGGTGGCTTTGCCACAAATACGATGTCAACTACATGATCATGCATGGAAATATGACAATATGAAGCGTGTCATATGAACGGAACGGTGGAAAGTTGCATGGCAATATATCTCGGAATGGCTATGGAAATGACATGATAGGTAGGTATGGTGGCTGTTTTGAGGAAGGTATATGGTGGGTGTTTTGAGTAAGGTATATAGTGGGTGTATGGTACTAGCGAAAGTTGCGCGGTACAAGAGAGGCTAGTAATGGTGGAAGGGTGAGAGTGCGTATAATCCATGGACTCAACATTAGTCATAAAGAACTCATATACTTATTACAAAAATTTACAAGTCATCAAAACAAAGAAATCAATGCATGCTCCTAGGGGGGAGGTTGGTAGGAGTTAACCATCGCGCGCCCCCGACCTCCACACAAAGGATGACACTCTACAAATACATCATGCTCTAACTTCGTCACATAGCGGTTCACCATACGTGCATGCTACGGGAATCACAAACTTTAATGCAAGTATTTCTCAATTCCATAATAACTCCACTAGCATGACTCTAATATCACTATCCTCATATATCAAAACAATTATCAAGTATCAAACTTCTCATCATATTCAATGCACTTTCTATGAAAGTTTTTACTACATTCATCTTGGTGCCAATCATGTTAAGGCTAATTTTATAGCCAAAGCAAATTTCCATGCTGTTCTAATAGACTCGCAAAAGGATATAAGTGAAGCATGAGAGATCAACAATTTCTTCAACATAAAGTCACCACCGTGCTCTAAAAGATATAAGTGAAGCACTAGAGCAAAAACTATTTAGCTCAAAAGATATAAGTGTAGCACATAGAGAGTTCTAACAATTCCTAGGCCATATTTATCTCCAGCAAGGATAATTGTGGAAAACTAACAAGCAAAGACTCAAATCATACATGACGCTCCAAGTAAAACATATATCATGTGGTGAATAAAAATATAGTCACGAGTATAGTTACTGGTAGATGAAGACGAAAGAGGGGATGCCTTCCCGGGGCATCCCCAAGCTTAGGCTTTTGGTTGTCCTTGAATTTTACCTTGGGGTGCCTTGGGCATCCCCAAGCTTAGGCTCTTTCCACTCTTTGTTCCATAGTCCATCAAAGCAATACTCAAAACTTGAAAACTTCACACAAAACTTAGACAAAAATCTCGTGAGCTCCGTTAGTATAAGAAAACAAAACACCACTCAAAGTTACTATAATGAACTCATTTTTTGTTTATATTGGTGTTAAACCTATTGTATTCCAACTTCTCTATGATTCATATCCTCTAATACTACTCATAGATTCATCAAAATAAGCAAACAACACACGAAAAACAGAATCTGTCAAAAACAGAACAATCTGTAGTAATCTGTAACTTTCCCATACATCTGTAACTCCAAAAAAATTGAAATAAATTGGTAAACGTGGGGAATTTGTCTATTAACCATCTGCAAAAAGAATCAACTAAATAGCACTCTCCAGTAAAATCTGGTGACTACTCTAGTGAGCGCTAACGTTTCTGTTTTTTGTACAGCAAGATCATATAAACTTCACACAAGTCTTCCCAAAGGTTCTACTTGGCACAAACACTAACCAAAACACAAAACCGCATCTAAACAGAAGCTAGATGCAATATTTATTCCTAAACAGAAGCAATAACAAAAAATATAAAATTGGGTTGCCTCCCAACAAGCGCTATCGTTTAACGCCCCTAGCTAGGCACGATACAAGGATAGATCTAGGTATTGCCATCTTTGGAAGGCAATCCATAAGTGGCTCTCATAATAGATTCATATGATAATTTAATTTTCTTTCTAGGAAAGTGTTCCATGCCTTTCCTTAACGGAAATTGGAATCTAATATTTCCTTCCTCCATATCAATAATTGCACCAATCGTTCTAAGGAAAGGTCTACCAAGAATAATAGGCAATATATATCAAGAACAATGAAATCTACGGGCACATAATTCCTATTGGCAACAATAAGAACATCATTAATCCCGCCCATAGGTTTCTTAATGGTAGAATCCGCAAGATGCAAATTTAAAGAACAATCATCAAGCTCATGGAACCCTAGCAAATCACACAAAGTTTTTGGGATAGTGGAAACACTTGCACCCAAATCACACAAAGCAAAGCATTCATGATCTTTAATTTTAATTTTAATAGTAGGTTCCCACTCATCATAAAGCTTTCTAGGGATAGAAACTTCCAATTCAAGTTTTTCTTCATAAGATTGCATCAAAGCATCAACTATGTGTTTGGTAAAAGCTTTATTTTGACTATAAGCATGCGGAGAATTTAGTACGGATTGCAACAAGGAAATACAATCAACCAAAGAGCAATTATCATAATTGAATCCCTTGAAATCCAAAGTAGTGGGTTCATCACTATGCAAAGTTTTAATCTCTTCAATCCCACTTTTAACAATTTTAGCATCAAGATATAAGAACTCCGAATCATTGGGACACCTTTTAGTTAAAGTAGACTAATCTCCAATCCCATATTTATGAAGATTCATACTAGAAAACAAGGATATGATAGGTGTCGGTGTACTAAGGTAGGGGTACCCTAGTACCCCAACTTGTGCACGGGCAGCGGCAGCTCCCCGCGGCAGGGTTCGCCACGCGCTTGCCGGAGACCTTCCTGACCCTTATCTAGCCATTCAAAAACAAAGTATACAAGACAGAAGACCAAGACCCCGGCAAGAGGAGCTTGCCGGGAAGGCCGTCCCAGGCTCGAGATTGCTTAACTAGCACGAGGCCCTGGCAAGAGGAGCTTGTCAGGACGAATAGAAGATTTCATCTTAGAAGACCCGGCAAGGGCTCGGGGAGCGGCAAGCTTCCGGGCCCGGCAAGGTCGAGATCCCCGGCAAGGTGCTTGCCGGGGGAGGTGCGCTGTGTGCCCGCGCTCCAGCTCATCGGCCCACGCGTCGCCCTGGGGCTACTCCAGGGACGCGTGGCGGATGGCTGTGCAGCCTGGGGGACACGGTGGCACTCCACGGCAGAGGATCCATCGCCGTGGCAGACGGAGACGCAACGGCGGGAGCTTTTGGGGTCGACGGCGACGGGCATTGAATGCCCTTGTCCCCCACTGTCAAAGTAGGTATAGACCACTGTTCTGCACTGTAGCTCCACTGTTCCCGCACTGTTCCAACTACCACATCTTTTACATTTTTACCCCTTTCTCCTACGTTGACACCTGTCGGTGACCCCTTGCACTATAAAAGGAGGCCCATGCACAACGTGGGGGGGGTTCGAAACCTAGATCATTCTCACGCTCGTGTAGCTGCTTCTTCAAGCTCCGAGCGCCCAACTCAATACACAACCAAGCAGGAGTAGGGTTTTACGCATCCGTGCGGCCCGAACCTGGGTAAAACTGCCCGTGCGTCTGCCTCGATCTGCTCTTCGTGCTCCCTCCGCCCTCGTACCGCACAGACAAGGGGCTCCGGTCCCATAGGTGTTCGTGGTGGACAGTTTCCCCCGACATCTTTGGCGCGCCAGGTAGGGGGCGTCGAGGTTGTGCGAACCTGATCCGGCGTTCGCGCGGGCGCAATCTTCACCAACCTCTCCAGCTTCATCAGCAATTTCATCAGCGACAACTCCATGGCCCCGAAGAAGAAGCCTTCGGAGGTCGGAGGCCCGTCCGCGTCTCACCCGCCGCCACCAGAGCCAACGGTGGGCGGGGGAGACGCCGTCGGAAGGGTGGTTGCCGGCGAGGACACTCACGGTGCCACCAGATCCAAGAACAGGACGGACGACCGGACCTCGGTCTCCGTGGACGCGCCACGTCCATCGCAACATACGACGACCCCGCAGCGCCATACCACGGGAGGTGGTATCCGCTTGCTGGGACAAGGCCATACCGGAGGTTCGCGGGACGCCCCGGACCCCCGTCCGGGCACAAGCAAAGCGAAGGCGCCGGCGCGGGACCCCGCTCCTTCTAACGTCGTTAGAAGTCCGAGCGTATCCCGCTCCTCGCACCGCTCGCCCGCGTTCCCCACTAC
>LR738713.1:326644174-326761977 GCA_902687465.1 Secale cereale
CAAAGTTTTTGGGATAGTGGAAACACTTGCACCCAAATCACACAAAGCAAAGCATTCATGATCTTTAATTTTAATTTTAATAGTAGGTTCCCACTCATCATAAAGCTTTCTAGGGATAGAAACTTCCAATTCAAGTTTTTCTTCATAAGATTGCATCAAAGCATCAACTATGTGTTTGGTAAAAGCTTTATTTTGACTATAAGCATGCGGAGAATTTAGTACGGATTGCAACAAGGAAATACAATCAACCAAAGAGCAATTATCATAATTGAATCCCTTGAAATCCAAAGTAGTGGGTTCATCACTATGCAAAGTTTTAATCTCTTCAATCCCACTTTTAACAATTTTAGCATCAAGATATAAGAACTCCGAATCATTGGGACACCTTTTAGTTAAAGTAGACTAATCTCCAATCCCATATTTATGAAGATTCATACTAGAAAACAAGGATATGATAGGAGACACATCAATAACTTTCAGATCTTCATCTTTATTTTCATGATAACTAGAAGGACGCGCTTTTATATAACTCTCTTTTTTAGCACGCATCCTAGCGGTTCTTTCTTTGCATTCATCAATGGAAATTCTCATGGCTTTGAGAGACTCATTGATATCATGCTTAGGTGGAATAGATTTAAGTTTCAAAGAATCAACATCAAGAGTAATTCTATCCACACTTCTAGCCAATTCATCAATCTTAAGCAATTTTTCTTCAAGCAAAGCATTGAATTTTTATTTTTGCGAATTCATAAACTCCTTAACACCAGTTTCAAATTAAGAAGGAATCTTTCCATAAGAATTATTGTAGGAATTACCATAATTATTAGAGGAATTACTAGGAAAAGGCCTAGGATTACAGTTTCCTCTATAAGCATTGTTACCAAAATTATTCCTACCAAAAAAATTCACATCCAAAGATTCATTATTAATTTCAATCAACGTGGATAAAGGCATATCATTAGGATCAGAAGAAGCACTCTTAGCAGCATATAATTTCATAAGTTCATCCATATTTCCACTAAAAACACTAATCTCTTCAATAGCATGCACTTTTTTACTAGTAGATCTTTCGGTGTGCTATTGAGAATAATTGACCATAATATTATCTAGGAGTTTGGTAGCTTCTCCTAAGGTAGTTTCCATAAAAGTGCCTCCTGCGGCCGAATCTAAAAGATTTCTAGAAGCAAAATTCAATCCAGCATAAAAGTTTTGTATAATCATCCTTAAGTTCAAACCATGTGTAGGGCAATTACGTATCATTAATTTCATTCTCTCCCAAGCTTGTGCAACATGCTCATGATCTTGTTGCTTAAAATTCATAATATCATTTCTAAGAGAGATGATCTTAGCAAGAGGAAACTACTTAGAGATAAAAGCATCTTTGCAGTTATTCCACGAATCAATACTATTTCTAGGCAAATAGGAAAACCAAGTTTTAGCACGATCTCTAAGTGAAAACGGAAATAACTTCAATTTAACAATATCATTATCCGTATCCCTCTTCTTTTGCATATCAGACAAATCAACAAAGTTGTTCAGATGGGTAGCGGCATCTTCACTAGGAAGGCTGGAAAATCGATCTTTCATAACAAGATTCAACAGAGCAGCATTGATCTCACAAGATTCAACATCGGTAATAGGAGCAATCAGAGTGCTAATAAAATCATTATTGTTGGTATTGGAGAAGTCACACAATTTGGTATTGTTCTGAGCCATAGTGACAAGCAAGTAATCCAACACACAAGCAAACAAGAAGCAAGCGAACGAAAAACACACGGCAAAAAGAAGGGCAAATAAAACGCCAAGGGTGAAGTGGGGGAGAGGAAAACGAGAGGCAAATAAATGTAATGCGAAGGATAAGGTTTGTGATAGGTACTTGGTATATGACTTTTGCGTAAGCCTCCCCGGCAACGGCGCCAGAAATTCTTCTTGCTACTTCTCGAGCTTGCATTGTATTCCCTCGAAGAGGAAAGGGTGATGCAGCACAGTAGCGTAAGTATTTCCCTCAATTTTGAGAACCAAGGTATCAATCTAGTAGGAGACCACGCGCGAGTCCCTTGCACCTGCACAAACAAATAAGAACTTCGCAGCCAACGCGATAAGGGGTTGTCAATCCCTTTATGGTCACTTACGAAAGTGAGATCTGATATATATGATAGTTTGATATTTTTGGTATTTTTGGATATAAGAACAGAAAGTAAAAACGGTAAAGTAAAGTAGATTGTAGATTGGTATGTTGAGAATAGACCCGGGGGCCATAGGTTTCACTAGTGGCTTCTCTCATGATAGCAGAATTCTATGGTGGGTGAACGAATTACTGTCGAGCAATTGATAGAAAAGCGAATAATTATGAGAATATCTAGGCATGATCATTATATATAGGCATCACATCTGTGACAAGTAGACCGAAACAATTCTGCATCTACTACTATTACTCCACATATCGACCGCTATCCAGCATGCATCTAGAGTATTAAGTTCATAAGAACAGAGTAACGCCTTAAGCAAGATGACATGATGTAGAGCGATAAACTCAAGCAATATGATATAAACCCCATCTTTTTATCCTCGATGGCAACAATACAATATGTGCCTTGCTGCCCCAACTGTCACTGGGAAAGAATACTTCAAGAAGGAACGCAAAGCCAAGCACTTCTCGCATTGCAAGAACTATAGATCTAGTAGGCCAAACCAAACCAATAATTCGAAGAGACTTGCAAGGATATTATAATCATGCATAAAAGAATTCAGAAAAGAACCAAATATTTCTCATAGATAATCTTGATCATAAACCCACAATTCATCGGACCTCGACAAACACACCGCAAAAAGAGATTACATAGAATTGATCTCCTCGAAGACCGAGGAGAACTTGGTATTGAGATCCAAAGAGAGAGAAGAAGCCATCTAGGTACTAACTATGGACCCGAAGGTCTGTGGTAAACTACTCACAACACATGGTCAGGCGATGGTGTTGATGTAGAAGCACTCCGTGGTAGATCCCCCCTCTGATGGAGCTCCGGACATGCCCCTAGATGGGATCTCACGGGAACAGAAGGTTGCGGTGGGAGAATTAGGGTTTTCTCTCCATTTCTGATGTTTTCGGGGTAGATGGGTATATATAGGAGGAAGGAGGGCATCGGGGGACCAACGTGGGGCCCACGAGGCTGGGGGTGCGCCCTGTAGGGGGGGCGCCCCCACCCTCGTGGACACCACGTGTGCCCTATTTCGTGGTTCTCAAGTCTCTCGTGAAGATGTCGCTACGAAAATATCTATCCCGAAGGTTTCATTCCGTTTGGACTCGGTTTGTTATTCCTTTTCTCTAAAACCCTGAAATAGGAAAAAAAAACAGCAATCTGGACTGGGCCTGTGGATTAATAGGTTAGTCCCAAAAATAATATTAAAGTGTATAACAAAGCCCATTAAACATCCAAAACATCATAAATAATAGCATGGAACAATAAAAAATTATAGATACGTTGGAGACGTATCAGAGGCTTCTCCAATTACTTAATGCTTTGCCTGATCATCCTCTCAAGAAAATGAAATACTTGACATCTTTTGTAATGGACTAATTGATGCTTCTAGGGACCACCTAGATAGTTGTGGTGGTTTTGTTTTCAGGGAACGAACTGTTGAGCAAGCTGAAAAAATAATTGAATAATATATTGAGCAATGATAATGATTGGACTCTTCCTGAACCAACTCCGAACCCAACTCCGCAGAAAAGGCGCATTGTATTTCTTAGCCCCGAAGATATGCAAGAGGCAAAGAAATCAATGAAGGAAAAGGGTACTAAAGCTAAAGATGTTAAGAATTTACCACCTATTGAGGATATACATGGTCTTGATAACCCGACACAGGTAGTATAGGTAAATTCTCTTTATAGATTTGATGAAGGTGATATTCCTCACAATAAGTGTGCTAGTCAATGCTTAGATGAGTTCTATAATTTTTTTTGTTAAACAAGAAAACTTCGATGCTTATGTTAGTTGACAACTGAAATGTAATGCTCATATGCTTGAATAGTTGGGTGATTATATGACTAGAACTGTTAATGATCTTAAGCTTATTAGTAAACATGCTTCGATGGTTACCATTCCAGTAGAACAAGTACTTAAAGCACAAAATGATTTGCTTAATGAGTTGAATAGTAAGAATAATGATAATGATGTTATGGTCGCAACTAGAGGTGGTAAAGTCAATCGGGAAGCTTTGTATCACGGCCATCCTAAGAGAATTGAGCAGGAGTCTCAAAGAATTAATACTGATAAACCTAATCCTAGTAATAAAAAGAAAAAGAAAACTGACAGGACTTTGCATGCTTCTAGTGAACCTGTTATAGACACACCTGAGAACCCCAATAATATTTATATTTCTGATGTTGAGACACAGTCGGGTAATGAACATGAACCTAGTGATAATGTTAATGATGATGTTCATACTGTTGCTCAACCTAGTAATGATAATGATGTAGAGATTGAACATGATGTTGATCTTGATAACCCACAATCAAAGAATCAACGTTATGATAAGAGAGACTTCATTGCTAGGAAACATAGTAAAGAAAGGGAACCATGGGTTCAGAAACTCATGCCCTTTCCTCCTAAACCATCCAAGAAAAATGATGATGAGGAATTTGAACGCTTTTGTGAGATGATTAGACCTATCTTTTTGCGTAGTTTGACTGATATGCTTAAAATGTCTCCCTATGCTAAGTATATGAAAGAAATTATTACTAATAAAAGAAAGATACCGGAAGCTGACATTTCCACCATGCTTGCTAATTATAGTTTTAAGGGTGGAATACCAAAGAAACTTGGAGATCCAGGAATACCCACCATACCATGCTTTATTAAAGAAAACTATGTTAAAACTGCTTTATGTGATCTTGGAGCCGGTGTTAGTGTTATGCCTTTCTCTTTGTATTGTAGACTTGATTTGAATAAGTTGACACCTACTGAAATCTCTTTGCAAATGGACAATAAATCAATTTCTATACACATTGGTATTTGTTAGGATGTGCCTGTTGTGGTTGCAAACGTTACTATTTTGACAGACTTATTCTTGATATTCCCGAGGACGATAGCATGTCGATTATCCTTGGTAGACCCTTTTTAAATACTTCAGGGGCTGTTATGGAGTGCAACAAAGGCAATGTCACTTTTCATGTTAATGGTAATGAGCATACGGTACACTTTCCGAAGAAACAACCTCAAGATTATAGCATCAATTCTATTGGGAAAAAATCAACTATTGCTATTGGAGGATTTGAATTCCCTCTTCTTAATGTCAAGAAAAATATATGATATTATTATTATTGGGGACATGCATATCCCCATTGAGGTAACCTAATATTATTCGAAAATTATCCAGTTTTATGTTATCCGAAAGAAGTTTGTTAATGAGACTTGATCAACCTCGTTGACGGGTTCCTTTTGATGGGCATGAGATGGATGAATTTAGAGAGCACTGCCTTCTATACCCACATTTTACTTTCTGTTATTAGATTAAATAAAGCAAAAATAATATTATTTGTCTGTTTTCTGAATTATCCATGCAATAAAAATGTCCCAAAAATAAAAGTTGTCCAAATGCCCTAAAAATTTAACATGAATTTTTGTGGAATATTTAAGAATTTCTGGCACTAAGAATGCACCAGGGGGCTGCAGTAGTGGGCCACAAGGGTGGGGGCGCGCCCTACCCCCTAGGCACGCCACCCATCCTTGTGGGCCCCATGTGCCCCCCCTCCACTTATTCCAGCACCCATCTTCTTCTTCCACCAGAAAAATCCTCCCATAGCTCGAACCCGTGTACGAGCTCGTTTTGCTGCCATTTTCGATCTCCTTGCTCAAATCATCATTTGCAAAACTGTTTTGGGGGATTGATCTTCGGTATGTGACTCCTCCAATGGTCCAATTAGTTTTTGTTCTAGTGCTTTATTTATTGCAAATTTTTGCTGCTGTGGTGACCTTGTTCATGAGCTTGCATGTCAAATTTATATGTTCAAAGTAGTTTTGATGCATGATATAGCCTCTAGGCACTTGTAGGAGTAGTTGCTATCAATTTTGTTGAGTTTGGTTCACTTTTATTTTTAGTCACTAAAAAATTCAGAATCTTTTATTGAAAGAAAATTATGAGGAGATTGTTGAGAGGCTCCTCGAGCTGGGCTCGAAGGAAAAATAAATGAAGAGAAGGAGAAGACCAAGTACAACCTCCCTCACACCGCGGAGGTGCGGTCGTGTGAATGGCCATGTGATGCATTCTTGAGGGCAGCCGGAATCTATGAGGATTTTTATTATTTGGCAGAGAATGCAGGCATCACCGACTTCATCCATGATAAGTGTGATCAACACCTCCTTCTCACTAATGCCTTTGTGCAAAACTTCTACTTCCATGCTAGGAAATCACCACCTACGGTAGAATTTGATTTATATGATGTGCATAAGGAGATGACCCTTTATGACTTTTGTGAGGTATGCAAATTACCTTATGAAGGCAGCGTCGATGAGCCACATCCTATAGACATGGAGGATTGCATTGATAAAGTTGCCGTGGGAGAAGGGAGAAAGGTGTGAGAAGCAAGAGTGGCTAGTTTATATTTTTCTTGTTTTACGCTATTACTCATGATTTGCCGGGAGATGTTTATTTGGTCGTGGGGAGAGTGGAGGCCTTAGTGCTCCTGACCTTGCCATTTTGCGTCGTGCTTTACTTCGTGTTAGAACTTTCAGTTTGGGCGCTATGGTTGCTAAACGGTTGAGTTTAAACCGTTCGAACGGTCCTATTTTCAGAGGCATTTTTACCTCTCTCCTTGCTGAACACTTAGAGATACCCATTAGGCATTATAAAAAGGAGGATAAATTGCTACCTACTATTTACTTAGATTATGACAGCATGGTACCACATAAGTTTATTCGCTATGATGAGGGAAAGAGGCTTATTTATAACTTGATATTTAGCGAGGATACTTTTCGGACTGTTACTTTGCTTGCACCTTCTTTGTTCGATATTCATTCAGGCAGGTACACTATTTGGCCCGACGATATCTACAGATTTTGGGGACTTCCACAACCCTCAGTACCCGAGCCAGCACCAGCCCTTGATCCTTATCACGAGCCTATCTTTCAGTGGGAGCCACAGGAGCTCGCAAACCAGTCAAGCCCACAGGATTTACCTCAGTATCCAAGAGAGGGATACTTTGATCCATGGGCATAGATCAACTTAGGCAAAAGCCTAAGCTTGGGGGAGTACGTATTTCTCACCGACATTACATTCATGTTCACACATTCATTCTAGTTGTCGGTGTTTATACTTTTTATTGTATTATCCATGTTAGTTTATTTTTCTCGCTTTCTTCTTGTGTGTTTGAAAAACTTTGAAAAACTAAAAATATATCTTGTTTCTTTTGTATTTTCTTTCTTGCTTGTTCTTTTAGTAGTTTTTAGTATTAAAAGAAAATCCAAAAAGATTTCTCGTTCTTCTTTGTTTGTTGGGAGATTTCCCGTGTAAATAGTTTTTCTCATTCTTGTTTTGCTTTCTTCGGAAAAACAAAAACTCCAAAAATATTTCCGTGTGTTTCTTTGAAATTATTTTCTTTTCCTTTGGGGGTCTAGAGGAGAAAACCACGATGAAAATGATGAGTGGCTCTCATATGCATTATTGTTGATCTAACAAAGAGCCCATATTACCTTGTCTTCTCCCTTGAGTACATGTTTGCAGATTCCAGCTTAGTCCGATGCACGTGCACTCTTATTATTATTCACACCGTTCGGTCGTGCAAGTGAAAGGCAATAGTGACGATATATGATGAAATGATTGAGATGGAGAAAAGCTCGTATGAACTCGACCTATTTTGTTTTTGTGAATATGATTAGCTTGTCGATCCTGATTTAGCCTATTATGAATGAAACACGTTTGCAATGACAATTAGAGATTATAGTTACTCATTCCATGCTTAATTAGCTTGGAGTTTATAATGGTTTAACTTGTGTGCCAACATGCTTTTAAAATGGTTGTGATGTAGTATGATAGGATGGTATCCTCCTTTGAATGATTTAAGTGGCTTGACTTGGCACATGTTCACACATGTAGTTGAAACAAAATCAACATAGCCTTCACGATATTTATGTTCATGGTAATTTATATCCTACTCATG
The DNA here is from genome assembly GCA_902687465.1 of Secale cereale. Lineage (NCBI taxonomy): Eukaryota > Viridiplantae > Streptophyta > Magnoliopsida > Poales > Poaceae > Secale > Secale cereale. The sequence goes on from LR738713.1 coordinate 326,652,330, forward strand.
CTTGCACTCAATGTTGGTTAGTCTCAAGGCATGTTCTTGACCGTTGTCGCTCTCTAGTTGGTCGCTTCCCAGTCTCTTTCTAGCCTTCACCTGTACTAAGCGGGAATACTCACTACAAAAAAACTTCCGTGATAATACATGTTTGTCACAGTAGGTCACGTTTTCTGTCATGTATGTACATCCATGACGATTTTATGACATAATCAAGATAGACATACCTGTGTTGTCGTAGAAGTGTTCCATGACAATACCAAAATTATCATCACGAAAGTGTTCACTTCCACGACGATAAATGACGTGTCAAGGAAGTGCTTTCGTCAAGGGTAACCGGCACATGGCATCCACCGTAACGAGTCGCCATTAAGCTACCGGGTCTGGTTTTTGATCCGATAACCCGTTAACAGCCTAGACCAATGGGGATTTTCCACGTGTAAAATTCTCATTGGCCGAAGGAAACACGTGTCAGCTCGTCATTTGGTCAGATAGGCACCTATGATATGCCGACACGTGCAATGGCCCAACACTGGCCCATTTAGCTTACAAAGGCCGGGCCGTTTGACTTGGTAAAAAATTAGTGGGCCGACCCACGAAAAGCCTGTTAATGGTATGTTCACATATATCCCATTTTACGGCCCGGTAACTCACGGCCCGTTAGGGCCTTCCCGAAATTGGCCCAACAGCATCATGTGGGCCGTAGAATATAACACCAGCCCGTTTCACTTCCGGCCCATGTATAGCCCACGACGTCTTTCTGCCCATATGAGGCCTTTCCTATCTTTAGGCCCTTTAGTGGCCCACGGTGACTCTGGCCCATAATGAACAGTAAATTTCTTTGTACCCACTAATGGCCCATGATTCACATGTGCCGTTTCCAGCCCGTGTTAGCTTTCATCCTGCTGACGGCCCATATGTTCTTGGGCTCCTTTCCGGCCCTCGATTACTTCCGGCCCATTACTGGCCTATTCCCCTAATGGGCCAAATTTGGCCCCTCGTTAGAATCAGCCCGTTTGTGGCCTGTTAACCCATTGTGTCGTTTCCAGCACGTCCTATATTCTGGCCCATTAACGACATGTTATGCGTGTGACCGAATTAAGCCTTTGCTATCTTCCGGCCTATTAACGGCCCGTTACGGTACTGGCCCGATTCCAATTACGCATGTTTACGGCCCATGTGGACCCATTACGGCCCGAGGCCCACCGATTCTATGGCCTGTTGGAGGCCCATTTATGGAACGGCACTTAGGAGGTGCATGGATCCTTGGGCATGTAGCAGGATCAAGGTTACCATGGTCCGTATATGGCCCATGGTTGTTGCGGCCACTAGCAGACTAGGAAATAAATAAGCCCGAAACTAATGCTAGGCTATTAAGGCGATTGCACAGATTACATCCACTGGGCATCAAAGTTCACCACCAGTGAAAATATAGGGAACACCCTACACTATACAAAAATGGCTTGTTGTTTTCTTCAGCCGGTGGCATGTTAAGAACAAATTTTGTATCGCAACAAAACAAATTACAACCATAAAACAAAAGGAAGTTTGGCATAAAAGTTAACAGTCTAGCAGATAAATGCGCCACCGGAAGTTCAGAAGCTCAGTTCATTTGACATGAATATTACGTTTTCATGATGTACTTTCCGATGGAGCACCATAACCTTCGCCTTCATTTCTCCTAGGCTCCAGAACAACATAGCAAATGTCTGATAGTCTAGTTTGAAAACCATGCATATCTTGACGACATCGAACAATGGCTCATGTTGTTTCACAATGCGTCTCTGTTAGGGAATGGACTTGTGTCTGGAGCGTAGATATAACATTGTTTTGAGCTTGCATATCTTGATCATGAGGCAGTTTGGACGAGATTGGCTTAACAACAAGCCATGTATTACGCGGGAACGTGCTTTTGGCACTGTTAGTGGACAGTTACTGACCCACTACAGCAAGAGGTGACATTGCAGTTATAGTTGCCTCGTCACCTTCAGAAGGTGGCGGTTCCACCATATTTCCATAGCTTGCTGAAAAGTTGAGTTTTTACATTAGTAGTACCAGAATAGAAGATATTAAGGAGGCAGCAAAATGAAACAAAATAGCTTTGGTCTATATACATAACTTATTCTGGTGAACCCGTGTAAAATATTAGTTGTATTTTACTGCAAAGTACATAATAAAACCAGGTTCCAAACATATGGCCATGTACCATGGCTAATGTATTGTCTATTTCTTCACATTGTATTGAAAGCTAAGGATAAAGAGACAAAGTTTATAATACGGTAAGCATGGAATGACATCATTCATATCACAAAATAGCTGAGAACAGACAAACAAGCAATTGTAACATTGTGTGGGCAAGTCCAGCACAGAACTAGATTATAGATCAAGATCAAAGGAACATCACTCCTCTCTTTTAAACCTTGTAAGGTGCAATGATATGCTAAGATAATTGTGTATAAAATTGAGAAGAGTGATAGACATTGGCTCCAAACCTTGCAGTTCAATGCACGAATCAGAGTAAGTAGTAGTTAAAACGCATGAGGATTAAGGACTTACAACAGCGGCTTCGACTGGTGTAGTCATGCCCTTCGTCTTGTTGCTGTGACAGTCCTTCAAGATTTCCACAGCATCTGGTGCATGTACTTTTTGGTCCTTGCGGGCTTTCCTCTGCATTTGGAACAAGTCAATATAGATCTGATAATATGGCATAGCGAAAAGAGTGAAACAATAGCTAATTACAAGAGCCTCGCAGTGTGCAATATAGCTACGAGATCCTCTCGTCTGTTGGAATTTCACCTTTGTATGGTTGGCCTTGTTCTTTGAATAGTTCACCTACAAGAATATAGATTTGTGTGGCACATGCGTAAAGAGTTCAACATGTGATTTGATCACATACATATAATGTACTTGATACCTTGGATCAGACTAGTGTTTAACGAGGCCTCTCCAGTCTTCATCTGATGTATTTTCCACTAGCAATGTTTGGGCAAGTTCACTGTTAGCCTTGCCTTCCAAGTGAGTTTTTGTCAAGTTATACAGATACTGTCACAGAGCAGACGTGAAAACATGGGTGCAAGCTTGCCTAGTTGCATCATCTTGGCTATCCAACTTGAACCTCGTCTGTTCAAAATTATGGGAATCTCATTATCAGTAACCTAGAAAGTATGGGACAGAGCAAGACAATATTACTAGTTTCCATACATAACCATACTTACAGATAAATGGTCGAGAAAGGTGTGGAACTAGGTTTTGTCTTTGTCATTCCTGTAATGAATCCATGTTAGGAGGATACGTGCATGACAACTATCGGCAACCGCTGCCTCTGATACTAACTTGGCTAACTCTGTAGCATCACGTGGCCTTCTTAAACTTGCCTCAAAACGAATCTCCATTCTTCCTCCTCTAGATTTAGTTAACCTATCGAGCATTATCCCTGATGTTTGTTCCCTCTTGCGCCTAGGTGCTAGTCTAACAAAAAACATGGGAAGTGTTAGTGTACATCAAACTGTGAGACTACAGATAAAGAAGCATGCAGCTGTAACTTGACTCCAACAACTACCTTCTTGCTGTTGAAGCTCACAAGGTTCATCTGATCTTGCCAACTCGTCTTGTGGCAAGAGTGCTTCGGAAGTAGTGTCAGGTGGCAAGGGATCTTGGGAACTTGTCTCTAGCAGAGTTACTGAACGAGTAACTCGTGGAGCTGGTGGTACGGTGGAAGGTGTCGCAACAACTAGGGTTGTATCTGCTTGTTTGGTGGAAGCTATTACTTTCTGCTTGCCTTGTTTTGCAGCTTGTGTAGCACGGGATACCTCCTTTGTACAATTTTCTACTGGACATTGACTTTCTATTGCACCATCAGTACGAGCAGAATCCACACAATTGTTCCGCACCCATTTTCGTGTGTCCTTAGTACTAACACCATCACATGTCTTTTAGTGTTCCTTCCTCTTTCTCTGTTCCATGTTAAGTCAAGCCGACAAGAAAAAGGAATAAAAATTTAGTTCTTCATAACAAATTGATGCATGATACAAACGAACTGAACTTTAATGCTAGACAACCACATGATAGGAGGATGTTATATGTATGAAAAACTGGACGACATGAGATAATCAGAACTATGATGTGTAATATCCACTGCCTTGCTAATTTCTTTTTTCTTTATTGATTTTGCATTATCAAGTAAACCGACAAGACAAAGCAATAAAATTCACTCTTCAGAACTCATTCATGCATGATACTGACAATCACTACCTTGATGTAAGGCAAACACATGATACGAGGATGGAATATGTACGAAAAACAGGACGGTATGGCATATTCACAACAATTTGTGTAAACTAAGTAGAAGTAATTTAATCAAATAACAAGCAATACAAGTGAGACATCGTATGCAACATGCAAGACAATATCACTCTGCCAAGCTAGAGAAAGCTCCTGGGATGCCAGTTTTTTTTGGAAAACCACCATCAGTCCCTGCCTTATTTTTTTCATTCCTATTTCTTAATTGTATTTCCTTGTCAAGTCAAACCCACAAGAAAAATGAATCAAAATTCGCTTTTCAGAACTCATTGATGCAGGATGCTGACGAGCACTACTTTAATGTAAGGCGACCACATGATAGTACGATTGAATGTGTAAGAAAAAAAGGACAAGATTGCATATTCACAGCTATGATGTGTAAACTAAGCAAAAGGCATTTCAATAAATTAGAAGCAATGAAAGCTAGTCACCATATGAAAGATGCAACGAACATCACTCTACCAAGTTAAAACTGTCTCGTCATAAGTGCAATTTCAACAAATTAGAAGTTAAACGTGTCAAGTTAAACGTGTCTTGTGATAAGTGATCGTTGCAAATTTACACAACAGTAGTACTTTGATGTAAGAACATGGTGTGATAGACAGATATTGTATGTTCTAGAAACAGGAACATGTGTCTTATTCACAAGTATAATGTGTAAAGAAAGCAGATGGAATTCAACAAAATTAGAACCAATACAAGCTAGACATCATACATAACATGCAACCACATATAACAGTGCCAAGTTAGAGGGAGCACATGTGATGGTGCACTAGGGGAGACATCCTCATCATCATCACAGGTATGTTGAGTGTCTATGCACGTGTTGTCTTGCAAATCTTCTTGAGGGGTGGCGGCGGAGTAGAATCTGTAGAGCCCTTCTTTTTGGAAGGAGCACCTTTCTCCACTGCCTTGCTACTTTTCTTCCGCTTTATTGGTTTTGAATTTTCAAGTAAAACCGACAAAAAAAGCAATAAAATTCACTCTTCAGAACTCATTCATGAATGATACTGACAATCACTACTTTGATGTAAGGCATACACATGATACCAGGATGGAACATGTACGAAAAATAGGACGGCATGGTATATTGACAACTATTTGTGTAAACTATGCAGAAGCCATTTCAACAAATAAGAAGCAATGCAAGCTAGACACCACATGAAAGATGCAACCAATATGACTCTGCCAAGTTAAAAGCATCCCATCATAAATGGCGTTTCAACAAATTAGAAGCAGCGCATGCTATAAATCATATGTAAGATACAACTAATATCACACTGCATATAATAAAGATGTCTTGTCATATTGATTCATGCGGGATACAAAAAGACAATAGTTTTATGTAAGGACATGCTTAATAGACATATGTACTATGTACTAAAAACAGGAAGGCATGTCACATTAACATGTATAATGTATAAAGTAAGCAGAATAGCACATGCAATTTAACCAGATTGGAAGAATTACAATCTAGACACCATATGCAACATGCAACCAAATATCACGCTACCAAGTTAGAGCAAGCACCTGCGATGCTGGTGTAGGGGAAATGCGGTCATCAACTATAGAGGTACGTTCACTATCTTCATCTAGCCTTGCCGTTTCTTGAGAATCATGTGGGGAGGCTAACACAAAATTCTTTAAATGGGCATATTTTCCCACAATAACCAACTGGCGTGACTGTCTCATCATAAGTGATTGACGAGGGATACACAAGAACATTAGTTTGATGTAAGAACATGGTTAATAAATAGTTGTCCTGAAGGAAATATGCCCTAGAGGCAATAATAAAGTTGTTATTATTTATATTTCCTTATATATCATGATAAATGTCTTTTATTCATGCTAGAATTGTATTAACCGGAAACTTGATACATGTGTGAATACATAGACAAAACATAGTGTGCCTAGTATGCCTCTACTTGACTAGCTCGTTAATCAAAGATGGTTGTGTTTCCTAACCATAGACATGTGTTGTCATTTGATCAACGGGATAACATCATTAGGAGAATGATGTCATGGACAAGACCCATCTGTTAGCTTAGCACAATGATCGTTTAGTTTTATTGCTATTGCTTTGTTCATGACTTATACATGTTCCTCTGACTATTAGATTATGCAACTCACGAATACAGGAGGAACACCTTGTGTGCTATCAAATGTCACAACGTAACTGGGTGATTATAAAGATGCTCTACAGGTGTTTCTGAAAGTGTTGATGGTGTTGGCATAGATCAAGATTAGGATTTGTCACTCCGAGTGTCGGAGAGGTACCTCTGGGCCCTCTCGGTAATACACATCATAATAAGCCTTGCAAGCAAATGACTAATAGTTGGAAATATGCCCTAGAGGCAATAATAAAATGGTTATTATTATATTTCCTTGTTCATGATAATTGTCTGGTGTTCATGCTTGAATTGTATTATCCGGAAACAGTGATACATGTGTGAATACATAGACCACAACGTGTCCCTAGTAAACCTCTAGTTACTAGCTCATTGATCAACATATGGTTATGGTTTCCTCACCATGGACATTGGATGTCATTGATAATGGGATCACATCATTAGGAGAATGATGTGATGGACAAGACCCAATCCTAATTCTAACACAAGATCGTGTAGTTCGTAATGCTAAAGCTTTTCCAATGTCAAGTATCCTTTCCTTAGACCATGAGGTTGTGCAACTCCCGGATACCGTAGGAATACTTTGGGTGTACCGAACGTCACAACGTAACTGGGTGGCTATAAAGGTACACTACGGGTATCTCCGAAAGTATCTGTTGGGTTGGCACGAACCGAGACTGGGATTTGTCACTCCGTATGACGGAAAGGTATCTCTGGGCCCACTCGGTAAGACATCATCATAATGAGCTCAATGTGATTAAGGGGTTGGTCACAGGATGATGTGTTACGGAACGAGTAAAGAGACTTCCCATGACGAGATTGAACAAGGTATCGGTATATCGACGATCGAATCTCGGGCAAGTACTATACCGATAGACAAAGGGAATCGTATACGGGATTGATTGAATCCTTGACATCGTGGTTCATCCGATGAGATCATCGAGGAGCACGTGGGAGCCAACATGGGTATCCAGATCCCGCTGTTGGTTATTGACCGGAGAGTCGTCTCGAACATGTCTACGTATCTCCCGAACCCATAGGGTCTACACACTTAAGGTTCGGTGACGCTAGGGTTGTAGAGATGTAAGTATGCGGAAACCCGAAGGTTGTTCGGAGTCCCGGGTGAGATCCCGGACGTCACGAGAAGTTCTGGAATGGTCCGGAGGTAAAGACTTATATATAGGAAGTCCAGTTTCGGCCATCGAGAGAGTTTCGGGGGTCACCGGTATTGTATCGGGACCACCCAAAGGGTCCGAGGGGGTCCACTGGGTGGGGCCACCTATTCCGGAGGGCCCCATGGGCTGAAGTGGGAGGGGAACCAGCCCATATTGGGCTGGTGCGGCCCCCATAGGCCTACCCTGTGCCTAGGGTAGGAAACCCTAGGGGTGGGGGGCGCCCCATATGACTAGGGGGTCAAGTCCCCCCCTAGGCCGCCACCCCCCTAGAGATGGGATCTCTAGGGCCGGCGCACCCCCTAGGCCCCCTATATATAGTGGGGGTAAGGAGGGCAGCCGCACCCTATGCCCTGGCGCCTCCCTCTCCCTCCGGTGACACACCTTCCTCCTCCGGTTGCGCTTGGCGAAGCCCTGCCGGAATCCCGCTACTTCCACCACCACGCCGTCGTGCTGCAGGATCTCCATCAACCTCTCCTCCCCCCTTGCTGGATCAAGAAGGAGGAGACGTCGTTGCTCCGTACGTGTGTTGAACGCGGAGGTGCCGTCCGTTCGGCGCTAGGATCATCTGTGATTTGGATCACGACGAGTACGACTCCATCATCCCCGTTCTCTTGAACGCTTCCACTAGCGATCTACAAGGGTATGTAGATGCACTCCCCTCTCCCTCGTTGCTAGATGACTCCATAGATTGATCTTGGTGAAGCATAGAAAACTTTTGATTTCTGCTACGTTCCCCAACAGTGGCATCATGAGCTAGGTCTATGCATAGTATCTTGCACGAGTAGAACACAAAGTAGTTGTGGGAGTAGATTTGTTCAATTCTCTTGCCGCTACTAGTCTTATCTTGATTTGGCAGCATCGTGGGATGAAGCGTCCCGGACCGACCTTACACGTATGCTTACGTGAGACAGGTTCCACCGACTGACATGCACTAGTTACATAAGGTGGCTAGCGGGTGTCTGTCTCTCCCACTTTAGTCGGATCGGATTCGATGAAAAGGGTCCTTATGAAGGGTAAATAGAAATTGGCATATCACATTGTGGTTTTGGCGTAGGTAAGAAAATTTCTTACTAGAAACCTATAGAAGCCACATAAAAAATTGCAACAACAATTAGAGGACATCTAACTTGTTCTTGCAGCATGTGCCGTGTGATGTGATATGGCCAAAAGGATGTGATGAATGATATATGTGATTTATGAGATTGATCATGTTCTTGTAATAGGAATCACGACTTGCATGTCGATGAGTATGACAACCGGCTGGAGCCATAGGAGTTGTCTTATTTTATTGTATGACCTGCGTGTCAATGAAAAATGCCATGTAATTACTTTACTTTATTGCTAACCGTTAGCCATAGTAGTAGAAGTAATGTTTGGCGAGACAACTTCATGAAGACATGATGATGGAGATCATGGTGTCATGCCGGTGACGATGATGATCATGGAGCCCCGAAGATGAAGATCAAAAGGAGCAAAATGATATTGGCCATATCATGTCACTATTTGATTGCATGTGATGTTTATCATGTTTTACATCTTATTTGCTTAGAACGATGGTAGTAAATAAGATGATCTCTCACTAAAATTTCAAGAATTGTGTTCGCCCTAACTGTGCACCGTTGCTAAGGTTTGTTGTTCCAAAGCACCACGTGAAGATCGGGTGTGATAGGCTCTAACGTTCGTATACAACAGGTGTAAGCCAGATTTACACACGCAATACACTTAGGGTTCACTTGACGAGCCTAGCATGTACAGACATGGCCTCGGAACACGGAAGACCGAAAGGTCCAACATGAGTCGTATAGAAGATGCGATCAACATAAAGATGTTCACTGTTGATGACTAGTCCGTCGCATGTGATGATCGGACACGGCCTAGTCGATTCGGATCATGTATCACTTAGATGACTAGAGGGATGTCTATCTGAGTGGGAGTTCATTAAATTGTTTAGATGAACTTAATTTTCATGAACTTAGTCTAAATTCTTCACAATATGTCTTGTAGATCCAATGGCCCACGCTCATGTTACCCTCAACTTCAACGCGTTCCTAGAGAAAACCAAGCTCAAAGACGATGGTAGCAACTATACGTATTGGGTCCGTAACTTGAGGATCATCCTCATAGCTGCCAAGAAAACATATGTCCTTGAAGCACCGCTAGGTGACGCTCCCGCCCCAGCGAACCAAGACGTTATGAACGCTTGGCAGTCGCGTTGTAATGATTACTCCCTGGTTCAGTGCGGCATGCTTTACAGCTTAGAATTGGGCTCCAAAAGCGTTTTGAGCACCACGAAGCATATGAGATGTTCCAAGAGCTGAAAATGGTTTTCCAAGCTCATGCCCGAGTCGAGAGATATGACGTCTCCGACGCATTCTACAGTTGTAAGATGGAGGAGAATAGTTCTGTCAGCGAGCACATACTCAAATTGTCTGGGTTGCACAATCGCTTGTCTCAGTTGGGAATTAATCTCCCAGATGAAGCAGTCGTTGACAGAATTCTTCAATCACTCCCACCTAGCTACAAGTGCTTCGCGATGAACTTCAATATGCAAGGGATGGAGAAGTCCATTCCCGAGGTGTATTCAATGCTCAACGGAGGTGGAGATCAAGAAAGAGCATCAAGTGTTGATGGTGAATAAAACCACTAAGTTCAAGAAAGGCAAGGGTAAGAAGAACTTCAAGAAGGACGGCAAAGGAGTTGCCGCGCCCGGTAAGCCAGTTGCCGGGAAGAAGCCAAAGAATGGACCCAAGCCTGCGACCGAGTGCTTTTATTGCAAGGGAACGGGTCACTGAAAGCGGAACTGCCCCAAATACTTAGCAGATAAGAAGGCTGACAACGTCATAGGTATATGTGATATACATGTTATTGATGTGTACCTTACCAGCGCTCGTAGTAGCTCCTGGGTATGCGATACCGGTGCAGTTGCTCACATTTGTAACTCAAAGCAAGAGCTGCAGAATAAGCGGAGACTGGCGAAGGACGAGGTGACGATGCGCGTCGGGAATGGTTCCAAGGTCGATGTGATCGCTGTTGGCACGCTACCTCTACATCTACCCTCGGGATTAGTTTTAAACCTCAATAATTGTTATTTAGTACCAGCTTTGAGCATGAACATTGTATCTGGATCTCGTTTAATGTGAGATGGCTACTCATTTAAATCCTAGAATAATGGTTGTTCTATTTATATGAGAGAAATGTTTTATGGTCATGCCCTGCTGGTCAATGGTTTATTCTTAATGAATCTCGAACGTGATGTTACACATATTCATAGTGTGAATGCCAAAAGATGTAAGGTTGATAATGATTGTCCCACATACTTGTGGCATTGACGCCTTGGTCATATTGGTGTCAAACGTATGAAGAGGCTCCATGCAGATGGACTTTTGGAGTCTCTTGATTATGAATCATTTGACACATGCGAACCATGCCTCTTGGGCAAGATGACCAAGACTCCGTTCTCCAGAACAATGGAGCGAGCAACCAACTTGTTGGAAATCATACCTACCGATGTGTGCGGTCCGATGAGTGTTGAAGCTCGCGGAAGCTATCGTTATGTTCTCACCCTCACAGACGACTTAAGTAGATATGGGTATGTCTACTTGATGAAACACAAGTCTGAGACCTTTGAAAAGTTCAAGGAATTTCAGAATGAGGTTGAGAATCAAGGTGACAGAAAAATAAAGTTTTTACGATCGGATCATGGAGGAGAATATTTAAGTCACGAGTTTGGCACGCACCTAAGGAACTGTGGAATTGTTTCACAATTGACACCGCCTGGAACACCTCAGCGTAATGGTGTGTCCGAATGTCGTAATCGTACCTTGTTGGACATGGTGCGATCTATGATGTCTCTTACGGACTTACTGCTATCATTTTGGGGTTATGCCTTCGAGACTGCCGCATTCACTTTAAATAGGGCACCATCTAAATCCGTTGAGACAACACCGTATGAACTTTGGTTTGGCAAGAAACCTAAGTTGTCGTTTCTAAAAGTTTGGGGATGCGATGCTTATGTCAAGAAACTTCAACCTGAAAAGCTCGAACCCAAATCGGAAAAATGCGTCTTCATAGGATACCCTAAGGAAACTATTGGGTAAACCTTCTACCTCAGATCCTAAGGCAAGGTCTTCGTTGCCAAGAATGGATCCTTTCTGGAGAAAGAGTTTCTCTCGAAAGAAGTAAGTGGGAGGAAAGTGGAACCTGATGAGGTGACAGTCACCCCTTCCGTACCGGAAAGTAGCACAGCGCAGGAAGATGTTCCTGTGGTGCCTGCACCGACTAGGGAGGAAGTTAATGATAATGATCATGAAGCTTCAGATCAAGTTACTACTGTACTTCGTAGGTCCACAAGGACACGTTCCGCACTAGAGTGGTACGGCAACCCTGTCCTGGAAATCATGTTGTTGGATAACAGTGAACCTTCGAACTATGAAGAAGCGATGGCGGGCCCGGATTCCAACAAATGGCTTGAAGCCATGAAATCCGAGATAGGATCCATGTATGAAAACAAAGTATGGACTTTGGTGGACTTGCCCGATGATCGGCACGCCATAGAAAATAAATGGATCTTTAAGAAGAAGACTGACGCGGATGGTAATGTGACCATCCATAAGTCTCGACTTGTCGCTAAAGGTTATCGACAAGTTCAAGGGATTGACTATGACGAGACTTTCTCTCCCGTAGAGATGCTGAAGTCCGTCCAAATCATGTTAGCAATTGCCGCATTCTATGATTAGGAGATATGGCAAATGGACGTCAAAACAGCATTCCTTAATGGCTTCCTCAAGGAAGAACTGTATATGATGCAGCCAGAAGGTTTTGTCGATCCTGAGAATGCTAACAAGGTATGCAAGCTCCAACGCTCAATCTATGGGCTGGTGCAAGCATCTCGGAGTTGGAACATTCGCTTTGATGAGGTGATAAAAGCGTTTGGGTTTATACAGACTTGGGGAGAAGCATGTATTTACAAGAAAGTGAGTGGGAGCTCTGTAGCATTTCTCATATTATATGTGGATGATATATTGCTAATGAGAAATGATGTAGAATTCTCGGAAAGCATAAAGGCCTACTTGAATAAGAGTTTTTCAATGAAGGACCTTGGAGAAGCTGCTTACATATTAGGCATCAAGATCTATAGAGATAGATCGAGACGCCTCATTGGTCTTTCAATAAGCACATACCTTGACAAGATATTGAAGAAGTTCAATATGGATCAGTCCAAGAAAGGGTTCTTGCCTGTATTGCAAGGTATGAGATTGATCACGGCTCAATCCCCGACCACGACAGAAGATAGAGAAAAGATGAGTGTCATCCCCTATGCATCAGCCATAGGTTCTATTATGTATGCCATGATGTGTACCAGACCGGATGTAAACCTTGCCATTAGTTTGGTGGGGAGGTACCAAAGTGATCCTCGTATGGAACACTGGACAGCGGTCAAGAACATCCTGAAGTACCTGAAAAGGACTAAGGATATGTTTCTCGTTTATGGAGGTGACGAAGAGCTCGTCGTAAAGGGTTACGTCGATGCTAGCTTCGACATAGTTCTGGATGACTCCAAGTCACAAACCGGATACGTGTATATTTTGAATGGAGGGGCAGTCAGCTGCTGCAGTTGCAAGCAACGCGTCGTGGCGGCATCTACATGTGAAGCGGAGTACATAGATGCTTCCGAAGCAGCGCAGGAAGGAGTCTGGATGAAGGAGTTCATCACCGACCTAGGAGTTATTCCAAGCGCGTCGGGCCCGATGACTCTCTTCTGTGACAACACTAGAGCTATTGCCATTGCCAAGGAGCCTAGGTTTCACAAGAAGACCAAGCACATCAAGCGTCGTTTCAACTCCATCCGGAATTATATTCAAGATGGATACATAGATATTTGTAAAGTGCATACGGATCTGAATGTCGCAGATCCGTTGACTAAACCTCTTCCACGAGCAAAACATGATCAACAGCAGAACTCTATGGGTGTTCGATTCGTCACAATGTAACTAGATTATTGACTCTAGTGCAAGTGGGAGACTGTTGGAAATATGCCCTAGAGGCAATAATAAAATGGTTATTATTATATTTCCTTGTTCATGATAATTGTCTGGTGTTCATGCTTAAATTGAATTATCCGGAAACAATGATACATGTGTGAATACATAGACCACAACATGTCCCTAGTAAACCTCTAGTTACTAGCTCATTGATCAACAGATGGTTATGGTTTCCTGACCATGGACATTGGATGTCATTGATAATGGGATCACATCATTAGGAGAATGATGTGATGGACAAGACCCAATCCTAGGCCTAGCACAAGATCGTGTTGTTCGTAATGCTAAAGCTTTTCCAATGTCAAGTATCCTTTCCTTAGTAGATGAGGTTGTGCAACACCCGGATACCGTAGGAATACTTTGGGTGTACCAAACGTCACAACGTAACTGGGTGGCTATAAAAGTACACTACGGGTATCTCCTAAAGTACCTGTTGGGTTGGCACGAACCGAGACTGGGATTTGTCACTCCATATGACGGAGAGGTATCTCTGGGCCCACTCGGTAAGACATCATCATAATGAGCTCAATGTGACTAAGGGTTTGGTCACGGGATGATGTGTTATGGAACGAGTAAAGAGACTTGCCATGATGAGACTGAACAAGGTATCGGTATACCGACGATCGAATCTCGGGCAAGTACTATACCGATAGACAAAGGGAATCGTATACGGGATTGATTGAATCCTTGACATCGTGGTTCATCCGATGAGATCATCGAGGAGCACGTGGGAGCCAACATGGGTATCCAGATCCCGTTATTGGTTATTGAACGGAGAGTCGTCTCGGTCATGTCTACGTGTCTCCCGAACCCGTAGGGTCTACACACTTAAGGTTCGGTGACGCTAGGGTTTTAGGGATATAAGTATGCGGAAACCCGAAGGTTGTTCGGAGTCCCGGAAGAGATCCCGGACGTCACCAGGAGTTCTATAATGGTCCGGAGGTAAAAAAATTATATATAGGAAGTCTAGTTTCGGCCATCGGGAGAGTTTCCGGGGTCACCGGTATTGTACCGGGACCACCCTAAGGGTCCCGGGGGTCCACTGGGTGGGGCCACCTATCCCGGAGGGCCCCATGGGCTGAAGTGGGAGGGGAACCAGCCCATAGTGGGCTGCTGCGCCCCCCATGGGCCTACCTTGCGCCTAGGTTTGGAAACCCTATGGGTTGGGGGGCACCCCACATGAGTTGGGGGGCAAGTTCCCCCCTAGGCCGCCGCCCCCTAGAGATGGGATCTCTAGGGCCGGCACACCCCCCTAGGACCCCTATATATAGTGGGGGGAGGGAGGGAAGCCGCACCCTATGCCCTGGCGCCTCCCTCTCCCTCTCGTGACACACCTTCCTCCTCCGGTTGCGCTTGGCGAAGCCCTGCCTGAATCCCGCTACTTCCACCACCACGCCGTCCTGCTACAGGATCTCCATCAACCTCTCCACCCCCCTTGCTGGATCAAGAAGGAGGAGACGTTGCTGCTTCGTACGTGTGTTGAACGCGGAGGTGCCGTCCGTTCGGCGCTAAGATCATCGGTGATTTGGATCACGACGAGTACGGCTCCATCATCCCCGTTCTCTTGAACGCTTCCGCTCGCGATCTACAAGGGTATGTAGGTGCACTCCCCTCTCCCTCGTTGCTAGATGACTCCATAGAATGATCTTGGTGAAGCGTAGAATTTTTTTGATTTCTGCTACGTTCCCAACACTAATGAGTTAGTCACGAGATGATGCATTACAGAATGAGTAAAGAGACTTGCCAGTAACGAGATTGAACGATCGAATCTCGGGCAAGTAACATACCGATGAGAAAGGGAACAATGTATGTTGTTATGCGGTTTGACCGATAAAGATCTTCGTAGAATATGTAGGAGCCAATATGAGGATCTAGGTTCCACTATTGGTTATTGATCGGAGATGTGTCTCGGTCATGTCTACATAGTTCTCGAACCCGTAGGGTCCGCACGCTTAACGTTCGATGACGATTTGTATTATGAGTTATGTGTTTTTGATGACCGAAGATTGTTCGGAGTCCCGGATAAGATCATGAACATGACGAGGAGTCTCGAAATGGTCGAGACATAAAGATTGATATATTGGAATATTATATTCGGACACCGGAAGGGTTCCGAAGTGTATTGGGTATTTTTCGGAGTACCGGGAGGTTACCGGAACACCCCGGGGAGTCAATGGGCCTTATTGGGCCCTAGTGGAGAAAGAGGGCAGCAAGCAAGGTGTGGGGCGCGCACCCTAAGCCCAAACAGAATTGGTTTAGGGTTTCGGGGCCGGCCCCCCTTTACTTCTCCTATCCTCCTCCTTCCTCCTTCTCCTAGTAGGAATAGGAAAGGGGGGGAGGGGCAAACCTACTTGGAGTAGGATTGCCCCCCCCCCTTGGGCGCGCGCCTCCCCTAGGCCAGCCTCCTCCTCCCTCCCTCCTTTATATACGTGGGGAGGGGGCACCCCAAAGGCACAACAAAGTTTCTGTTAGCCGTGTGCGGTGCCCCCCTACACAGTTACACACCTCTGTCATATTGTCGTAGTGCTTAGGTGAAGCCCTGCGCGAATCACATCATCAACACCATCACCAAGACGTCGTGCTGACGGAACTCTCCCTTGTCCTCAACTGGATCAAGAGCTTGAGGGACGTCATCATGTTGAACGTGTGCTAAACACGGAGGTGCCGTACGTTCGGTACTTGGATTGGTTGGATCGTGAAGACGTTCGACTACATCAACCGTGTTACTAAACGCTTTCGCTTTCAGTCGACGAGGGTATGTGGACACACTCTCCCCGCTCGTTGCTATGCTTCTCCTAGATAGATCTTGCGTGATTGTGGGATTTTTATTTTTGAAATACTACGTTCCCCAACAGTGGCATCATGAGCCAAGACTATGCGTAGATGATATGCACGAGTAGAACACAAAGAGTTGTAAGCGATAATAGTCATACTGCTTACCAGCATGTCATACTTTGATTCGGCGGTATTGTTGGATGAAGCGGCCCGGACAGACATTACATGACCGCGTTCATGACACGCGTTCTACCGACATACTTTGCACATAGGTGGCTGGCGGTTGTCAGTTTCTCCAACTTTAGTTGAATCGAGTGTGACTACGGTCGGTCTTTGTTAAAGGTTAATACATCAAACTTGATGAAAAATTGTTGTGGTTTTGATGCGTAGGTAAGAATGGTTCTTGCTAGAAGCCCATAGCAACCATGTAAAACTTGCAACAACAAAGTAGAGGACGTCTAACTTGTTTTTGCAGGGCATGTTGTGATGTGATATGGTCACGACGTGATGAGTTATACGTTATTGGATGAGATGATCATGCTTTGTAAATTATCGGCAACCGACAGGATCCTTATGGTTGTCTCTATATTGTATGAATTGCGAAGGCCATGTAATTGCTTTACTTTATCACTATGAGTTAGCGATAGTAGTAGTAGCAATAGTTGGCGAGACGACCACGAAGCAACGATGAAGATCATTGTGTCAAGCTGGTGACGATGGAGATCATGACGATGCTTTGGAGATGGAGATCAAAAGCACAAGATGATGATGGCCATATCATGTCACATCTTTTGATTGCGTGTGATGTTTATCTTATTATGCTTCTTATTTTGCTTAGTACGGGGGTATCATTATAAGATGATCCATTACAAAAATTTGAAGGTACAAGTGTTCTCCATGAGTTTGCACCATTGCGACAGTTCGTCGTGCCGAGACACCACGTGATGATCGGGTGTGATAAGCTCTACGTTCACCTACAACGGGTGTAAGACAGTTTTGCACATGCAGAATACTCGGGTTAAACTTGACGAGCCTAGCATGTACAGACATGGCCTCGGAACACTGGAGACCAAAAGTTCGAGCGTGAATCATATAGTATATATGATGAACATAAGATGTTCACCATTGAAAACTACTCCATCTCACGTGATGATCTGACTTGGTTTAGTTGATTTGGATCACGTGATCATTTAGATGGCTAGAGGGATGTCTATCTAAGTGGGAGTTCTTTAGTAATATGTTAATTAAACTTTAATTTATCATGAACTTAGTCCTGATAGTTTTTGCATATCTATGTTGTTGTAGATCAATTGCCCGTGCTATAGTTCCCTTGAATTTTAATGCGTTCCTAGAGAAAGCTAAGTTGAAAGATGATGGTAGCAACTACACGGACTGGGTCCGTAACTTGAGGATTATCCTCGTTGTTGCACAGAAAAATTATGTCCTGGAAGCATTGCTAGGTGAAAAGCCCGCTCCAGGTGCAACACCGGGCGTTATGAACGTTTGGCAAAGAAAAGCTGATGACTACTCGATAGTTTAGTGTGCCTTGCTTTACGGCTTAGAATCGGGTCTTCAAATACGTTTTGAACGTCATGGAGCAAATGAGATGTTCCATGATTTGAAGTTAATATTTCAAGCAAATGCCCTAGTTGAGAGATATGACGTCTCCAACAAGTTCAATAGCTGCAAAATGGAGGAGAACAGTTCTATCAGTGAACACTTACTCTGAATGTCTGGGTACTACAATCACATGACCCAACTTGGAGTCAAAGTTGATGAAGATAGTGTTATTGATAGAGTTCTTCAATAACTGCACCAAGCTATAAAGGCTTCGTGATGAACTATAATATGCAAGGGGTGAAGAAGACAATTCCCGAGCTCTTCGCTATGCTCAAAGTTGCGGAGGTAGAAATCAAAAAGGAGCATCAAGTGTTGATGGTTAACAATACCACTAGTTTCAAGAAAAAAGGCAAGGGAAAGAAGGGGAACTTCAAAAAGAATAGCAATCCAGTTGCTACTCCCAGGAAGAAACCCAAGTCTGGAGCCAAGCCTGAAATTGAGTGCTTCTACTGCAAAGGGACTAGACACTGGAAGCGGAACTGCCCCAAGTATTTGGCGGATAAGAAGGATGGCAAAGTGAAGAAAGGTATATTTGACATACATGTTATTAATGTGTGCCTTACTAATGCTCGTAGTATCACCTGGGTATTTGAAACTGGTTCGGTTGCTAGTATTTGTAACTCAAAACAAGGGCTATGAATTAAACAAAGATTAGCTAAGGATGAGGTGACGATGCGCGTGGGAAATGGTTCCAAAGTCGATGTGATCGCCGTCGGCACGCTACCTCTACATCTACCATCGGGATTAGTTTTAGACCTAAATAATTGTTATTTGGTGCCAGCGTTGAGCTTGAACACTATATCTGGATCTTGTTTGTTGCGAGACGGTTATTCATTTAAATCAGAGAATAATGGTTGTTCTATTTATATGAGTAATATCTTTTATGGTCATGCACCCTTAATGAGTGGTCCATTTTTGTTGAATCTCGATCGTAGTGATACACATATTCATAATATTGAAGCCAAAAGATGCAAAGTTGATAATGATACTGCAACTTATTTTTGGCATTGCCGTTTAGGTCATATTGGTGTAAAGCACATGAAGAAACTCCATGCTAATGGACTTTTGAAATCACTTTATTATGAATCACTTGGTACTTGCGAACCATGCCTCATGGGCAAGATGACTAAAACTCCGTTCTCTGGAACAATGGAGCAAGCAACTGATTTATTGGAAACCATGCATACTGATGTGTGCGGTCGAATGAGTGTTGAGGCTTGCGGCGGGTACCGTTATTTTCTGACCTTCACAGATGATTTGAGCAGATATGGGTATATCTACTTGATGAAACACAAATCTGAAACATTTGAAAAGTTCAAAGAATTTCAGAGTGAAGTAGAGAATCATCGTAACAAGAAAATAAAGTTTCTATGATCTGACCGCGAAGGCGAATATTTGAGTTATGAGTTTGGTCTTCATTTGAAACAATGTGGAATAGTTTCACAACTCACGCCACCTAGAACACCACAGCGTAATGGTGTGTCCGGACGTTGTAACCATACTTTATTAGATATGGTGCGATCTATGATGTCTCTTACCGATTTACCACTATCGTTTTGGGGTTATGCTTTAGAGACATCTGCATTCACATTAAATAGGGCACCATCTAAATCCGTTGAGACGACACCTTATGAACTGTGGTTTGGCAAGAAACCGAAGTTGTCGTTTCTTAAAGTTTGGGGATGCGATGCTTATGTGAAAATGCTTCAACCTGATAAGCTCGAACCCAAGTCAGAGAAATGTGTCTTCATGGGATACCCCAAAGGAAACAATTGGGTACACCTTCTATCACATATCCGAAGGCAAGATATTCGTTGCTAAGAATGGATCCTTTCTAGAGAAGGAGTTTCTCTCGAAATAAGTGAGTGGGAGGAAAGCATAACTTGATGAGGTAATTGTACCATCTCCCGAATTGGAAAGTAGTTCATCCCAGAAATTTGTTCTAGTGATTCCTACACCAATTAGTGAGGAAGCTAATGATTATGATCATGAAACTTCAGATCGAGTTACTACTGAACCTCGTAGGTCAACCAGAGTACGTTTCGCGCCAGAGTGGTACGGTAACCCTGTTCTGGAAGTCATGTTACTAGACCATGATGAACCTACGAACTACGAGGAAGCGATGATGAGCCCAGATTCCACAAAATGGCTTGAGGCCATGAAATCTGAGATGGGATCCATGTATGAGAACAAAGTGTGGACTTTGATTAACTTGCGTGATGCTCGGCAAGCGATTGAAAATAAATGGATTTTTAAGAGGAAGACTGACGCTGATGGTAAAGTTACTGTCTACAAAGCTCGACTTGTTGCTTCGACAAGTTAAAGGAGTTGACTATGATGAGACTTTCTCACCTGTAGCGATGCTTAAGTCTGTCTGAATCATGTTAGAAATTGCCACATTTTATGATTATGAAATCTGGCAAATGGATGTCAAAGCTGCATTCCTTAATGGATATCTCAAAGAAGAGTTGTATATGATGCAACCAGAAGGTTTTGTCAATCCTAAAGGTGCTAACAAAGTGTGCAAGCTCCAGCGATCCATCTATGGACTGGTGCAAGCATCTCGGAGTTGGAATATACGCTTTGATGAGGTGATCAAAGCATATGGTTTTATACAGACTTTTGGAGAAGCATGTATTTACAAGAAAGTGAGTGGGAGCTCTATAGCATTTCTGATATTATATGTGGATGACATATTGTTGATTGGAAATGATGTAGAATTTCTGGATGGCATAAAAGGATACTTGAATAAGAATTTTTTAATGAAATACCTCTGTGAAGCTTCTTATATATTGGGCATCATGATCTATAGAGATAGATCAACACGCTTAATTGGACTTTCACAAAGCACATACCTTGGTAAAGTTTTGAAGAAGTTCAAAATAGATCAGTCAAAGAAAGGGTTTTTGCCTGTGTTACAAGGTGTGAGGTTCAGTAAGTCTCAATGTCCGACCACTGCAGAAGATATAGAGAAAATGAAAGTCATTCCCTATGCTTCAGCCATAGGTTCTATCATGTATGCAATGTTGTGTACCAGACCTGATGTGTGCCTTGCTCTAAGTCTAGAAGGGAGGTACGAAAGTTATCCAGGAGTGGATCACTTGAAGCACCTAAAAAGGACGAAGGATATGTTTCTCGTTTATGGAGGTGACAAAGAGCTCGTCGTAAATGGTTACGTTGATTCAAGCTTTAACACTGATCCGGATGACTCTAAGTCACAAACTGGATACGTATTTTTGTTGAATGGTGGAGCTGTCAGTTGGTGCAGTTCCAAGCAGAGCGTCGTGGCAGGATCTACGTGTGAAGCAGAGTACATAGCTGCTTTGGAAGCAACAAATGAAGGAGTGTGGATGAAGGAGTTCATATCCGATCTAGGTGTAATACCTAGTGCATCGGGTCTAATGAAAATATTTTGTGACAATACTGGAGCAATAGCCTTGGCGAAGGAATCCATGTTTCACAAGAGAACCAAGCACATCAA
This sequence comes from Secale cereale, assembly GCA_902687465.1. Lineage (NCBI taxonomy): Eukaryota > Viridiplantae > Streptophyta > Magnoliopsida > Poales > Poaceae > Secale > Secale cereale. Next base: position 326,673,841 of record LR738713.1, read on the forward strand.
GAGACATTTCAATTCCATCCGCGACCAAGTAAAGGAAGGAGACATAGAAATTTGCAAAATATATACGGATCTGAATCTCGCATACCCCTTGACTAAGCCTCTTCCACGAGCAAAACATTATCAGCACCAAGACTCCATGGGTTTTAGAATCATTACTATGTAATCGGGATTATTGGCTCTAGTGCAAGTGGGAGACTGAATGAAATATGCCCTAAAGGAAATAATAAAGATGTTATTTATATTTCCTTATATATAATGATAAATGTCTTCTATTCATGCTAGAATTGTATTAACCGGAAACTTGATACATGTGTGAATACATAGACAAAACAGAGTGTCCCTAGTATGCCTCTACTTGACTAGCTCGTTAATCAAAGATGGTTGTGTTTACTAACCAAAGACATGTGTTTTCATTTGATCAACGAGATCACATCATTAGGAGAATGATGTGATGGAAAAGACCCATCCGTTAGCTTAGCACAATGATCGTTTAGTTTTATTGCTATTGCTTTCTTCATGAATTATACATGTTCCTCTGACTATGAGATTATTCAACTCCCGAATACTAGAGGAACACCTTGTGTGCTATCAAACGTCACAACATAACTGGGTGATTATAAAGATGCTCTACAGGTGTTTCTGAAAGTGTTTATGGTGTTGGCATAGATCAAGATTAGGATTTGTCACTCTGAGTGTGGGAGAGGTACATCTGGGCCCTCTCGGTAATACACATCACAGTAAGCCTTGCAAGCAAATGACTAATGAGTTAGTCACAAGATGATGCATTACAGAATGAGTAAAGAGACTTGCCGGTAACGAGATTGAACTAGGTATATTGATATCGAGGATCGAATCCCGGGCAAGTAACATACCGATGACAAAGGGAACAACATATGTTGTTAGGAGGTTTGACCGATAAAGATCTTTGTAGAAACTGTATGAGCCAGTATGAGCATCCAGGTTCCGCTATTGGTTATTGACTGGAGATGTGTCTCGGTCATGTCTACATAGTTCTCGACCCCGTAGGGTCCGCACGCTTATTGTCCGATGACGATTTGTATTATGAGTTATGTGTTTTTGATGACCAAAGATTGTTCGGATTCCCAGATGAGATCACGGACATGACGAGGAGTATTGAAATGGTCGAGACATAAAGATTGATATATTGGAATGTTTTATTTGGACGCCGGAAGGGTTCCGAAGTGTATCAGGTATTTTTTGGAGTACCGGGAGGTTACCGGAATCCCCCGGGGAGTCGATGGGCCTTATTGGGTCCTAGTGGAGAAAGAGGGCTGCAAGCAAGCTGAGGGGTGTGCCCCCTAGGCCCAAACCGAATTGGTTTAGGGTTTGGGGGGCCGGTCCCCCTTTCCTTCTCCTCTCATCCTCGTTCCTCCTTCTCCTAGTAGGAATAGGAAAGTGGGGTGCAAACCTACTTGGAGTAGGATTGCCCCCCTTGGGCGTGCGGCTCCCCTAGGTCAGCCTCCTCCTTCCTCCCTCCTTTATATACGTGGGGAGGGGGCACCCCAAAGGCACACCAAAGTTTCTCTTAGCCGTGTGTGGTGCCCCCCCCCTCCATAGTTACACACGTTTGTCATATTGTCATAGTGCCTAGGCGAAGCCCTGTGCAAATCACATCATCAACACCGTCGCCACGCCATCGTGCTGACGGAACTCTCCCTCGTCCCCAACTAGATAAAGAGCTCAAGGAACGTAATCACGCTGAACGTGTGCTGAACACGGAGGTGCCGTACGTTCGGTACTTGGATCGGTTGGATCGTGAAGACGTTCGACTACATCAACCGCGTTACTAAACGCTTCCGCTTTCCGTCTTGAGGGTACATGGACACACTCTCCCCGCTCATTGCTATGCTTCTCCAAGATATATCTTGTGTGATCGTAGGATTTTTTTTAAATACTATGTTCCCCAGCATGTACTAGTATGTACCAAAAACAGGAAGGCATGTCATATTCAAAGGTATAATGTGTAAGCTAAGCAGATGCGATTTAACCAAATAGGAAGCAATACAAGCTAGACATCCGGCTGGAGTGGTGAGCATGATCATCGAGGACCTCAGAGCCTGGTGGGAGGTGGGTTGCTTCGCCACCTTCGTGGCTTTTTAGTTGGCTTCCAGGTGATGGATGTCTGTGCTGGGCTTGTCACTGGCTCGGCTAGTGCCCTGACTAGATATTTGTCTTCTGGTGCTCCTGGGATGGTGGTTCATGTAAAACATAGCTTTCCTTATCTTAATAAAGACCGACTTTGGCCTTTCAAATACAAGCTAGACACCATATGCAACATGCAACCACATATGACACCGCGAAGTTAAAGCAAGCACCTGGGATGGTTGTTCATGGCGAGCGAGGTCATCAACTCCAAAGCTACGTTTACCGTCTCCATCTACTAACACAACACCCTTTATAACAATGTGACGTGTCTTGCCTGTCCGCGAAGAAAACAGGAGCGACCTCTCTCTTTTATGTCGTGCTTCTGTCAAGGCAGAGTCTGAAATACCCATGCATAAAAACACAATAGTGAGAGTATGGGTGAATGTGTGCAGAACTAGTGCACTACAAAAGTAGCAGATTGCAGGTGGCAGAAATATACATGACAAGAAACATATGATAGCTCTACAACATTGCATGGCAAACAAAATTAGATTCTACTCCGTATGATTTTTTAATATATGAGCATAGGGATGGCTGGGAAATGGAGGTACTCCTCCAGCACACCACCACATGTGGTCCTATCAAAATAATAGTCAATTGAAAATAAATAGGTCAGTCGATTTTTTTATGAACCGTCCGATCTATAAGGAACGGGCAGATGATCTTCGTCTACCTCCCGCCAGTCACTGTTGACGCTCTTTCTCAAACCGCCAGCGACCACTGGCCCAGACCCCTCCCTCCACCGCCCCGACCTCCCCTCGACCTCACACCACCGCCGTGCTTGGGAGCGCCCCTGGGCCATCCCTTTAATCCCGGCCGTCCTCCAGATCGGGCGCCAGCAGCTCCTAGGCCCCACACACCCCTAAGGTAAACAGCGAGGCACTGGTTCCCTGGCGTAATAGGCGGACTAGCGCCTGTTACACCGGGGAATGCTTCCTTTAATTGAGAATCAACTGACCAGGAATTGATATCCAAGGGGGCGACGGCCTCTAGCTAAGGTGAAATAGTATATGAGGAGAAAACTTGTGCATCGCTAGTTACTAGGAACATCTAGTATTAGGAAGAAGCGGTCAACTAGCCTCTTCTGTGAGATGAATACCGTGCAAGCAGGCATGTAAGATTTGCACGAACAGGGGAAGAGGACTACCATTTCCGGTTGCCAGTGTTGTGTCTTCCAGATGTCGCGACGATCTTCTTTTTTTATCGGGGGAACCAATGTTTTGGAGGAGGGTGGAGCCTGGGAAGAACCCATGGCCAAATTGTTGACTGTGTTGCGGTGGCCGTCTGTCGGCGGAGGGGAAGAAGATCCGAGGCGGCGAAGGACGGCGTAGCAAGAACAGATCCGGCGCGGTGGACGGTTTCGAAGTTTGAGCGGCAGCGGTGAGGCGCAGGATCGCGTGGTTGAACTGGCTCGGGTACGGCGCACGTCGGTGTCCTGGAGGCAGCTCAGCCTCAGCTTCAACTACTACCCGTGGAGAGCGTTGCGGTTGTGGTTGCGGTGGACGATGATGTCGGGGTATCGGCTCCGGCGTGATGGAGGAGGGCGGCGGTTGATGGGTGGGATGGGGTGGCGGACGGAGGACGCCAGGGTTTCATGGCTAGTGGAGAGGTAGTTTTGGCGCCCACGGAGTACGAATGGGGAATTGGATGGGAGGGCGGGGGAGCTAAAGGGGAACCATGTTTCGGTTTGGGACGCGCTTGTTTTCATTTATTTGTTTTTTTTTGAACAGATGGGACGTGCTTGTTTGAAATTTGGGGAAAGTACAAACTTTGCCCCCTCTTAAATTTCGGACCTACTATGGGTCGAAGGTAGGATGGTAATCCCAGGTGTCCCAAATAGTGTGCGGGAGCAATTTCGGCCGAGTGCATGTGTGTTTAGGCGGCCACGGTGTATGAATGTTTTTTGGACGCGGTTGTGTGGCGTCTAGATGAAGTTACAAACCTACCCCGGTTTAGACCTTTGGACGTCAGACCAGTAGGTTTCACAGGTGGGAGTTAGGAAAGTAATTTCCTCCAACCATACATTGGTCTCACGCGGTTTCGGGCGAGTAGAGGCTCTTTTGGCGCTTTGTTCGAAATTTTGAAATAGAAGCATTCACGTTTAGAGTACTCTTGAAGTCTGAGGATTGACCTAAAAAGACAACGTTAAATTTGACATTGTATGTTTGCAAACCTCATTAAATTAGGCTCTTCTTTTTAAAATTTTGACACTTGAAAATCATGTAACTACGATTATTTTGGCATGGAGGAGGTAAATTTGAATCTATTTGCTAGACGACTATATATGCTATTGTGTACAAAAGCAGAGCAAAGATTGGTGCCCCTATCTTTTAGGTATGATTTACAAATACCATGATCTCGAATTCAAATAATTGAATGGACTTCATGTTGAATTCGAATTTTTTAAAACCACCTTCAGTTGAATTCAAATGTATGTTAGTTCCTAGATAGCTATTTGTAATGCTTATTGTGTAACTTTTGTATGTATAATGTGCTTTACACACACAACATGAACTATACTCACGTTTAAATTCGAATTGCTAAAGCGATGCATTGTCTGGAGTTCAAAACATTGACTCTATGGATCAATTATGTCAAATAATAACATAGACATGCTCAAATTCGATAGAGTATATATGTCTGATGGATCAATGACTGTTCCTTATGCGAATTGCAAATATCATGATCCCATCCTAATATTTGGATACAATTTATATTTTTAATCAATGTGTACATCCCTCTTTTACATGTAGTTTCACTCTCCATAGGCCCCTCCTCAAACACGTGATAACTTCCTCTCGCACACATACGCGCACACAGTGTATATCCATCGGTGGTCTCTCGCACATGCTCACACACTCTCTCCCGAGGCGTCTTTCTCGCACACATGCTCGCGATATCACCCTCCCTCCCTCTCGCAACTATTTACGACTGTTTTCACTAACCTTTATTAGAAGCACTATTCCTCTCACACGTCTCTATACATAGACCTGCCTACGTGTATCCCGCACGCACATTATCTTTAGTCATGTCTCGCATGCATCATCTCCACCTCTCTTCCTAATTGACAAATATGATTCCAGCAGAGCATTCTATAGGACGCCCCTTAAAGTTAGGTTGGATGAATGCTAATATCAGAGATAAGGGGTTACCTTAGTCCAAGGACCTAGGGTTACAAATCCTAGTTAGCTTTGTTAGTGCACACAGAGTCCTTCACGACTCTGGTATATTTGTCTTGTACGATGAGTCCTCCATGGGTATCCCTGAATGCATCACGAGCCGACTAATGTGGCACAGGATGGAACCGACCCAAGGGCCTCATCTCGGCCCACCGGACCTCCCGCAGTGACACACCATCTGCCCCAGGGTCTAGTTATCTTCTCACACACACACATACCAACATAGACACAACAACAATAAAATCTCCTCATGCCTTTATATATCCCCTCCCCCTTGCATGTACACAATCAAGGGCATCTCTCGCCGTGACATCCTATTCGTCTCTCTCTAGACCTCTCTCATTTCTCGTGCTATCTCTCCCACGCCGCCCCCCCTTCGGCCCCTCTATCCATGCCTCTCTCGAATATATACACATACCCTCACTAGACCCTGCCAAATACGTCACCTACACATTCACACATGTTACATCTTTACACATACCCCATTGATCTAAAAAGCCATCTCTTCATGTTTACTTCACATAGAGCATTCCTTTTGAATAAAACCACACAAAGTGTGGCCAAAATTTTATTTTAGAATGTCTACATATATACAACATTACAAAGTTATATGGAGTATGAAAATTAGTTTGCATTGCATGGTGCACCCAGTGATATTTATACCACAATGTTAATTTGTATATTTTTATACTATATATAAAGTTAGTCATAATAAAGAGAAACGAAGAGCATCTCTCTCTCCATCGCACACATCCCCTCTATGCGCCTTTCACGTACGCGCACAAACTATCTCCAGGTCCTCTAAAAGTACACCCCAACACATTCACACATGTTTCATCTTTCTCTCGTGATATATAGAGTGACAATCATTGTATTTGAAGCGAAAGCACGATACGTACATTGGACTTCAGAATCCACTCATTACGGTCACCATTAACGTTTTGTGGTTATTATACAGTCACGGGCTCACTGTATAGCTATGTATTTGTTCAAGACACGACTAGTTGACCAGTTAAACGCTCTACGTGGCACCTCTAGTGTTGCATCACATTATCTCACTACCATTGGGCCCACCTGTCGGTGTGTATAAGAATGAAAAAAAATGATAAAAAATATTGGACGGTGGGTCAAAGTCATGACCGCGGGCACATCGGACAACGTGGCATTGTATTGGTATGCTAACCCGTCTAGTTTTAACAAACATGAGCTGGTGTGGTGATTGTACACACACGCACGGATGCACACGAACTGCATGCATGCAACACTCACACGTACACATCCACGCTACACTCACACGCACACACACGCACGCGTGCACAGAAACTACATGCACGTAACACTCACACGTATACGATACACACGCAGTCATGCACGCACGCTACACTCATCGCACACACGCACGCATGAGGTGGGACCCACAAGGAACATGGTCAGTTTAACGTGTCAACATAGTGCCACGCAGACTATTTGGCCGGTCAACAGAGTGCAATCCAATGCTGAACGGTGAGCAAGTGACCGTATAATCACCGCAAAACGTATATAGTGATCGTAATGAGCGTATTCTGAACTCCGTTGACCGTATTATGATTTTGGCTTGAAATACACTGACCCACTCCACTAGTGTATTTATCTCGTCTCTCGCTCTCTCTGTGGAGCCGAGTAGGCCAACGTGCTAGTGGCTAAATTGGCTAGTACTACTATCATCTACCATGCGGGAAAAATCCCACCCTTGCCTGTTTGTATCGATGGATCGGGTTTGTATCGATGGATCGTGCGAAATAGCAAAACTACAGTAGCACTACAATACAAGTAACTGTTCACTAGGCCGCCGTGTCGTGTACTCCTCCATCACAAGAGTGGAGCACTCGCTTTCATAAATGTTCTAGTCCCTTTCGCCGACATGTGGGACATCAAGCAACCGGGTCCATGTGCCATACCGAATTCACAGTGCAGAGCAGCAGGGGTGAAGCACCCCGATCACGGCGTCGGCGTAGTAATGAGCAATGAGGCGTCAAATCACTAAGCTGCACCTTTACCGCAATTAAGTTGGAGGGACGAAGTGATGCGAAAAAAGGAGTTGGAGGGACGAAGAAACCATCATTTCACTCATTGCTTATTCCGCTTCTCCCTCATCTTCTTCAAGTTAACCATGTGTTGCTTTTGCCGTTGTTTTGCCTCGGCTACTCATAGTGGGGAGTATCATATACTAGTATCATGCGCATAATACAAGTGTATGATACTACTACTTCATAGTTGTACATACTACTAGTATCATAGAGTACTCCAACTTCCTCTATAGTGAATAGTATATTTATTGGCATGCATGACACAAAGTAGTACTATAACATTTAACATGATATGGTGTCTACCTATGTTACTCTAACCCCCTCTCTCTTATTTAATTCTCTGCCACATCAGCATGTTTTCTATTCCTGAGTGCATGTTGCTACCATTACGGCCAGCCTCATGTGGGACGCGGATCGGCTTGGTAAATAACTGACACATGGGACATCATGTTAGCAAACCGCCAGGCCAACGTCCCCTAAATGTAGGAAACCTCCCCCGCCTTCCGCGCGGAAAAATCACCTCGTTTTCACTAATCTTGATATAATTTTTTATATCAATATAATTGAGATTTGTATAGATAGCACACAAGAACAAAACCAATTGGTATGGTTAAGGGCATCCACACTATGTAGCCAAATGTGAAAATAGCTTTTGGCATCGATGGGAACCATTGTAGAGGGTACTACCAAAGCCAAAAAGAGGGAACCGAAGCTCTCTAATTGATTGATTGAAGAAATAGAAAAATACGACCTCTCTCCTATTTCTGTCGTGCTTGGACCCATGTACAGTACGTATAGAGCATAGAGTGTACTCCCCTATCCCTTCTGTCACAAATCACAAAGCAGTGAGGTGTCACATCACAAAGCACGGACGAAGCAACCATCATTTCACTCTTCGCTGACTCTGCTTCTCCATCATCTTCTTCGAGAAACCACCTTACCACACTAAGCTGGACAGACGACGCTATTGTGTAGTACTAGTACATTTACACCTCGTTTGGTTCAAAGGACTTCCTGGATGCAAAGAAGGCGGTTGTCTCGGCTTGCAGGCAGCACTTGCGAACGACTTACCGTGGTCTCCCTCAATGGTATGCTTCGTCGAACGCACTTCGCTAAAGCCACAACGTTCGAGATATCATCGACGTCAACGCAATGAGCAAGGAAGTCAAATAGTTACTACCTCCTTTTTTGTATACAAGGCCAGTATCAAAATCAAAATTTGAAGAATGCCACTAACACTAATCGAGGCAAAATTGATGGTTTTGCCTCATAGTACTAGCAACCAAGGACATTAATATGCCGTTGAATGCATGCGGAAGTGAGAAGGTTGGTTTGCATGGCGCTGTATTAATCAAGCAATAAGGAGTGTGATGGTTAGCTCTTTGGGCGTTGGAGAAAATAATACATTAATTGACACATCAAACGAGGATTTGTATCAATCAATCCCGAAAGGAAGACCCCGCCTTTCTTTTTTAACACAAGTAGTACGTACTTGTATCATGTTTGGGTCTTGGCCTTGCATGGCCATACTTTGCCACACATTTTTGCCAAGCTTGCCTAAAGTTTTTCAAAATGAAAAGGAGGTACACTTGCGCATGGCTGTCGCGGTCGCACTGCACCCTGACACAGTCTCTCCTGCACGCCGCAAACCCAACCAAGGGAATGCACCCTCACTGACACATGGTACCGCATGTGATCAAACCAAACTCAGCCGTCCTATCGCTGACACATAATTTTCGTTCATACAGTTTGTTCATCCAACCGCATGTTGAGGAAGATTCATGCAGCCCATGTGATAGTCTGTTGGGGAAGAAGAAGGGTTAGGAGACGTGGGATATCCATCCAACCGCCTTAAATGGTCGACTAACCCAAATGATGAAAGTCAGGCGACTAGCATAAACATATGTTTTTACATAGCAAAAGATCCCTAAAAACAACATAAATAAAAACTATCACTGCTCGCAGAACAAGACGGCCTCATCGTCTTTTTGGCTGCTGGCGTGAACCAGCCCTAGTTGCCAACGTGTTTCTCCACACCGTGGTTATCCTTGGCCTCCAGCTACTCATTCATGTGGAGCGTGCAGGCGCTCTGCACAGACGCGAGCACCACCCGGTTCACGTCCATGACGTTTGGTTCCGCCTGTAGGAGGACCTCGATGGAAGCGGCATCCGCGCGCTACGCGTCGAGTTGAGCCTCCGCTGCCCGGTTCAAGTCCAGGACGTCCGGCTCCACCTGCAGGAGGGCCTCGATGGCCGGGGCATCCGCGCGCTTCGCGTCGAGTTGAGCCTCTGCCGCCCGGTTCACATCCACGACATCCGGTTCTGCTTGCAGGAGGGCCTCAATGGTAGCGGCATTCGTGCACTCCGCCTCGAGTTGAGCCTCCACCTCCCGGTCCTCCTTTAGGATCGCCAGGTTGAATCGCTGGTCCGCCTGCACCATGGGGTGGCCAGACATCGGCATGAAGTTGACGTCCATCGTGAAATACGCATTGGGGATGTTCTGCGCCGCCACATCCACCACGAACATTGGATCGGTTTCGTCCTCATCGGAGCTTGGCTCCAGAGTACTCGGGGATTGGCCCACCGCTAAGCGATATTGGGAACGGAGGTCTGTGGCACAGACCACCGCCACGATTTCTGCTCGGCACTCCGGTGTCAACATCTTGTAGTACGTGCTCTTGCGGCGCACCATGGCTTTCCAGCGAACTAGGAGACGACTGATGCGGGCTAAGGGATCAAAAGCTGGGGGAATGGGCTGGAAAGGAGGTGTGGTTTTGGGCAGTGGTGAATGGCCAGCAAGTAGCTGTCGTAGGACGAGCAGTGAAGGTTCTGGTGTGAATAGTGGTTCCGGTGACGACTGATCAATCGGTTTTAACTATGGGGAGTTTGCAAAGCCAGACGGCTGGAGCCTGGAGAGTTGTGGGGTGGGATGGGACCAAAGTTTCAGAGTTTCATGTGGTAGACTTCCAGACCTCCCCACCGTTCCTGTCGATGACGAGGCGGTGACTTCGTAAAATCTCAAGATGACTAGCAGGATGCCCGGGCATTGCACAGAACATCATGATGCATTTTTTATGATATCTCGAGAATTTCATCGAAAATGGTATCTTGAGAATTTCATCAAAAAAGATATCTTGAGAAACATGACATCTTGAGAAAGATGACATCTCGAGAAAGAATACCTCGGCACGATGAACCCTCCATGTCTCTCACCGAATGGAACCCGCTTCGTCTTGCGTTTTCGCTCGCTTGTGGGACCGAAGTTGAGAGTAAAGTGACGTCCCTCCCCCTCCCCTGCCCGCGTCATTTATCTATACTAGCAAGATGCCCATGCGTTCCATGGAACATCTAGATACATTTGTATTAGTTTATCTTGTGGGAGAAAAGGATGAACGAGGGAAGGCCTTATTTGCAAATGTGGAGAGGCGTGTGGGAATCTTTTTGCAAAATTGCCATTGTTTCCTTCCTATCCGTCAGATATAGATCGGATGGCCTATATTGCAGGATGGTAGGCACACAATCATCACCAACTCTACTCTTATAAAAAACAGAGTTGGTGATGATGGTATGTCTGACATCCTGCAATATAGGCCGTCCGGTTTATATCTGACGGATAGGAAGGAAACTATGACAATTTTTGCAAAAAGATACTCGCACTCGTCTCCACATTTGGAGATAAGGCCTTCCCTCGTTCATCCTTATCTCCCACAGGATAAACTACTCATATAAATACATCTTGATGTTCCGTGCAACACACGGGCATCTTGCTAGCACTACTAGAAGAGAGAGAGGTGAGAGGTCGGCCGGGTGTTACTAGTTGTATACTACCAGTACTATGAGCACTGCATACTCTACTGCAGATGTTGTACTACTACTTCTACTTCTACTTCTACTACTATTGGACAGGGAGCTTAAAAAGTTACTATTGGACTGGCTATACGTGGAGAAATCCTAGTAGGAAGAGCATGCGCGAGAACAAGCATTCACGTGTTTGAAAAAAAAATGGAAACCATTTCTGTTTGAATACAAATCTCGGAGTACGTACGAATCTAACAATATTGATTGGGCGTTCTTGAATGTTGATACCTTTTCTGTAAGTTTGACCAAAGTAGAGATACTTTGACTACACATATAACTTATATGTAAACTAGAAAGTATCAGAGGGAGTATATTGTACTACGTTCAAAAGCAAAACGAAGATTGAATACCCTTTATATATGATTTGCTGATGGTATGATCACCGGTTCAAAATTTTGAATCCGCCTTAGGTATCACACATGCACCCACTCATTCTCTCTCAGTTTCATCTCGGGGTCTCTCTATCTTCTCTCTCTCTCTCTCTCTCTCTCTCTCTCTCTCTCTCTCTCTCTCTCTCGCACACGCACATACCACCTCTCTTCCTCTTTGTGCTTGTTAAACCTAATTGTATCTCACTCATCGTCAAGTCGCTCTTCAACACAAGCCGAGGTCACTCTACCATGCATTAAATTTGGCTGGGAAAACAGGGAAACCAACATGTGGGGCACACCTGTCGGGATGACGTGGCGCAGACTAGTCCAATGGAGGAGCTGGCACATGACCTCCTCGCCACCGGCAACCGTTCATGTAAGTCGTGGGGGCCAGCAACGTGGCGCAGCTCCTGCACCGCCTCTAGACACAGCAACCGCGATGAGCGACACGCTCAACGTCGTTGCACACACTTGGCTTCAGGGTGACGAGGGTGGCGCTACCGCTGTGGCATGACAAGCAGATCAACACCTGGCTCGTCAAGGATGCATGGGGCTTTCGAGTGCGCGCGCACTATGACGCGTCCACGAAGTGTTCTAGCGCGACCAACTGCATCCCCAGGACCTTTTTTGCTGGGTCGTCTTTGCTTTTCAATGACATGTGGGGATCACATGTGAGCAAATGGTATCTCCAACGTTGCCACGACCACAGCTGACTACCCTGGCACACCAAAAACCCTCGTCCCTCGCACTATCGCACGGTGCGTTCCTAGCCGGCGCCAGCTGCCCGCATTCATGCCGTCCATTCGTATGTCGTATTTAAGAGGCTCGGTGCCTGATGAACCAACTCCGGTGATTTAATGACGCACCCGGACTCTTGGCCTCACCGAAATGCGCTACTTAAAGCATCGACGCCCAACTAAACTCCACACCATAGCGCATTGTCCTGCTAGTGCACCTCCGCCATGACCGTGAGCGCGAACGCTCTGCGGGAGAGCTTATATTCGGGGATGAAGCTCGAGGTCGCCGCCCTCGCTCAAGTCGCTGCTCGCAACGCAATAGCGGTGTAGCCGAACCCGGACGCGACCGCACAAGCGGTGGCCATGCTGGCGTCCGGCGATGGGAGCACCATCAGCCACGTGTCCTACATGCCGCCGTCCAACGTTCGGTGGCGCATGTGGCAGGTGAAGCGACGGACCATCCATGTCCATCATCATTGACCTGACATTCTCAGGGACTCCTCTGAGGATGAGTTGGGCATGGGAGGCGGCAGGGAATGCTATGCCAACTGGCCGGTTCGTCTCCCGTGTTCTACTGTTCCTCGCCGGAGACCGCACCTTCACTTCACGGGTCTTGAACCCCGCCCTCGTACATGAAGATCGCAGATGGAGGGCGTCGGTCACCACCGTAGAATAGAATTAGTGCCGGGTTTCTTTTATTTTTCTGTCCTGTAAAAGTTCGAAATATAATGAAAATCTGCCGTGTTTGCATGAATCCCGTCCAGCGTATATGAACTTTCACAATAATAGTAAGATAAATTGTAGGAGTATGAAAATATATGAAATGATGATTCGTTTTTGTGTGTATAAACTTAGAAGGTTTGACTCAAGACAGAGCTAACATGTGAAGTAAATAAACACATAGGGTCTACATACACAATTTATCTTAGGCACTCCAATAGTACGTCCACTGCACATTCCACTACTGGAAAATAGGCTACTAATGGCGCACCTATTTTGGCTATTAATGGCGCACTATAGGTGTGCCATTACTATACCTAGAAGTGCGCCATTACTATCTGACTTAGTAATGACGCACCACATAGAAGTGCGCCATTACTAACAATTTCTTTTCAAAAAAAATTCAGAAGTTTTGTTTTCCAAAAAAAATCAATTTCTTTTTCAGATTTTTTTTCAGTTTTTTCTTAATCTCGGGTCACTATGGCTTAATCTCGGGTCAATATGCTTAATCTCAAGTCAAATCGCACTCCGTGGTCAAACTTCCTGGAAGGTCACCCATCCTCACACTACTCCAGCCCCAGCACGCTTAACTTCTCAGTTCTATCCAACCCCAGCACTAGCTCACTTAACAGGCACTTGTTGATATATCTATCATACCAATCCTATTAAACCTTGTTGATGTCTAGGACTTTGTTCATGTTCATGAGTGTGATGAAATTTTGAAAAAATATTTCAAACTTCCCGGTCATATTACGTATCATATTTTGAACATTTTTTCCAACAAAAAAAATCAAAACCAATTTTTGTTTCTGTTACTAGTGGCGCACCTTGCAAATGGTGCGCCATTACTAAGTTTTTTTTTCATTTTCCCCCCTCTAGATCTTAAAAGCCCCGTATCTTTTATTCTGTTAGGTTTTTGGGGATTCTAAAAATCTTCAACAGGGTTCTCCCTAGTTGAATTCAGATGTAACTTTTCGAGTAGATGATTTTTCATATAAAAAACTTTTTAATCCGAGTTCGTATGCAAAAGTTATGCCCAATTTACTAAATTCCAAAGAGATTTTGCAAATAAAGTCGAAATTCATATTTGTAAATTTCCCAACAACTAGACCACATATCACATGGGAAACTTATTTTCTTTTATTTTTTTGACATTTCCATCATTTTCTTTTATTTTTTCTAAAACTGAAAAGGCAGTCCACTGGGGGTGCATTTGGTGAAATTTTCGGCCACCTAGAAAGTTAGTAATGGCGCACCTTCACAAAGTGCACCATTACTATGTGTAAGACTTGATCAAGCCTTGGTCAAAGTTAGTAATGGAGCACTTTGTATAGGTGCGCCATTACTTAGTTCGACATAGTAATGGCGCACCTATGCAAAGTGCGCCATTACTAAGTTTGACCAAGGTTTGACCTAGTCATACACATAGTTATGGCGCACTTTGTAAAGGTGCGCCATTACTATGTCAACTTAGTAATGGCACACCTATACAAAGTGCGCCATTACTATGTGTATGACTGATTCAAACCTTGGTCAAACTTAGTAATGGCGCACTTTTCACCTGGTGCGCCATTACTGTTTTGGTTACTAATGGCGTACCTACACATGATGCGCCATTACTATTTAGTAATGGCGCACCACATGTATAGTGCGTCATTAGTGTCCATATTGGCTATAGCTGTTTTTCTAGTAGTGTTCACGCATTTCACATATCTCTACATCTACGGGAACATACGGAAGGGTTAACGTATATTGCCTCTCTCTCCCCCCTGATTATCATGGTGACGGCCCCCCAATCTCCAATCCACAGCTCACACGTATCACATTACGTTAACTACGTAATTGGGATTACGTAGGTGTAGCATTACTCATCCTAAAAACCCAACCAAGCCAACCTCCCAGCATATCGCGCGGGAAAAGACCCGGCTGCGCGTTTTAGTCGAGATTACCGGATTACTAGTAGTAGTATCGATGGATCGCGCGAAGCACTAAATTTAAAAGGAAAAAATGCGGCACACTCACAGCACGCTTGTCGCGGTCGCATTATACCCCTCACACGGTCGATCCTGCACACGGCTCACGCAAACGGAACATGCTTTGGCTTGCCTCTTCACTGACACGTGGGATTGCACTTGGAGAAACCGACCATGCGCCAAACTCCCCCGCCCACCGCGCGAAAATCCACCCAAAAATTTCCCCCCAAATCCCAAATTCAACCGCCCTTCGGCCAACTAGCCAATAATATTCCCCAAAGCCCCTCCCCCCGCCCCCCTCCACTCCATTCGCTCCACCAAAGCCGCACTCCTCGCCACGCTAATACGTCGGCACCGCGGTTCGTCGAGGGGACGCACGGCGATCCTCTGGCTCCCACAGTACGCTCGTGTAGATTGTCATCCTCTAGCCGCGCCGCCACCGCTAGCGACATCCTTGTGGAGACGCACGACGGTCAGCTTCTCCCATGGTATGTGCATTCTAGACTGAGGCCCCGTGCATGTCGGAGTAGCGCAGAATGTTAGCTGATAGACGCTGTTAATCTCACTATTTGCCAAAGTAGTTTACAATCAATATGCTCTACTTAAGAAGCTTCCTTGCCCTGTCCTGCACTCAATCTTCTTAGCTGAGATGGCATGACACTCCTGATTAGTTGCTAAAATATCCTGCCATATATTTATTGTGACATAGATTGCTGATCTGTTAGGTGAAATAGTTCTACATTGTTTTATACTCGATCTTTGTTGCTGAGATGGCCTTCGATGGCTGTGTGCTCGGCCTCATTGACTGCTGAAACAGCCTGCCATAATTTAGCACTCAAATATGTTTGCTTAAGTAGCTATACATATATTTTGTTACTTAGATTTGCTTGTCCAAATATCTTGCCATAGCTTTAGACATCGACCTAGGTATTTTTTTCCAGACTTAATAAAAAAAAATATATGTTTTTCCTGTAATATCTAGTAGAAGAACTAATTTGTATGTCTAACAGGTGGACATGACTTGGACAACTTCTGCTCGAAGATTCTCCGCTGCATATGTCGAGGGGGTTGAAAACTTCATGAACTTTATCAGAGCTGAGTACAGTGGTCCAAAATCAGATGTGCAATGCCGATGTAGCAGTTGTATGAATTCAGTTACAAAACCCAAGTCAACTGTGCAAAATCATCTACACTTGTATGGGATGTCAGTCACATATACTTGGTGGGTTCATCATGGTGAAGCTGTGAACGTCAATGAAACTAACTATGTGGAAGAAGCAGATCACCAATCCTGATCTGCCTGAGGCTCAGGTGGAAGAGGAGGAGGAGGTGGTGGAGGAGCCAGTGAGTTTGACCAACATTGAAACAATGCTACGAAATGCACGTGCATTTCGTGAACTTTCACCTGCACAAGAAAAATGGTGGGACCGCATGTTGGAACATTGCAACGTGGTTGTCACCCTAGGAAATAAGTTGTTTGTATTCTCATCTATGGTCACCTTTCTTCAGGTGAAGACATCTGAGCAGATGACCAACAAATCATTCGATAAGATGTTGGCTGCTTTCCGCAAATCTTTCCCAGCTACGTCTGAGCTGCCACACACCTAAAATAAAATGAAGAATTTACTTCATGCAGTTGGAATTAGATACGATATGATCCATGTTTGTAAGAATAATTGTGTTCTGTTCTGGAAGGATTATGCCAACTTAAGTGAATGCCCAAAGTGCAAATCATCAAGATGGAAAGATGGCGATGATGTGAAGAGGATTCCTCGTAGTGTTCAGAGACATTTTCCAATTATACCAAAATTGCAGAGGTTGTTACATGATGCTGAAACAAGGGACAGTGTACTGTGGCATTCTAGGAACCAGGAGTACAGAGATTAGAATGTAATGAGCCATCCATCTCATGGTAGTGACTAGAAAATCTTCAATCAGAAACACAACGAGTTTGCTGCTGACCCAAGAAACATGAGACTTGGCTTAGCTACAAATGGATTTAACCCATTTGGCCACCAGAGCGCCACATATAGCATGTGGCTAGTGCTTGTTATCCCTTAAAATATGCCACCAAATCTCTTCACCAAGGAATCAAACTACATGATGGCCTTGCTCATCCCAGGTCCAAAAAGTCCTGGAAATGATTTTGATTTATTCATGGATCCTCTTGTGAAGGAACTTCAACAGCTATGGAGGGGTGTTCTCACTCGAGACCGATATAGCACCCCACCAGCTGATTTCTTTCTGCGTGATGTTATAATTTGGTGCATCCATGATTATCAGGCTTTGGGCACTATGTCAAGGCGAACAACACATGGTTACAATGGATGTGTTCGCTTTGACAGGAATCCGGTATCATACGCAATACTTAGCAAGATCTGTTACATTGGACACCGACGTTTCCTTGCCAAGGATAAGTCGTGTCCTACAAAATACTGAAGATATATGTTCAATGCAAAGCATGAAAACCGTGATGCGCCAAAGAAGGTCACCGCCGATGAGTTGCAAGTGGAATTAGAGAAGGTCAGGCATATTACACCAGGAAACCATCCTGATAATGGTAGCGGGAAAAGGAAGTGTGGCAAGACAGAAGAGAGATTATTATTTACCCGCAGGTCCACTTTGTGGGACTTGGAGTACTGGAAAGATTTGGATCTGCGGCATAATCTTGATGTGATGCACATCGAGAAAAATATATGTGGCAGCATTATCGGCACACTTCTTAATATTGAAGGCAAGATGAAAGATACCTTAAAATCTAGGATTGATTTGACATACCTGGGTATCAGAATGGATTTGCAGGTGGAAGATGAAGGTAAACCACGGGATATGGCACCAGCTGTGTATGTCTTGGACAAGGTAAAAAGAAAAGAATTCTGCGAGGTCCTGTCACGTGTGAGATTCCCACATGGATTTGCTTCCAACCCTTAAAGGAGAGTCAATGCACATCAAAACAAGGTACAAGGGCTGAAAACTCATGACTGCCACGTCCAACTTCAAATGGTTTTACCTATTATCCTTAGAGGATTGGGCCGCCCTGACTTGTACAGAGCAGTTGCAGAGTTGGGACAATTCTTCAGGGAACTATGCAGTAGAAATATCAGGATAGATGCTTTGGAGTGTCTTAGAGACAAGATACCAACTATCCTATGCAACCTTGAGAAGATATATCCTCTAGCCTTCTTTGATGCGATGGTGCATTTGGTTGTTCATCTACCTTATGAGGCACCATTTAGAGGTGCAGTACAGTCTGGCTGGATGTACCCTATTGAATGGCGGCTAGGCACTTTCAAGGGTTATGTTAGTAACAGAGCTAGACCCGAGGGTTCCATTGCGGAGCCCTACATTGCTATAGAAGCGTTGACATTCTGCTCAAAATACATTGAAACACCTGATCAGCTTAGCAAAGAGGCGAGTGAAGACAATCCCGAGCTCAATGTTTTCGATTGTTCTGTTCGAGTTACACGAAGAAGCAACAAGGCGACATACCTAAAGATTTGGACAAAATAGTTTGGTATGTGTTGAATAACTGCCCTGAGATTCTACCTTCTATCGAGTTAGTGCTAAGTACACTACAAAAAAAAGACACATCCGTGACATTTTGGTCCGAACGAAACTTTTTTCTCTCATACTTATGACACTTCTATGACAATAATTGTGACAAAACACGATATCATCATAGATTTGGTGGGGTCCTACTTATATGATAAAAAATCATGACAGAAAATGGGCTTTTCGTCTTGGGAGGGCCGGAGACGCAGCTGCATGACATTCTTTGGGTCGTCCATGACGGAAAAAACCGTGGTAGAAGCGAGGGCGAGGATAATATCGGGGTGTTCCCGGTTACGGTCGGTGGTCGGGGCTGAGCGATGCGCGTTTCTCTCGTACACGCACGCGCGTGGGTGCGAGACATTGGGCTCTAACTGAACCCGAGCGAGGCGTTGGGCTCTAACCGAACCCGAGCGATTGCACTGCAGGCTACGCGTTACTGAACCCGAGCGATCGATCGATGGCTGTTAACTGAACCCGATCGAGCGATTCCTTCCCTACTGCTGCTAACTTAAGCCGATCGATGCTATTTCTGCATGAACAGCGAGCGTTGCTGGGGGGTTTGATGAACAGTTTTCGGTGGGGGTGGCTGAACAGGACCCCGTCATGTTGCCTCTGCATGAACAGGACCCCGTTTGATCGAGCCGGTTGGGGCTGCATGAACAGAACCCTGTGGAGGGCTGCATGAACAGGACCACCCCTTGGAGGGCTGCATGAACAGTAGCCCATGGAGGCTGGAGGGGGTCGACGGTGGTGATGAACAGTATCCCGTGGAGTCCCGTTTTGCGGTACGCCACACCCCTCCCGATGAACAGGACCCCCGTTTCGACCGTAGCTCTCCAACACAAGTCTGTTTCCTTCGTTTTGCGGTACGCCACACCCCTCCCGATCAACAGGACCTCCGTTTCGACCGTAGCGCTCCAACACAAGTCTGTTTCCTCCGTTTTGCAATACGCCACACCCCTCCCGATCAACAGGACCCCCATTTCGACCATAGGAGGTCTGTTTCCTCCGTTTTGCGGTATGCCAGACCCCTCCCGATGAACAGATTCCCGTTTCGAACGTGGCCGGTCGAACACAAGGTCGTTTCCTTCGTTCTGTGGTACGCCACGCCTCTTTTCCATTGGCTGTTCCGTCCAAGCCCTCCCGATGAACACGACGACATATTTCGTTTAGACCCAGCCGGTTGGCTCCCCATGAACACGACGATGACGTTGTTTCATCGTTCCGACCCAGCCACCTACACGAGCCCTGGACGTACGTACGCGTGAGTAGGAGTTCGAGACCCCGCACGTATGTACGTACGTGGTCGTATTTACTTTCTTGCACCCTGGCCGCTGTACGTACGTGTACATGCTATGTGCGCGCCTCTGCTACGACACGTGCACGCCTCTACATCGACCAGTATGTACGTACACATTCGCGACCAGAATGACAATGCTACGTACGCTTCGACTAGGTGGGTCCCAGCAGTCAGGGGGGCGAATCTTTTTTTTTTTGCCCGGACGCACTTCCTTGCATGCGAAGATGTAGCTGGTGGGTTCTAGCAGTCAGGGGGCAACATTTTTTTGCGAAATACGGTGGCCCGTCCGGTGGGTCCCCGCTATCAGGTGGAGGTATAATTATTTTGTGCGTAATGAGGCACTTCCTTGCTGCGGCTGTGGACCCAGCTGTCAGCCTCTCCACATACAGTCCACGTCCGATGAAGTCGTCCCTTGACCACGTTGACCACACCGCGCCGAGAGCACCAGGGCGGTGGACGACAGCGAGGCCTAGGAAGGGGACGACGCGGAGAAGGGGAAGATGTGACAGTGGATGCCCACGCGTAGAGGAGTACGAGGGTTCACTGATTCGCTCCGGTGTGAGGCTACCGTCGCCGCAGAATAACAGGGGGTGTGGGTGAGTAGAGGGATGGCTTGGCCAGCGGTGGGAATAGTAGGGGGCGGTGAGGCCTCCGCGGCAGCACAGCCGGCCATGGGAGGCAGGAGCATGCGGCATGACCGGCGCTGCTTTGGGCGGTTGGAGCAACAAGACCAGAGGTTGAAGAAGCACTATGGCCGTTGGATGGACATTGTACGGTCATTGGAGCTAGAATCGTTCATATTGACTAAGTTGACAAAGCACACCTTCCCCGTCAACTTAGTAGGCCCACAAGTCAGCCTCCCACCAAGGTGAGTTCCAACCAGCAGGGGGAGTATTCATTTTTTTGCGCGTAATAAGGAGGCACTTCCGGTGGGTCCGAGTTGACAGCGGGGGGAACGTTTTTTCGCGCAATACGGTGGCCCGTCGGGTGGGTCCCAGCAGTCAGGGGGAACTTTTTTCGCCAAATACGGTGGCCCGTCCAGTGGGTCCCGGCTATCAGGTGGAGGAATAATTATTTTCCGCGTAATAAGGAGGCATTTCCTTGCGGCTGCCGTGGACCCAATTGTCAGCCTCTCCACGTACAGTGCTCTTCCGATGGAAGTCGTTCCTTGACCATGTTGACCACACCGCGCCGAGAGCACCAGGGCGGTGGACGACGGTGAGGCCTAGGAAGGGGACGACACGGAGCCGGGGAAGACGCGGTAGTGGAAGACTGTGCGGAGAGGAGTACGATGGTTCACTGGTTTGGCTGCAGTGTGAGGCTGCCGTCGCCGTAGGGCCTGGCCAGCGGCGGGAATAGTAGGGGGTGGCGAGGCCTCCGCAGCATCGCAGCCGGCCACGGGAGGCAGGACCATGAGGCACGACCGGCGCTGGTTTGGGCGGCTGGAGCAAGAAGACCAGAGGTTGAAGAAGCACTACGGCCGTTGGATGGACATCGTACGGTCAATGGAGCTAGAATCGTGCATATTGACTAAGTTGACAACGCCCTCCGTCCCCGTCATCTTAGTAGGCCCACAAGTCAGCCTCCCACTATACTGGGTCCCAGCTAGCAGGGGGTATTCATTTTTTTGTGCGTAATAAGGAGGCACTTCCGGTGGGTCCGAGCTGACAGCGGGGGGAATGCTTTTTTCGCGAAATACGGTGGCCCGTCCGGTTTGTCCCAGCAGTCAGGGGAAACATGTTTTTTTGCCAAATACGATGGCCCATCCGGTGGGTCCCCGCTGTTAGGTGGAGGTATAATTATTTTCTGCGTAATAAGGAGGCACTTCCTTGCGGCTGCCATGGACCCAGCTGTCAGCCTCTCCATGTACAGTACTCTTCCGATGGAAGTCGGTCGTTGACCAGATTGACCACGCCGCGTCGAGAGCACCAGGGCGGTGGACAAGGCGAGGCCTAGGAAGGGAACGACACGGAGGCAGGGAAGACTCCGCAGTTGTTTCCCACACGGAGGGGGGTACGACTATACGTGAGAATAACAACAGGTGTGGGTGAGTAGAGGGATGGCTAGACCAGCGATGGGAGTACCTTGGGGCGGTGAGTCCTGCGCGGCAGCACAGCCAGGCGCGGGGATGAGGGAGCAGGCAGTCCCGCCGGCGCTTGTTTGAGCGGCTGGAGCAGGAAGAGCAGAGATTGAAGAAGCACGACGGCCGTTGGATGGACATCCAACAGTCACTGCTTGTGCGTCAACCTTTTTTTAAGGAAGGCCTCAAATAGGTGGAAAACAACATACAACCCATCTGCCATTATTTCTAATAATTTACAGCCCATTTGCTAATTCTTAAGGGTTTTTTTGGTGCCCATATACTTTTTGTTAGCATTACAGCCCATATTGTGGCCACGGTTAAAAAAATATACGAAATTTTGCATATTTCGGTGCGGTCCGAACTGTATTTAATCCTGAAATTTTGAGTCACATTCAAACTGATTTTAAAAATAAATGCATATCAATATAAAATCCAACAAATTATCCACACATAAAAATCAATGCAATTTAAAATCTCGAAATGAAAAAAATTATTTGAAACTAATTGTCGATTTGATGTGTTTTAAAAATGTACAGCCCATTTCTCATTACTCATAAGCCATTTTCTCGGCCAGCCGAATGAAGCTCTCCTCGTCTGGAAAGATTTGTAGCCCAATAGGCCTGACAAAGCGACTTATTTGGCAAATCACAAAAAAACTAGGTTGTGGCCATGGACCCAGCCGTCAGCCTCTCCATGTAAAGTACTCATCCGATGGAAGTCGGTCATGGACCAGATTGACCACGCCGCGCCGAGAGCACCAAGGCGGTGGATGACGGCGAGGCCTAGGAAGGGGACGACGCGGAGCCGAGGAAGACGCGGCAGTGGATGCTCACTTGGAGAGGAGTACGAGGGTTCACTGGTTCGGCTGCGGTGTGAGGTTGCCATCGCCGTAGAATAACACGGGGTGTGGGTGAGTTGAGGGATGCCCTGGCCTGCGGTAGGAGTAGTAGGGGGCGGTGAGGCCTGAGCGGCATCACAGCCGGCCACGGGAGGCAGGAGCACGCGACACAACCGGCGTTGGTTTGGGCGGCTGGAGCAAGAAGACGAGAGGTTGAAGAAGCACTACTGCCGTTGGATGAACATCGTACGGTAACTGGAGCTAGAATCGTTCATATTGACTAAGTTGACAAAGCCCTCCGTCTCTGTCAACTCGGTAGGCCCACAAGTCATCCTCCCACGATGCTGGGTTCCAGCTGGCAGGGGTAGTATTCATTTTTTGTGCGTAATAAGGAGGCACTTCCTTGCGTGCGAAGATAGCTAGTGGGTCCGACCTGTCAGCGGGGGGCACGTTTTTTTCGCGAAATACAGAGGCCCTTCCAGTGGGTCCTAGATGTCAGGTGGAGGAATCAAAGACTTGAGAAGGCGTACAGAACAAGCTAGTGTACCAGTAAAGAGACGTTGCTGAGTTTTAGAAAAAAGAGAGACATGCTCCTGTAGTTGGTTCGAATCCAAACCTAGACTATGACTATATATGGTGCTATGCTACTCTGCAAGTAATGAAACTGACATATCCAACGTTCGCTTCTCCTCTTCTCTACTTACTCTGCCTAGCATCAGAAGCTCTCGCCGCAGCAACCATGTCCGCTGGCTGCTCGTCCACCTGTTCTTCAGCAGGCAACAACCAAATATCCGCCAAGTCGCCACCCGTACCATCGCCTGTGGGTCTCATCACACCCCCGCCGGCATGCGCACCGCAGCCGGTTGCTCATCGCAACCCGCCGCCGTTGGTGTGGTGCCACTGCTGCAATTCACGCAAAGTCATACGTCGCGTCTCAACCACAAGCCTCAACCCTGGCGGGGTCTTCTACAAATGCCGAATCATGGGGTCATAATATGTTTAATTGTTGCTCTACCGCTTTCAGTTGCTGATTTTTTTAATAGTTTGGTTGATGATCTTCCAATTTGATTCGTGCAGAAAAGGGAAGATTCATGTGATTTGTATTTCTGGGAAGTTGCTAATGTGGGGGAGTGCAACTACGCTGATTATTTGGTTAGCCGAGGAATCCCAATACCAGCAGGTTGGGGTGTTGGACAAGTAACTAAAGGAACGGCAGAAGAGGAAGATGCTGAGTAGAAGGTTAAAGATGCAGTTCCTCTGATCATGGCCAAGCAATAGCTGTTGAACGGCCTTGACAGCAATGAGGAGATGAAAGAGCTTGTGAAGATAATGGGCGAAATCGATGTGCTCTGTAGGATGATTGTCTCTTTATTTGCAGTGTATGTAGCACTCGTGATGTATTCAATGGCTATGACATGAGCATTTTGCTGAAACTAGTAATGAATGAAACCTGTGTAGCAGGCTGGGCGTAGTGTTGTGAACATCCACTGATTTCTATTAATGGAAATCAGGGGGTATCCCCTTTTTCTCATAAATAAATAAATAGCGGAGGCCCTTTTGGTAATAAATAGTTTAGCAGAGGCCCTGTCGGGTCAGCTTTGTTCTCATTCGAAGACGTCGAGCAAATTGCAATCCAAAATCAAACTATGTCATCAAATTCAAGTTTCACAGCCAAATATGAGTACAACTAAGCAACAATGTCATCATGTTTTAGTTATCACACAATCACCAAACTCAAATTAGCATACATAACAAGTGATGTTCTCACAGGAAAATACTAAACAACATGTTCATCAGGTTTTAGTTGTCATAGCAAACACGATTTCACATAGTAGATAAAAAACCGTCTTTTGACAGGCAAATACGACAAAAGCAATGTAATCATCATCCGCAGCAGCAGCGTCAACATCTTCGCCATGTGTATCAGTCTGAACCGTAATTCCCCACGGTGTCATCTTCTTCTTCGTCCTCAACGTCCTCGAACGTTGGCTTCTTCTTGATCAACTCTTGTATGTCCACAACACGACAGGCAATCTTTTCGCCGGCGTCATTGACGTGATGGTTCTCAAAGATATTAGGAACATTTGTGTTGTCTTGTACATCAGGAGCAGTGTAAGCATCATCTTGTTGTGCAACTTCATTAAAGGAATTCCTCTGCTCAAACCTTTGCAATACTCTCTAGTCATCGCTACATGCAAATGTGTCTTCCAAGAAAAATATCTGTGTTGCTTGATTTGCCAAAATAAAAGGCTCGTTGGTCTGGTACGCCGCCTTGACATCGATGGATTTGAAATAATCATCAGCTCTAGGTTTTGCGATCCTGGAAAACATGTTATACCAACGACAGCACAACAGAACCACACACCGATGATCCTCGAAACTGGAGATATACTACAACTGAACAATGTTTGTTATGTTAGCATACATTTCAGTTTTCTCTTGGTCATACGTATCCGTGCTCATTATGGCACTATTTTGTGTCTTCCTGCCTTCGTCTCGTGCAAGGGTGTTGTAGCGCACATCTCCAACAACGCAAGATTCATAATGTCTTACCCGAGTATCAGGACCCATTGCTGGTGAGTAAAGGGCATCATCAACTACCTGCCCATCCTCCCGCATCTTTTTAACCTATGGTTAGAAAATAGACGAGCTGATCATCTTATGTACTCAATATATTAAAAAAACTGACAGTGCAATTCAAAAGCTTACATGGCTCTTGAACCATTTCGCAAATCCTGCCATAACCAATTTGTCAATGTTTCTTGGATTTTGCGGCAGTAACTCCTTTTTGTAGATGCTGCACAACATAGTGATCGCGTCAAACATCTAAATATATAAGAATGTGCTGCAAGTTTAGTAGATTATGATGTATAAGCTGCAGTACTTAGCACTTACTTGATATAAGGTAGTATCTCAGGACTGTTATTCAACACATACCGAACCATTTTGTCCAAATCTTTAGGTTTGTCCTCTTGTCGACTCTTCCCTGTAACTCGAACAGAATAATCGAAAACATTGAGCCCGGGATTGTCTTCATCCACCTCTTTGCTAAGCTGATCAACTATTTCAATGTATTTTGAGCAGAATGTCAACGCTTCTGTAGCAATGTAGGCCTCTGCAATGGAACCCTCGGGTCTAGCTCTGTTCCTAACATAGCCCTTGAAAGTGCCTAGCCGCCTTTCAATAGGGTACATCCAGCCATACTGTACTAGACCTCTAAGTAGTGCCTCATCAGGTAGATGAACGGCCAAATGCACCATCATATCAAAGAAGGATGGAGGATATATCTTCTCAAGGTCGCATAGGATAGTTGGTATCATGTCTCTAAGACGCTCCAAAGCATCTATCCTGATATTTCTACTGCAGAGTTCCCTGTAGAATTGTCCCAACTCTACAACTGCTCTGTATAAGTCAGGGCGGCCAATCCTCTAAGGATAACAGGTAAAACCCTTTGAAGTAGGACGTGACAGTCCTGAGTTTTCAACCCTTGTACCTTGTTTCCATCTGCACCGACTCTCCTTTCAGGGTTGGAAGCAAATCCATGTGGGAATCTCACACGTGAGAGGACCTCGCAGAATTCTTTTATTTTTACCTTGTCCAAGTCGTACACAGCTGGTGCCATATCCCGTGGTTTACCTTCATCTTGCACCTGCAAATCCTCTCTGATACCCAGGTGTGTCAAATCAATCCTAGATTTTAAGGTATCTTTCGTCTTGCCTTCAATATTAAGAAGTGTGCCGATAATGTTGTCACATATATTTTTCTCGATGTGCATCACATCAAGAATATGCCGCAGATCCAAATCTTTCCAATACTCCAAGTCCCACAAAGTGGACCTGCCGGTAAACAATAATCTCGCTTCTGCCCTGCCATACTTCCTTTTCCCGCTACCATTATCAGGATGGTTTCCTGGTGTAATATGCCTGACCTTCTCTAATTCCACTTGCAACTCATCGGCGGTGAGCCTCTTTGGCGCATCACGGTTTTCATGCTTTGCATTGAACACATGTCTTTGGTATTTTCTAGGATGTGTCATTTGCCCTAACATAGTGCCCAAAGCCGGATAATCATGGATGCACCAAATTATAACAGCACGCAGAAAGAAATCAGTGGGTGGGCTGCTATATAGGTCTCAAGTGAGAACACCCCTCCAAAGCTGTTGAAGTTCCTCCACAAGAGGCTCCATGAACAAATCAAAATCCTTTCCAGGACTTTTTGGACCTGGGATGAGCAAGGCCATCATGTAGTTTGATTCTTGGTGAAGACATTTGGAGGCATGTTGTAAGGGATAACAAGCACTGGCCACATGCTATATGTGGCGCTCTGGTGGCCAAATGGGTTAAATCCATCTGAAGCTATGCCAAGTCTAATGTTTCTCTGGTCAGCAGCAAACTTTTTGTGCTTCTGATTGAAGCTTTTCAACTCACTACCATGTGATGGATGGTTCATTACATTCTGATCTCTGTACTCCTGGTTCCTAGAATGCCACAGTACATCCTCTCTTGTTTTAGCATCATGAAACAACCTCTGCAATCTTGGTGTAATTGGAAAATGTCTCAGAACATTATGAGGAATCTTCTTCACAGCATCGCCATCTTTCCATCTTGATGATTTGCATTTCGGGCATTCACTTAAGTTGGCATAATCCTTCCGGAACAGAACACAATTATTCTTACAAACATGGATTATATCATATCCAATTCCAATTACACGAAGGAAATTCTTCATTTTACTGTAGGTGTGTGCCAGCTCAGACGCATCTGGGAAAGCTTTGCGGAAAGCAGCCAACATCGCATCGAATGATTTGTTGGCCATCCGCTCAGATGTCTTCACCTGAAGAAAGGTGACCATAGTTGAGAATACTGACAGCTTATTTCCTGGGGTGACAACCACGTTGCATTGTTCCAACATGCACGCCCACCGTTTTTCTTCTGCAGGTGAAAGTTCACGGAATGCACGAGCATTTCGTAGCATTATTTCAATGTTGGTCAAACTCACTGGCCCCGCCACCACCTCCTCCACCTCCTCTTCCACCTGAGCATCAGGCAGATCAAGATGGTGATCTGCTGCTTCCACGTAGTCAATAACATTGACGTTCACAACTTCACCATGTTGAACCCACCTAGTATATATGACCGACATCCCATACAAGTGTAGATGATTTTGCACAATTGACTGGGGTCTTGTAACTGAATTCATACAACTGCTACACGGGCAGAGCACATCTGATTTTGGACCACCGTACTCAGCTCTGATAAAGTTCATGAAGTTTTCAACCCCCTCGACATATGCAGCAGAGAATCTTCGAGCAGAAGTTATCCAAGTCATGTCCATCTGTTAGACATACAAATTAGTTCTTCTACTAGATATTACAGGAAAAACATATATGTTTTTTTATGAAGTCCAGAAGAAAATACCTAGGTTGATGTCTAAAGCTATGGCAAGATATTTGGACGAGCGGATCTAAGTAACAAAATATATGTAAAGCTAATTCAGCAGACATATTAGAGTGCTAAATTATAGGCTGTTTCAGCAGTCAATGAGGCCGAGCATGATGGATTATGTATTTCCAACAGAGCACAGAGCCATCGAACTATCGAAGGCCATCGCAGCAACAAAGATCGAGTATAAAACAGTGTAGAGCTATTTCACCTAACAGATTGGCTACTAGACCATGGAAATCTACGTCACAATAAATATATGGCAGTATATTTTAGCAACTAATCAGCCTTGGCATGCCATCTCCTCTAAGCAGATTGAGTGCAGAACAGGGCAAGGAAGCTTCTTAAGCAGAGCATATTGACTGTAAACTACTTCGGAAAACAGTGAGATTAACATCGTCTATCAGCTAACATTCAACGCTACACCGACTTGCACGGGGCCTCAGTCTAGAATGCGCGTACCGTGGGAGAAGCTGACCGCCGTGCGTCTCCACACGAACGTCGGCAGCGGTGGCGGCGCTAACCACCGTGCGCCTCCACAAGAACGTCGCCAGTGGTGGCGGCGCGGCTAGAGGACGGCAGTCTACGAGAGCGTACTGTGGGAGCGAGAGGATCGCCGTGCGTCCCCTTGATGAACCACGGCGCCGACATATCGGCGTGGCGGGGAGGGCGGCTTTGGCGGAGCGAATGGAGTGGATGGGGACGGTGGGGAGGGGGGTTTGGGGAATATTATTGGTTAGTTGGCCGAATGGCATTTGAATCTAGGATTTGGGGGGAATTTTTAGGTGGGGGGAGGATTTTCGCGCAGTGGGCGGGGGGAGTTTGGTGCATGGTCGGTTTCTCCAAGTGCGGTCCCACGTGTCAGTGAAGAGGCAAGCCGAAGCACGTTCCGTTTGCATGAGCCGTATGCAGGACCGAATGTGTGTGGGGTGCAATGCGACCGCGACTGGGGTGCTGTGAGTGTACCGCCTTTTTCCTTTTAAACTAGGTGCTTCGCCCCCTCAAAAATAAACTTTTTGCTTCGCACGATCCATCGATACTACTACTAGTAATCCGGTAATCCCGACTAAAACGGCGCGGCCCGGTCTTTTCCCGTGCGATATGCTAGGAGGTTGGCTTAGTTGGGTTTTTTTAGGACAAGTAATGCTACACCTACGTAGTCCCAGTTACGTAATTAACATAATGTGAAATGTGTGAGCTGTTGATTGTAGATTGGGGGGAGGGAGGGGCCCACCACCATGAAAATCAGGGGAGGAGAGAGAGAGGCAATTTATGTTAACCCTTTCGTAGGTTCCCGTAGATGTGAAATGCGTGAATGTGCATTTGCAGATAAGGCCTTCCCTCGTTCATCCTTTTCTCCCACAAGATCTTGATCTTCCGTGCAACGCACGGGCATCTTGCTAGTACTCCTATAATATACTATATTATTGTGAAAGTTCATATACACCGGCCGAGATTAATGCAAACACGGCAGATTTTCATAACATTTCAAACTTTTATAGGACAGAAAAATAAAAGAAACCCGACCCTAAACTTATTCTACGGCGGCGACCGACGTCCTCCATCTGCGATCTCCATGTACGGGGGCGGGGTTCAAGACCCATGAAGTGAAGGTGCGGTCTCCGTCGAGGAAAAGTAAAACACGGGAGACAGACCGACCAGTTGGCACACCATGCCCTGCCGCCTCCCATGCCCTACTCATCCTCGGAGGAGTCCACGACCTCGGTGGTGCCAGACGTTGGACGGCGGCAAGTAGGCCGCGTGGCTGACGGTGCTCCCGCCGTCGGCCACCAGCGTGGCCACCGCTTGTGCGGCGACTTGAGCGAGGGCGGCGACCTCGAGCTCCATCCCCGAAGACAAGATCTCCCACAGAGCGTTCGCGCTTGCGGTCATGGCGGATGTGGTGCCAGGTAGGAGTACGATGCGCAATGGTGTGGAGGTTAGCTGCGCGTTGCCTCTTTAAGTAGCGCATTCCGGTGAGGCCAAGCGTCCCGGTGCGTCATTAAGTCACCGGAGTTGGTTCCCCGGGCACCGAGCCTCTTAACAACGGCATACGGACGGACGACGGGAATGTTGGGCAGCTGGCGCCGGCTAGGAACGCACCCCACGACGACGCGAGGGACGAGGGTTTTTGGTGTGCCAGGGTAGTCAGCTGCGCTCGTGGCAACGTTGGGGATGCCCTTTGCTCACATGCGATCGACGCATGTCATTGAAAAAGCAAGACGACCCGGCATGGTCTCAGGTCCTGAGGATGCAGTTGGCCTCACTATACCACTCCACAGACGCGTCCCGGCGCCCCGTACATCCTCGACGAGCCCGGTGTTGGCGTGTGTTTGGATTGTGGCCAAAGTGCACCTTACCAAAATTTTGGTCATGACCCAAAGATTGGTCTTTGTTTGGATGGTTGCCATTTTTTTGGCATGCCAATGAACTCTAGCCAACTCTAGTTCATTTTTCTTGCCGATGTCGGCCAAATCATGGGCAGCCAAAACCTCAACCAAAATTTTGGCTACCCAATGTTTTGATGGGGCAACCTTGGGCACAAACCAAACATACTGTTGGTCGTGCCACAGCACTAACGCCACCCTCGGCACACTAAAACCGACCTTGTCTAGCGACGATGAGCATGTCGCTCACCGCGGTCGCCATGTCCAGAGGTGGTGCTGGAGCTGCACCACGTTCTTGGCCCCCACGACCCACATGAACAGTTGCCGGTGGCGAAGAGGTCGTGGGCCAGCACCTCCATTGGACTAGTTTGCACTACGGCTTCCCGACAGGTGTGCCCCACATGTCGGTTTCCCTGTTTTCCCGGCCATATTCGAGCGTCAGTGCTCCGCGTTCCGCATTAGGCCTTTCCCTATGTAGGCCAAGCGAGACAACTTATTGTTTATTTGAGCCGTTCAAGTATAATCATGTGGCATTTGCTTATTTATCATTCCTCTCCATCGATCATGTCACCCTCCGGTCGAGTCCATCCTCCCGCATGCCTTATTTGAACATTCCGCCGAGTATCATTCGCATGTGGGCCTAGACCATGCTTGTATTTCCAATGTTTATTTGTAATTTGTCTGACATGCATACAAACAAAAGGTTCGTTTGAAGTTTCACTTTGCCTCCACTACGTGTCGCTTCGCGTCTTAGTTTTGACATCCCATTCGGTTCATGTTGACGAGATCGATAGATGACATGGCACTTCCTTATAGCCATCGACTGGCTATATTATTAACCATGCTCTAATGCATTTTTCAGAACCGCATCTGACTATTGACAAGATTAATAGTACATGAGATGAATAATGTGAAAATTATATCATTGGAAGCTCCTTTCACATACGTATCCCTGCCTTACCCTCCCTTTCGGTCACTTACTGGCAGACCCCATGCTTGCTAGGCCCCGGATGTCAGTTAATAAATGGGTTCGGCCACGTCATGGGATCCTCATCCGTAGTATACCCCCTCTGTTTTTATTTACTCTGCATAAAATGACGCGGGCGGGGGAGGGGGAGGTACGTCGGTTGGCTCTCAACCGCGGTCCCACAAGCGAGCGAAAACATAAGATGAAGCGCATTCCATTCGGTGAGCGACGTGGAGGGTCTAGCGTGCCGGGCTACAACGTGAACACGACAAGAGCGATGTACAGTCAAAACCGATTGACTGGTCGTCATCGGAACCACTATTCACACCAGAACCTTCGCTGCTCGGCCTACTCCAGCCCCTTCCCCCACCTTTCGATCCCCTAGCCCGCATCAAGCGTCCCCTAGTTCACCGGAAAGCCATGGTGCGCCGCAAGATTATGTACTACAAGATGCTGACGCCGAAGCGCCGCGTAGAATTTGCGACGGCGGTCGGCGCGAGAGACCTCCGTTCCCAAGCTCGCTTTGCGGTGGACAACTCCCTAATTCACTGGAGCCAAGCTACGAGGAGGAGGAAGCCGATGGCCCCCGATGGGTATGAGACGATGGACGTCGACTTCGTGCCGGCGTCCGAGTCCCCCATGGTACACGCGGACCAGCGGTTCAACCTGGCGATACTAAAGGAGTACCGGGAGGCAGAGGCTCAACTCGACGTGGAGCACACGCATGCCACTGCCCTCGAGGCTCCCCTGCAGTCGGAACCAGATGTCGTTGATGTGAACTGGGTGGCGGAGACTCAACTTGAGGCGGAGCACGCGGATGCCACTACCATCGAGGCCCTCCTGCAGGCGGAACCGGACGTCCTGGACCTGAACCGGGCAGTAGAGGCTCAACTCAACGTGGAGCGCGTGGACGACGCTCTCATCGAGGCCCTCCTACAGGCGGAACCGGACGTCCTGGACTTGAACCGAACGGCGGAGGCTCGACTCGACACGGAGCGCACGGATGCTGCTGCCATCGAGGCCCTCCTACAGGCGGAACCGGACGTCCGCCACTTGAACCAGGCGATGCTCTCGTCCATGCAGAGTGCCCGCACGCTCCGCGTGAACGAGTAGCTGGAGGTCGAGGACAACCACGATGCGGAGACACACGTCGGCAGCTACGGCTGGTTCACTCCGGCAGGCAAAGACGATGAGGCCGTCTCGTTTCGCGAGCAGTGATAGTTTTTCTTTATGTTGTTGTTTTGTGGATCTTTTGCTGTGTAAAAACTATATATTATTATGCAAGTCGCCTGACTTGGGTCAGTCTACCATTTCAGGCGGTTGGATGAATATCCTACATCTCCTAACCCACCTTCCTCACCTCTTCTTCTTCCCCAACAGACCACTGCACGGGCCGTACGGATACTCCCCAACATGCGGTTCGATAAACATACTCTATGAACGAAAATTATGTGTCAATGGTAGGATGGCTGAGTTTGGTTTGTTCACATGCGACATCACGTGTCAGTGAGCGTGCGTTCCCTTGGTTGGGTTTGTGGCGTGCAAGAGCAACTGTGTATGTGAGCGTGGGTGCGACCGCGGCGTGCAGGAGCGGTCGTGTGAGGGTGCGGTGCGACCGCGACAGCCGTGCGCAAGTGTACCTCCTTTCCATTTTGAAAACTTTAGGCAAGCTTGGCAAAAATGTGTGACGAAGTATGGCAAGGCAAGGCCTAGACCCAAATAGGGTAAGTACGTAGGAGTACTATGTACTAGGAGTACTAGTGTTAAAAAAGAAAGGCGGGGTTTTCCTTCGCGGGATTAATCGATACAAATCCTCATTTCACGTGTCAATTAATTCGTATTTTTTTCTCCAAAGCCCAAAGAGCTAACCATCTCACTCCTCATCGCTTGATTAATGCAGCGCCATACAAACCAACCTTCTCACTTCCGCATGCATCCAGGGGATATTAATGTCCTTGGTTGTTAGTATGAGGCAAACCCCATCAATTTTGCCTTGATTAGTGTTAGTGGCCTTTTGCAAATTGTAATTTTGATATACTTACAATTTTGATATACTGTCCTTGTGTACGAAAAAATGGAGGTAGTAACTATATTGGACTTCCTTCCCCATTGCAGTGACGTCGACGATATCTCGAACGTTGTGGTTTGGCGAAGTGCGTTCGACGGAGAACACCATTGAGGGAGACAACGGTAAGTCGTTCGAAAGTGCCGCCTGCCAGCCGAGACAACCGCCTTATTTGCATCCAGGAAGTCCGTTGAACTAAAGGACGCGTAAATGTACTAGTACTACTCGTACACAGCGTCGTCCGTCCAGCTTAGCGCGGTGAGATGGTTTCTCGAAGAAGTCGATGGAGAAGCGGAGTCAGCGAAGAGTGAAATGATGGTTGCTTCATCCGTGCTTTGTGATTTGACGCCTCACTGCTTTCTGATTTGTGATAGAAGGGATAGGGGAGTAGAGTCTGTCCTCTATATTGTACATGCGTCCAAGCATGGGAGAAAGAGGAGAGACGTTGCATTTTTCTATTCCTTCAATCAATCAATCAGGGAGCTTCGGTTCCATCCTTTTGGCTTTGGCAACACCGTCCACAATGGTTCCCACGATTTCAAAAGCTATTTTCACATTTGGCTACACATTGTGGATGCCCTTAACCGCACCACTTGGTTTTGCTCATGTGTGCTATCTATACAAATCTCAATTATATTTATCTAAAATATTATAGAATCAAGATTAGTAAAAAGGAGGTGATTTTGCCGCACGGATGGCGGGGGAGGTTTCTTATTTTTAGAGGACGTTGTCCTGGCGGTTTGCTAACATGCGGTCTCACGTGTCAGTGCTTCACCAAGCCGATCCGCTTCCCACATGAGGCAGAACAACGACAGAAGCAACACGTGGTTAACTTGAAGAAGATGAGGGAGAAGCGGATTCAGCAATGTGTGAAATGATGTATGCTTCATCCCTCCAACTTCTTCTTTTTTAGCATTATTACTTCCGTCTCTCCAACTTCTTCTTTTTTAGCATTATTACTTCCGTCCCTCCAACTTCTTCTTTTTTAGCATTATTACTTCCGTCCCTCCAACTTAACTGCGGGAAAGGTGCCGCTTTGTCATTTGACGCCTCATTGCTCATTACTACGCCGGCGCCATGACTGGGTGCTTCACCCCGGCTGCTCTGCACTGTATTCCGCTATGGCACGTGGACCCGGTAGCTTGATGCCCCACATGTCGGCGAAAGGGACTAGAAGGTTTATGAAAGCGAGCGCTCCACTCTTACGACGAAGGAGTACACGACACGACGGCCCAGTGAACTCTCACTTGTAATGTATATAGTACTATAGTTTTGCTGTTTCGCACGATCAATCGATACAAACCCGATTAAACAGGAAAGGGGGGATTTTTCCCGCGCTGTATATGATATTGGCCATACATTTCAAAGGCAATTTTAATGTATGCAAATTGAATAATTAAGTAACAATATGATATCTAGTAAACCTAAAAACACATATGATTTATTGTGTTAGAGTGTAGTAGTGGTGCTGTATTGCATAGGTGTCAGATGTAACATGCGAGAATGTGTAGAGATGTAGTTTTGGAGGGCCTACAGACAGAAAAGTATAATACATTCACCGAACTTCAGAATAAGCTGATTACGGTCACTATATACATTTTGCGGTGATTATACGGTCACTTGCTAACGGTTCTGCATCGGATTGCACTCTGTTGACCGGCCAAATAGCATGCGTGGCACCATGTTGACTAGTTAAATTGAACACGTTCCTTGTGGGTCCCACCTGTCAGTTTGCATAGGGAAAAGGTCATATGAACACAAATTTACGCAGGCGCGACAAGACTCCACCCCGTGCGCAGGAATCACCTGGTTGTGTACGTGTTTGTCACGACCTAGTGTGTGCGCATGCACGTGTAGGTTGAGCACTTGAGCATGAGAGTGTGTGTTGGTCGTGTGGTGTACTGGTGTGTGCATGCATGCGTGCGTGTGTGCGTGTGAGTGTTGCGTGCGTGCGTGGCTGCGTGTGTACGTGTGAGTGTTGCGTGCATGCGTGGGTGCATGTGTTCGTGTGAGTGTTGCGTGCATGCAGTTCGTGTGCATGCGTGCGTGTGTGTATAATCACCACACCAGCTCATGTGTGTTAAAACAGACGGCTTAGCATACCAATACAAGGCCACCTTGTCCGTTGTGCCTGCGGTCATGACTTCAAACCACCGTCCAATATTTTGTTGTCGTTTGTTTTCATTCTTACTAGCAACATACCGTGTGTTGCACGTAACATCAAGATACATTTGTGTGACTAGTTTATCTTGTGAGAGAAAAGGATGAACTAGGGAAGACCTTATTTGCAAATGTGGAGAGGTGCGTGGGTACCTTTTTGCAAAATTGTCATAGTTTCTTTCCTATCCGTCAAATATACATCGGACGGCCTATATTGCAGGATGGCAGGCACACCATCATCACCAACTTTGTTTTTTATAAGAGTGTATTTTATCCCTACTCTTATAAAAAGCATAGTCGGTGATGATCGTGTGCCTGCTATCCTGCAATATAGGCCGTCCGATC
Organism: Secale cereale; assembly: GCA_902687465.1. Classification (NCBI taxonomy): domain Eukaryota; kingdom Viridiplantae; phylum Streptophyta; class Magnoliopsida; order Poales; family Poaceae; genus Secale; species Secale cereale. Next base: position 326,710,049 of record LR738713.1, read on the forward strand.
TATATCTGGCGGATAGGAAGGAAACTATGACAATTTTGCAAAAAGATACCCACACCCCTCTCCACACTTGCAAAAAAGGCCTTCCCTTGTTCATCCTTTTCTCCCACAAGATAAACTACTCATACAAATGCATCTTGATGTTCCGTGCAACGCAGGGGCATCTTGCCAGTATTTTATAAGAGTGTAGATGTAGAGTAGATGTAAGCCGACAAGTGGGCCTGATGGTAGTGAGATAATGTGATGCAACACTAGAGGTGCCACGTTGAGCATTTAACTGGTCAACTAGTCGTGTCTTGAGCAAATACAAAGTTGTACGGTGAGCCCGTGACTGTATAATAACCACAAAAACGTAAATGGTGACCGTAATGAGTGGATTCTGAAGTCCAATGTATGTATCGTGCTTTCACTTCAAATATAATGATCGTCATTGTATATATCGCGAGAGAAAGATGAAACATGCGTGAATGTGCTGGGGGCTTACTTTTAGAGGACCTGGAGATAGTTTGTGCACATATGTGAAAGGGGCGTAGAGGGGGGGGTATGCGATGGAGAGAGAGATGCTCTTCGTTTCTCTTTACTATGACTAACTTTATATATAGTATAAAAATATACAAATTCACAGTGCGGAATAAATATCATTGTGGGCACCATGCAATGCGAGCATTCATACTCCTCCATACAACTTTGTAATGTTGTATATATGTAGAAATTCTAAAATATTTTTTGGCCACACTTTATTCAAAAGGAATGTTGTATGCGAAATAGACGTGAAGAGAGGGCTTTTTAGATCAATGGGGTATGTGATGTAACATGTGTTAATGTGTAGTTGATGCATTTGGCAGGGCCTAGAGAGGTATGTGTGTGTATTACGTATTCGAGAGAGGCATGGATAGAGGGGCCGGCAGGGGGGTGGGAGAGATAGCACGAGAAATGAGAGTGGTCTAGAGAGAGAGAGATGAATATGATGTCACGGCGAGGGATTCCCTTGAGTGTGTATATGCAAGGGGGAGGGGATAGAGGCACCAGGAGCATCTTTTTTTGTGTGGTGTCTGTGTTGGTATGTGTGGGTGTGAGAAGATAACGAGACGTGGGAGCAGAGGGTGTGTCACCGCGTGAGGTCAGGTGGGTCGAGGTGAGGCCCTTCGTTTGGTTCCGTCCCGCGCCACATTGGTCGGCCCGTGACGCATTTAGGGACACCCATGGATGACTAGTCGTACAAGACATATATAGCATAATTGTGAAGGACTCTATGTCTAGTGACAAAGCCGACTAGGTTTTGTAACCCTAGGTTCTCGGACTAAGGTAATCCCTTTATCTCTGATATTACTATTCATCCAACCTAACTTTAAGGGGCATCATACAGAATGCTCTGCTAGAATCATACTCGTCGATTAGGAAGAGAGGTGTGAGACAATGAGTGAGAGACAGGTCTAAAGATAATGTGCATACAGGAGACACGTAGGCAGGTCTATGTATATAGAAAGGGTCGATGGGTATTGTGTGTGTGTATGCTTGCGAGAGGGTGAGTGCTTGTGATAAAGGTTAGTGAAAACAGTCATAAATGGTTACGAGAGGGAGGGAGGGTTATATCGAGAGCATGTGTGTGAGAAAGACACCTCGGGAGAGAGTGTGTGAGCATTTGTGAGAGACCACTGATGGAGAGTGAAACTACACGTACAAGACTGCTGTACACATTGATTAAAGATATAAATTGTATCCAAATATTAGGATGGGATCATGATATTTGCAATTCGCGTAAGGAACGGTCATTGATCCATCGGACATCTAGATTCTATCGAATTTGAGCATGTCTATGTTATTATTCGACACAATTGATCCACATAGTCAGTATTTTGAACTCCAAACAATGCATTGCTTTAACAGTCGAATATAAACGTGAGTATAGTTCATGTTGTGTGTGTAAAGCACATTATACATACGAAAGTTACATAATGAACATTATAAATAGCTACCTACGGACTAGCATACATTTGAATTCAACTTAAGGTGGTTTAAAAAATCGAATTCAACATGAAGTCCATTTAATTATTTGAATTTGATATCATGGCATTTGTAAATAGTACCTAAATTATGGGGGCACCAATCTTTTCTCTGATTTTGTACATAATAGCATATGTAGTCGTGTACAAAATAGATTCTAATTTAGCTCCTCCATTCCAAAATAATCGTAGTTATATGATTTTCAAGTGTCAAAATTTAAAAAAGAAGCGGATAATTTAATGAGGTTTTCAAACATACAAGGTCCAATTTAACGTTGTCTATTTAGGTCAATCCTCAAAGTTGAAGAGTACTCTAAACGTGAATGCTTGTGTTTCAAAATTTCGAACGAAGCGCCAAAAGAGCCTCTACTCGCCCGAAACCGCGTGAGACCAATGTTTGGTAGTACAAGGAAATTACTTTTCTAATAACTCCGACCCGTGAAACCTACCGGCCCAACGTCCGAAGGTCTAAACCGGGGTAGGTTCGTAGCTTCATCTAGACGCCACACAACCGCCTCCGAAAAACATCCATACACAATGGCCGCCTAAGCCCACATGCGCGCGGCCGAAATCGCTCCTGCCCACTATTTGGGACAGCTGGGATGTGACGCCCGAAGACCAACGCTCCAGAAGATTCCAGATGTTCCGGGTTTTCCCGTGTGTTTCATTTGTGCTTGCTTTATTTATTTTGCATTGCATCATGTCATCATGCCATCAAGTCTTTTAATTTTATAACTCAACTAAATAAACCGTATGGATCCTCGATCCATTTAAATTGAGGGATACTCACTATGGTGACTTCTCTTTATAACATATAAAAGCCTCTCAATATTATTAGGGAGCTATATTAAATCATTCCATTTGTTTGGAATTCACCATAACGCACTTGCATATTTTCCCCATGCCTTCTCTTTCTCAATTCCTTGCCTCAAACCTTGCCAACTTTTCCTTTCCCTTTTATCGAGGCTCTTCCGAAACCCTCAACATTTATGGACTTCTCAAACACCCCATTCCTATTCAATCCATTTGAATTAAATTAGAATGAATTTGAATTCAATTCTTGCAATATTTCCACTTCTATTTTCCCTGGACCAAGCTCATTTTTATGAGTCTAGGAAAATTAACCTCCTCCCCAAATTCTTTCCCTAAACCCCTCTTTCTTTTTCTTCTCTTTAATTGTTTTCTGCTTAAGAAAATAATAAAAAAGAAAGAGAAAGGAGGAGGGCAGCCGCAGCCCAGCCTGCTCCTTGCGGCCAGGCCGGCCCAACCTCCCCCCAGCGGCCCAACTAATCTCTAACCCTAGGCCCGACCATCCCTCCTCTCATCTCTCCCCTCGTCCCTTCCCCAGCGCCGCCAAGCCCCGCTCCGATCCCCACTCGCTCGCCCGCTCCATCGCCCAGCTCCCTCGCTCCCTCGTTCCCTCCCTCGCGCCGCGACGAACAGGATCTTGAGCTCCATGCATCACCCCCACCTTGCGCCTGCATCTCCTCCTCGTCGAGCCACGCCTCCATCTTCCCTCGATCGCGGCCGCCTTCCCCAGCACCCCAGCCTCCTCCTTGCCTCGTCTCCCCAGGGCCCCCGCTCCTCGCGTCGGCTGGCCACCAGAGGTGCCGCCGCCGGCCACCAGCAATAGAGCAGGTCGTGCCGCCCCAAGCGCCTCGCCTTCCCTCACCAGCTCGTGCCTCCCCTCGCCATGGAGTCGCGAATGCCGCCGTTGGAGTACCAGGACACCGCGCCACCTTCATGTCACCTTGCCGCGGCCTCCCTCCACCCTGCACCGACCCAAGGTCACCGCCACCGGCTTCCTTCGCCGTCGCATTTCACCCGGCTTGATCCCGCTGCCATGGAGCCCGTGAAGCTCTTATCCGTAGCCACATAGCCGGATGCCGCCTCCGACGACGGACCAGTCTCCTCCTGTCCCTCTGCCTCTCCGCGAACCCGCGCTGCAGCAGCCTCCATGGTCACCTACTGTCGTGCTGCTGTCCACCCGAGGTACTTGGCCTTGCTTCGTTTGGATCATCAAGACCGCGAGTCGAATCCGTCAAGTTCCTCTTTGAATGTGTATGGCTACTGGACAACTCGTCATGACCCTCTGTTAGACTCCGTGAACGACTACACTGGGAGACACCAAGTACCACGATGCGGAGACGCCAAGTACCACGACGCCCGGAGCCCTCGGATACGCCAAGTTTGACTACGCCAGACGACACGTACAACTACTCGCGCCGAAGACACATGCACAACTACGTTGCTGAGACCGACAATGGCAAGTCCCGTAAACGCCCAAACGACTACCGGATGCGCCAACTACCTCTACATGTGACCCGAACGTCTACGGAAACGTGAACGGCTACAAAACGTGTACCACTACCATCTCCGTGTACCACTACTTCCACTACGAACCCGAACCGCTCCGAAAACGCAGCTTCAAAGGTATAATTGTTGAGCCAATGACCCTGTGGATGATGCATGTGAATGTGTGGTGTATGAGATGTTCACTCGTTGCATCGAGTCTGAATGCCCCTCGTTTGCCTCGTCGACAACCCGTGGGAACCCGATAACGGGATCACCCCACCTTTCTTCTTGCATGACACGCTCTCCGTCATCTTTTGCACCGTACTCTCAACGAGTTACTGGAACCGATATGTTGCATGGCATCATTTTCGGATCGTCGCCGTGGTACCCTTTCTTTCCACCACAGTGACTAATACTTCATATCTCTTCATGTTAACTTTTGCTAAAATTGCATAAAACTTGTAAATGTCATCCGCATCATGATAACAACATTAAAAATGTTTAAATTGTTGTTTGCTTCAATAATTGCTAATTATGCACATGGGGAGTTTCCGGACTTGTTGTTATTATTTCCGGCCTCACTTAAAATGCCAAGATAGCTAGTTTACTCTTGCTTCACCTCTTGCCATGTTAACAAACATTTAATCTTGTCTTGTAAATAAACGAGTGTCAACTAAATAAATATAATGTGGTGTTTTGTTAATATGCAACTCGTTGCATATTGAGCTCCACTTAACTTGTAGTTTTGTTTGTGCACTTTGCCATGCCATGCATATCTAAACCGGACATGCATCATACTTGTTTGTGCATCATATGCCATGGATATGAGATGTGTGTTTTCCGTGTTGTTTGCTTCTTTATGGTATGCTTCTCTCGGTAGCTTCGGTTTCGTTCCGGAGTTGTGAGGATTTTTCGACTACTTCTTGGACTCGTTCTTCTTCCTTGCGGAATCCCAGGCAAGATGACCATTCCCCGATATCACCTCTATCTTTGCCTATGCTAGATGTCTCGCTCTTTAGATATTACCTCGATGCTTATGTCTGTTTGTCAGCCCCCTATTGTTGCCATGAAACCTCTAACCTTTGACACCTTCCCAGCAAACCGTTGTTTGGCTATGTTACCCGCTTGCTCAGCCCCTCTTATAGCGTTGTTAGTTGCAGGTGAAGATGAAGATTGCTCCATGTTGGAACTTGTTGTTGGAATATCACAATATCTCTTAAATATATTAACACGCCTATATACTTGGCGATGGGTGGAAGGCTTGGCCTTTTGCTCGGTGTTTTGTTCCACTCATGCCACCTTAGGACCCGATAAACCGGTGTTATGTTCCCGGATTTTGCGTTCCTAACGCGGTTGGGGTTTATGGGCCCCCTTGATAACTCGCTTAGGGCTAAAGCTTTTCCAGCAAGGCCCAACTTTGGTTCTACATTTTCCTAACAACTAAAACTTGTCGAGGGAGTAATTAACCTGAGGATTTATTAATCAACAACCCGGGCCAGTGCGCCTCAGGAGTGTAGGTCCAAACTGGGGGTCCTGTGGGGCCACCTTGGGGAAATCCGAGGGCTGGTTTTACCTGTAGCATCGCCTGTCTGGTCGTGGCCTGAGACGAGATACGCGCGGCTACTATCAGGGTGTTGGCACGTCGGGAGGTCTTGCTAGATTAGTTTTACCTTTGTAAAAATATCTTGAGCACGAGATTCCGAGAATACTCGGGTCTTCCCACTTTGGAGTTGCGACTCCGCAGATCGTGAGCTTGTGATGGGCTAAGTTGGGACACCCCTGCAGGGTTTTGATCTTTCGAAAGGCGTGCCCGCGGTTATGTGGCAGATGGGAATTTGTTAATATCCGGTTGTAGAAACATGACACTCTATCCTTAAGAATACACTACCTGCGTGAGTTCCGTGATTGTCTCTTCTCGAAGGGGTTTCGAGAAGAAGAACACGGTGGGGTTATGTCTGACGTGAATAGTTAGGATCACTTCGTGAGCACTTGGCAATCGTTGGCACTTGATCTCTTCTCGCTCTAAACTCGTAAGCTAGTTGCTTAGTGCTTGATGCAAACACTTTATTACCCCCTCCTCACCTATAAGGCTTTGTTAGTTTTGATACCCGGGAATGGGATTGTTGAGTCCTCTGTGGCTCACGGATTCAACACACACCAGATGCAGGTACCGCTGAGAACAATGCAGGAGATGGATCAGAACTTCAATGGGAGTTCGATGAAGAGCTTGGACGTATGTATGTGACGTTTTCGACGATCAGTTGTGGTTCCCACTAGGGCGATCGGGACCTTGTGTTGCTTTATTTATGGTATCTTTCATTTGGATCTTCGTCCGTAGTCGGACTCTGATGTTATTCGGATGATGTATGTTTATGTATTTCATTGTGTGACGTGGCGAGTGTAAGCCAACTACTCTTTTACTTTTTCATCCCCTCTTTTACATGAGATGTCCAAAGATACCATACTTGAGATCATTCTAGTATGAGATTATGCCTTTAAGTCATGCCTCGACACGTGGGAGCTATAGTCTCATACTGGGCATAACAAGTTGGTATTCAGAGCCTTCTCTGACCTAGGAGCCCACTGATTGATCGAATCGTTGACGGTTGAGTCTAGGCACACACATGAAAATGTTTTGAGTCCTATATATATATATCAAAGAGTAGGATTTCTTTTACTCCTCATCCCTTTATCACTCCGGTGAAGACTCCTGACGATTACTCTATCTGTTCTACTCTCAAAAATTCACTAAATTGTTTTTTAGGATCACGCGAGTATTGTTTGGACTGTTCCGATATCTTTGTGACGAGAACATTGTTCTCGATGCCTCTTGTCATTAGGGGTTGTGGAAGTGTCCCGGGGAGTTGAGCTCCGAGGTGTTGTCGTCACAAACGTATCGTAGCGGTTCTAGAATACATAAGACGGCTGACATCGAAAACTCTTCTATGCGGTTAGTGGTGAGATAACCCCGACATCACCCAGTACTGGGGAGGTAGTTCGGGAGTATTGCCGCAGGTTGTATATCAGATGCATTTCGAAGGTCCGAGGTAAATGGTTTCCGAAAATGACTGGTTATGTGTTGAAGGATGGATACAGCTAGATGTAGGATTATAGTTGAGTGCGAGGTGCTTCCCATGTATCCCCAACACCCGATTGCATAACCGGAAACCTTCGGAAATTAATAGGTGGGTTCTTCTAGTAGCTCGTAGGCATTCTTCCAACAAATGCATGATATGGAGTTCGGGGTTCTACCTTGAGTGAAGTGGTTTTATGGGCGTTTGTTCCGATCGGGAGTTGCATCTTAAAGGGTCCTTGGCTATGCTGATCCAGGGATTGCAAAACCCTTTTGTAACACGTTCCATGAGCTTTCAGCACGAACATGTGGGACGAAGCTTCTATCTTGTATTTGTTCTATCTGCTCCTTGTTGTTTTATTTACCTTTTGTTCTCCCAAGTGGCTTCTCGACAAGTGTTGTACCATTAAGCTATGGAATTCATTCGTTCAATTCTCTGTTCGGATGATATTGTGAAGATTATGTTGCAACATATGAATCCTTTGTTTCGTTTTGATTATGGTATTCGAGTTGCTTCAATGTCAAGTGTTGATTCCATACCTTTCCTAAGCGGTGTTCTCATATTTCTATGGGAGTGCCAATCCTTCTTGATCATCGAGATTTCTATGTTAAATTCTTTTCAACCGGCGTGCTTCTCTTCAAGTTAATCCGATCTCTTCATCATTTGCAAGATCAACTCTCAATCTTTTCTCAATGGTGTTTGTTTCATTCATCACAAGTTGTCTTTGTTTTCCCCACCCTCCCACCCTTGTTCTTCTCGGAGCCAAAAATCTAAAATCAAGTATCCTTTTATTCATGTGAAGTTCTTCATTCTTTCCTTCAATGTTCTTACCCAGTGTTTTCTCGTGAAGATACTCAGGAAACTTCAAGTTCATCATTCTTTTGTTCTCAAATTATGCCGGTGAATTTAATTCAAGCTTTGGTGTTGTTTTATCCTTCCTCTTGCTTCACATGTTTCACATTTAAAATTTGTACCCAAGTCTCTCTTGTGTATTCAACTCTCTCTAATTCTTCTCCGGAGTGTTCAAGGTATCTCAGAAGATTCGTGTTTCCATTCTTAATCCGTTGAAGCTATTTTGAGGATTGTAATCTCATTCAAGCCACTTAATTCAACCGGTGCAATATCTCTTAAGCAATCTTTTTCAACGGTGATTTCTTTTGAGTGGGCCCTAACCCACAGGTTTTTTCCAGGATCTTACCTGACTCTTCTATTCTTTCGGAGTTATTCTAAAGTTCTTTTCAAAGTGTGACATAAGTATGGATTCCATCAGTCATATGCCTTCTCCCAGATTGCTTTCAAATTCTTTTCATTTTTGGTTAAACCTTCCATCTTGTTAGTCTTTTGGAGTATTTCAATTTCTTCATGGTATTTCTCGTCGTTCTTCTCAACATTTGAAGACCGAAAAAGAGTTTCTCTTAAATCTTGGCCCGTTTGCTGGAAGATTCGTGGTTCTAGCTTCATGCCATCCTCATAATTATTTTCGATTGTGGGAATTGTTTTCATGCATTTCAAAGCATTTCACGAATTCTTCCCATTGTGATCCTACAAAGGCCATCATTTCAGAAGATTTCTTCGTTCTCAGTTTGCAACTTCGTCCTCCAACTATTCTTAATTGATGCCTCTTCGTTCGTCTCCATATTCTTACGGTGGTTCATTCAAGATTACTCTTTCGTTGTTATCGTATAAATTCATTTGTTCTTTTCCTAATCCTACCTGTGGTTCGTTGAAGATTTACCCAAGTTTGTGCGAGATCTCTCTTTAATTCTTTGCAACAAGAATAAGTAGTATGCCAAATCCATTGGTTGTCATCAATTTAAATTGGTGATGGATACTCATAACATAATTCTTATTCTTGTTCTTCCAAGTGTTTAATTCCTTTGTCTGGAGTTCGTTCATGTTATCAAATTATTGGTTGTTCATCTTTTCTTCCGAGTTCCAAACTCTCTCAATTATCTGGTCACGGAGCTCTATTTTAATCAATGCATGCCTTGAATCTTATTCTTTTCATCTTTCACTTCTCATCCTTTTATTACCGGAGTTCTTCATGGTGGTTCATCATGATTTAATTCATCCTCAAAGTCTTCTTCATGATTATTGATCAATGAGCTCAAGTATTCTTCTTCTTGCATTCTGAAGTGAAATTCTTTCTACCTTATCGTTTGATATGGTGTTATGTCATTCTTGACAATTTCCCTTCATGTTTCATGATTCACAAGTTGTCAGAAATGAGATATTTAAACCCATCATTTTCTTGTTCAGGATATCTTTCCAACCCTTCAATTTATTCGTTGGAGTAATCTTGGGTTGTATTTCACCTAAAAGCTTTTCCTAAGGATTGTTGCTATTGTGGTGCTTATCAATGACTCAAATTCTTCATTACCCTCGCGATGAAAGAGTTTTCATCTATTCATTGATCTCTAGCAACAATTGGTTTCCGCTAGTGGCCGGTTGTCACCTCATAATTTTGAGATGTTTTCCATAAGCCCACAACAAGCTTATTCTTTTGTTGATTGATTATTTTCAAAAACTCCATTCAACCTTTCTTCGTAAGGAGGATTTTTCTAATTAATTTGTGGGAGAAGTTGTCATTTTCTTCTCCGTTCTTTTCTTTCCAACGACCTAGCATATATTCTTTCATTCCGGAGGCATTGTAATGTTGCTCTCTCCAAACCATCAGCTCGTTTTATCGAGATCATGTTTTTTCCTTTGCTTATCCATTTAACTGGAGTGTTGTGTCCTCGTTGAAGTTATCTCATCTTATCAAGTTTGGCCTCTCTTTTCAACCGAAGTGCTGTCTGAAATCTTTCTTATCCCGTTTGCCATTCTTTTAATTGTTTCAGAGGCAATATGTTGTTGATTTCATCAAAATCATCCAATCATCTCAAGCTCATGTTAATTCCTTCCATTTTTAGTCGGAGTGCTATCCAAATTATGTCATTCTTATTCCTTGGCTATACCGTTGCAGTTTCATATTCTTTTGGTTCGTAAGCTCTTGTTTCATGTCTTTCAACCTACAAGGTTCTCATAATGTTCCTTGTTCCTCTTTTCTAAAGGAGTGTTTTAATCTTCGTTCATCTCCATTGTATTCTTTATTCAACTTGTTTAACCTCTCAAGGTTCGTGGTTTCACTCGTTTGTCAAAGAAGCAACTTTGTTTTACCTCTTCCTTTATCCTCTTTTATGCAGTGCCATCTCCAGGATGTCGGGTCGAGATCCTCTGTTAGTGTGGGAGAGTTGTGACGCCCGAAGACCGACGCTCCAGAAGATTCCAGATGTTCCGGGTTTTCCCGTGTGTTTCATTTGTTCTTGCTTTATTTATTTTGCATTGCATCATGTCATCATGCCATCAAGTCTTTTAATTTTATAACTCAACTAAATAAACCGTATGGATCCTCTATCCATTTAAATTGAGGGATAATCACTATGGTGACTTCTCTTTATAACATATAAAAGCCTCTCAATATTATTAGGGAGCTATATTAAATCATTCCATTTGTTTGGAATTCACCATAACACACTTGCATATTTTCCCCATGCCTTCTCTTTCTCAATTCCTTGCCTCAAACCTTGCCAACTTTTCCTTTCCCTTTTATCGAGGCTCTTCCTAAACCCTCAACATCTATGGACTTCTCAAACACCCCATTCCTATTCAATCCATTTGAATTAAATTCAAATGAATTTGAATTCAATTCTTGCAATATTGCCACTTCTATTTTCCGTGGACCAAGCTCATTTTTATGAGTCTACGAAAATTAACCTCCTCCCCAAATTCTTTCCCTAAACCCCTCTTTCTTTTTCTTCTCTTTAATTGTTTTCTGCTTAAGAAAATAAAAAAAAAGAGAAAGGAGGAGGGCAGCCGCACCCCACCCTGCTCCTTGCGGCCAGGCCGACCCAACCTCCCCCCAGCGGCCCAACTAATCTCTAACCCTATGCCCGACCATCCCTCCTCTCATCTCTCCCCTCGTCCCTTCCCCAGCGCCGCCAAGCCCCGCTCCGATCCCCACTCGCTCGCCCGCTCCATCGCCCAACTCCCTCGCTCCCTCGTTCCCTTCCTTGCTCCGCGACGAACAGGAGCTTGAGCTCCTCGCCTCACCCCACCTTGCACCCGCATCTCCTCCTCGTCGAGCCGCGTCTCCATCTCCCCTCAACCGCGGCCGCCTTCCCCAGCGCCCCAGCCTCCTCCTTGCCTCGTCTCCCCAGGGCCCCCACTCCTCGCGTCGGCTGGCCACCAAAGGTGCCGCCCCCGGCCACCAGCAACGGAGCAGGTCGCGCCGCCCCAAGCGCCTCGCCTTCCCTCACCAGCTTGTGCCTCCCCACGCCATGGAGACGCGGATGCCGCCGTTGGAGTATCAGGACGCCGCACCACCTTCCTGTCGCCTTGCCGCGGCCTCCCTCCACCCCGCGCCGACCCAAGGTCACCGCCACCGGCGTCCTTCGCCGTCGCACTTCACCCGGCTGGATCCCGCTGCCATGGAGCCCGTGAAGCTCTTCTCCATAGCCACATCGCCGAATGCCGCCTCCAACGACGGACCGGTCTCCTCCCGTCCCTCTGCCTCTCCGCGAACCCGCGCTGCAGCAGCCTCCATGGTCACCTACTACCGTGTTGCTGTCCACCCGAGGTCCTTGTCCTTGCTTTGTTTGGATCGTCAAGACCACGAGTCGAATCCGTCAAGTTCCTCTTTGAATGTGTATGGCTACTGGACAACTCGTCATGACCCTCTGTTCGACTCCGTGAACGACTATACTGGGAGACGCCAAGTACCACGACGCGGAGACCCATGTACAACTACGCCAGACGACATGTACAACTACTCGCGCCGAAGACCCATGCACAACTACATTGCCGAGACAGAGACCCGCAAGTCCCGTAGACGCCCGAACGACTACCGAATGCGCCAAGTACCTCTAAAGCCATCTCCAAAAACGCCAAGACCGGCAAGTACCTCTACATGTGACCCGAACGTCTATGGAAACGTGAACAGCTACAAAACGTGTACCACTACCATCTCCATGTACCACTACTTCCATTACGAACCCGAACCGCTCCGAAAACGCACGCTTCGAAGGTATAATTGTCGAGCAGATGACCCCGTGGATGATGCATGTGAATGTGTGGTGTATGAGATGTTCACTTGTTGCATCGAGTCTGAATGCCCCTCGTTTGCCTCCTCGCCAACCCGTGGGTACCCGGTAACGGGATCACCCCACCTTTCTTCTTGCATGACACGCTCTCCGTCATCTTTTGCACCGTACTCTCAACGAGTTACCGGAACCGATATGTTGCGTGGCATCATTTTCGGATCGTCGCTGTGGCACCCTTTCTTTCCACCACGGTGACTAATACTTCATATCTCTTCATGTTAAGTTTTGATAAAATTGCATAAAACTTGTAAATGTCATCCGCATCATGATAACAACATTAAAAATGTTTAAATTGTTGTTTGCTTCAATAATTGCTAATTATGCACATGGGGAGTTTCCGGAATTGTTGTTATTATTTCCGGCCTCACTTAAAATACCAAGATAGCTAGTTTACTCTTGCTTCACCTCTTGCCATGTTAACAAACATTTAATCTTGTCTTCTAAATAAATAAGAGTCAACTAAATAAATATAATGTGGTGTTTTGTTAATATGCAACTCGTTGCATATTGAGCTCCACTTAACTTGTAGTTTTGTTTGTGCACTTTGCCATGACATGCATATCTAAACCGGACATGCATCATACTTGTTTGTGCATCATATGCCATGGATATGAGATTTGTGTTTACCGAGTTATTTGCTTCTTTCCGGTATGCTTCTCTCGGTAGCTTCGGTTTCGTTCCGAAGTTGTGAGGATTTGTTCGACTACTTCTTGGACTCGTTCTTCTTCCTTGCGGAATCCCAGGCAAGATGACCATTCCCCGATATCACCTCTATCTTTGCCTATGCTAGATGTCTCGCTCTTTAGATATTGCCTCGATGCCTATGTCTGTTTGTCAGCCCCCTATTGTTGCCATGAAACCTCTAACCTTTGACACATTCCCAGCAAACCGTTGTTTGGCTATGTTACCCGCTTGCTCAGCCCCTCTTATAGCGTTGTTAGTTGCAGGTGAAGATGAAGATTGCTCCATGTTGGAACTTGTTGTTGGAATATCACAATATCTCTTAAATATATTAACACACCTATATATTTGGCGATGGGTGGAAGGCTTGGCCTTTTGCTCGGTGTTTTGTTCCACTCATGCCACCTTAGGACCCGATAAACCGGTGTTATGTTCCCGTATTTTGCGTTCCTAACACGGTTGGGGTTTATGGGCCCCCCTTGATAACTCGCTTAGTGCTCAAGCTTTTCCAGCAAGGCCCAACTTTGGTTCTACATTTTCCTAACAACTAAAACTTGCTGACGGAGTAATTAACCCAAGGATTTATTAATCAACAACCCGGGCCAGTGCTCCTCACGAGTGTTGGTCCAAACTGGGGGTCCTGCGGGGCCACCTTGGGGAAACCCAAGGGCTGGTTTTACCTGTAGCATCGCCCATCCGGTCGTGGCCTGAGACGAGATACGCGCGGCTACTATCAGGGTGTCGGCACGCCGGGAGGTCTTGCTGGATTAGTTTTACCTTTGTCGAAATATCTTGAGCACGGGATTCCGAGAATACTCGTGTCTTCCCACTTTGGAGTTGGGACTCCGCAGATCGTGAGCTTGTGATGGGCTAAGTTGGGACACCCCTGCAGGGTTTTGATCTTTCGAAAGTCGTGCCCGCGGTTATGTGGCATATGGGAATTTGTTAATATCCGGTTGTAGAAAACATGACACTCTATCCTTAAGAATACACTACCTGTGTGAGTTCCGTGATTGTCTCTTCTCGAAGGGGTTTCGAGAAGAAGAACACGATGGGGTTATGTCTGACGTGGGTAGTTAGGATCACTTTGTGATCACTTGGCGATCGTTGGCACTCGTAAGCTAGTTGCTTAGTGCTTGCTGCAAACACTTTATTACCCCCTCCTCACCTATAAGGCTTTGTTAGTTTTGATACCCGGGAATGGGATTGTTGAGTCCTCTGTGGCTCACAGATTCAACACACACCAGATGCAGGTACCGCTGAGAACAATGCAGGAGATGGATCATAACTTCAATGGGAGCTCGATGAAGAGCTTGGACGTATGTATGTGACGTTTTCGACGATTAGTAGTGGTCCTACTAGGGGCGATCGGGACCTTGTGTTGCTTTATTTATGGTATCTTTCATTTGGATCTTCGTCCGTAGTCGGACTCTGATGTTATTCGGATGTTGTATGTTTATGTATTTCATTGTGTGACGTGGCGAGTGTAAGCCAACTACTCTTTTACTTTTTCATCCCCTCTTTTACATGAGATGTGCAAAGATACCATACATGAGATCATTCTAGTATGAGATTATGCCTTTAAGTCGTGCCTCGACACATGGGAGGTATAGTCTCATACTGGGCATAACATGGGATTACCATCCTACCCCCGACCCACAGTAGGTCCGAAATTTAAGAGGTGGGCAAAGTTTGTACTTTCCCCAAATTTCAAACAAGCGCATCCCATGTTCTGTTCAAAAAAGCCAAAAACAAGCGCGTCCCAGACCCGAAACATGCTTCTCCCCCCTCCCATCCGCCCACCCATCCGATTCCCCATTCGTACTCTGTGGGTGCTGTCGGTGTACAAAAAGAGGGGTACACTTTTTGGACCCCCATAACTGTGCACGGGCAGTCTGAGCCGCGGACACCACCACACCAAGCAAGGCAAGGGAGGTGAGCCAGGGTGAGACCGAAGCTCGATGGAACTGGAGCAACACCGAAGCCAAGACCACAAAGAGCAAAGGGACGAAGCGGGTTCCCCCGGCAAGATCCTTGCCGGGAGCCAGTTTTAGCAGCCCCAGCAAGATCCTTGCCGGTGCCGGCTTTAGCAACCCCGGCAAGACCCTTGTCGCGGCAACTCGCCCCACGCCTACGGAGCAAATCACCCTTGAGTCCACTGCCCCCATGGGGCAAGGATTCCGGAGACATCCCCGTAGTGGCATGCAGATCTTTGTGAAGACATCTAGATCAGATACGCACTAAGAAGACGACGACCCTTGGCTGGATCCCAGCCAAGGAGCACCACAAGACCTCCGGCAAGCACCTTGCCGGGGATGGCAGCAGGTGCCGCGGCAAGACCCTTGTCGGGGCCCCGGCAAGGCCCTTGCCAAGGACATCCACATGGCCACCATCAGGCCCACGTCGACTAAACTTCCACCGCCTTATGCAGCTACCGACCCAACCAGCTGGGCAGGCACCTGCGTGGTGGCATGCAGATGTTCGTGAAGACCCACCATTGCGCCACCTCAGCTGTCTACCTACCTACATGGCATCTCAGGCATCGCTGGCCAGGGCGCGTGTCAACACAAGAAGGAGCGGCGACGGACAAGACAGATCTCTCCCCGTCCCCGATAAAGCAAGGACACCTAAGCAAGACGCATTAAATGCGCCTTGTCATGTAATGCGAGGGATAACCTCGCATCACTGTACCCTTTCCACCTCCGGTGTGCCACTATGGCAACCCCTTTTTCTATAAAAGGAGGCCCGAGGCAACCAGGAGGAGGATTCGGCTTTTCGGAGCTCCCCACGTCCCATAGCTAGCTGAAGAACACAGATATACAATCCACCAAAGCAGGAGTAGGGTTTCACGCATCCCCGCGGCCCGAACCTGGATAAACGAACCGTGTGCTATCTGTTTGATCCGCTCTTCTCTCAACCCCGCGCCCCGCTAACCGTAGTAGGGATTCTTGTGATCCCATAGGTGTCGTTCCAATACAACGATAGGTGCGAAAAATACCTCTCCACCAGCTGTGAAACCCCGGCGTCCTCCGTCCGCCACCCCATTCCACCCATCAACCGCCGCCCTCCTCCATCACGCCGGAGCCGATACCCCGACGTCGTCGTCCACCACAACCTCAACCGCAACGCCCTCCACGGCTAGTAGGTGAAGCCGAGGTCGAGCCGTCTGTACCCGAGCCAGTTCAACCACGCCGTCCTGCACCTCACCGCTGCCGCTCCAACTTCGCCACCCTCCACCGCACCAGAGTTGTTCCTGCTACGCCGTCCTTCGCCGCCGCGGATCTACTTCCCCTCCGTTAACATACGGCCACAGCAACACAGTCAACAATTTGGCCATGGGTTCGTCCAAGCCTGCACCCACCTCTAGAACATCGGTTTCCTCAGCGGAAAGAAGAAGATTGGCGCGACATGTGGAGGCGACCACACCGGCAACCAAAAATGGTACTCCTCTTCCCTTATTCATGCAAATCTTACGTGTCTGCTTGCACGGTATTCATCCCACAGAAGACACTAGTTGACCGCTTCTTCTTGATACTAGATGTTCCTAGTTACTCGCGATGCACAAGGTTTCTCCTCATATACTATTTCACCTTAGCTAGAGGTCCGTCGCCCCCCTGAATTTCAATTCCTGGTTAGTTGATTCCCAATTAAAGGAAGCATTCCCCGACGTAACAGGCGCTAGTCCGCCTATTACACCGAGGAAGCAGCGCCTCGGTGTTTATCTTAGGGGCGTGTGGGGCCTAGAGCTACTGGCGCCCGATCTGGAGGTCGGCCGGGATTAAAGGGATGGCCTGGGGGCGCTGCCAAGTGCTACCTCTTGAGCTTGCGTTGTATTCCCTCGAAGAGGAAAGGGAGATGCAGCACAGCAGCGTAAGTATTTCCCTCAGTTTTTGAGAACCAAGGTATCAATCCAGTAGGAGACCACGCGCCAATCCCTCGCACTTGCACAAACAAATAAGAACTTCGCAGCCAACACGATAAGGGGTTGTCAATCCCTTTACGGTCACTTACGAGAGTGATATCTGATAGAGATGACAGTTGATATTTTTGGTATTTTTGGTTTAATAAAACAGCGAATAAAAGCGGTAAAAGTAAAGTAGATGTAGATTGATATGTTGAGAATAGACCCGGGGAGCCATAGTTTTCTCTAATGGCTTCTCTCATGATAGCGATATTCTACGGCGGGTAAACAAATTACTGTCGAGCAATTGATAGAAAAGAGAATAATTATGAGACTATCTAGGCATGATCATTGTATATAGGCATCACGTCCGAGACAAGTAGACTGACTCCTGCCTGCATCTACTACTATTACTCCACACATCGACCGCTATCCAGCATGCATCTAGTGTATTGAGGGCATACGAACAGAGTAACGCCTTAAGCAAGATGACATGATGTAGAGGGATAAACTCAAGCAATATGATATAAACCCCGTTTTTTATACTCGATGGCAACAATACAATACGTGCCTTGCTGCCCCTACTATCACTGGGAAAGGACACCGCAAGATTGAACCCAAAGCCAAGCACTTCTCCCATTCCAAGAACTATATATCTAGTAGGCCAAACCAAACCAATAATTCGAAGAGACTTGCAAGGATATTATGAGCACACATAAAAAGTTCAGAGAAGAACCACATATCTTTCATAGATAACCTTGACCATAAACTCACAATTCATCGGATCTCGACAAACACACCGCAAAAAATTTTACATCAAATAGATCTCCTCGAAGACCGAGGAGAACTTTGTATTGAGATCCAGAGAGAGAAGAATCCATCTAGATACTAGCTATGGACCCGAAGGTCTGAGGTAAACTACTCACAACTCATGGTGAGGGCGATGATGATGATGATGAAGGACTCCATGATAGATCCCCGTCTGGTGGAGCTCCGGAACAGGCTCCAAGATGGGTTCTCCACGGGAACAGAAGCTACGACGGTGGAATTAGGGTTTTCTCTCTATTCACGGAGTTTCTGGGGTACGTGGACTTATATAGGAAGAAGGAGGGCACCGGGGGACGCTCGAGTGGGCCTCGAGGCAGGGGGCGCTCCTTGGGAAGGGGGGCGCGCCCCCCGCCCTCGAGGGCCACTCGATGCTCCGCTGACGTGGTTCTCAAGTTCCTCTGGCGTTATTTTCTCCATAAATATCTCTCGCGAAGGTTTCATTCCGTTTGGACTCTGTTTGATATTCTTTTTCTGCAAAACCCTGAAATAGGCAAAAAACAGCAATCTGGACTAGGCCTTTGGGTTAGTAGGTTAGTCCCAAAAATGATATAAAAGTGAATGATAAAGCCCATTAAACATCAAAGACTTTATAAATAATAGCATGGAATAATAAATAATTATAGATACGTTGGAGACGTATCACGAAGCACGGCGGTGGTGTGAGGTCGAGGGGAGGGCGGGGCGGCAGAGGCAGGGGTCTGGGCCGGTGGTCGCTGGCGGTTCGAGAAAGATCGTCAACAGTGACTGGCGGGAGGTAGACGAAGGCCATCTGCCCGTTCCTTATAAATCGGATAGTTCATTAAGAAAATTGACTGGCCTATTTATTTTTCAGTCGACTGTTATCTTGATATGACCACATGTGGTGGTGTGCTGGAGGAGTACCTGCATTTCCTGTGCTCATATATTACAAAATCATACGGAGTAGAATCTAATTTTGTTTGCCATGCAATGTTGTAGAGCTATCATATGTCTCCTGTCATTTATTTTTCAGCCACCTGCTATCTGCTACTTTTACAGTGCACTAGTTCTACACACACTTCACCAATACTCTCACTATTGTGTTTTTATGCAATGGTATTTCAGACTCTGCTGCTATGAGAGAAGCAAAAAAGAAAAGAGAGAAGTCGCTCCAGCATGCTAGGCGGATAGACCAGACACGTTTCAGACTTATAAAATGTGCAGTGTTAGCAGATGGAGACGGTAAACGTAGCTCTGAAGTTGATGACCTCGCTCGCAATGAACCACCATCCCAGGTGCTTTCTTTAAGTTCGTTGTGTCATATGTGATTGCATGTTCCATATGGTGTCTAGATTGTATTCAAAAGGCCAAAGTCGGGCTTTATTAAGATAAGGAAAGATATTGTTTACATGAACTACCATCCCGTGAGCACCAGAAGACAAATAGCTAGTCAGGGCACTGGTCGAGCCAGTGACAAGCCCATCAAAAAGAGGCATCACCCGGAAGCCAACTAAAAAGCCGCGATGGTGGCGAAGCAGCCCGCCTCCCACCAGGCTCTCAGGTCCTAGATGATCATGCTCACCACTCCAGCTAGATGTCTAGCTTGTATTGCTTCCAATTTGGTTAAATTGCATCTGCTTAGCTTACACATTATACCTTTAAATATGACATGCCTTTCTATTTTTGGTACATACTAGTACATCTGTGTATTAACCATGTTCTTACATCAAACTAATGTTCTTGTGTATCCCTCGTCAATCACTTATGATGAGGCAGTCAGGCAAGTCGATTACTCCACATTTAAAGAATGCAGCGTCAGCCTCCCGACATGATTCTCAAGAAACAGCAAGGCTAGATGAAGATAGTGAACGTAGCTCTGTAGTTGATTACCGCATTTCCCCTACACTAGCATCACAGGTGCTTGCTCTAACTTGGCTGCGTGATATGTGGTTGCATGTTGCATATGGTGTCTAGATTGTAATTTTTCCAATCTGGTTAAACTGCATGTGCTATTCTGCTTAGCTTATACATTATACCTATTAATGTGACATGCCTTCCTGTATTTAGTACATAGTATATCTGTCTATGAAGCATGTCCTCACATAAAACTATTGTTTTTTTGTATCACGCATAAATCAATATGACGAGACACCTTCAGTATATGCAGTGTGATATTAGTTGCATCTTTGATATGATTGGTAGCATGCGCTGCTTCTAATTTGTTGAAATGCCATTTATGATGGGACACTTTTAACTTGGTAGAGTCATATTGGTTGCATCTTTCACGTGGTGTCTAGCTTGCATTGCTTCTTATTTGGTGAAATGGTTTCTGCTTAGTTTACACAAACAGTTGTGAATATGCCATGTCGTCCTGTTTTTCGTATTATTCCATCCTGGAATCATGTGTTTGCCTTAGATCAAAGTAGTGATTGTCAGTATCATGCACGAATGAGTTCTGAAGAGTGATTTTTATTGATTTTTTTGTCGGTTTTACTTGACAATTCAAAATCAATAAAGCGGAAGGTAGTTAGCAAGGCAGCGGATGAAGGTGCTCCTTCCAAATGGAGGGCCTCTACAGATTCTACTCCTCCATCCCCCCAAGATGATTTCCAAGACAACACATGCATAGACACTCAACGTAGCTGTGTTGGTGATGAGCACGTCTCCCCTAGTGCACCATCACAGGTGCTCCCTCTAACTTGGCACTGTTATATGTGGTTGCATGTTATGTATGATGTCTAGCTTGTATTTCTTCTAATTTTATTGAATTTCATCTTCTTACTTTACACATTATACTTGTGACTAAGACATGTGTTCCTATTTCTAGAACATACAATATCTGTCTATCACACCATGTTCTTACATCAAAGTACATTTGTTCTGAAGAACTAAATTGATATACGTTTTTCTTGTTGGCTTGACTTAACATGGCATAGAGCAAGAGGAACCAAGACAGAACGACAGGGAAACGGAAGCGGAACAATCCTGTAGATTCTGCTGGTACTGATGGTGCAATAGAAGGTCAAAGTCCAGCAGAAAATTGTACCGACAAGGTATCCTGTGATACACGAGCTGCCGAACAAGCCAAACAGAAACAAATAGCTGCCACCAAACAAGCAGAGACAACCCTAGTTGTTGCAACACCTTCCACAATACCACCAGCTGCACGATTTACTCGTCGGTCAACTCAGCTAGCAGCACGTTCCCAAGCTCCCTTGCCACCTGACACTACTTCAGAAGCACTCTTGACACAGGATGAGTTGGCAAGATCATATGAACTTTGTGAGCTTCAACAACAAGAAGGTAGTGGCTGGAGTCAAGTTACAGTTGCATGCTTCTTTATATGTAGTCTCACAGTATGATGTACACTAACACTTCCTATGTTTGTTGTTGGACTAGCACCTAGGAAACAAACATCACGGATAATGCACGATATGTTAACTAAATCTAGAGGAGGAAGAATGGAGATCCGTTTTGAGGCAGGTTTTAAAAGGCCACGTGATGCTACAGAGTCAGCCAAGTTAGTATCAGAGGCAGCGGTTGCTGGTAGGTGTCATGTATGTATCCTCCCAACATGGATTCAGTACAGGAATGACAAAGATGAAACCCAGTTCAACACCTTCCTCGACCATTTATCTGTAAGTATGGTTATGTATGGAAACTAGTAATATCATCTTGCTCTGTCCAATAATTTCTAGGTTGCTGATAATGAGACTCCCATAATTTTCAACAGATGAGGTTCAAGTTGGATAGCCAAGATGATGCAACCAGAGAAGCTTGCACCCATGTTTTCAAGTCTGCTCTGCGACAGTATCGGTATAACTTGAGGAAAACTCACATTGAAGGCAAGGCTAACAATGAACTTGCCCAAACATCTCTAGTGGAAAATATATCTGATGAAGACTGGAGAGGCCTTGTTAAACACTGGTCCGATCCGAAGTATCAGGTACATTATATATATGTGATCAAATCACATTTTGAAGTCCTATTTATGCATGAGCCACACAAATCTATCTTCTTGTAGGTGAACTGTTCGAAGAACAAGGCCAACCATACGAAAGTGAAATTCCAATAGACGACAGGATCTCGTAGCTATATTGCACACTTCAAGGCTCTTGTATTAGCTGATGTTTTACTATTTTCGTTGTACCATATTATCAGATCTATATTGACTTGTTCCAAATGCAGAGGAAAGCCCGCAAGGACCAAAAAGTACCTAAACCAAATGATGTGGAAATCTTCAAGGACTATCACACCAGCAAGAAGAAGGGCATGACTACACCAGTCAAAGCCGCTGTTGTAAGTCCTTAATACTCATGCCTTTTAACTACTACTAACTCTGACTTGTGCCTTGAACTGCATGGTTTGCAGGCAATGTCTATTACTCTTTTCAATTTTATACACAATTGTCTTACTGTATCATTGCACCTTGCAAGGTTTAAAACAAAGGAGTGATGTTCCTTTGAGGTTAACCTGTAATCTAGTTCCGTGCTGGACTTGCCCACACAACGTTACAATTGCCTGCATGTCTGTTCTCATTTGTTTTGTCATATGAATGATGTCATACTATGCTTACCGTATTATAAACTTTGTCTCTTTATCCTTAGCCCTCAATATAATGTGAAGAAATAGACAATACATTAGCGATGGTACATGGACATATGTTTGGAACATAGTTTTATTATGTACTTTGCAATAAAATACAACTATTATTTTACATGGGTTCACCAGAATAAATTATGTATATAGACCAAAGCTATTTTGTTTGGTTTTGCTGCCTCCTTAATATCTTCCGTTCTGGTACTACTAATGTAAAACCTCAACTTTTCAGCGAGCTATGGAAAAAATGGTGGAACCACCACCTTCTGAAGGTGGCGAGGCAACTATAACCGCAATGTCAGCTCTTGTTGTAGTGGGTCAGTACCTGTCCATTAACAGTGCCAAAAGCACGTTCCTGCATAATACTGGCTTTGTTGTTAAGGCAATCTCGTCCAAACTGCCTCATGATCAAGATATGCAAGCTCAAAACAATGTTGTATCTGCGCTCCAGACACAAGTCCATTCTCTAACCGAGACCCTTTGTGAAACAAGGAGAGACACTTTTCGATGTTGTCAAGATATGCATGGTTTTGAAACCAGACTATCAGACATTTGCTATGTTGTTCAGGAGTTTAGGAGAACTGAAGGCGAAGGTTATGGTGCTCCATCGGACAATACAACATGAAAACATAACAGTCATGTCAAATGAACTGAGCTTCTGAACTTCTGCTGGTGCATTTATCAGCTAGACTGTTAACTTTTATGCCAACCATCCTTTTGTTTTATAGTTGTAATTTGTTTTGGTGTGATACAAAATTTATTCTTAACGTGCAGCCACCGGCTGAAGAAAACAACAAGCCATTTTTGTATAGTATAGGGTGTTCCCTATATTTGCACTAGTGGCGAACTTTGATGCCCACCGGCTGTAGTCAACATGGGCCTCCTACGGGCCGTAGAAACAATGGGCCTTCTAAGGGCCGTAGAAACAATGGGCCTTCTTTCTTTCAAAAAAACAATGGGCCTTCTACGTGGCGTAGAAACAATGGGCCTTATACGGGCTGTAGACACAATGGGCCTTCTATGGGCCGTATCATCAATGGGCCTTCTACGAGCCGTATGATCGGTTGGCCAAACATGGGCCAATCACAGAACACATTATGGCCGTAAATGGGCTAGAGATGAAATCGTCCGTTCATGGGCCGACCATAACGGGCCATCGTTAATCGGCCGTATTTTGATGACGCTATGAAAATGGCCCAACGTACTAACGGGCCACAAATGGGCTGACTGTAACCACGGGCTGAATTTGGCCCACAAGCAGAAAATGACATAAACGAGCCATAAGTAAACGAATGTGGAAATGATCCCAAGAATAAATGGGCCCCGAGAAGGCCGAAAGATAACATGGGCTAGAAATGGCCCAACAGAATAATTGGCCGTTAATGGGTATAAAGTGATACACTGCTCATTACGGGCCAGTTTCACCATGTGCCGTTAATGGCTATAAAGTGATACAATGTTCATTACGGGCCAGTTTTACCACGGGTCGTTAATGGGCCGAGAGTAATAAGGGCCAAATATGGGCCGAAAGACGTCATGGGCCATACATGGGCCGGAAGTTAAAACGGGCTGGATTTATATTGGACGGCCCAGATGACGTTACTGGGCGTAATTCGGATAGGCCGTAAACGGGCCCTGGGTTAGCGTACATGGGCTATACGCGAACAGGCCGTTAACAGGCTTGCCATGGGCCGGCCTGCCACCTTTTGACCAAGTCAAACGGGCTCGCCTTTTCACAGGAATGGGCCTCTGTTGGGTCGTGCCACGTGTCGGCGTATCATAGGCGCTTTGGGTCGAATGAGTGGATGACATCTGTTCCAACGGTGAGCCGACACGTGTTTCCTCCAGCCAATGATGATTTTACACGTGGAAAATCCCCATTGGCCGGGGCTGTTAACGGGTTATCGGATCCAAAACCGGGCCCGATAGCTTAACGGCGTTCCGTTACGGTGGATGCCACGTGTCGGTCACCCTTGACGAAAGCACTTCTGGGACGCGCGATTTATCGTCATGGAAGTGGACACTTCCCTGATGATAATTTTGGTAATGTCATGGAACACTTCTACGACAGCACAGGTATGACTATCTTGACTCTGTCATAAAATCGTCATGGATGTACATGCATGACAGAAAACGTGACCTACTGTGACAAACACGTATCATCACGGCAGTGTATTTTTTTGTACTGGTACTGCAGCTTATACATCGTAATCTACTAAACTTGTAGCACATTCTTATGTATTTAGATGTTTGACGCGATCACTATGTTGTGCGGCATCTATAAAAAGGAGTTACTGCTGCAAAATCCAAGAAACATTGACAAACTGGTTATGGCAGGATTTGCAAAATGGTTCAAGAGCCATGTAAGCTTTTGAATTGCACTGTTAGTTTTTTAATATACTGAGTACATAAGATGATCAACTTGTCTATTTTCTAACCATTGCTTAAGAAGATGCAGGAGGATCGCACGCAGTTAATGATTCCATGTACGCACTAGCAATGGGTCCTGATACTCGAGTAAGACATTATGAATCTTGCGTTGTTGGAGATGTGTGCTACAACACCCTTGCACGCGATGAAGGTAGTAAGACACAAAACAGTGACATCATGAGCACGCATACGTATAGCGAAGAGACAACTGAAATGTATGCGAACATAATAGACATTGTTCAGTTGCAGTATATCTCCAGTTTCAAGGTTCATCGGTGTGTGGTTCTATTGTGTTGTCATTGGTATAACCTGTTTTCCAGGATCGCAAAACCCAGAGCTGATGATTATTTTCAATCTATCAATGTCAAGGCGGCGTACAAGACCGACGAGCCTTTTATTTTGGCAAATCAAGCAACACAGATATTTTTCTTCGAAGACACATTTGCACGTAGCGATTACTGGCGAGTAGTGCCAAGGTTTGAGAAGAGGAATTTGTTTAATGAAGTTGCACAACAAGATGATGCTTACACTCCTCCTGATGTAGAAGATTCCATAGATGTTCCTAATATCTTTGAGAACCATCACGTCAATGACGGTGGCGAAAATATTGCATGTCGGGCTGTGGACATACGAGAGTTGATCAATAAGCCAACGTTCTAGGACATTGAGGATGAAGAAGAAGATGACACTGGGGGAATTACGGTTCAGACTGATACACATGGCGAAGATGTTGACAGTGCTGATGCGGATGATGATTAGATTGCTTTTGTCATATTTGCCTATCGGAAGACGTTTTTTTATCTACTATGTGAAATTGTGTTTGCTATGACAACCGAAACCCGATGAAGTTGTTGTTTAGTATTTTGTTGTGAGAACATCACTTATTATGTATGTTGATTTGTGTGGTGATTGTATGCTGACTAAAACATGATGGCATTGTTGTTTAGTTGTACTCATATTTGGCTGTGAAACTTGTATTTGATGACATAGTTTGCTGTTGAACTACAATTTGCTCGACGACTTTGAATGGGAACAAAGCTGACCCGACAGGGCCTCTGCTAATTTATTTATTTATTAGCAAAAGGGGCTCTGCTACTTATTTATTTATGAGCAAAAGGGGATACCCTCCAATTTCTGTTAATAGAAATGATTCGAAGTTCACAACACTACACCCAGCGTGCTAAACAGGTTTCATTCATTACTAGTTTCAGCAAAGTGCTCATGTCATAGCCATTGAATACATCACGAGTGCTACATACACTGCAACTAAAGAGACAATCATCCTACAGAGCACATCGATTTTGCCCATTATCTTCACAAGCTCTTTCATCTCCTCATTGATGTCAAGGTCATTCAGCAACTATTGCTTGGCCATGATCAGAGGAACTGCATCTTTAACCTTCTGCTTTGCATCTTCCTCTTCTGTCGTTCCTTCAATTACTTGTCCAACACCCCAACCTATTGGTATTGGGATTCCTCGGCTAACCAAATAATCAGCGTAGTTGCATTCCCCCCACATAAGCAACTTCCCAGAAATACAAATCACACGAATCTTCCCTTTTTTGCATGACTCAAATTGGAAGATCATCAGCCAAACTATTGAAAAATCAGTAGCTGAAAGCAGCGGAACAACACTTAAACATATTATTACCCCATGATTCGGGCATTTGTAGAAGACTCGACCAGGGTGGAGGATTGTGGTTGAGACGCGATGGATGACTCTGCGTGATTGGCAGCAGTGGCACCGCACCAACGGTAGCAGGTTGCGATGAGCAACCGGCTACAATGTGTGTGCCGACGGGAGTGTGATGAGACCCACAGGCGATGGTATGGGTGGCGACTTGGGGCATATCTGGTTGTTTCCTATTGAAGAGCAGGTGGACGAGCCGCCAGTGGACATGGTTGTTGTGGCCAGAGCTTCTGATGCTAGGCAGAGTAAGTAGAGAAGAGGAGACGAGAACATTGGATATGTTAGTTTCATTACTTGCACAGTAGCATAGCACCATATATAGTCATAGTCTAGGTTTGGATTCGAACCAGCTACAGGAGCACGTCTCTCTTTTTTCTAAAACTCAGCAACGTCTCTGTACTTGTACACTAGCTTTTTCTGTACGCCTTCTCAAGTCTTTGATTTTCTTTCTCTATTTTTTGCGAGGATGGAAGGAGGACAAAATTGAGGGTTCCTGGGACTCGAACCCAAGACCTCTCGGTTGAAAACCAAGGGTGCTAATTACTTATGTGGCGGACGTTCCCTGGGAGGAGGACGGCAGACAAACGCGTTTTCATCGCAGTTTTAGTTGGATACAAGATCGAACGGTCGCAGTTTCGGGAATGTTATCAAGCGAAAGAGCCCAGTTTTTCTTTTCTTCCTATATATATAAAAAAAAGTATGCTAGGTGCCGGCTTAGTCAACAAACAATTGTGCCAACCTTGACCTTTGGATTGACATTCAACGTCTGCCGTGTTTATTCAGTCTCTTCTTCCTCCAGCCGCCAAAGCCAAACTAGCGCCGGCGGGATCGCCTGCTCCCGCCTCCCATGGCTGGTTGTGCTGCCGCGCACACATCATGGCCAAATCGCACCCTAAAACTCTGTGCATCTTCCTCGGCTCGTGTTCGTTCCCGTCCGATGCCTCACCATCGTCCTCCACCTTAGTTCGCTCGCCACGGCGTTGCCCTCCGATGTTGTCAACATGGTCAACAACCGAGAGGAATAAGGATATTATTGTACATGGTGAGGATGACAGTAGGGACCCACCAGGATCATGGCACTAGGCAAGGAAGTGCCTCCTTTAGTATAAGAAAAAAGGTTTCTTCCTGATGGTACCCCAACATCTGGGTCACACGCCACTATGAATGTAGTCAATAAGCGAGATAACTGCACAAGGAGGGGCAGACACCTGGGACCCAACTGCGCGCGTAGTAATTTTTTTAGGGACGGAGAAGGGTATCAACTGGGTTGTGCGGGAGGTGTGGCCTATGTAGCCCATGCTTTTATTTCATATGTTTACCACATGACCAGCCCAAATTCTTTTCCTTTCTGAAAATGGCTAGCCCATCAATTTTTTTGCAGAATAACCAACATTGGCCTACTTACTTTACTACGCCGAGCTGGGCAAGAAATCTTTCAAGATGAGGAGGGATGCATTCGGCCTTGCCCAGAAAATGGGCTATAAGTAATAAGAAATGGGCTATAAGTAATAATAAATGGGCTGTAAAATGAAAAAATACAGCAAACAGGCAATTAGTTCCAAAATACTTTTTTCTTTCGGATTTTGATATTTTAAATGTCATTAGTTTTTTGCGGGTAAAATTTCATTGGATTTAAATTAAGGTATGTTTAGTTTTCAAATTAATTTGAATATGGCTAGAAATTTGGGGCTGTATGCTGTTTGGGACAGATTTGGAGGCTAGCTTGTGGGTCTACTAGGTTGACGCGTACGCAAGCCTTTGTCAAATTATAGTCAACACACGATTCTATTAGAAGTGGTCGTTGGATGTCCATCTAACAGTTGTGGTGCTTCTTCAATATCTGATCTTCTTGCTCCAGCCGCCCAAACCAGCGCTGGTGGGACTGTCTGCTCCCGCCTCCCGTGGCCGGCTGTGCTGCCGCACATGCCACACCACCCCACCCTACTCCATCGATGGCCAGGCTATTCCTCTAATGTCAGGACCCCGATCCTAAGTCACACTGGTCTAGCATGTAACACATCATATCACTTTGCGGCCTCACGCACGGTATCCCCACGGGTGCCACCTTACCTGGCCCGGGACCGTTTGCGTATTTTGGCACACGTATATGATAGTGTCGCTAGCATCCATATGACAGAGAACCCGGACCAACATTACTAGTTATAAACCAAAGGTGGCGCTAAATTACAGAGACAGGCATACATGACCCAGCAACGAACGTGTCGGTCATCAACGTATGAACCCAAGTAGTAGCAAGCTATAAGGACTTAAAGGAACAACGCGTGACATTTACCCTAAGGGACAGACGCAGGAACGAAGAAGGGCACATGCCGGCCAGCCTAAGTGTTCCGGAGCAGTAGCAAGCTACCAAGGCTTAGTGGAAGCACTGGGAGGCATTTCCCTGTAAGATAGGCTACCAAGGGTAAACAACTGGGTGTCGGATCGCACACATAGCAATACACATTACACGTACGCATAACATGCAAGTATGTGTTGTACAACATGGCATCACAACATAACTCAACAACTCATATAGATAGAGGCCCAGAAGAGCCATCATAACATTTATTACAAACAGAGGTCACATGACCCAACATACAGAGCATACAGACAACGGAAGCATAACATGTCTGAGTACAGACAAATACAAATGAAAAAGGCTAAGAAGCCTGACTATCTACAATACCCTCCCAAGGGTACAAGATCGTAGCTGAGGTAACAAGCTAAACGTCAAAGTCCACGCGGAACCACTAGTGAGACTGTAGTCTCTCTGCAAAAACATAAATTAAGCAAACGTGAGTACAAAGGTACTCAGCAAGACTTACATCAGAACTAGCTACATATGCGTCAGTATCAACAAAGGGGTGGTGGAGTTTGACTGCAGCAAACCAGCTTTGACTCGGTGGCTATCCTGAACTACAACTACAAGTAACTCTTTTGAGGTGGCGCACACGAGTCCACATATTCACCAATCAATACACTACTATGGATCCGCTCCCGTCTCCCTACGAGAAGGCCATCCATAGCACTCACGCTTATCTTGCGCATTTTAGAGTATCCACTTTCACTTGTCTATGAATTGTACAGGTAACCCAGAAGTCCTTCACCGCGGACACGGTTATTCGAATAGATCAAATATAACCCTGCACGGGTATACTTCTTCACACATGCTCTTGCCACTTACCGCCATGTACACGTCATGTATCTCGGCAACCTTCAAGCGGAAGCCTGGCGAGGGTGTCGGCCACGACCTGACTAACCACACAAGTCTCTAGTCCAGGTTTATCGCCTATTTGGATTCCATCCGTGGGGAGATCCGCCCGGGGTGTCGCTCACGGCCCCAAACAATGTGTACAGGGTTCCCGAGCCACCAAACGGGCGACTCGGTACACCGTGCCACGTACCTGCCACGTCACAGCCCACCCCGAGGGTCAGCGCTGCGCACGACCTCCATTATACTACAAACACCAGAAACTAATTGCAACTCCTAGACAGAGATCAGGTTGATTAATAGGTCGAGAGAGCTTGGAGTGCCCGGAGCCCAATGTGTGGTTGTAGTTGTTCATGGATCAACCAACACAGAACTCAGTTCTTGAGGACGGTTTCAATGAGAGAACCCACCATGTACTCCTACATGGCCTCTCATCGCTACCTTTACCAAAACGTATTCACATACTTAGCTCTCAACAGTAGGACATGATGACCACATTCCAATTCATCCCCGATGAATCAGACCTCACACAACTCTAAGCAACAGTACGCATAACCGTAAAGCATGAATGAGTAGGCACTACATGGCTCAAACAACTCCTACTCATGATAGTGCGTTTCAACTATTTAGTGTGGCAATGACAGGTCATGCAGAGGAAAAGGGGTTCAGCTACCGCAGCAAATAGCAGTTGAAACGTTGTTGTCCTAATGCAGTAAAAGAGAGCAAGAGCGAGAGAGTGGGATTGTATTGGAATGATGAATGGGGTTTTGCTTGCCTGGCACTTCTGAAGATATCATTGTGTCTTCATCAGTGTCATTGATCACATCGTCGGAACATCGTCTACTGAGAGGGGACAAACACCGGCAAACAAGAGAGAACACAATCATTGCAATGTGACAATATGATGCATGATCATGACATGGCAATACGCTGTTGGTTGAGCTAATGCAACTAGCAACCATATTAAATGAAGTTGATTTGAACCAAGGGTTCAAATTCAAACTCCATATGTTAATATTCAAATGGCATTTAATTTATTTGACCTGATCAGCAGGCCTAAGTTTCTCAAACATGCATGATAATGCCATAAACAGATTCCTTGAATTTTTCTGATCATTTTTCATATATAAATTATTTTCATTGGAGTTATAGATTATTTTTTATGATTTTTAGAAGTTTTGAATATTTTCTGAAATAAATAAATCATTTCTGATTTATTTTAAATCCAAAAAATATTTACTACATCAGCATGACCACATGCTGACGTCAGCAGGTCAACACGGGCTAGTCCAGGTCAAACCTGACCAGTGGGCCCCACTGGTCAGTCTCTCGGGGCTAACTAATTAAGTTAAAACTAAACTAAAGGTTAACAGAGTCTGGGCCCCACATGTGAGTGACACAACTAACTAACAGGGTTAGTTAGCCTTAAGTTAATACTAACTAAATTGCAGTGGGGCCAGGGCCCACATGTTAGTGTCTAGGTGGTTAACTAAAATTAGTTTAGTAACTGAACTAATTTAGCAGGGCCCTGGGTCCACCTGTCATTGACCCAGGGGGGTCATTAGCACTAACTAACGCGTACCCGCCGAAATTAGGCCGCCGGCAATGACCCGAGGCGGCGGAGGACGTCGGAAACGCCGCTCCGGTGACCATTTGGATGGCGGCTTGGTACTACGCGCAGCTGGGGCTCTCGTGCATCTAGTGGAGGCTATGGGAGGACACAAGGGCGGCGGAGCTCATCGAAACGGAGCTCGCGGCGG
Organism: Secale cereale; assembly: GCA_902687465.1. Classification (NCBI taxonomy): domain Eukaryota; kingdom Viridiplantae; phylum Streptophyta; class Magnoliopsida; order Poales; family Poaceae; genus Secale; species Secale cereale. The sequence goes on from LR738713.1 coordinate 326,741,617, forward strand.
CGCCGGAGTTCGGGCACCGACGGGTTAGGTGCTACGGTGCACAGCAGGAGCAACATGAGGGGGTTTTCGGCTTCTGGCGTTGTGATAAGCACGGCTGTGTGCTCGGTTGCCACTCTAGGTGACGGTGATCACGGCGGCGACATGGCTGGCGGGGCCAAGCTCTCGGGTGCGGTGGTTAGCTAGGCTTGGTGAAGCAAACGACCGCGGGGAGAGGGGGGAAATAGGGAGGAGCTCACAGCGAATGCAGTGGTGGCCTCGGCGAGCATGGGGAAGCACCGGAGCGGGCACACGGTCGCCGGCAATCTCGGCGGCCAAAGGAGGAAGATGAGCTTGGGGACGGTGCGTCGGGGCTTCTGGCGAGGCGTGGCTCGCTGAGGAGGTCGAGGATGAGGCGGCGGAGCTCCTTGGCGCATCGGTGAGGCGTAGGGTGGCCGGTGGCCGTGGCTACGACGAGCGGCGGCAACGGCAGCGCTCGGCCATGGCGAAGAACAGACGAGGGAGAGGCGAGGGGGGGCGAGAGAGGGAGTCAGAGCGATCGGGACGGCACCGAGGAGGTGTTTCGAGGCGTCGCCACGCTGTTCAGCGACGCAGGCGAGCAGGGAGGAGGCATGGAGCCTCGCGCGCGCGTGCGGTGTCCCTCCTCTGCCTACTGGCAGAGGTAGGCGGTGACTGGCAAGGCCAGGTGGGCTGGGCCGGCTAGGTAGAGCCAGGTAAGTGGCCCAGGCCACTCTTTCTCGCTCTCTCTTTTCCATTTAATTCTGTTTTCTATTTTTCTGCAGCTTTGTGGCTTTATTAAAAATAGCTAGGCACTTTCAGAAATCACCAAACTGCTCATGCCCACTGTTTAGGATATAAACAACATTGAACTTTTCAGTTAAGATTATTTGGACATTTAAAATAATTAGTAGCATTTAAATGCCCAAATGCAAATACTTTATGATTTATTCAAAAATCCAGAATGGTCCTAGAAATATGTGCAACATTTTTGGCAGAGGTTTTTAACCAATCCAAAAATGATGAACTTTTCTAAAGGGCATTTTGGGTTCATTGAAAAAGATTTTAATTTGACCCTAGTTGAGTTCACTTGGTGCTAGGGTTTGAACAACCCCATTTCAAGTTTAAACGAAATTTAGACATGAAGCACACAAGATGCAAACACTAGGCAGTAGCAGAAGCTAGGGATGTGACATCTGATCACCCACACCTCCTGTTATTTTCCGGCGACGGCAGCCGAACCAGTAAACCCTCGTACTCCCCACCGCGTGGGCAACCACTGCGAGTCTTCCCCAGCTCTGGGTCGTTCCCTTCCTAGGCCTCGCCGTCGTCCACGGCCCTGGTGCTCTCGGTGCAGTGTGGTGAACATGGTCAATGAACGATATCCATCGGAAGAGGACTGTATGTGGAGAGGCTAACAGTTGGGTCCACGGACGCACGCAAGGAAGTGCCTCCTTATTACTTGCAAAATAATGATTCCTCCACCTGGTAGAAGGGATCCACCAGAAGGGCCTCTCTATTTCGTGAAAAAAATGTTCCTCCCGCTAACCGCTCAGACCCACCAGCTATATATTCGCATGGAAGGAAGTGCCTCCTTATTACGCACAAAAAAACGAATACTCCTCCTGCTATCCGGGACCCACCATTGTTGGAGGCTCACTTGTGGGCCTACTAACGCGGACGGAGGCATTGTCAACTTAGTCAATATGAACTATTTTAGCAGCAGTGACCGTACGATGTCCATCCAACGGCCGTAGTGCTTCTTCAGCATCTAGTTTTCTTGCCCCAGCCACCCAAACCAGCGCCGGTCATGCCGCCTGCTCCTGCCTCCTATGGCCGGTTGTGCAGCCGCGCAGGCCTCGCCGCCCCACCTTACTCCTAGCGGTGGCCAGGTCAAAGTTATACTCACCCACACCTTCTGTTATTCACCGGTTAAGGCAGCCAAACCAGTCCCTCGTACTCCCCTCCGCCGGGGACTCCAATGCCCCTTGTTCCACGACTCCAGATCGTTCCCGTTTTAGGCCTCGCCGTCGTCCATCGCCTTGGTGATCTCGGTGCGGCATGGTCAACGTGGTCAAGGAACGACTTCCATCGAAAGAGGACTATACGTGGAGAGGCTGACAGTTGGGTCCACGGTCGTAGCAAGGAACCTCTTTATTATGCGCAAAATAACGATTCCTCCACCTGACAGTGGGACCTACCGGAGGGGCCTCGAAAAAAACGTTTCCCCTCTGACAGTTGTGACCCACCAGCTACATCTTCGCACACAAGTAAGTGCGTCCATATTACGGGAAAAATGATTCTCCCCCCTGACCGCTGGGACCCACCATCAATAATTTCACACGTAAGGAATTGACTCCTTATCCTCCCTGGCAATCGGGACCCACCTGGTCGAAGCGTACGTAACATTGTCATTCTGGTCGCGAACATGTACGTACATACTGGTCGATCGATCTCTCTGCAACGATGAACCGTGGCCGAGCAAGCAGCGACACATGTAGTTGTAGAGCCCCCGACGTAGCAGTTCAGGCAGTCCAGTCTAAATCGTGTACATGTATGTACAACCAGATACCAACAAATACGGCCACATATGTACATATGGGCGGGGTCTCGAACACCTAGCTACTCGCACATACGTACAGTCAGGGCACGTGTACATGGAGAGGCAACGGACAGCAGCAACTGCATCCTGTTCATCGGCAGCCAAGTGGCTGGGTCAGAACGGAGAAACAACGTCCCGTTCATCAGGAGCGAAGCCACTGGGTCAGAACGTGTCATGATCAACGAGAGCCAACCGGTTTGGACAGAACAGGTGAAACGGGGTCTGGCGTACCGCAAAACAAAGGAAAACGGCCTTCTGTTCGAGCTCGTACGGTCAAAATGGGGTCGTGTTCATCATGAAGGGTCTGGCATACCGCAGCACAGAGGAAACAGACTTGGGTTTGAGCTCCTACGGTCTGAACGGGGTTCTGTTGATCGGGAAGGGTGTGGCATACTGCAAAATGGAAGAAACGGACTTATCTTCGACCTCCTACGGTCGAGACGGGGGTCATGTTCATCGGGAGGAGTGTGGTGTACCACAAAACGGGACTCCACGGGCTACTATTCATCCACCGTCAACCTCCTCCAGCGTCCACCCACGACTGTTCATCCACGGATTCTCCCTCCTACCTCCACCAGCTCTTGTTCATCCAGCCTCCACCAGCTATTGTTCAACCACCCCTCCACCGGCTACTATTCATCCAGCCCGCCACTGGCTACTGTTGAACCAGCCCTCCACGGGGTCCTGTTCATCCACCCCCAACTGGCTCGATCAGGATCCTGTTCATCCAACGGTAACGGCCTCTAGCTACTATACCACGGGGTCCTGTTCATCCAACCCCCACCAACGCTCATTGTTCATCAAGAGGCAGCAGGTTCGATCGGCTTCAGTTAGCAACAGTAGTGAAGGAATCGTTTGCTCGGGTTTAGTTAACAGCCAGATCGATCGATCACTCGGGTTCAGTAACGCGTAGCCTGTAGTGCAATCGCTCGGGTTCAGTAGGCGAATGCCTCGCTCGGGTTCAGTTAGAGGCCAACGCCTCGCACACATGTGTGTGCGTGTACGAGAGAAACACGCAATCCCTCTGTGCATCGCTCGGCTTCGACCACCCACCGTAACCGGTAACTCCCCAATATTTTCCTCGCCCTCGTTTCTACCACGGTTTTTTCCGTCATGGACGGCCCAAAGAATGTCATGCAGTTGTGTGTTCGACCCACCCAGGACGAAAAGCCCATTTTCTATCATGATTTTTGTTATAGAAGTAGGAGCCCACCACATCTATGATGATGCGGGTTCTTGTCATAGTTATCGTCATAGAAGTGTCATAAGCATGACAGGAAAAAAATTTGTTTGTCCCAAAATGTCACGGATGTGTCTTTTTTTTGTAGTGACTGCTTGCGCATCTACTTCCATAAACCCAAAGGTCTTCCATATGAGTCTACCATACCTACCTATATGCGGTATTTACCTGCCGTTCCAAGTAAATTTGCATGTGCCAAACTCTAAACCTTCAAATAAAATTCTGCTTTGTATGCCAAAATCGCTCATGTGGCGACTGGGGGCTGTCTTTATCTTCCATGCTAGGTGGGTTATTCTCACGATGAGTGGACTCCACTTGTCATTCACAAGAAAATGGCTAATAATTGGGATGCCCAGTCCTGTGATCAAAAGATCAAAACAAAATCTCAAATAATTAAACAAAGCTCCACCATGATTGTTGTTGGTTTGGACGGCACCCGTTTTTTCGGATAAGCCGTGGAGTGTGTTTGGCAGTGGAGGGGGAGTAATACTTTACCATTCTGTTTGGGAACCGCCTATAATGTATGTAGCATGGAAGATATTGAGGACTCTTGGTCGTAGCGTTGACAAAGAAGGCATATCGCTCAAAATTATATTCATCTCTGATTTAAAAAAAATTGAGCTCTCGCAGCTCTGCAAATCCCTGCTTCCCTCTGTGAAGGGCCTATCTATTTACCTTTATTGTTGATTCATCATCCTCTTATAAAAAGCACCAGTTGGAGAGCACCTCTGTCATTTATATGCTTCGTTATTAATTGATATTGAATATGAGTGTGATTGGATCTCTTTAACCATGAATTACAATGTCTAGTCAGTCCTTAATCTTCTCAGGTACTGTGCATTTATGTTTTGTGGTCTCAGAAAGGGCTAGCAGATACCACTTTGTCATATTATATCATGATTGATTTGAAAAAGTGTGCTCATCCGAGATTTATCATTATTGCTCGCTAGTTGATTATGTTATTGATAGGAGTAAATGTGAGACCTAAGTGTTATTGTGAATATGGTTAGTTCATAATCTTTGCTGAAAACTTGAATGCTGGCTTTACAAATTTGCAACAACAAGATCAAATAGAGTTTGTAAAAGTTTTTCTTTGTCACTTTCAGTTTATCAACTGAATTGCTTGAGGGCAAGCAATGGGTTAAGCTTGGGGAAGTTGGTACGTATCCGTCGTATCTACTTTTCCAAACTCTTTTGCCCTTTTTTGGGCTCTAATTTGCATTATTTGAATGGAACTAACCCGGACTGACGCTGTTTTCAGCAGAATTGCCTTGGTGTTATTTTTGTGCAGAAACAAAGTTCTCGGAATGACCTGAAATTCAACAGAGATTATTTTCAGAATATATAAAAATACTGGCGAAAAGATCTACCGGAGGGGGCCCACACCTAGGCCACAAGGGTGGGGGCACGCCCCCTCCCTAGGGCGCGCCACCCGTCCTTGTGGCCCCCCTGACCGTCCACCGACCACAACTCCAACTCCATATAATCCTATTCGAGGATAAAACAATAAGAGAGAAGGATTCATGGTGTTTTACGATATGGAGCCACCGCCACCTCCTGTGTTCTTCCTCGGGAGACCTGATCTGGAGTCCGTTCGGGGCTCCGGAGAGTGGAGATCGTCGTCGTCGTCGTCATCATCAACCTTCCTCCATCACCAATTCCATGATGCTCACCACCGTTCGTGAGTAATTCCATCATAGGCCTGCTGGATGGTGATGGGTTGGATGAGATTTATCATGTAATCGACTTAGTTTTGTTAGGGTTTGATCCCTAGTATCCACTTTGTTCTGAGATTGATGTTGCTATGATTTTGCTATGCTTAACGCTTGTCACTAGGGCCCGAGTGCCATGATTTCATATCTGAACCTATTATGTTTTCCTGAATATATTTGTGTTCTTGATCCTATCTTGAAAGTCAATAGTCACCTACTATTCGTTATGATCCAGCAACCCCGGAGTGACAATAGCCGGGACACTTCCCGGTGATGACAATAGTTTGAGTTCATGTATTCACTAAGTGCTAATGCTTTGGTCCGGTACTCTATTAAAAGGATGCCTTAATATCCCTTAGTTTCCATTAGGACCCCACTGTCACGGGAGGGTAGGACAAAAGATGTCATGCGAGTTCTTTTCCTTAAGCACATATGACTATATACAGAATACATGCATGCATTACATTGATGAATTGGAGTTGTTCTGTGTCACCCTTGGTTATAACTGCTACATGATGAATATTATCCGACACATATCATTACTTTATCCATTGCCTATGAGTTCATTCCATATTGATACTTGCTTCGTTACTTTTGTTACTGCTGCTGTCACCATCACCACAAAACTGCTACTGTTACTTTTGCCACCGTTATCGTTACTTCCATACTACTTTGCTACTAAATACTTTGCTGCAGATATTAAGTTTTCCAGGTGTGGTTGAATTGACAACTCAGCTGCTAATACTTGAGAATATTATTGGGCTCCCCTTGTGTCGAATCAATAAATTTGGGTTGAATATTATGCCATCGAAAACTATTGCGATCCCCTATACTTATGGGTTATCACAACTCCAGCTCTTCCTGCTCCTCTTCTAGTTTGGCAAACATCTCGTTGATCCCCCACTCCCATTGCCGGAGGAAGCAGCGGTTGGCCTCCACCTCGGCCTTCGATAGGATGGACTCGAGTATGACCTGCTGTTCCGCCGCCCTCACCTCCTGGGTCAACTCCCCCATGGCGTCGGCCATGGCGAAGCATGCAGCCAATGGTGCCAGCTCCACCACGCCTACGTCATCGTCCTCCTCCACCAGGTCCTCTTAACCCGCGTCCTCCTCCTCCTATTCTGGCTCCGTCTCGCCCACGTCTTCGTCTTCCTCCTCCAGCTCCACTTGGCCCGCGTCCTCCTCCTCTTGATCCGGCTCTGCCTCGCCCGCATCATCGTTCTCCTCATCTGGGTCTCTGTCCTCTGTGACCGCCTACTGCTCCGCCTCCTCCTCTCGCTTCGGCTAGTCTGGTGGTAGGATGGCTGAGATTCAGACTTCGCACCGCCTCCAGATCTCCGGAAGCAACTCAAAGAGCCGCTCCAGTGGGAGCGTGTTTGGGTTCTCCGTCTGGCATAAATAAATGCGGTCCATCACATGTTTGGGTTCGTCGTCCGGTTTAAATAAATGCGGTCCATCACATGTACCCGCACGTGCCCAAATTGTACACATATGGATCTGTTTAGGGTGCTTCACGTTACTCACATGCGCGTGCAGAAATGGTGTATTTGTTAGTGAGTGTGTGTGCCCCTCTACTCTTTGGAGATGTACTCCACCTTTTGCATCCGGATATAAGTACAATGGTACCTTACCTTGTAATTTACCTTGCCGTACTAATGTGATTTGAGTAAAAAGAATGTCACTTCCTCTCGTGATTTGCATTATACAATTATGAGAAGTTTGCTAACTAGTAAATTAAAGTGGAATTTGTCCATGTTATAAGTAATTTAATGTGATTGATTATCATACGGGTAAGGTTGGACGAAGGGTGGTAGGAACAAATACTCCACCTGGAGCATGTGTGTGTGGTCGTATAGAGAGACAGTGTGTGTAAAAGAAAGAAAGGTGTGTGTGTGTGTGTGTGTGTGTGTGTGTTTGATGGAGTCTTCGGTAGGGAAAGTAATTAAGTGTGTGTGGATTCATCGTAGACAGGTGATGTGCATCGTGAGGCCTCCAACAAGGGAGGGCGAGAGAGAAGAGGCCCGTAAATATGGAAGAAAGGCGTGTGCGCGTGAGATGAGTGGACATCGAGATAACATGTTTGTTTGAGAGACACCAAGGAAAACAACTATCGATGGTGCATATAGACGGGAATTAAATAAAGGGATAGTCTTATTGGTTTCAGGGATAGAGAGAGGGAGTGACAGAGAGGGGTAGCCAGAAGGAGATAGTTAAGTGTGAGTGTGTGTTTTAGAGAAGAGACACATTCAGACAGAAGCCATGTGCACACAAGAAGAGAAACATTCGATGTGGGGTGGGGGCTGGGGTTAATTAACTAGGTATGGAGAGAGATGAGACCTTGAACGTGCATGTGTGGGATCTATACATATATACGTGGGTGGTTTGTGTGCGCGCATGATCGAGATAAAAGAGAGGACATAAGTCATGAGATCAACATGATGGGAGAGATGGATCGATATGACAATATGCATCCATGTGAGAGTGGAGGGAAGAAGGCCCAATGATGGAGCGTATGTTTTCGTCTTTAAGAGAGAGTGGCGTGGGGTCGAGCATGCATATATGGCGAGCAGAGAGAGCGAGACACAATGTGTGTGCAAAAGAGACATACCTATAGATGCATGTAGAGAGAAACAAATATAGTGTGCGTGATAGGAAGCAAGAGTGCGTCCGAGAGATAAGGTTGATGGAGAATGGAGAGACAAAGATGCTAGCCAAAGGGAGATCAACTAGTGTGGGTGTTAGAGATAAGAGTCGAGTGGATTAGAAGGGTGATTTATGTGTGCATAAGAGAGAGAGAGATCGAGAGAGATGATGCATGTAGAGAGAAACATATATAGCGTGTGTGATAGGAAGCAAGAGTGCGACCGAGAAATAAAGTTGATGGAGGAACATAGAAATACAGAGATAGAGACGCTAGTTGGAGGGAGATCGGCTAGTGTGTTTGTTTTAGATAAGAGTCGAGTAGATCCAAATAGTGAGCTATGTGTGAGAGGGATAGAGATTGAGAGAGGGTGTGTGTTAGTGACTTACAAAACGAATATTAGAGAGAAATGAGGCCCCGAGAGAGGGAGTTTGTGTTTGCGAGAGAGAGGGAGAGAGAGAGAGAGAGAGAGAGAGAGAGAGAGAATGACTTTTTAGAGGGAGAGTCGTAGCTAGAGAGACATAGGGAACACGAGATATCCCTAGGGAGAGAGGGTGTCTGTGAGCGGAATATAGGGGAACGGTGGAGAGAAATGAGACCTTGGGAGACTGACTTTGTGTTTGAGTGTGAGAGATGGATATTTAAGAGGGAGAGTCTTAGTTATTATGACATAGGGAGCACAAGACATCTCTAGAGTGAGAGGGTGTGTGTGAGTGGCATATAGGGGAACAGCAGAGAGAAATGAGACCCCAGGAGACGAAATTTGTGTTTTTGTGAGAGAAAGAGATTTTATAGGGAGAATTATAGATAGAGAGGCATTGCAGGGATAGATAGAGTGAAGGTCGAGGGAGAGGGTACTGTTAGAGTGTTACGAACAAGAAAAGACTGTTATTAACATACAACTAGCACAAGACATACCCGAGAGAAGGTGTATGCGTACGGGTCTAGATAGATATATAAGGGTGCGATTGATAGCTATATGAGACGAAATATCTGGATTAAAGGGAATTAAAATATTTAAATTAGAGATAAGGACATCAATAATATCATAACGAAAATTGGGCTATCAAACATGCATATTCATTTGAATTTAGGGACATATGTAAAGTTATTTAGTTTGTCAATATCAGTGATCCATAGATTTTTAAATTAGAGACATTGCATGGCTTTATGCAATTCATGTCTAAATGGGACTACAGTACATGCTGCATGTGTCAAACTGAGAAGTAAAAAAAACTGCATGAAAGACACATTAACTGGAACTAGTTAGCGAGGAATGCATACATTGGATTTCAACATAAAGTGATTTCAAATATTTCAATTCAATTTAAGATGGATTCAGCCTTATGAATATGCGATCATGGCATCTGTAAACCATATTTATGTATAAATGGTGTTGTGCTTTTGAAAGTATATATACATATGAATGATGTATATATAATTTTACTGGAATAGAAAATGGATCCTGCCCGAAAAAAAGAATACAGAATGGATTCGAATTGAATTAGCATGGTAAACCTGCCAGCTTTTTCTCCAAAAAATTGAACGAAGCAGCAAAACTCGCAGTAACCGCCCGAACCCAAAATCTGGGAGATGGTAATTACTGCATAAATCCCTAACATGCGAAACCTGTCAGCTCGATTTCAATAAGTCTCGATAGGGATAGGTTTGTCATTTCACTCAAACGTCATAACCGCCTCTCACCCGGATTCATACACGGTGGGCACCAAAACATAGTGTCTCCTCGGCCGAAAGGCTCTCACCCAGATTCATACACCGTGGGCGCTAAAATAAAGTCTCCTCGGCCGAAATCTCCCTCGGCAAATATTCAGTGTATGCGAGATTACTGTCCTATCCCCCAAAGCCCAATGACCCGTGATGTCTGAAATATTAAACGAGGGATAAGTTGGTAACTTTCCCTGCATTTGAGACAAGTGCGTCCCAAAGACATGCCCCCCTACCTCTCTCCCCCATATCCCCATTCGTACTCCATGGGCGCCAAAACACCTCTCTACCCCAGCAGCCTACTCCGTCCGCCACCCCATCCACTGACGTCCTCCTCCACCATGCCGGAGCTGATACCCCGATGCCATCGTCCATTGCAAGAGATCGACCTCTCTCATCCGAGGCTTCGCACCAGGATCCTTGCTCGCGTCCTCCCGCTTCATCCGCGTCGTCGTCCGCCTTGCCGGCGCTGATCCTACGACCATCTCATCCATCACACTGGGATATTTCCCCCGCCGCCACCGTCTGCCCTCCTAGATCTACTTTCACACTGATGATAGCCATCGCTACCACAACACCGTCAAATTCTCAGTAGATGCATACACGGCGCCAAACCAGAGGCGGTACTCTTTCGTATCTGCTCAAGTTATTTATCGCAGCAAAAGAATAGATCGCCACTTCTTTACTATGATTTCTTATCCATGACTTAGGATCTTACTTGTTAATTGAAAGCAAAAATTGATTGCGAAGTTGCCTTTGTATGGTTTGCATCTGCTGATCTGTGATGGTACGCTCAACACTATATTCTCAATGCTTATGGTTTTCTGCTTTTATATTCCACACTAGCTAAACGACAGCCGACTAATAATTCAAATTTGGGTCAGTCGATTTTTGAGAGCTCGCCGGAGGGAAGGAAGGGGCTTGGGTGGGGACCGTGGTTGTGGGGGCGGTGGTGGGGCTCTCGCCATAGGAAAAACTCGATGCCGGTGGGGGAGGGGCTAGAGGGATGGCCGGGGTCAAAGGAAGACCGACGGTGGGGGCGGTTCAGGGGAGAGCGGGGGGTGGGGGGCTGGTAGTTCGGCCGGCGGCCCGTGCGGTGGTCTGTAGGGAAAGAATTGGAGGTGGGTAAGAAGAAGGGTTATGATACGTAGGATGTTCATCCAACAGCCTGAAATTGTCGACTGACCCAAATGACGAAAGTCACGCGACTTGCATGTAGACATTCCTTTATATCCAGTACCATCGTCCTAGCTACTTCAAGACGTGCTAGCACTGCTCCTTAACCCATCAAGCTAAAAAACATGCCACTCATAATTCCAAACTTAGTTGCTCAAATGCAAATCTGATATGATGCTGATTTTACTAAAACAGTTCACATTTAATTGGTCAGATAATGTTCCTACTTTACTTTCGAAAAGCATGTGCGCCACATATAGAGAGACAACAGGGAGTTCCTCTTATGTTCTTCAACATGTATAGAAAGTAAAGTATGCAACCAACATTGTATAGAAAGAAGTAGAATCTCAATAATATGCTTCCTCTTCTGTTCTTTAACATGTTCCTCTTTTGTTCTTCTTTAGTAAGTACAATATGTTCCTTGCTGGATAGGGGAGCAGGGACATCTGCAGTCAACAGCTCTATTAGCCGCTTCCGGTAGATGCTTTCATCACTTAGAGTTTGTCTGCCATAATATCTAGGAAATGCTTGGCGCCATGTGGCCTTTGAGAGACTAGACTAATAGTAATAGTAGGGCACTTTCAGGTGAATAGAGCTGGCTTGTAGGTGATCGATAGGCTTTCAATTAGTAGCGGCAATACAACACCGTATTTTCTAGCCAGTTCCAATTTCCCGATTTATTTATGGTGGTTATGGTGTACCCCTTTTATCTACACTATGATCTACGTAGTGGCCGTGTGTTCTCGTTATCATAGTTTGGCAATAAACTTTCTATACAGTATATTATGAACCTATGATCTATGAACTATCCTAACTTCTAGAGCTCCCAACAGGGAGGCTATTTTTGTGAGTAGTTGTGCGAGATTATTATATTAATGCACGCACCATATTACATCACACATGAGCTCTCTCGTCACAATCCAGTGACCTGCACACAAGGGTTTACAGGGAGCCCCTATTATATTAGAATATCCTCTGCATTAAAAAATAGTATTACTACTATTTATGTTTTCATGCTTCTTAGATATTTTATGTAATCAGAATGAATATGAGAATACACGCATCAGAAGAATATTGCGGAACAATGCAATGGCTAACAAACTTGGCACCAAGGGATTGAGTTCCATTCTGGATGCAATGAAACCAACACGCTCCCCACCTGCAGATTCTTGTTCAGAATATGATCCTAATGACTATTCTGACCTCGAGCAATCGAAGGCAGATGGCCTATCATGTTCATCCATGAAGGTTCTTGTTCTGACTTGGCAAGGTTTTGTTGATTGCACATATCTTGCATAAGTTGTCTTGCATTTCTTCTACTTTGTTGCGCTGCCATCTGCTTAGTTTACTCGTCATATATGTGAAGATACCATGCCCATCCATTATCAATACATATTCCATTTGTCATCATACCATGTTTTTTCACTCAAATGTTGTTCTTGTGCATCAGACATCAAAAAGGAAGAGGGTGATTGCCGAACCTGAAGGAGTACCCGCAAAGTCCTTGAAAAACATGGTGGCACCGGAGAAATCAGATAGCACCCCACTTATATTGGAGATACAACCAGTGACACAAAACGTAGGACCAACTCGAGCAGACTGTACCCATACTTCAATGGCCACACCTAGCACCACCACACAAGACCTACACTCCAACAAAAGGTATGTTGATTTCAGTTGCCATAGCATGAGCCGTACCACAGAAAACTCCCACTCCAGCAAAAAGTCCAACAAGTCCATCGGCCGAAGACATATCCCAACTACGGAGATGCCTAATTCTTGTAGATTGGAACCCCATTCCAGTTAATCCCAGTTTAAAAGACAATGCTGTCAATGTTGTTAGGAACTACGTGCATATATTCCCATCATGGGAATATTATAGTGAAGACAAACACCATTTTGACATCTTCATGTCCCACTTATGTGTAACTGCTATTATTTATGGTGATTATTTGCCTGTTTTCTGTTGATTGAACATATAAATGATTTACATTACATTACTGTAAGTAGGCCAGGGTCAATATGGATAGTCATGACAAGCAAAGCTTGCTTGCGCTTTTCAAGGACGCATTGCAATAGTATCGATGTTACCTGAGGAAATCACACTTTGATGGCAAGTCTATAAATGAAATTCTGGTGAAGTCTCCTGTGCTAAATTTAGAAGACATTGAATGGAAATAACCTTGTTATGCACTGGTCTCGTTCCCAGGATGAGGGGTTGTCTATGATATCACATGACAATTTGAACTTCTACTTTTCCGCATGTGCCTTATGAATGTCTTTTGCAGGAAATCTGATTTAAAAAGAATTCTGGTTTGAAAAGGACGATAGGATATCACAAATATGTTGTTCGTTGCTTTGCTCTTGTTAGTAGATGTTGTCTTGTATCACTGTACTTGCATTCATACCTAGTTGATTAATGTTCGCTCCAACTTATCGAAGCTGTATTAATGGTTACATTAATATATACTATACCCAATGCCAATGAAAAGTTTAGCTCTGCATTGTTCTTGTAAGTACATGTTGTCCTTTATCATTGTACTTATATTGGCAGCTAGTTGTTCACGTACCATCACTATGCATCTTATTTTCCTTTGCCCTCCATTTTCTACACATCAGATCTATATTTACTCTTACCATAAGGTTGGATAACCAATGCTACTGAAGAAATTTAGCTTTGCACTGCTCTTGGCAGTACCTTTTGCATGTATCATTGTACTTACATTTATAGCTAGTTGGTTTAGTAGCATCACTCTTCATCTTATCCTAAATATTCTCCCTTTTTTCTTATATTATCACATCTATATTTACTCTTAACAAAATGTAGAATAAAGGCAATGCTCATGAACAAGATTCGCTAGTATAGCGAGTTGCTATACAAACGGTTTTTAACCCCTTTCCGCGACGGCATTTTAAACCGTCGCCTAGTGATTATGCACGATAGCGGGGTTCTTCCCACACGACCCAGAAACCGTCAAGGATAGGGAGTAGCAATGCATACATTTTGGATAACTAAGTGTATGCGTTGCCGGCATGTATCCCAAACGCGGTTCGTCACACAACTGTTTGTGATAAATGGAATATCCCAAACGCTCCATACTTGCTACTCGTGTGTGCTAGCATTTCCATTGCACACGCTATTATGTGGTGCAACATTTAGGATGCGCACCCCATCACAAACAGTTAATGATTGTCAAGCGTGTGTGATAAGGACACTATCACACACATTCACTTCTATCGAACTGTATGCGATCTGTAATTAAGAAGATTACCTAATCATCATACGAGTGTTAGATAGAATTATGAAATGTCAGACCATCGTACCAGTGTCGTACATGATAACTATCACAAACACTATTATCTAGTGCAACGTTTATGATGCCTACGACATCCAAACAGTTCATGATTATAAACCCTGTACCATAGGCTGACTATCGCAAACATTTAGTTTCCTCGCACCATTTGTGATATTGTCTCACATCACACATGCTTCCCAAATGACAAATGTTTGCATGTTCACGCACGCTTTCTCTTTGAAAACCATGTCGGATTATGTTGTATATCACAAACTGATGTGCTTTACAGATTGTGTGCACTTTAACGACAGCCGGAGCATATTTTGACCCTAATTAAATCGCTACTATTTAAAATTGTACCAAAATCAAAATTGAATACCTGCTATAACTTTATTTGTATCCATCAGGTTAAACAACCAATGCATTATCAATTCACAGATACATATGTTCAAGTATTACATAAGCACCAAATAGAAAATGATGAATCGGGGTTGTGTACTTGTACTATTAAACACAGTAAAGAAAGACGCAAAAGAGATTCTGGTTGCTGAACAAGGTGAAGCGGAATGCCCATATTGTGCTCTCCTCCATGCAAAAGGCACGCACGACTCTAGTCCAAACAGTTGTGATGGTTGACCGCCCGTTCTTCACTGTCTTCATGACTCATGACAAAATCTAGATAGTCATTGTGTTCTGGTAGAAATACTTTAACCTTTTCATGCCACTAATCATGCATATTGAGAGGTAATCTTGAGTAAACTGCTTGAAGAACCACTGTAGAGGAAAAGATTCAGACATTGTCATCTAACACAACTCATTATGGGCAGTAAAAAGAAGGTTGCGGGTTCCTTACTTACCATGATGCAGTTCACTGTTGTCTTGGATAAAGTGTAAACAAAAAGTTTAATTGCCATCTTTTGACCCATTTTAGTAACAATCTTTATCAGTTTCCAATATCTCATTGCCCCATATGCAGAAAGGGTCGAAGCACGGATCTTTACCAATGACATGTACCTAAAAGCACCAAGTTAATATTAGAAGCTAAACAACAATTACGCAATGATGTAGTACAACACTCCCTCTATCCCATTATATAAGATCTTATAACATCCAATATGCTCACGGCATGGATGAATAAGCATCTTATATTATGGTACAGTTGGAGTTTATTACATTTTTACAAATATCAGCCGATTAACTGTAGTTAACTGGTGCTGTGTTGTGGTTCTTCTTGCTGCTCTTCTATGTATATTAGGACATCATCAGAACATTAAGGTAACACTCTTGGTTTGAGACTACGGGGTTTTTTGGTCTGTGTCTAACTTTGCCAAAGGTTGCCACACCTAAGATTAGGCAAATTTGACCAACTTAGGTGAGTGCTTGGTTCAAGCCACGCTTTAGGAAAGCCACACTAGGGACCCACATGGCATACACACAAAAAAGTGTGACAAGATTCCCTTAGTCCTGCCAACTTGTGGCTCTCATTTTGATGAACTAACTTTAGGCAAGCTTGGCAAAAATATGCGGCAAAGTGTGGCAATGCAAGGCCTAGAACCAAACAGCCCCTACGTTTGCCAAAGGTTGCCACACCTAAGGTTAGGAAAGTTTGACCAACTTAGGTGTGTGTTTCATTCAAGCCACATCCTAGGCAAGCCACACTATGATCCCACATCACTAATCCTTTGGCAAGTTTGGAACATTGTATGGCAAAGTGTGGCACTTCTAGGCCTAGAACCAAACAACCCTTCCTTGTTGCTATGTGGCCTAGGCTTGCATATTTAGTCATTCAGTACAATGCATCTGCTATGTAGCCTCATATATGTTAGATATGGCCCTAGTTAACCTACCGATAAATGGGTTACAGATATATTCAGTTAAATGTCTGATTCGAAGATTAATCCCTTATCAGCCCTCAGCCTATATGGTACCAGCTACCGATATCCTGAACAGTGAGTATATATAAGCCATGGGATGAAACTAACCTCGATGGTAAACAACAGTTGTTCCCAATATTGTCCTATGTAAGTACATCTAAAGGCATGTTAAGCACAATAGGCTAAACATCAACCAAATATATCATGGTAGACAACATAATCTGCAAATGATAGCTTCATGGCGAAGGCTTAAGCATGTCTGTGTTAACTGCAATAGGCCTAGCGTTTAAAAACAAGCAAACATGGTCATTCAAACTAGTATTGTGCGGGTCTAAGTACGCTAGTTATTGTTAACTCAAATGGAAAGACGTGTTAACTACAACTAGCTTACCAACAACCAAATATAGTCATTCATATACCTATTGTTAAAACTGGTATTGATGAAATTGAACTGCACAATTCATACTTGCACATATAGAACATCACATTGTGAATAACTGAAATAAACAAGGCATACTACGAACAACTGAAGATGGCAATTGAAACTGGACATATGCTAACTACAAACAACCGAACAACCAAAAACCATTGAAATAAACAAGGCGTAATGCAAACAACCAAATGTAGCAATAAATTCTGGATAGGTTATCACTACAAAAGGGGTTCGAGAAAACAAATCATGGGATTCCCCCGGTGAAGAGGCACGGCTAAACGAATCATGGGTTTCCTCACTTGTCACAGATGGGCTCCTCCTTGTGGTCGCTGTCGATGAGGTCTGACTTGGCACCTGAGGATCCCAAACCAGCGTCGCATAACGTGTCCTTCAAACATGACCAAAGGGGCTCCATGGCGATGAAGGATGGCAAATTGTTCATAACGAGTCGCGGGACATCAGCGGCAGGGCCAACGATGAGATTGACGTCTGTCGAACCCGAGGGGTTGGGGTGGGCAACTTAACCTGTGACATAGCCCGGGTCAAGCCGTGGCTGTCAGGATAAGTTATCCTACTTGTCCCCTTTCAAATTGGCTGTTGTGGAATCCCCACCCGCCTACATTTTGGAGGAAGAGGACCAAGGCCAATATAAATATAGGACAGCCACCACCAAGCAAAGGGAGAGAAGAGAACTGCACCAGAGCAGACTTCCTGATGTTGTTCTTATCATGTACTAGTTCATCCTCAGCCCCTCGTGAGGCAAATCCACCACAAAGCAGGAGTAGGGTCTTACACCACAAGGTGGCCCATACCTAGGTAAACTGACGTGTTCATCTTCTTCCTTGTTTTTTCATCTTCATCCTTGTTCATCGAGCTAGGTCGTAGGAGCAACAAACCAGTGAGCCAGGGAGTTGAGTTCTTCGTACATGCCCCAGAGTTCGAACCTTTCTTGGGTCTGCGGAGCCCTGAATCCGACATTTGGTTCTCTAGGTAGGGGCATGTCGAATCCTCTTCTTCACTGTCTCCGCCCGTCATTTCAATGGCTGACGCTTGCCGTGTTCGCGCTAAGCGTCAGGCAGCTATCACTGCTCGCGTCGCTCAGACAGCGCCTATGGGAAATGACACTCCTCGTTGTTCCCCTTCCCGTGCTACCAATGCTGGTCCCGCGGCCCATGAGCAGAAGGCCTTGTCGTTGTCGCCTTCCGTGTGGTGTGAAGGTCGCACCGCCACTCAGTCACTCACTCCAGCCGCTGTTTCATCTTCTCACGTGCGTCACGGGCCGGCGAACGCGTAGGCTGCGCTGTTCATGGTGCGTGAGCTTCTCCGCTATCGCCCAGCCGATGACCTTTACGAAGATTGGCTGGGCCGCATCACCGAGCTCGTCAGCGCTGTCGGAGACGCCCCTGCGTCGTCTCATCCGCTGCCTCCCCCGTCTCAGGTGGGCGAGGTGGCCGACTATCCGCCTCCTCCTCCTCATCGGCGTGATGTCGTCCCCGAGCCCCTACAAGACGCACCACAACGCGACCCGCCATGCAGGGCGCCTGCGCGCGATGAGGAAAGCGTCCAAGTGGTGCAGCGGCCCCAAGGAGAATCGTGTGCGCTTCTGGCACCCCCACATCAAGACCGTGTGCCGCCAGAGGCTGCGTTGCGCGAGCGTCGAGATCAGGCTCCTCCCCCATGGCCAGCTCATGTGAGCACGACAGGTTGCCGTGCTTTCACCCCGGAGCTATGCAGCGTTGTCTGGCCCAGCAAGTTCAAGCCAGATCTGCCTCTACGCTACGACGGCACTCCTGACCCTGCCGAGTTCCTCCAGCTCTGTGAGCTAAGCATCGAGGCGACAAATGGCAATGACAAGGTCATGGCAAACTGGTTCCCCATGGCCCTCAAGGATGGTTCACGTTCTTGGCTCCTGAACCTCCCGGCATGCTCAATCTCTTCCTGGGACGAGCTGCGCGAGCACTTCATCACCAACTTCTAGTGCACTCGTGACCATGCCCTGGCAGTAAGCGACCTGTGGCGCATTAAGCAACAGTCGGGCGAAACCTTGCACAAGTACATACAACGCTTCACCAACGTTCACATCAATATCCCAGAGGTGTCGGATGAGGCCATCATCTCGGCATTTTCTGATGGTGTTCGGGACATCAAGATGAAGGAGGAGCTCGCCATCCATGAGGACCTGTGTTCGGCACTGGAGATTTTCAACATGGTTGTCAAATGCGCGAGGGCAAAGGAAGGACGCCTCTCTCTCCTAGAGCCTCCGGAGGTCAATCCTGAGGACAAGAAGGCCAAGGCTAAGGACGTGAAGCGCAAGGGACCCGTCGTGCTCGCAGCCGAGCCTAAGATGAAGCGTGGCTGCGACCACGCCGAATCCTCGAAGGGCAACCGCCTGGTCTACGTCTTCCACAACGTCCATAGCCACAACACGAACGACTGCCAGGAGCTCAGGACAATCTGCAATGGGTGCATCGGCTGTCGTCTTGATGGCATCGACCGTGGCTCCGGCTATGGAGGAGGCCATGGTGGTGGCCGCTGGGACAACCGCAACCACCGCCAGGACTGATGAGATCATCCTCGTGAGGACCGCTGGCAGCGTCAGCCTCGTGAATGCCCCTGGCGTGGCCAGCCTCGTGAGGACTGTCTTCCGGCCAAAGCTGGCCTCCCACCACTGCCGCACCTCCAAGGAGGAACGACGACCACCGCCAAGGCGAGGGGGCTGGGGGCTTCCAGGAGCCCCGTGCTGTTGCCTGCATCTTGGGTGGCGCTCAGGCTCCTGCCTCTCATCGCTTCTTCAAGCAGTTTGCTCGTGAGGTGAACGCAACCCTTCCCAAGATCGAGGCGTCACGCCCCCTCGGGTGGTCCAAGTACGCCAGCACCTTCGACTCTCTGGACCAGTTCAAGTGTGTGGCTGCCGGCGGCGCGCTCTCAATACTCTGCTCACCAACCATCAGCAACGTCCTCATCACCAAGACTCTCATCGATGGAGGCGTGGGACTCAACATCCTCTTTGTTGAGACATTCGACACACTCCCGGTGCCATATGACCAACTTCTGCCCACCAAGCCTTTCTCAGGGGTGACCAACGGCACCACCATCCTCATAGGGCAGATTCGTCTCCCTATCACCTTCGGCAAGCGCGACAACTACCACACTGAGCTCATCGATTTCGACGTCGCCCACATTCGTCTTCCATACAATGCCATCCTTAGTTATCCGGCCCTCGCTAAGTTCATGGCAGCGACTCACCACGGCTACAACGTCCTCAGGATGCTGGGAAGTGGCGGCATCATCACGGTCGCCTGCGACGAGAGGGATGCAGCGTGCTCCCTCGAGCGCGCATACTAGGCCGCAGCTGTCGAGAACTCCGATGGCGAGGGTGCCATCTTGCCTCCTGAGCCCACACACAAGAAGAAGAAGCTCCTTTCCGAAGGATGCCCGGGGGCTGGGGTACTCAGCGATCGTGAAGGAAATATGCCCTGGAGGGAATAATAACTTTTATATTTTATATTTCCTTATATCATGATAAATATTTATTATTCATGCTAGAATTGTATTAACCGGATACTTGATAGATGTGTGGATACATAGACAAAACATTGTGTCCCTAGTAAGCCTCTACTAGACTAGCTCGGTAATCAAAGATGGTTAAGTTTCCTAACAATAGACAT